>CM033342.1:26250711-26963132 GCA_019395295.1 Osmanthus fragrans | reverse complement strand
AAGGGAGTTGCAAGCTGGCATTTGAAATTAACGACTCGATAGGGACAAAGACAAAGAGTTACATTAGTTTTGTTTTAAACATCTCAAAGTCCTTTTAGGGTTTTGCATTAGAGAATAGTCAACTTGGTTTTTAATTTCTGGAGTCAAAATCAATGGTAGGAATCAGATTTGTTAGGTTGAGTCTCTTTTGGTGCACTTCGTTCTCGTCTTAACTCTACGTATGACCAAGTCCTCCCCTACGTACCCTCCTTCATGCCCCGTTAACTGTTATCGTCTAAACATTTATATTGTTATAAGAGAGATCATCTATTTTCATTTATATTTTATTAAACATCTAATCCAAAAATTCAAATTGTTAGAGAAAGAGGATATAATCTTTTGATGGGTCTGATACCACAATAATTATATTATCTAAAAACTTAAGCCGTTAAAAATGACAAGATGTGATCATTTACGTCTTATCTTCGACTGTTAAATTTATATATAGATTTACATGATTGGATAGCTGTCTGCAAATTGGCATGGTTGCATTAGAAAGGAGGCAAAAGAATGAGTAGGTTTGATGGTTATAGGACGTTGTGTTTTGACTAAGACCTTTCTGTGTTGTTGTATGTATTGTACGTATTTAATGTTGCTTGTATGTTTTGTATGTCTATAGACCTCCACTTGTTTGTACCACTATTAAATTATAACTAGTTTATGTTTAAGCAACTTTTAATAAACACCTCGAGCTTTGCAATTTATTGTTCTCTAATTCAATAAATTGAGTTAAGTCGATAAAAAGCTTTAATTATTTGATGTGGGTTTGTCTTAAGTTTGGATTTTGTTTTTAACATGTCTCTTACGCACGTGGGTCGAATTCCCTTCTTCTTTTTTCTAACATATAAATGACGGTGAGACTCAAATCCAATGTATTTTGATATTGTGTTGGATCATCTCGTTTGAAGATTCAAATGTTAAATGTACATTTATCGATGTGTTGGAGGCGCTCTTAGAAGTAACCGGTGATAGTGACCATTGGATCTAATCTATCCCACAATTTAAATATCCTGAACTGGTCAAAATTATTTGAAATTTAGGCAGGATACAACGGAAAACATTAATTTGAGGGCCATGCATGTTACCTGCATAATTTTCTAGGTCAAAGTTTGATGCTAAAAAAATTAATATCAATGTTTATTTTTCCATGCATAAAAATTTGACATTTCAATGGGAAACCATTAGATTCCTTCTTCTCTATTCTCAGACTTCTTAATTGCTAACTTGTCCCATTTGCATCATTGCATAAAATTTCGTCCCTTGTCTGTGTTTTCCTCTTAAATTCTTCATCTTTACTTCACCTTTCTGTCTATATCCTGTTTGTCAAAGGTTTGTAGATTAATTTATATATACATTTCAGCTCATTAACTCCATCCCCTGGAATATACAATGGCTGAAGAATTCTACCGAGTGTTATTTCCAATAAAATTTTAGAGTCGACTCAATGAATCCTTCATCATCATTTTTTTTTACTAGATGTAGTAGTAGATCTAAAGCAATTAGACCCGAAGTAAATATCACATACCAAGTTAATTTTTGTGTATCTTTTCCTTTTCTAACTTTCTATACCTTATTACGTTGCTCTTACGAACGAAGACCTACTCAACTCGATACAACGTATGATCCAACTACTTAGACCTTTCTTCCTTCAATTTATATCGATTAGCATCACCTCCAATCATTGATGAGTATTTTTGCTTTTAATGTTCATAAAAACTACAAAATTCTTAGTTATCTGTTGTTATAACACAATTGTCACTTGTACCAAATTCAATCTCTCTCAAGAAAATATTTTTAAGATAAATATGAGATAAGGATCAAACTAAACTACAGATAACACAAGTACAAACTTAAGGGACCACAAATTCTTAAAAGAGGATTGCAATTTGACGGGAGTTGATTTTTCACCCAAAGAATTGGGTATGATAGATTGGGGCATGTGGCTTTACTTTGTTTCCTTGATTCATGAATAAGACCCTAGATACATTGAATTCCACAAACTGTATGATTTATCTCCAAGACCCCATTGTAACACAAAGTTATGGGAAAAAAGCCAAACCCTTCTGTAGTCACATCTTCTTGAAGCAGTGGTGCCATTTCTCCCATTGTACCATGTCATTTTGTAACAACACATTTGAAGTACTTATCCACATCGGCCTCTTGGCTAGCTGATCCTATCTGAATTTATGTTCTTCTCCTACAAGATACATGTACGTATTCTTGTTTCTTGCAGTGTCTTGATCGTGTCCAATATTACATATCAAACATGCACTTAACATTCAAATTTTAGAACATCCCCGATCTCTACTGCCCAAATAGCATAGAGAAGGAATGCACAAAATTCGATAATGAGATGCAAAGGAGATGAAAAATAAGAACATATAAAACTTGTATCTTCAAATTGATATAATGAAATCTATTTATAGATTTTTTATGCAACTCTTCATGTGGGTTTTTGGCTTGAATTTGAATCAATTCATACTGCTTAGAACCATAGAAATTGTCCAAACAGTCAAAAAAATAAATAAACCAAGAGTCATTAGATTTCAGGCAGTGAGCTATCTTGCTCGAGCGAGCCATGGAGTGAGCAAAAGTAAGCTATGCTGTTCCCTTCATTTCCTCACGAAGTATCACAGACCATATCTTCATTTCCTTAATGGTCCTACCAAAGATGGGATATGGATCAATCAACCTCCATTTTGGAAATGTTATAACCCAAAATTCACGCAGCATTTGAGGAAACTTGTACACAAGGGCCCAGAGTGGAGAACTAAATGCCGAAACAATGAAAGGGTCCTTCTCTATTCTTTTCACACAATCTTATCCATTCTAACAAAATATCTCTAAAATAGATACATTATCACTATCAAATATATGGTCGATCCGCGAGCAGTGATGGATTCAGGGGGACAAAAATTAAGTGGATTTTTTTTTTTTTTTTTTTGGAAACACACTACAGCAATAATGAAAATAAATATGACAATTATATTGCTACAGTTGTTCTCGGTGTGTTTTCATAAAAAAATATTTCATCCTTGACAATTTTGTCAAATATATCTTTCTCAATATATTCAACCAAATTATTGCTCAACAATAAGAAATTTTAAATACCTCTTCTCTTCATAACGGCTGACAATAAATTTAATAATACTTAAAAGTTTCAATAACATTTCAATTAATACTCCATTAATTTCTCAGTCCCCCTAGTTGGGTGGGCGCGGCAAGTCTTTCGACCGCCACCCGAAAGCCATCTCTAAGGGCAAAGCGCCTTTTTCCTATTCGTCGACATCAAATGGATTTGATCTTATACATATGCGATGAAGGTAATCGAAAAAGAAAGAAGATGACCAGAGGAGATCCTATGACAACAAATATATAGTTATCGACCAAATCTTAAACTTGTGTCCCAAAACACAAGGCAATAAAATAGCCGTACATCACGTATCATACTAACCCATATTTTCAACTTTTTAAATTATACATGTAAAGTAACTTCCCAAATCCGAACTAAAAATCAGCAAGAATCGACTCAACCAACTTCCAGAAAACCACATCTATTTTCGCACACATAGGGCTCAGAATAATCCTTGTACCCGTCTGTACAAGAACCACAACCCAAACACCCAGACCCTAAAAGATCGATCAAAGTAGCGGCTTCAATAGTCCCAAAAATCTGACCCAGATTTCAAACACAAAGTCGAATCACAGAAGATGAAAGGATCACACAGATCAAAGGTCCAAAACTAGTAGTTTCGAACCCCAACAGATTTCACAGAGAATGGATGAAGAAGAAAGTCACGAAGACAACACCCAGAAGAAACTCTCGAAGGAGGCGTAGAGAAAATGAAAAACCCTTACCAAATGAATGACAAATGAGCCTTTATATCCACTAACCAACCACCGTCGATCTCGATCTCGATCTAGATCAAGGGACTAGAGTCACTTACTAGAAGAATCTAATGGGTCATGGGTTTGGGCCGGTTCTTGTGTTATTGGGCAAGGGGAAAACAATTCCAGCAGTTGGGCCAAGCCCATTTCATCATTGCCCATATTTGGAGAAGCATCACAGCCCATCAAATCTTCCCCTTGATGCTAATGTCACAAACAACCAAACACATCAGTCTGTTCACTAACACCAGCACCAAGAAGAATATCTCCTGCAAAAAAACACAAGATTACCCAGTATCAATATTCAGAATTTGTAAACAAGATTTAAACTTCGCAAGAGGCAGTACCTTTGTTCCCATATCAGCGGGATTAAATTGTGTAGGAATTTTCTCAAGTAATATGGATTCCTTTTGAACTATATCCCTAATGAAATGCATCCTAACATCTATATGTTTTGTTCTATCATGAAAAACAGGGTTTTGACACAAATGTATGGCACTTTGGCTATCACAATAGACAACAACAGGATTATGCAATTCATTTAATTCACTCAACAAGCCTTTAAGCCACAAAGACTCTTTAATAGCTTCAGTAGCAGCTACATACTCAGTTTCGGTAGTAGATAAGGCAACAATAGACTGCAATTGGGACTTCCAACTAATGCAAGTATCACACAAAGTAAACACATAAGCAGTTGTTGATTTCCTATTATCCTTATTACTAGCATAGTCAGAATCCACATAATCCCTTAACACAATTCCATCTTTACTAGATTTAAAATGCAAACCTAAATCAGCAGAACCTTTCAAGTATCTTAAAAGCCACTTTAAGATAGTCCAATATTCAGGACCGGGGTTTTCCATGAACCTACTCAAAATACTAATGACATGAGCAACATCAGGCCTAGTACACACCATAGTATACATCACAGAACCAACAGCATTAGCATAAGGTACTTTTTGCATGTATTTAACATCAGATTCATCATGTGGACATTGTTCTTTACTCAACTTAAAATGACAGGCAAGAGGTAAAGTGACAGGCTTAGAATCATGCATAGCAAACTTGGATATAACCTTTTTCACATAATCAGATTGTGACAAAAGAAGAGATTTTTGTGATCTATTTCTTTTAATATCCATTCCTAAAATTCTCCTAGCATGTCCTAAGTCTTTCATTTCAAATTCAGAACTCAAAGACTTTTTAATATCATTTATATCACTCATTTTAAGTCCACACAACAGCATATCGTCAACATATAAAAGGAGGTAAACAATCACTTCATTACTTTCATTTCTTTTGAAATACAAACAATGGTCAAAAGCACTTCTTATAAAACCAATTGATGACACAAAGTTGTCAAATCTCTTATACCATTGTCTAGGTGATTGTTTCAAACCATATAAGGACATTTTTAACAAACGCACATGATTAGGCTTTTTAGAATCAATGAAACCTTGTGGCTGAACCATGTAAATTGTTTCATCTAAATCACCATGCAAAAAAGTAGTTTTACTCTTATAGCATTATTGGGCAACCAAAGCAAGCATTACTCTTATAGTAGTGTATTTAACAACCGGAGAAAAGATTTCATTGTAATCAATACCAGGTTTTTGTGTAAACCCCTTTGCAACTAACCTAGCTTTAAACCTAAGAGGCTGTTTAGAAGAATTCTCTTCCTTAATGTTATAAACCCACTTACAATCTACTAAAGACTTATTCTCAGGTTTAGTAACTAATTTCCAAGTGTTATTCTTATCTAAGGACTTCATTTCTTCTTCCATAGCACTCAGCCACTCATTAGATTGTTGACAACCTAAGGCCTCCTCATAAGTTTTGGGCTCCTTAAAAGCTAAGTCTTGGTATGACACAACAGTAAGGGACTCATAATCACTCATTCTCACAGGTTCCCTTATTTCTCTCCTAGTTTTATCTCGAGCTAGTTCACTAAATCATGGTCACTACCTTCAATAGGTTCCTGTGAACCTATGACACCTTCACTTTCCTCATCAACTTCAAATTCAGCTTGTTCTTCTCCAACAAGTTCAGGAAAGTGACTTAATTTCACCTGCACACTAGTTTCTTCATTTCTATCAATCACAGGAACATCACTAGGGGCTTTCTTACTCAAACATGGCATCTCAGCTTCATTGAAAACAACATTTCTAATGGTTATCATTTTAAAGCCTTTGTCATTTTTAACCCAAAGTCTATATCCCTTAACACTTTCAGGATACCCCATGAAAATACACATTTCTGAGATCTCGGCTCTAATTTGCCTAGACTTTGATGAGAAAAAACAGCACACCCAAAGGTTCTCAAAATAGTATAATCAGATATTTTTTCCGACCATACCTCTTCAGGTGTCTTATCACCTAGAGCACTAGAAGGGGTCCTATTCACAATATACACTGATGTCATAACAGCCTCACCCCACAGTACTTTAGGAACCCCAGAACTTATCATCATGCACATAACCTTGTCTAAAATAGTTCTATTCATTCTTTCAACAACTCCATTTTGCTGTGGAGTGTAGGGGACTGTTTTGTGCCTAAGGATCGCATCTTCTTTACACAATTTATCAAAATCTGAATTACAAAATTTCAAACCATTGTCCGTTCTTAAAACTTTGATCTTTTTATCCATTTGATTTTCAATTAAAGTTTTCTAAGTTTTAAACTTTGAAAAGGTGTCTGATTTTTGTTTCAAAAGATAAACTCACACTTTTCTTGAAAAATCATCAATTAGTGATAAAAAAAAAATATCTATTACCATCTTGAGTAATAGTAGAAGATGGGCCCCACAAATTAGAATGAATATAATCAAGGATAGATGCTGTTCTATGCTGTCCAGTATTAAAATGAAGCCTATGTTGTTTCCCTAAGGTACAATATTCACAAAAGAGAACATTAGAGATCACATCCTTACCAAAAACCCCTTTCTTATTTAAAATCTGCAGGCCTTTTTCACTAACATGTGCTAGCCTATTATGCCATTTTAGGGTAGCATCAATTTCAGCACTAGAGGACTCAGCAATATGGATTATGACACTAGCTCTAGTGACATATATGTCATTCCTCTTGGTACCTTTGAAAATAATCAAAGAACCTTTAGTTACTTTCAAACTATCATCTCCAATCTTGCCATAAAGACCTATGTCATCAAGATTACCCATGGAAATCAGATTTCTGTTTAGGTCAAGGAACATACCTAACTCTTTTCTAAAGTGAAGGTGTACCCATTTTCAAATTTCAAGGTCACACTACTTATCCCTTTAACTTTACAGGCTGTATTATTACCCATAACAAACTCCCCACCATCAAGATCCCTAAAATCTTCTAACCAAGGTCTCATAGAGGTCATATGAAAGGTACAGTCAGAATCTAAAATCCACTCAAAATTCTGATCACTGTTATCTACAAAATTTGCAGTATTCAGATCAGATGTGGGTTCAGTTACCACATAGACATCAACTGTTCCACCACCTAAGGGTTCAACAACATTCCCCTCATCTACTTTCATGTCTCTTTGTTTATTTTTCTCCTTAAAACAGTCCTTTATGTAGTGTCCTGTTTTACCACATCCATAACATTTCCTATTCCCATCTCTAGACTTAGACCTAGGCTTTCCCTTCCCCTTCTTCCTATAGTTACTATTCCCTTGGTTACTCTGACTACCCTGACTATTATTCTGCCTAGTAAATAGTCTACCTCTTACAAACAAACTCTCAGACTCCTTACCATGTCTCTCAACCTTAATCTCTAATTCTTTACTTCTTAAAGAACTAACAACAATTTTCTGGAGTCAAGGTTTCTCTGCCATACTTAATGACATTTTTGACTTCCCTATAGGCTTCAGGCAAGGAGTTAAGAAGTATAACAGCTTTATATCCTTCAAATATCTTTTCCCCAGCATTAGTGATATCTTGAACCAATTTATTGAAAATGTCAAGGTTATCATCTAAATCTCTAGATGGATCAAGTTTAAAACTAAAAAATCTTTCTAAAAGAAAAAATTTATTTGGTAGAGACTTAACAAGATACAGTTCTTCCAATTTATCCCACAAAGCTTTGGTGTTATCTAATTTCCCTACTTTTCTCAAAACTTGATCAGATAAGCGAAGAATAATAGAGGTATATGCAATTTCATCATTTTCACCCTTTTGTTCAGCAGTCATAGTATCAGGAAATTCCATTAGTTATAGCCTTAGCAAGTTTCAGTTGAACAAGGACTCCTTTCATTTTTTGCTGGCAAATGGAGAAATCTCATTTTCCATTAAAAATTCCTAGTTCAAACGTAGTGATTGTCATTTGAAATTTTTAATCAATAAAAGAAAAATATTGAAGTCTATGTTCAACAGAAAACAGATATTCCCAAAAAAAAATATGTTGAATAAACACATATGTTGAATAAACACAAAGTTTAGAAAACGAGATTTGAAAAATTATCTGTCAACTTCAGAGTAGGCACATAAACACAGTGACAATCACAAGAGTAATAATGCGGATTACAGGGAATTTAAAACAACTTCAGTGTGTTTGAATTCACCAGGATTCCGTGAGATTCAAGATCTCAGGTCAATGGCTCAATTCAAAGCACACAACCACGGGAAAAAGGGTAAGATGACCGATATATAGGAAATATCAAATATCAACACATGAAAAATTGATATACATTCAGTTCACTTCAACACATGAAATTGAACAATATAGAAACAGGTTACAACTTATGTAAAATACACAGCAGTAAGTTGCATAGACAAGAGGGTTAAGTTTAGAAATTTTTCACCAAGCAAAATCGAGCCAAATCAACACTGTGATCTGGTACTAACTCATTCACCTGCAAGATTCACAAAGAAAATTGTCGATACACATTTCTCCTTCAAGAATACTTCAAACAAAAAAATCGAAACCGAGTTCCAATCACGAAGAACAACGAGATTAAGAGCCTGCAGGTTATGAAAATTAATTTTTCAAAACCAAAATCGTGAAAAATAGAGGACTCGAAAACTGCAGTACACGGATCTCTCAAGATCCGGTTATAGAAATTGTTTTCCAAACCGAATTAAGGGAGAAGATGACTCGACCGAGACTCGAACGGGTTCTCTCAAGATCCGGTTATGGAAATCGATTTTCCAAAACCAAATCAAGGAGGAAGACACTACGACCCAGCCTACGCAAGGCTCTGATACCACTTGTAAAGTAACTTCCCAAATCCGAACTAAAAATCAGCAAGAATCGACTCAACCAACTTCCAGAAAACCACATCTATTTTCGCACACATAGGGCTCAGAATAATCCTTGTACCCGTCTGTACAAGAACCACAACCCAAATACCCAGACCCTAAAAGATCGATCAAAGTAGCGGCTTCAATAGTCCCAAAAATCTGACCCAGATTTCAAACACAAAGTCGAATCACAGAAGATGAAAGGATCACACAGATCAAAGGTCCAAAACCAGTAGTTTCGAACCCCAACAGATTTCACAGAGAATGGATGAAGAAGAAAGTCACGAAGACAACACCCAGAAGAAACTCTCAAAGGAGGCATAGAGAAAATGAAAAACCCTTACCAAATGAATGAGAAAGGAGACTTTATATCCACTAACCAACCACCGTCGATCTCGATCTCGATCTAGATCAAGGGACTAGAGTCACTTACTAGAAGAATCTAATGGGTCATGGGTTTGGGCCGATTCTTGTGTTATTGGGCAAGGGGAAAACAATTTCAGCAGTTGGGCCAAGCCTATTTCATCATTACCCATATTTGAAGAAGCATCACAGCCCATCAATACATTACTTCGACGTAGTGCATTTTAATTAAAGTATTGAGATAGCAAAAAGAATTTCATGAATACAATTTGAATTTTCAAAGGAGGAAATAAGAACTCCAATCCTTCCAATAATGCTATTATTCTAACCCAACATGGAGTTGGTGCAATTTCAGAAATAACAGTAGCAAAATAAATTTAACTAACAATAGTATTTGTAACGTCCCAAAATAAATTTAATATTCAACAATAGTATTTGTAACGTTAAATACGTGTCCTACGGTATTATCCATTTATCCACATCAGAGGAGATCCTCTTGACATCAAATAGAGTTTTATTTGACTTGACGTCAGAATTAATAGAAACGAAAAATGATTTTTAAATCTTATTTCAAGTAGTCATCTTTGACTCGATCGTTTGAATAGACCATTTATTGGTTCTTCAGTTTGAGAGTTGCATTTCGAAGTACATAGTGAGTATTTCGAAGTTTTACCAAGAACTCTTCCCGATTACAATCGTAACTCGAAAACAAGCCGAGAGATGGGACTTTAATATGTGAATTAATACGAATAGCTATCTTTGATTCACTATCACAATTTTATCGTTAACCGATTTTGTAAATTGATAAGTATGTTGTGAAGTATACAGTACTTCAAAACGCTATGAATAACATTTCCTCAAACTCGATTTATAGTTCGAAATCAGCTTGCAAACTGATTTGACGAAACGAATAACTAAGGATTATACATTTATATGTGTGTGTGCATATTTATGTATTATTAATGGACCCAATTATTATATAAACTTCCAGGTTGCAAAATAAAGAAAAATTAACTTGAATTTGCATCGAGGAAGAATGTGATTTCACTTTCAAGTTCACGGTCCCCTCTCTCCTTATGTAAGGCTGCATTTTCTGATGAATTCCGAGCGAAAATCCTTGAATCCATTTGATAGAAGAAAGCAATACCGAATTACAAGACCAAAAATCTTTATCCCCTTTTGGTTTCTTCCACTACGCCTATAATCTTCATGGAAACAATTGGCTGGGATATACATACACAAACATTTCCATATGTTTTTAATATTTTTTAGATGGTATTTTCTTTATTAAATAAATTTGGAATTTAATTTCGATTAGGACTTTTAATTTTTGTTACTATCTAAATATTAGTTGTTAATTAAGATCGATATTTAATTAGAGTTAGTCATTTATTAGAATTAGTCCTCAATTAGATTAGCCCCTATGACACATCTCCAAGTAGTAAAAGGTGAGGGTGGAGAAATCCAACTTTATTTGAGGCTGTCGCATCAAGGGTTCGAATCCTGAAATATGTATTTGGCTTTTGGGTAACTGCAAATGTACAAGCAGTCTTCCAACCTGTACCCTTGAAGGCATAACATGTAATTTATCTCTCTCACGATACTCCAGGCCAGGGCAAGGGTGGTGTGGGACCTTCAAGATTGAGATTCAACCTCAATTAGATTTTTAGTTGTTGTAAATAAGGGTCGTAGTTTTAATTGGCAACGGTAGTTTTTGAATTCAAATAAAATATTAATTGTAGAGATATTCTCCAATTTTTTAAAGAGAAAATTACCTGAAACCCTTTTTATCAAGATTAGATTTCAAAAATAAATGGGTGAAAGATTAAATTTCAATAATCAGGTGTTAATTAAGAATTATTATTTTAATAATTACCGAACCCCATCCCACCCCACCCCACCCCAACCCAACCCAACCCAACCCAACCAACCCAAATTGAATCCCACTCTCGCACCCAGATTTCTTCTTTCTCTTTCTCTCTAACTCTAATTACAGAAAACCATCCCACCCCAATTCTTTTTCTCTATTTTTTCTCTCTACGTGATTTCTCTCTGCCTTCTCTCACCTCTCCACTCTTCCTCTCCTCTCCTCTCTCACATTTTCCTCTCTGTCCGCCTTCGTCGTCGTCGCCGACGAAGACCAACGAAGTGCAGTAATGACGATTTGTACCTCTCACGTTTGTCCTTTCTCTCCTCTCATCTCTTCCTCTGTTCGCAATCTTCTCTGATTTGGTGTTTCTCCGACAATTTGCTGCGGCAGATGGTTCGCGCGGTGGCGGCAGTTGTACGGTTCGATGATGGTGTGGTGGTGGTGCTGAGGTTGGGGACACCTTTTCAGATCGTTCCTATGAGATATATATGTGGTTGGATGCGGTGGATTTGGTGGTATTGCAAGTGTTGGTGGTGGGTTGTGTGGTGGGGCAGCGACAATGGACCTGTAGCGGTTCTTGTGTGTTGGTGGTGGTGTCGGTTACTGTAGTGGCAGCGCGTCGATCGGTGGTGGCTTTTTTTTTGGCAAATTGTTGTTTGATGATGGCTTTAGCGGTGGGTATATGTTTGACGATGAGGTACGGGGTTTAGGTTTTTGGTGGTTCGGTGGTGATAGTAACCCCATGGTGGATTCTGTGTTAGTGGTGGTGCATTGAAGGTGATGGTGGTGATAGATTGCGATACTTGTATGTGGTGTTTGCAGATTTGTTTGTGGTGATCCTATGCGACCGAATATGTGCTTGTTGTGACTATTTGTGAACAATTTTGTGTTGATTGTGATCGATTGTGACTTGAGATTGACCTAGTCACAGATGATCACACTGATTACACATTTGGTCACAATTAGTCACAGTTAATCACAATTAGTCACACCGAAGACAAAATTGGTCATTGAAACAAAGGTCAATGAATTTGTCACATATAATACAGGTATGGTCACGGATAACACAATTATAAATCTTTGATGAATAAATTTAAGAATTTTGTGAATTTGGGTTACTTACGATGGATCCTCGATCGTCGATGTAGAAATTGAAAAATAGGTGGTCCAAAAAAATCGAAGTTGGTTTTTTTAAGTGTCACACAAGAGAATCCATGGATCTTGATATACCTGTTATAATTTGACCTTCTCTTGAAGAGTTTTATATTTTGTGACTTGCAAATTTACCAAACAAAATACTGTCATTACGAAGAATTGAATGAAAAAACATTGCAAGATTCTAGGATGAATCTTTGTCAATCGGAGGAGAATGTTGAAATTTTAGTATCAACTGAACTTCGATAACATGTTCTTTTGTTATTTCTAACGCTTCCGTCCCTACATTAATACAACTCAAGCCCATGCAGTAGAGTAAGAAAAGAATGGGACCTATTATGGGACATACAATGCATTACAGACGTATGATTATTACGCTTCAACCGGGTTATTCTATTTCACCTCTTAGAAAGAAAAGAACTTAGGGTCCGTTTGATAGCAAGGGTGGAAAATGGGTGGAAAGGGATTGAATTGCAGGGAATTGAATTTCTTGAAATTGTTTTACCGAGAATTGAATTAAAGGTGTTTGATTGGTATAATTTTACACATTTATATTATAATACGTTTGGATTTATTTTTTATGCAAATTGTCAATTAAATAAATAATTTTTCTTACCATTGGGGACAAAATATGTTTAGATTGCCAAAAAAAATTTAATTTTTTTTTTTTTTTATTTTTTATTTTTACATTTGATTTTGTTTTGGATGAAATTTGTCAATTAAAGGGATAAATTTTTTTACACTTTATCTTAGAATTTGTTTATATTGCTATAAAAAAAAAAAAGGTGGAAACCAATTCCCACCTATATAGCAAGTCATTGAATTCCACGGAATCACGCTTCAAGTGTTTGTACCTTGGAATTGGGTGCAAATCAATTCCATGGAAAATAAACGCTATTAAACAGCGCAAAAGTGGAAGTTGGAATCGAATTCCCAACTTCCAGAGAAAATTTTGGTGTATCAAACACACCCTTAAATCAAAGAAGAGATGATAAAAGGGATTTTGTAATTAACGTGTTTGGGAGGTAATAATTTATCTCCAAGCCACCTTAATCGTGTAAAAGCTTCCCCTTATCATACTTCGAGATTTTATAAGTCTGGAAGGTTCAAACTCGTCAAAAATGTAACCTTGAACTTCAAAATTTTCATGGCCGTTGCTAGGTGTCGACATACTTGAACATCTTAAAAAATGGCTCCATGGTGCTTTGGTAGCTAGCAACACCTGCTGATATGTATCGACACCTGATATCAGCATCTAGTATCGACACCAGTTATCAACAAATGTGCACATTATTTAAAAAATGAATAACTATTCCTTTTATTTAGTCTTCTGCGACTGTATGTCAAAGCAAGTATCAACCACAATAAGATAAGGCTAATCTCACATTTTATAAGTGGGTGAGACATGTTTATTTGATATATATGATTAATTATGTGAGTAGAATACATTTATATGTTTCAAGTGTCGAGTGCTTCGTCTATGTAACTTCTATGTTTGAAACTTATACTTGAAATTATGTGAACTTGAACCACATGAGATTATACTTGACAAGTATTACATGATAATCATGCTTGTTTGATTGTCACGGAATTTCATGATTATCATTCTTCTTGTTAGGTTGCAATTGTATTGAGTATTATAAAAAAGTTGTAAAAGTCAAAGAGTCTATTGAAATGTTGTATAGATGAACTAGGAGTCTTTGTGTTCGAGTATGGAACATGAAAAAAGTGTCGCCAAAATTATGCTAATATGTCGCTAAACTGATGTTCGAGCGCTCAAAACAGAATCATTGTCGCTCACTTGTCACCCGACTGTTGCTCGCTTAGCACAAGTCTGACGTTTGAGCGACGGTGTTCTCTAAGCTAATGCTCGAGCGTCCAAAAACGGAATCATTGTCCCTTACCTATCGCCCGACTGTCGCTCAAATGACACACATGTCCTTGCTTGGCACTTACCTGACGTTCGAGTGACGGTGTTTTCTGAGAAACATTAGTTCATGATTTTCAGGAGTTATATCTATCATATACTACTCCAATACCTCTCTACCATAAATACAAAAGCCCCACTTCGTGAAAATTATGATTGATCATTATATACTACCTTCATAACATCATTTGGAAATCAAACAACTCTACATCTTGAGATCAATCAACCACAAGTTGGGAAAAATATCAAAATCATATAATCCAAAATACCTATTTCCTAAATATAATTAGGAAGGTACTTTCTCAATAGCTTTCAGATGTTGTTGAAGATTGATGGATGTTGGACCAGAAGCAGGGAAATAGTACAAGAACAATGTGTTCTTTGTGATCCACAGAAGATAGACAATTCCAAAATGTCGGAAGCAAGTGTGAGTGAAGCACAATTCAGTGAGTCTTGGAAATTATAAGAATTAGATCAGCGAGTTTAGTGAGTTTTCTAGACTGAATCATATTGTAAATTCTTATTGTCAATAATAGAAATCACTGGCTTTATCCCAAAGTTTTTAATCCTATAAAGGATTTTCTTCGTCAACAAATCATATATTAATTATTGTTTTATTGAATATTGTGGCAGTTCAACATAAAATAAAATTGACTTTGATTGACTAAACATCTAGAACAATTAAAAGATGACTTGTTGCTTCTAATTGATAATTTTAATTTCGCATTATTCACCTCATCACCCCCTCTCTAGGTGATTTTAAGGTCGAACTAGTAGCTTTCAAGTGATATCAGAGCCCAAATTCAATTCGTGACCCTAACTTTCAAGATCAGCAATTCATTTTTTGTCCCGCCATATTTTGATGATAGTAACTATGTATATTGCAAAGTTGGAATGAGAACCTTTCTAAAATCGATGGATGAGCGTATTTGGTTGAGCATAGTAAATGATTGAATTGTCCTTTCTAGCACCATTAATGGTTTTATCACCCACACTCCTATAGCTAATTGGTCGAAGACTAATTTAGATAAGTGTAATTGGAATAGTAAGGCTTTACATGCTTTATTTATGGCAGTGTCACCAGAAGAATTTAGGTGTGTGTCTATATGTGAGGTTGCTAAAGAGGTTTGAGATATTTTACAAACCATACATGAGGGAAATCAGGTTGTTAAGAACTCTAAGTTACAGATGTTGAACATTAGGTTTGAAGATATTATGATGAAAGATGATGAGACATTCGATGACTTTTATGCGAGCTTGAATAACATAATTACTCTAGTTTCAGCCTAAGTGAGAGAATTTCTGAGTCCAAGATTGCTAGAAAAATTCTTAGATCCTTACATGAGAGATTTATGCTTAAAATCTTAGCTAACGAGAGAGCAAGGATTTAGAAATGATTAAGATTGAAGAACTAGTTGGATCTCTCCAAATTTATGAACTCAACATATCTCAACCTAAGAAGAACAAGTCTACAGCCTTGAACACTGTTAGGGAAGAAAAGTATGACTCTATTGATACAAAGACCATTAATAATGAGGAGATAGCTTATTTTGCTAAAAAAAAATTGAAAAATGTTTGAAATAAGAAGAAGCATCAAGGAAGACATAGAGTTGCTCTCAATGAGTTTAGAAAGAGATCTCAATCTGTGAGATATCCTATGTATCAAGGTTTTGGCCATTATAGGAGTGAGTGCTCTAATAGTAAAAGAAATCAAGGTATAGCGGTGAATGCAACTCTCACTGATGACAAGTCTTGCTCGGATAATCAAAGTGAAAAGTCCACTCATGATGAAAGTGGAAAGTTTATGGCTTTCACTGCTAAGATTAGGAGTGAATCTGATAAGGACGGTGAGAATATTGAGGTAGTAGATAGTGGTGAGCACTCTGAGGAAAATTCTGAAGATGAGGAAGATATTCATGAGGTTTATCATCAATTATTTGAGGAGAGTCTTAAGATTAAGAAGGTAAATAAGGCCCCACTTAAAAAGTTAATGCACTTGAGCTAGAAAGAGATAGACTTATATATGAACTTCAAGAGTCAACCAAAAGTCTTAGTGAGTTAAGATTAGTCAAGGAGAACTTAGAGGCTAAGGTTAAAACCCTGACAAGCGACCTTGAGAAATCCAATACTTAAGTCCAATCCTTCTTGAGTGGATCTCAGAAGTCGGACAATCTTTTAAAGTTGAACAAGGTTGTTGAGAACATGGGAGGCCTAGAATATAAGCAGATCGATCATAATAGGGCTAGTACTTCCAAAACCATTTTTGTCCCTGCCACCACCCAAACTAAGTATGTTCATAATCCCAAACTTAAGAATAAGGGTATCGTAGGACAGAGACCTACTAGACAACATAGGGCATACCAACCTATGAATAAATATCAACGGTCTCATAATTTTGGACCTAAGTTTATCCCTACTTATTTCAATTGTGGTGAGTTATGACATATAGGGCCTAAGTACCATAAATTTCTGAATAAAAATAGAAATCAAAATTTCACTAGAAATAGAAATCGGGATTTCGAAAGTCGGATTGACTTTTTATTAATTAGGTGAGTCAATTGATCGAATTAATGACACAGATGATTCGGTATAAGTCTTTCACTAGGTAAGTCTGGGTTAAGAAGAGTGATCAATATGATCAGAGAGAACTCTGACTGATGATGCTGTTTGTGTTTCTCTTCAAGGGGATAGCAGTTTTATGTCTCAATGGTTGGTATTTTTATACATACTTGTACTTATTCTTGATAGAATGCATCTCATTTTGTTTGCATTGGCACATGCATATTTTTTGTTTTGTGTGTTGCACATTTTTTATATTTTTTATATTTGGTGCATTCGTGTTTTATCAATTAAAAAAAACAAAAAAGTGGAAATTTTTTTGACACTACAACAAGATATATGAGTTACTTGAACGTGTATTTTGACCCAGTATGTGTTTAATTGATGTGTTGTAATATATTTTTCATTACTTATTTAGGTTTTTATGGAGTACTTAGTATAGATTTCTTCATGTACCATTTGCACGACACACACTATGATACTATGAGTGAGACTTGACCACGTGTGAGAGATTTGGGATAGCAGTCATGTGTTGGTAAGGTGACTTTGAACATGAATTTATCTAGTAGACATAATTTTAAGTATATTCTCTTGAAAGGAAAAGAATAAGGGGAAAAAAAACTCAACATATTATTCTCTTCTTCAGAACCTATTTGACTTGAGCAATTAAGTTTAGGGGATTTCTGATAACTTGGTGCCTATGGTCATCTGACTTGGGTTTATCGATCTAAAACTCGTTATAGGGGTCATCTTAGTAGTTTAATGGAGAAGAAATTGCATATAAAATTAGGAAAAAAATTGATTGATGAGCTACAAAATTAAATAATAATAAAATATTTATATTCTCAAATTCAGGTGGGAGAAAAGAAAAATATACATAACAATGAACTTCTTTAATAGGTCCTAATATGATATTATTGGTTTGACTTTTATAAGTAGATGGATAAACTTATTGATAGTGATATTTAGCATGTTCTTTTTCACAAAATTAAGGTTTTGAGTCCTATTTATAAATGATTAGTGACATTTATACATATGGGTCACTTATACAATTTTCTCCCTTTTAACTTGTACTGAGTATGTGGGAATGTCTATTGATCATTGATTATGTTTGTGCATGCTATCAACTGCATCTTTGAGTTTTTATATATTGTTTCATCATTTGTGACAAAAATGAGAAGAGATTATGACATTTTTTAAGTGACATTTTGGCATTTTAGGGAGAGTTCATAATAAGTGAGATATAATAGTATTTCATGACATTCCATAACATAATGCATCAAATGCATAGCTACTTTTGAGTTTTGATGTTTTATGATATTAATGTTTCTGTTACGAGCAATCCCAAAAGACCCAACTCGCACACGTGGCCGAACCCATACGCTGCCTTATATCCGAAGCGGAGGGATCGAACCGGTAACGACGAACCCACGTTGTCGAACCGCCATTGATGAACCCCTTGAGACCGAACTCATGTGCGGTACAAAACTCTTGTTATATGAACAGTGGACAGTATGACTCTCCTATAGAAGATCTCGTGGAAAAGATCTCCTGACAGATATGTGATGTGACAACACACTGCAATTACGGCTGCACCAATCCCGCATGTGAGAGTTCAAACATAGGAGGTCAGAGCATTAAATGCATTGAAGTCTGTGACAAGAACTTTAGCCGCTGGGATAAGGCCACGTGCCCAGTCATCCAACGGTTCCTACTTGCCCTTTCTTACTATATAAGCTCACACATTGTGTCATTTGAAGGTAATACAAAATTGGACTCTCAATACTAAGCAATTCTCTCTATATTTTACTGTTCTATTTATCTCCCCAAGGCCGACCCCCTTATATATTTTGGAGGCTCACGTTTTAGCCTTCCCACACTTATATATATTTCCACTCCAACTGACTTGATCGTCAGAGTGCGCGCGGCCGGTTCCCCCCTTCTTTGGAGAAAGCCACGTGCAACTGACGGTTTGTCTTAGTGTGTAGGAACAAAGGCTGAACCGAACGTGAGAGGCCCTGGGATCTGTTGACAGCTCATAGGTACACTTTTTGAGGTCAACAGTTTCAGTTAGTGTTTTGATTAAAATTAGTATTACTTCTCAATTTAGCTAGCATATTTATGATAGTGTATTTAATTGTTATATTTCATATTTCACGTGCTTTTATATTGGGTATTTGAGTTGTTGATTTCAGGAAACGGGTTTAACAAGGAATGCAAGAGACAGACATCCTATTTGAGTTTGGATAAATTATTTTTATTTTTACTTCCTTAGCTTGTATTGTATAGTTTTGTCATACAATGCCAAAGGGGAGTTTGTTAGGTTTTTGTATTGTATTGGTTATTTTTTTGACAAAATGATTATTATAAAAGAGTTGTAAAAGTCAATGAGTCTGTTGAAATATTAATAGTGATATTTACAAACAGAAATTATCATTCGGTGGTATGTTTTTGTAGATGGATAAACTTATTAATAGTGATATTTAGTATGTTCTTTTTCACAAAATTAATGTTTTCCGCCTGACTATCGCTTGATGGTGCTAGCCTGTCGCTTGAGCAATGGTGCTTTTCGAAAAACTCTAGTTTGTGATTTTCAAGAATTCTATATATCCTTTACTAGCCCAATACATCTCTACTATAAATACATAAGCCTCACTTCGTGAAAACTTTGGTTGAACATTATATTCTACCTTCATAACATCTTTTGAAAATCAAACAACAATTCTATATCTTGATATCAATCAACCACAAGTTGGGAAAAACATCAAAATCATATAATCCAAAAAACCAACTTTCTAAATATAATCAGAAGTGTACTTTTTCAATAGTTTTCGGAAGTTGCTGAAAATTGAGGGAGGTTGGACCAGAGCACATGAAGAGTACAAGAACAATGTGTTCTTGGTGATCCATAGAAGATAAGCAATTCCACCAAATCGAGATTAGATGTGAGTGAAGCACGTTGTAGGGGGTCTTGGAGATTGCAAAAATTAAATAAGTGAGTCTAATGAGTTTTATAAGCTGGATCATACTGTAAGTTCTAACTGTCTATATTGAAAGTCACTCGCTTGGTCTTAGAGTTTTTAATCCTGTGAAGGATTTTCTCCATCAAAAATCATGTATTATTTTTTACTTTATTGACTATTGTGGCAATTCAACATAAGATAAAATTGATTTTATTGATTAAACATCTAAAATAATTAAAAGGTGACTTGTTGCTTTTAATTTGTAATTTTAATTCGGCGTTATTCACCTTTCACCCCCTTTAGGTGATTTTAGGATCGAAGTAGTAACTTTCACTAATCTCACATACATTGACTGTTACTCCATATTAGCTGCAAATGATCCAATTAGTTGAGTACAAGGACTTCATGTCAACCTCAAAAAGGGCTCATTGCATGCTAATGTGTCATTTATATCAGGGTCGTTGAGGTCTACCCAAAGCGTAAAGTGTCTTGACCGTCGAAGCACCATCTAGCACATACTCATCTAATCCGAACACTTGGACTAAAGGACAAATGGAAGCCTTGTCTATACACACACACACACACACACACACACAAAAGATCTTCACTCAGCTGTGGACATAGACGCCATTTTATAGTGCATTCTGGCACAATCAAATTAGTGTGATCATCCATGCAAACACATGCGCATGCATAACAAATAAAATGACAAGTATCACCAAGGTACAATATTAACCAAAATAATGTAGTTTGGAATTAATTATGAATTGCAGCATAATGATGAGTTTTTCACTCACAAAATGACTAAAAAGTCCTTAAAATCGTATGTAAAAATGGTCATTAACACAATACAAAAAAAAAGGTAAAAATCAAAGGGTTAAAAAGTAAGAAAAGTCTTAGAGATCCAATATTTCACTCTAGAATCCTCATTGGATCAAGGCAAAATTAGTGATGGCGTTCTTGAAAATTTCAGTATTATCCAATTGTGGTGCTCCTTTTTCGACCGCAAATTCATCGAAAACTTCATCTTTCTTCCTTCAAATAAAAAACTTACCTCAAATACTCCCCCCTCCAAAAAAAAAAAAAAATTCCCAAAGGGGGTAAAACCGTGCCAAAATTTCAACTGGAAAACTTTGCTTTTGACATTAAAAAAATTTCTAGTTGTTTCTTGCTGCAAATTCTTCATTTGAAAGTCATATGATATATCACTTTTAATTTAAAAGGTCACACATGTAATTTTGCATTTTTAACATAAATCTTTGGTTGATCTTATCTAGTTCTAACTTTTATTTTTCATATTGGGTTGGACGTGAATTAAAGTTATTCATTAGAAAGTGTTATATTGTGTCACTCTTTTAGAATATTGTAGGTGTAATTTAAGTTTTTTATATGAATTTTTTGTCTTATTTAAGTCAAAATTATTATCGTGAGTATTTTTTTAAAATAAAAAACTATTATGTGTTAAAGGTAAAAGTTTCACATCATGTGACTTATTAAACATATCCAACTTCATGCAATATTTTACACTTCCATCTGATTTTGCGAAAGGCCCTGACAGTATTTATCTAAAGACCCCCATAAAAATGCAATTGTCAGACGTCCCGAAGTGTGAAGACAGTGGCTGCAATTGTAAAACTGTTACGATAAAAATCAAAATTATAGTGCCTGATGACACTATTAACAACAGTTCAATTCCCAATTTGGGTAGGCTGGAATATTAACCAGATTTATGAGCTTCAATCGACTTTATCTCAAATTCTCAACAAAACTAGCAGTGATACGATGAGGGACCTTTTCTTTTTTGATCTATGTATAGACTGAAATTCATTGCTCTTTACAGATAGAATATGGCATTCCAAGACCCCAAAATCCTCATACAATTGATCGGAGAAAGCCAAAGCCCCCGGAAGGGCATATCTTATCCCAAGCAGAGGTGCCACTCTTTAACACTGTATTCTGTGCACTTCGTATCAACACAATCAACACACTTATCTACATCGTCTTGGTGAGCAGATCCCTGCCAAAAAAATTGTTCTCCTTCACTAGAAAATGCTAATTAATTTGAACTGTAAGTTGGTATAAATCCTTTGGCGTGTTGACTCTCCATTTCAAGGGTCATCAAGGATTTCTGCCGGTGATATCTGTTTCTTTTTGCAGCAAGAGCTGAAAAGATTATAATTAAACAAAGCAATGTTCAGATCAATACATGACGTGAGCACAGGTGCAAAAGAACACAAGAACCAACAAGTTATATATGATTCTAATTTGATGCAGTCGGTTTAATCTGAAGTGAAACTAAGTCTGATCAACTGAATTAAGTACGCGTAATTACACACACTGTGTCAACAAAAGTCAAGTTATTTGCATGTCGGGACAAAAATATTGGTGAACGCGAACAGAAGGAACAAATGGAGGAAAGGAGAAGGAAATAAAGGCATACAGCATGGATAATTTGGTCTGAGTAAAACATGAAATGCACATCGTTGCGCACTGACACTAGTTAGGGAAAAACTTACACGTTAATTCATGAGGTAGACCAAAGTCATAGTCATTGCGCTGCCTCCAGACACAACAATAGTACATCCCAAGCAGCAGCACCGATAATAATAATAGACATGCTAGACCAAGAGCAACTTTGCCACCAGTAGATAAGCCATTTTTACCCCAAAATAGTGGACAATCAGGCAATGAAGGTACACCGCACAAGCCTTTGTTGCCAGAAAGGCTGTGAAAGAAACAAATGTCTATTAGATAAGTAAAGAGACTTCCATAACTTTTGAAGAATTAAGAATTGAAGCCGACATTAGAAAAATAGAATTAATGTTTATTTTAAGTGCATTTATGGTGATTATTTGTTTATCATGTGGTAGATATGCCCTTTATTCTCTACTCCAGAAAAGTTCTATAGAGTATGACAGTTCATTGTGCCAAGTGTGGGACAATGCTAGGCAAGTTTTCACAGACTTTAAGAGTTCAAACACATAGGAGTTTATGTTAGAGCTGATATACCAACATTCAACTTTCAGAGTTATGCGACTTTTCTACAGCCCTAATATAAAGCTTTTTAGACTATGGTCCTCAATGAAACATGAGATACTGGAATATGCAGATGAATGTTATCATAGGAATGAATCTAGGTGCACAGGACCACGCAAAAATCTAAAGCTACTTGTTTGAAGACACAAGAAAGCATGCTTCTCAATGACCAGAACTTCTCTCAATTAAATCTCCGCAGGAGAAGCACAATGCAGGAAAAGATGATAACTTGGAACCTCCCAATATTAGTTTCCTAAATTAATGAATAACATGCCCAATAACCCATATTTAATATTATTAATGTGCCTCTCAATAAATTCCATTTCATACATAAATATCATCTTATAATCCAAGTCACACACTACAAATTACCCAAACCCTCTTGGTCAAAAGGCTTAAACTCTTCAACAAGAAGCTAGTTTATGTATGAGCCTTCTCTGGAGAGGCTTTGCACAATTGAAAATTGGAGTTTGTATTCATTTAAACTTTCATTTTTTAAGGTTATAATACTGTCTTTTTAATATTTTTTTTCTCTGAAACACATCAATGAAAACCAAGAAGTGATAAGCAAATACGCATTCATTTGTTATATATTTACAACTACAATTTTTAATTTGTGTACCCACAATCAGATGCAATGAACTACCTTGCAATCAGGCGAAAGATGCAAAAGTGAGACACACGTGCCTCATAATTGTTCTAATTTATACAGAACTCAGCCTTTCAATTTTTCCAAGAGTTGAGATAGAAGAAAAATGGTGCCTAGAAGAGTAATAATCGCTAAAAAGAGGTTCAACAAGACAATTGAATTCATGACCAGAAGGACAGAGACACAGCTGAAAGGAAATTAAATGAAGCCTAATCTTGATATTCTAGATTTAAAAGAAACAGGAAACCTAGCAACTATCCTTAGGGTAAATTGCTTCCTTCCAGAAAATTAGTGAAATATTACAGTGCAAGAGTCTCCAACACTAGGAACTAAAGTGGTTTGGGCAAACACGAGAATTCATATACCAAAGATGACATAATCCTATCACATGCTTACTATCGGATGCTAGGTGCTACTAGCGGTTTTATCAGTTTATAATTATCATAAGAGTCTAGATGCTAGCAGTAACTTTAACAATACAGAAAAATAAATAGGCACTCTAAGATCACACAAGCCAATATTTATAAATGGCTATGCTATGTGTACACCTTATGGTGTACACAATGCATTACACCCTCTCACATGGAGGGGGCCCACAAATATTTTATTATGTGTGGGCCCTTCTCCATGTGAGAGGGGTGTAAAGCACTATGTGTACCATTGTGTACACATAGTTTTATTCATTTATAAAACATTATACAGGATGAGTCAGCAGGCAACATAGATCATGGGTCCTAGACCAATGAAGGGAAAAAATTAATACAGGAAATAAGAAGAATGGAGTAAGTGATGACATACTCAATAGCTCCACCATGCACCCCAATCGAATAAAGTTCCTCTGGGACTTGGCTTTCCAGTAAGTTATCATTCAATAACCTAATCAAAATAATTTGATTTAGAAAATTTATACGAAAAATATTTGTGAGCAATTTTAAAGATTGTAGAATGCAAAATGATGTTCTTTTTTTTTTTTTTTCCTGTCATTAAAAGTTCATATTCTTTTCACAAATCACTCGAAGTAGAAAATCGAAGACAGTTAGAAAGATACATTTTAAAAAGCTCATATTAAGTTATGACTAAAATTATCTGTTTTATGATAGATAAGCCAACTGCTTCTCTAAGATCAGAAACCCTTCTGCAGTTAGTCCATTTACTTACACAAGCTGCAAAGTAGATGAAGTCAAACCATCTGGTATGACCCCAGTAAACTTATTATCCGATAAATCCCTGCATCAACAAAGCAGGAAGAATTGGCAGTGAGAATACAGAAGGCAGAAAACATATATGTGGCACCAATTAAATTTAGCCCCTTTTTTATGGCCATTATTTGGGAAGAATAATGTTTTGAATAGTGATTTTTAGGAGAATATGTGGTTAAAAAGTAGGCAAAAGTTTTAGGTTTGAGTATAGAATATTTTATTGTGTGCATGTGTGATTGAAAATGAATATGTAGGAAAAAAGAGTTTTCAAATAATGGTTGTCTAACAGGGGTTAAATAACTGTATATGGATGAATAAAAATCGAAATATTTTTCTTGAGTTTGTCTAGACTAAAACAGAATTTCGCCTTTGTGATTATATGCCTACACCCTCCGTAAACGAGTAAGAGTTACTAACTAAACCAAAATCTTCAACTTGATTGAAAATCAAAACTACTTCTGGAGATTCTATCATGCAAACTACTTTCAGAAATGACTTCACAGAAAAAAAAAATGAAGTGAATAGAAAATATTTCTTCTGGGAAAGTTTGGAATCCTATCAAACTAAGCCCTTGTTTGAGCTCATTTTTGTCTTAAAAATTCATTTTTGAATAGTGTAATGCTCTGAAATGTGTGGTTAAAAAATAAGGAAAAGTTTTGGATTTGCATATAATATTATTTTATTGAAGAATGTGTGGTTGAAATGATGTCAAAATACTGTTTAAGAATGTATTTTTTTCAAAGAATGGGGCTCAAACAAGGGCTAACTAGATCAAACAAAGTAAAATGTGTCAAACACAAGCACACTGGAAGTATGTAATCTTACAGCTTCACAAGAGACTTTTGGCCCAACCCTGATGGCAGATCTCCTCCTAGAGAGTTAGAACTCAAGTTCCTGCACATCAAGATATTTGTTGATGTAAAATAGATCCAAAAGCGACAAAAAAAAATTAAATACATGGAACCAAAAAAATTCAACCTCATTTTTCACTATGTGACCATTCAGGAATTTCAATGAATGACGCCTGAGAAACTTGGACCTCCCAGAATCTTATTTTGAACTTATTAAAGGTTCATTGTAGTTTATGAATGTCAAAAGTTGGAGAAAAAGAATTTCTGATTATAGTGCTGATTTTAATTTAAGTTGAAGATCGAATGCCAACTATAGCCACTGGCCAATAAAAGTATATTACAGTTGATTATCATAACCAATTAGTTACAGAAAACACATTCACATGACTTAGTTCCTCTCTCTGCATGCTGATTAGCAAGATTACAGTTTGAAAATGTATCGTGAGATAAATAATTTCTATTCGAGCAGCAAATTATGCATCAGTAACACAACATGGGATGCATAAGAAATGGACCGTTGATACTTACAGGCTTACCAAATTCGTCAAGAGACCTATTTGGTCACTAATATACCCCTTCAAGCCTTGACTACCAAGATCTCTGAAAAAATAAAATAAAACAAAATGTGAAATGGAATTAGTTAGTTCAATAAATATAACAATTAAGCTTCCATTACTTCATAGTATGGCTTTAAAAAAGACGGCACAAAGAGTCTAGGAGATGGGAAAAAATTTATAGTAAAATAAAGACTAATCAAATGAATGCTTTCAGATAGTAATTAGAAGCTCAGTCAACGCAAGATGACAATGTAAATATTAGGTGAAAGTAGAGTTCAAAAAATCAACGAGAGGTCAAAGTCATCATTAGGAGTAGTAGTTGGTGGTGCTAAGGAAACCATGTCAACTGCTAATGTGCAGACATAAGAAACCAAAAACCCAAAGCAAGTTTAGTTCTTAACTAGTAACGGGTCTCAATCTACTATTCAGATACATTATTGCCAAGCCTATACAATGCAGCCGTCAAGGTAGATGCAGGAAAGAGAAATATTAGCAAAACAATAATTCATTTGTACCAGAAAATACTTTTTGATGAAAAGATCTGTGTTCGTTTTACTTTATTTCCCAAATAGATTCACTAGCAGATTTGAATAACATCGGCACTATTAGTTCTTCGCTAGATTTCACATTCAAGTCCACCATACTTCCAAGAATTAAGTACTTAATATTATATTGAAGACGAATGCACAATTTCTTCCACGAATTGCCTTGTTGATTTTTCCAATACATATAGACACCTTCTAGTTTCCACGACAGAAAAGACGCTTACATTTGGGATACCACAAGGACAGATTCATCCTTTATTGAATGACATGTAACTCCCTCCCAAGCATCCCATGTGGTAGGGGCACAAGGATCTCCATTCCAACCCATTCTGTCAGGAACACGAAGTGACTCCTTCAGTGCTCTCATAGCATTTACTGCAGAAATTTAGGCTCAAATTATCAAAAGGATTCTTTTCTATTTGTGTCTACTAACAATTTCAAATTTTATTAGCACGTTCCTTTTAAATATATAATCAGATAACAAATACAATCCCCTTATCTTCGAAATTCCCTTCTTTCCTGTAAAAAACTTGAAATCTACTGTAATGATATGCAAGTTGATAGTTTCCACTACATTGAAAGTAGAAATGAAGTCCAGAGACCACTTCCACATCCACGTGAATACTCTAACCCGTCTTCCACTAAATAAGTAAACAAAATTAACTATGCATACCAATAACAGAGATTATTTCATAAATATATTTATTTTATTCATTCAAAGGCTTTAAAGAACTAAGTAAGAAATGCTCTTTTTTCTAACCTCCATTCTCTTACACACAATAATTCCCAATTCATTCTCAAAAGAATCAGAACAAGGTGATCATAATCCTAAAGATCAATCAAATAATTTTATTGCATTCTTACCCTGATCAGGAGAAGTCTTGAGATCAACTGGCACAATTGCATAATTCTCGAGCCCACAAATGATTGGCGCACCCACAACTGCGTCTAGCCTCACACTCAGAGTAGTAGTACTTAAATTCTTCACTACATAACTCCAATCATATGCAGCAAATCCTCCGACCTGCTTGTACACATCCACCCTACTTACGTTCTCCCCATTCACAAACACATCGAACACTCTCTGCCCAGCCTTATTCACACTAACATCAATCTCTGCAAAATGGAACCACAGCAAATAATCCAGCTTGGCATCCACAGGCAACTCATACTCCAGCGCCGCGCCACCATCCCCTAACACAGTCAACGCAGTTTGATACAGCTTTTCGGGAAAATAATTTGGACTTGTTTCGACGTTTAATACATTTTTTATAGAAGAAATGGCTTTGATTGTCGCCCCAGTAGCAATGGCCACGGATCCTACTCGGAATTCAGCACCGGATTGCCAGGACCGGCCAAAAAAATCTGTGTCGTTGCTAAATCCGGGTCCCCATTGATCCGACCCGGATGAAAATCTGCCATAATTCACCAGTATGTAATTGCTGGAATTTTTGGTATAGTCAAAAGGGTAAGCATTGGGGTCAATTTGGGTTAGTTCTAGGGACCCAACAACCGGCGAATCAGTGGCAATGCTGTAAAAACATATATCTGCCTCGGAATCATTCAAGTAAAAGAAGAGATCTGAGTAAGCGCCAGAGCGAGAAACAGATTCAGGCCACGGGGAGCGCCAGGAAAAGACTAAAGTGCCCTCAACGGAAACGTCAAAAGAAGGTGAGTGGGACTTGCCACCGAAATTGTCATAAACAATGAACGTCCGAAGGAAGTAGCGGCCGACGCCAGCGGGTATGCTATAGCAATTCTTCTTGCCGGAGGAGATAGGAAAGTAGCGAAGAGTCTTCTCCTGCTGGTGCAGGAAATGAAGGGGCTCGGAGACGCTAGAGGTGGCGCCGCCAGAGTAGTAGCGGTCGGAGACCCACGTAGTATTGAATGCGTCAGTAGAATTGCTTAGGCCACCACAATCAATATGTAAAGTGTAGTCTGTAAAAAACACACAAGTATGACTGTTAGTTAATTATTAATCAAGCTGGAAAATGGAACTAATAGTCTAATACTAATATGTGATGGGACTTACTGAAAGGGTAGGAGAGAGAAAGGGCCGCGGGCAGGAGGAGGAAGAGGCGGAGGAGGAGGTGGTGGCGGAGGGACATTGTGAGGTGTTTGTCAACTTTGGCTTTGGCACATTATGAGAGGGCGGGCCGGGGGCGTGATTAGCGGGGTACAGTGAACATGAAATTGAAGTAAACGGTATGAGAAAAACTACTTTGAGAATTAAGATATATAGAATACGAAGAGTAGTATGAAGATTTGCAGATTGACTGCTAGATTTGTGGCTTTCTTTTTGGACCGGGTTTTTGAGGGGTGAAGTAGACTTCACACATGCTACTATTCATACCACCATTTTTATTTCATGCTCCAAATTTTTATTGCATTTAAATTCTTAATCTTTCCTCATTATAGTGTCCCTAATTATTTTTTTTTTCACGTCATTCTTATCGTCAAGCTTTTCATTAATTAACGTATTTTGTATCTAATATTAGTTTTATGTCCAAAACTTCATTGAAATGAGGTAAAATAACTTATTTTTTATCATATTTTTCAAAAATAAATGAACAAAAAAGTGTAAAAAAATTATTTTTTTTTTCCTCATTTCGAGACATGAAAACAATATATTTTGATACAAATCATCATCAACGGCAAGACGTACTAATTAATGGAAGGTTGAAGATAAGAATTCAACGAAAAAAAAAGTTAAGGAAATACATTGAGCAAAAATTGAAGAGTTTAACTGCAATTAAAATATTGTATAACAAATAAAAATTATAGGGTCAATAGCGCAAAAACTTAAGTTGGATCAAGATTTTGATTGTTTTTGTTACTCATACCATATTTGGATTAGTTTTCAAGTCGAAGGGTCCATTATAGATAGAAAATATACTACTTGTGTTAAGTAAAAATTTGAGAATGAACATGACATGGTACTCAATTTCACAAATCATCTCGTGTGCTAAATTTTAATGTTCCTTAAATTCTATAATTAATGAAGATTTTGATCATCCATTTTTGTGTCGATGACTGAATATGCAAGTAGACATTGAAATTAGGGAGTAGTGGACCATACTTGACAAAAGTTAACCATCGTATATATGTATTTATAGAATGTCTGATATGATTATATAGAAGAATTAATCTACTTGTACAATGGTTGTTGACAATAATGGATGACAACATTGAAATTGTCAAAATCTTGTCCATTACTTTTAAAAATAGTTTTTGAAATGGATTAATGTGATGTTGACAAGTAGGATTGTCAACTAATATTGTAAGAAATGATTGTACATGTAGCATCACTCCTCAACAAAATACTCAGATATTGATAAAGCTTAGAAGAAATAATTGAGTCCAACAAAAAAACTCACCTACAAACACTTGTGGATGTATGTGTTTCATTATAAGTATGAAATTTGCGTGAAAAAAAAAAAAATTCTAGACAATTTATATTAAATTGCATAGAATTTATTTGTGTGAAAATTCTCAATTAAATGTGTTTGATTGATTTAATTTTCAATTTAGAAAATATTATACTTATCCATTTTTTATTAATTTGTAGAGGAAAGATAGTGGATAGATGAGATAGAGAAAGATATGGTGAATTCTCTGAAAAATAAAATCATACTTCTCCCCCATTTTTTCCATGATTTTGATAAAAAAAGTGGTCACATGACCAAAAGTAGGAAAAATGATTTTCATGGAAAAAAAATGTCAATCAAACAGCACAAAAGTAAGAATTTGGATGGAAAAAACACATTTTCAGAGAAAATATTGTTAATCAAACGCACCCTTAATGTAATGTTGTAAAATTGATACCAAATTCTAGTAAATTACATTACTCTAGGGTCTGTTTGATAGAAAGATGGAATTTAGGTGGAAAGAAAATGAATTACAGAGAATTGAATTGTCTAGAATTTGTTTGACTAGAAATTGTAATTAAAGGTGTTTGATTAATATAATTTTTCACTTAATTCGTTTGACTTTATTTTTCATGCAAACAGTTTATTTTTAGGATAAACTTTTTTACAATTGATGATAAAATTTGTTTGGGTTGTCAAAAAGTTAAAAATTTAAAAAAAAAATTAAATTTTTTTAGTGTTCGTTTATCTTTGTTTTGCATGAAATTTATCAATAAAAGTGATAATTATTTTTATCATTGAGTCTATAATTTGTCCTCAAAAAAAATTTGAAATTTATTTTCCCACCGAAGTGGTGAGAAAATATTTTTCTCAAAAATCAAGAAAATACACGTGTGAGCAAAAGTAGGAAAAACAATTTCATGAGAAAATTGTGTCATCAAACACCAAAAAATTGAAAATAGAATTTGAATTCCTAGTTTTAGGGGGGGAAAGGGTTATCAAACATACCCTAAGGGTGTATTTTTTATTGCAATGATGGAATTTACAAGGAAAGAAAATAAATTCTAGGCAATTAAATTGTTTAGAACTTATTTGCACGAAAATTGTCAAATAGATGTTTTTGATTGATTTAATTTTCAACCTAAAAAATGTTAGAGTGTGTTTGATTGCAATAATGAAATTTACGTGGAAAAAAAATAAATTTTATGCAATTGAATTGCTTAGAAATTATTTGCATAAAAATTGTCAATTAAATGTATTTTATTGATTTTATTTTCAACCTAGAAAAGTGTTATACATGTCAGTTTTTTATTGATAGGTAGATATGAAAGAGAAAGAGTAGATGAGAGAGAGAGAGAGAGAGAATGAATGAATTACATGGAAAATAAAAACTTACTTCCCTCAGGAAAATATTTTTCTTGTTTTCAGGAAAATATAGTCATATGACCTAAATTAAAAAAATATTTTTCATAGAAAAAATATTAATCAAATAGCACAAAAGTAGGAATTTAGGTGAAAATGACATTTTTTTTCATGAAAAATATTAACAATCAAACGCACTTTTATAGTTGTCTATTTTTTATTGATACGTAGATGAGAGTGAGAATGGCATTTGAAAGAAAAAGAGAGTAAATATCCAGGAAAATAAAAACAGACTCCTTCAAATAAAATATTTTCTTTATTTTTTTAAGAAAAATATGATCATGTGATCAAAAATAAGAAAATGTTTTTTATGAAAAAAAAATCAATTAAATAATATAAAAGTAAGAATTTTTCATGAAAAAATAATATTTTTTATAAAAAAATATTGATATTCAAACACATCTCAAATAAAATGAGAATGAGGGAGTATAATCTTTAGACTTTAGCTAACAGCGTGTCCTTGATAACCGACCGAATGAATTGGGATTGATTAAAATTGCAAGTAATAAAAATAATTAAAAGAAAGACACATGGCATGCGAATCCAAAGAAAGTGGAGGACTGGGGGGGTTCCACAAAGGCAATTAATCAAAATGCAATTAATAATTATGAGAAAGTGGGATGGAGTGGGGGTTCTAAGGGAGACAGGCTGTGTGAAAGTGATGCGAAATTAGGGGACAAATGGGGTGTGGCAAAACTCACGAATTGAATGGATCAAATTGAATTTCAATCGTACTGAATCAAATCAAATTGAGTGGTTCTTTTTACGTTAAATATTCAAAAAAATATTTGAATTGAGAAATGACGAATTCAATTCGATTCAGTTATCGATTTTAGATGAAAAATCGAATTTTCCTAAAAAAATTTTTCTAAAATAAGCTAAATTATTTTTTAAAATAAATTTGTTAACTAATTAAATGGACAACTTATAATAACACCTTTAAAATTAGGGATTTTTTGAAAAATCATATGAAAAGTATTTTGAAAGTAAAAAATATTGTTTAAAATTAAGTGTAAAAAAATGATACAACGTTACTTTTTAAAGTTTAGAGCGACTTTTTATTATTATTATTAAAAAGTGACATACATATTAAAATTTGATATTTGTCAGTAAAAAGGTGAAAGAAATTAAAAAATAAAAATAAATAGGAGCGCTGCGCACTCGAGAATAGAGGATTGAACATTATATATTCACGAGAACCATATTATTCTCTCTAGAGCCAAACAATCTACAAGTGCAATCACTTCATCTTATATGCGCCATTCAAATTGAAAACATCAAATTCATCAATCAAAACACTTGAGCTATTCTTCGCTTGGATCTGTCAGGAAAATTGTGTCATGAACTTGGCTGGCTGTGAAGATCAAAGAAGAAATTGAAGAACGAGGAGTTTTTGGTGGATCCATAAGAGATAAACTGTGTAAAGAGTTAGGATTGTTGTTCGTGTACACATTCCACAAGAGATAAACTGTGGAACAAAAAACATCTTTATACAACATGAAAAATCTCCATTTGAAAAAGAATAAATTACATCTTTATGCAATCAGTATTCTTTTTTGAAAACCCAATCAATCAATAAGAGCACCCAATTAAGATTTTCAAGAGAACAAGTTCAATTAAGCCTAGACTTACAAAAACGATTGAGCACAATAGAGGAATTCAAAGTGACATTCGAAGCCATATACAGATTTGCAAATAAGCAAACAGAGCTTAAACTTCGATTCTCAAGCTTGTAGAGCAAGATTTCTCTTTTTCATTGAAGATCCTTCAACTGTACCGCACTTTCTCTTCCTTCCCTTTGATTCATGAACACTACTATCGCCTTCTTCACCCATAGGTCTGAGCGTGTGTAATGATGCCGATGGTGATGATCAATGGGGCTGAATCTCATTTGATTTCATCATTTTCTGGTCATGTGGCAGTAATGAGTGGATTAGGGTTTGGTTTTGGGCTTAATGTATAATCTACGGTTATATTAAAGGTTAATGGAAAAAAAAGAGAAAATTACCTAAAATCCTTCTTTTTAAAATTACAATTCAAAAATAAGTGGGTAAAGTTTTATAACTCAAAAATCAGGTGGTAAATAGGATTATTAATTAATATTATAAAACTAAAAATTAATTTATATACATCCCACACCACCCCACTCCACTCCACTCCACTCCACCCACACACCCTCAAATCCCTAAATCGGCAGATGAATCTCTCTCGTATTCTCTCTCTTGCTTCTCCGGTGATGGCGGCATAGAAGGCGGTGGCGATGGTGGCTGATCGCGGTCATGGTCGCTGATCCTCGTCGTCACAGCGGCGTTCGCCGTTCGCCACTGTGATGACTTCTCTCTCCTCGACGGAAGATCTCACGGTGGCGAACGTGGTGAAGTAGTCGTCGCTCCTCCAAACAGCAATTATTGCACGTATTGGCAAATGAACTGGTGGTGCGAAGGAACTGCTGGTGCAATTGTCCATTCAATTGGGTCGAGCCAGAGGGTGGTGTGTCCGGCTCAAGCCCAAGATCCGGCTTTAGCTCTGATGATAGGCGAAATGAGCTTAGGCTGTGATGAAGAGAGGAGATGGCTCAGGAACTGGTGGAGGCGAAGACAACTTATGCGTCAGTGGAGGCAGAGACGGCGATTGGATGTTGCAGAGCTACCACCAGCACCGAGATCTTGGCATATCTCGAATTATGGTGATGGGGTGCTGGTTGGAAATTGGTGGTCGCGATGGTGGGGCAGAGGGCGACGATGGTGGAAGTAGTGCCGACGGCAGTGCGGTGAAGGCAAGATGTTTGAATCTGCAATTTTTGGTTTTTTATTTGAATTTAACCGAATCTTCCATTTTTTTATTTTAAGTTGGTCTACTGTTCGGTGGTCGGTGGTATTAGTTCTTGTAGTGGGTTGTTTGTGTGTGGAAATGGCAGGGGTGCGCAATCTGGGGTCGATTTTTGGGATTTTTTGGTTTTTTATTAGAACTACTGTGCGGCGGTTGGCGGTGGTGGTGTTTGCGACGGGCGATTTGTGTGTGTGATGGCATGGATGTCAGGGCGATCTTATTTGGAGTCAACTCTGCGATCGGATACCTTTTGATGCTGGCAATCATGTCTTTCAATGTCGGAGTGTTTATTGCAGTGGTGGTGATGTTTGTTGTTGGGTACATGGTTTTCAGGAGCGACGATGAGGATGTGGTGGTGATAGAAGATAATTCGTGTGCTTTTCAAATTAAAGGTGTTAAGAGGGGGTGCATTGGAGGTGATGGTGGTGGTGGATTGCGATACTTGTATGCAGTGCGCAGATTTGTCTGTGGTGAATGCGACCAAATATGTGTTTGTTGTGACCATTTGTGACCAATTTCGTGTTGATTGTGACCGGTTGTGTCTTGAGATTGACCTAGTCACAGATAGTCACACTCAATATAAATTTGGTCACAGTTAATCACACTAAATACACAGTTGGTCACAGATAACAAAGTCAGTGAATTAGTACACGTATGGTCATGGATAACACAGTTATAAATCTGATCTACTATGCATTACTACGTCCATCACATTTTTTTGGAGATTTTTTTATTGGCGTCATCGGAGCAGTTTGTTGTAGTGGTCGGAGTCGGAGCTGTCACCGGAATGGTCGTCAGGGTCATCGAAATTTTTGCAGGAACAGTTATTCACCTGCTTTTGTATGTGCTTGCTTCCATAATTTTATTACAGCAGTGAGTGGAGGATGTACCATTTCATGCCTTCTTAATATTCTTAAATACAACAAATATAGTTCCAATCACAGCAATCACCACTCCTATAATGATGAGGCCTGAGTTTCTATTCTTTTTCTCTTCGTTGGCTTCCTCTCTCTTTTTCTCTTCCTCCTTCAAATAAGAATGTTTCATCCACTTAGTGTAAGATTACAAATCCAATAGAACTAATTTAAAAAAAAAAAAAAAAAAAGTCGTCGGAGCTGTGGCCGGAGAAGTCGCCTTCGTCGGAGCGACCGTTGGACCGGTCGCCGGACTGTGGCCAGACAGATCGCCGGAGAAGTGCCGGAACTGGAGAGGTGGAGGGAAGGAGGTGTAGTGGGGTGATAGGATGGGGTGGGTGAGGTGGCATGAAGTGTAAATAATTAATATATATTATATTATAATTTAATATTTACTAAATCTATTTACCACCTGATTTTTGAAATAATTAGACAAATTTGTTACTTTTGAAAAATGATTTTTATATGTAGGGTTTGTTTATTGTTCAAAAAAAAAAAAAACTAACATTTTCTATATCAATCAATTTTCAAACTTAAAGGTCGTATTGCGCATGATTTCCTCTAATTAATTTAGTTGAAACCCAAAAATTTAATTTTTCTATTTCTAATTTTCAACCCAAGTCCATCTTAATCAAATTTACTTAAATTTTACTCACATTATTTATTCTACCGTTGTTTCGTTTCTTTCGTTACGAAAAAATCAAATTGGAAGCTCGACTGCATCTCTCCTCATTATTGTGGACTCGTTATCTTCTTTTCTTATAATTTTAACAGTTAAATCTATAAAGAACTCAACAAAAAGATGCACAAAAAGATATCATGGGATTGAACTACGTTATTTTATACGAGCTAAAATTGAACATGTAATTAGTTAAATTGATGTAGTGTTTGTTTTAATTATTAAAAAATTAATTATTGTACGAAAATTGGGAATCGAATGGAATCGAACGAAATCGAATCCGAACGATTCCATAATTAAATTTGAACTCGATGGTTCCATTTATTAAATATCCAAAAATTCAAGTTCGGCTTGATTCTCTTTATAATCGAATCGAACCGGATCATGTTTAGCCTTAGACAAGGCAATTGAATTTAAAATGATTCAAATAGTAATTTTTAAAATTAATTCAGTTTTCATCTCATCAAATGAATTGCTTTTGCTTTTCAATTTCTGCAATATAATTAGTTATATTAAAAGTCCATAGATTTGTTGCAAATATAGTAAATTAATTATTAATAATTTAGGCACATTAATGATTAGCTTTAGTTAACAAATTATTATATCATCTTATTTCGTTAGATGCTACATGTACATAATTTTTTTACATAATCATTTACCTACCATTCACAGTAGGGGAAGACCGCATTTGAAAAAATTTATATTCATGCGGGCCCGCATGCATTGTGAGAGAGCAACAACTTTCGGTATATTTCATTCGGTAGAAATGGAATTGTCCTATTTTGTTTAACATTTGTAACGCTTATATTGAATTTATAATTTGAACAAATTTTATTAAAATAATACGAATGGAACGAAGACATTCAATCCTAAGAGCATATCAAAAAAACTCTTTATTTTTAAAGAACATATTCTATTATTTAGAAAGTATTTATAAATTTAGAGAGTTAACATTTTGAAGTACTCCAACAAGCTCTGTATATTTAAAACTTAAATTTCCTACTCTAAAAAAATATTTATTATTTTCTTTATCTTTTATTTTAACTAGCTTTATTAATTTAGATTATTTTATCATTTTTTTACATTGAAAATTAAAATATTTTGAATGCATTTTATTATGGAGATTGTACTTGACTCTTCAAATCGAGAGAGTCAAATTCACTATTTAAATTAAAATGTTAATAAAAAAAGAGTTTTTTGGAACATGATTTTAAATTTTAACTTTTAAAATAGAGAGCATTTCATGTTTAAAAAATCTTTTGAATATACTCTCAGAAAGTAATTGAAGATTAATATGAAAGAGTGAGGATGACATTAACCTCCACACCTCGGAAACGCGAAAACTCTGGAATTAGGTACCATTCTCTTGCATCTAAGCCAAATCGCATGCAATCAGACTAGTAAATTAATCTGTATATTAATAATTAAGACTATTAACATTATAATATTTATTAAAATACGTAAAATAATTTGTAAATTCTCTCTTCATAAAAATAAACGAGTCAAAACTTTAATTCATTGTCGAGATAGTTTACTAAAATAACTAGCAACATGTGCAATTGGATAGAAGGCTTCCTCTCCTAAGCTATTTATTTTAATTTGAATAAAGTCGTCAGTTATGTATGTGCATATTAAATTTATTTATTTAAAAAAAAATATTGCATTAAATTATCACTAATTAGTAATGATTTTAAGATTTGATCTAAAAGTCCTTATCAAGTTTAATATCCAAAAACATTTTTGGCATCATACCTAAATTATTGTATTAAATGAAGCCAAGAATGTCACGGGATATTTGTATGAATAAGAAAATCAAATTGGATATGACAAATTATTGAGAAGGTGTGGTTGAAATGGGAGTTCGTTGTCACTCCACGCGTAATTAACAAAGATTTTAGACTATTAAATGAAAGACTAATTTTCTCAATTATTATCTTAAGATCATGTCATTGGCTTTAATCATTCTTTAATTCTTGTTATTATCCTTTAGAAGTCAAGACTCAAGAGTGATTTATTCACTTTTAATTTTGTGGATTGAACAACTCATTTAAGAAAAATTTAACGATATCTCTTGTCCACTACATATCAAGGACAAAACTTTACATTAATTCAAAATAAAATAATAATAAAATATTTAAAGATTTGAACTACTTTACCAAATAATGTTAACTTTTAAGATTCAATCTCAAATTTTAATAAATTTAAACGAACCATTAATTTTCAAATATATTGCTATCAAGTAACACAGCCAATCTTGCAGGAATATGTGAAAAAAGAAAAATTACACGTTGGGCCGATGTTAATTGAAAAAGAGGAAATGACACCTAGGGATGTATTTAAATATCCAAATTCAAAAATAGGATAGATAGTTTATTTATACAAAAATCAGGTATTAATAATAATATTATAAAATATTTTAATATTATATAATAATATTAAAAAATCAAATCAATTATATAAATATACAAACCCTAATTTAAAATCTCTCTCTCTCTCTCTCTCTCTCTCTCTCTCTCTCTCTCCCCGTCGCCACCACCCCGCCGGCACCCTCCATTAGTAAACTACCAACAACCACCAACAAACCCCCACCCAAAACTCCGACTAATCAACGGCCAGGTAGATCGAAGGAGGATGAACACTGTGTTCAGCGGCAACGACATTGTCGCGATGCGCAGCTATGGTAGAATTGTAGCTATGCTCGCTCGAGTTTTGTGATTCCTGAGTGTGTGGAAGTCGATTGTGTTGGTGCGATGTGGGCTGTGGTGATGGTGGTTGGTGTGGTTGCGACGATGGTGATGGTCGTTGGTGCAGGTGGTGGTGGTGGCCGATTTGTGGTGTATGTGTGTTGATTTGTGTGAGTTCTATGGTGGTGTATGTGTGTTGATTTGCTGATTTGCGCTGCCGCGAGGAAAACTGAATATTTGTGGTTCAATCCGGTGGCTGCTGGAGGTTTTTCGAGGTGGTGGCGGTGACTGTTACTGTGCGTGCGAATGGCGGTGGTTGTTTTGGGTGGTGATAGTGGTGCTGGGAGGGTGTGGGGTTAGTTTTGAGGTGTTGATGTTACTATTGGACGGCAACGGTGGTGGTGCCGCTGGTGGAGGCAATGGCGAAATCGTGGTCATATATGATTTGATGGTAATCACAATAGTATGATTTATATGTTAATGAATTGTGAACTTACTGTTAAGCTACTGGGTAACGACGGTGGTGGGCCGTTGGTGAAGGCAGGCACGAAGTGATTGTCACTTATAATTTGGTGGTGGTCATAATAGTGTGACTCATATGTTCGTGAATTATGACTTAAATTAATTGTGACCTAAAACATTAATCTGTGACCTATTAAAATTTTGATTTGTGACCTCGTAAATAATCTGTGATTTATTAAAATTTTGATCTATGACCTCGAAAATAAATTGTGACTATTAAAATTTCAATCCGTGATTTCGAAAATAATTCGTGACCGATAAAAATTTTGATTTGTGACCTCGTAATAATTTGTAATTAATTAATTTGATAATATGTGATCAATAAAAGTATTTGTGACCAAATTGTACAAATTTGTGACTTTTATATATTTATTTAATTCATTCATTCATTCATAAATAAAATTTAATAGAAATCTGATTTTTGAAATTTGAAACCTTTTACCTTATTATTGAATTGGACCATACTAAAAATCTTAGTTATGAATTGTTTTCATTGAAAAAATATATGATGGACGGCAACTAAAATGGTCTTAGTAGTTAACTCCTTTTCCTTTATACGGGCTTTCACTTGAAGCAGCGTTCCATTAGTGGGCTGTCCAATATAATTATATAGACCCATTAGTGCCCTCCATTCCATATGCCCGTGCTTGCAAAGTCTAGTGGGATATCAACACAAATTATACCATTATTAAAAATACAAGAGAGAATGAAAAAACTACTCAAATTTCAATGGAGGCTAAGGATACCAACCTCCCTTCGCCACTGCTTGCACCCTTACCCGGCAATGGAACTGTATCAAGCACAAAGATAAAGTCAAGAAACCTAAAAGGTTAAAGACCACTGTTAGCCAGCAAACAAATCAATTATTCCAGCAGACAAATTGCACAGAATCCGCCACGAAATCAGCCAAGGAATCATCAACATGATTTTAGCAATAGTCATTGATTTGCAAATTATTTTATTGCACATGTTTATTTCCATGCTTTGTCTTTTCTTCTCTATAATTAAGCACTTTATATTCATTGTAATTTAAGTTGAATGAATGGAATAAAACCTTCATCTTCTTCCCTGCAAGTTACAGCAGGTTTCTTTTCATTTCTTATTATCTAACATGGTATCAGAGCAATTCCTTCACTGCGACCTCTTCTAAACCTCCTCTGGCTTCCGCAAACATCAGAATGACAATCACCATGTCTGCCATTTCTGATTACAAAATCCACCGTTCTGATCAAATTTCATCAGAACTTCAAAATAATTCTTCCTTATTTGGCTATGGCTACAGATGCCCTAAATTCTTCTTTTTACCTCCTACATCCCTCTGACTCTCCCAATCTAATTCTTAGACAATTGTCCTAAATGGCAGCAAGCTATAAGCCCTGCCCTTAATGTCAAAAACAAAATCTGTTTTGTGGATGGCACTCTCCAAAACCCCCACAGTTGATTCCCCCACCTATTCTCAATGGAGCCAAACCAAGGACATGGTCCTCACTTGGTTGCTCAAGACCATCAACCCCTCTATATTGAATTCCCTTGAATATCACAGAATATTTAGGAAGAACAATGACTTCTCTACCTCCAACATCTTCACCAAAGCATTAGGATCTGAGCTCTTTCATCACTTATCTCCAAGTTGGGTATTACGGCTCTCCATACTCCAACTTGAGGGGGAGTATTTGCCAGCAAACAAATCAATTATTCCAGCAGACAAATTGCACGGAATCCGCCACGAAATCAGCCAAGGAATCATCACCATGATTTTAGCAATAGTCATTGATTTGCAAATTATTTTATTGCACATGTTTATTTTCATGCTTAGTCTTTTCTTCTTTATAATTAAGCACTTTATATTCATCGTAATTTAAGTTGAATGAATGGAATAAAACCTTCATCTTCTTCCCTGCAAGTTACAACATGTTTCTTTTCATTTCTTATTATCTAACAACCACTAGGGCAAGAAACTAATGTTAAAAACAAAAATAAGTCGGAGATTCACAACGCAATTTTTCCGTTAAATTTAGCCACACAAGCTGCAGAGATTTATGGCATGGAGAATTGGAGATCCACAAACCACAATGCAATCTTTCTTTTAAATTTAGCCACACATAGGGCTGGATATGATCTAATTCGATTCGATTATAACGAGAACTGAATTGGACCCGAAATTTTCGGGTATTTAATAAGTAGAATTTTGGGTCCAGATTTAATTATGGAACCGTTCGAGTTCGGTTTCATTCGATTCAGAGGTTCTGTACTATAATTAATTAATTTTTTTAATATTCACAAAGCTACACTAATGACATGTTCAATTTTAGCTCTTACAAAATAACGTAATTCAATTTTATGTATCTTTTGCGTCTCTCTTTACTGATTTTTTCATAAATTTGATTGTAAAAACCTAGTGAGTTCATAATAATTAAAAGTTGTCGAGTTTTAATTCGATTTCTCCAAAATGGTAGAAATGGCACTACGGTAGAATAACAGATTTTGGTAAAACTTAGATCAATTGGATTAAGTTGGGTTTGGACTGAAAATTAGAAATAGGAAATCATGTTTTTGGGTTTGAGTTAAATTAATTAGTTAGCAAATTTATTTTTAAAAAATAATTTGACTTGTTTAAAATAAATAAATTTAAAAAATGAGATTCAGTTCTTATTCGATTTTTCGATTCTTGATCTAGAACTGAAAATTGAACCGAACCCATTAGTTCACAATTCAGATACCCGTTCAAATATTTAATTTAAGAAGAATCGCTCGATTTGATTCAGTTCGGTTTGGATTCGGTTCGATTCGAGAGTTTTGTCCAACCCTAACCACACATGCTATCGAGATATGGATATAGACAAGTTAATTTAGTCCCTGATTGACAAATCTGTTTGAGATTTTAAGTTGATAGATTTTTATAAAATGCGTGATTAAAAAATATAATCCAATAAAATGTGTTGTTAATAATAATATTTGATTGGGGGGAACGTAAAGTAGTCTTAAATAATAAATTCCACCCTCTCTCACGCAACATGATATTATTGTAGGACAAGAAGTTATTATAGAAAATGTAGTTTGGAATTTGGAATCTTCATATTCTATATATTATCCCTACTACATAGCACTAATCTATGCATAAATTAAACTCGGGAACTTGTCCTATTGGGGAGAGTTTTAATCGCGGGCCCCACCTCTTATTGTGAGGGGGATGTGCACCGTGCGATGCCCCTAGTAAAACTCTATCAGGGATGCATTGCATTGCATTGCAGGATAATGACATTCCAACATACAATTCGGTGTTTGACAAATCACATTTTTTTATTTACTTAATTAATCATGCCTAGAATGACATAAATATCATATCTATTATTCACTTATATAGTTATTAATTCCATCACCATCATCCGTACACCACAAAAATATATAAATCCTATTTAAAGATAAACATGCAATAATTCATACATCAAAAGATCCAAAGATTCATAACATTGTGGTGGTTATATTACCATCACTCTAGTATTTTACCCTGGAGTTACAACATCAAAAAGTGCACAAGGATTTGAAATTCTAAACCCACATAAAAAGAAATCCAAAGGCCCTACTCAAGATCCAAAAGCTCTAATTGTTGATACAATTCCTTCCCTGTTCTTGGGAAGATTAATATGGGTGGAGCCATGGTGTAGATCAGAGAGAAGGGAAATGTACACCATTTTTTTTGTTTTTTTTTAAATTGAGTTAGGGTTATAATTATAAAATTGTTTCGGGGTGTTTATGAAAAGTATATCTTAATTAGGGTGTGCATAAATAGTGGTGTAACAAAAATATTTGTGGCAGCAATATAATTATTCTTTCTAGTTTTTTATTGGATAAAGATTATAATTGTAAATTTGATGTGGTTTATTTATTGAAAATATGTTTTAATTGTGGTGTGATTATAATGTGGCGTAGTAAATAAAATTTGTAGTGATAATATAATTATCCTTGTTTAAAATATAATTTTACTCCTTCAATTTTCAATTTTATCCCTACATTATTGACAACACATAAGAATCAGTGCCTAAAATTTATCCAAAGCTTGAAAAAGAAAAATGTTACAAATACTAGTTAAGAAATTGTATTAAAATGTAGTATTGACAATAAATCTCTTATTGTAATTCCATTGTTTGCGTACAATAAGTAAGAGTATCTCCAAAAAACTCTTTATTTTTAAAGAGCATATTCTATCATTTGGAAAACATCTATAAATTTAGAAGATGTCCAACACCTTCAAGCCCGAGGATGTTATAGCCTAATGAAAGAGTGACTTTGAGCCTGATCACATAAACTCGAGTATGTTCTAGTTTTAGCAGAGTACTCAAGATTATCATGACCTCGAGCACGAGGTCGTGGATTGTCGTGTCATACAAAAATTGTAAACATCATAGGCCACGTGCATCCATGTCAGGAGCTTGTGCACAATGTGGGAGTTTCTGGAATGAGATGCATAAGTATATTGGGTTAAATATGGAAGGTTAACAAATCTACCGAACGGGACAGTGATTACCCGCTTAATCGAATGTTTGGGTCGGGGACTGAACGGTACAAGTAACAAGGGCCCCTCCCCTCCTAGCCCCGCCCCGTCCCGTTTAATTTATTTTTTAAAGAATTCAATATTTTAAGTGGAAAATTCCATGATATTTCATTATTTCTAATAAAAGATGGTAACTAAAATTATCTAAAAAATATGACAAACAATAAAAGCATTAGTTTACCAAATATATTTAAATAATTTAACTTTTAAAAATTAAAAATTAATTAAAATTTTTAATAAATATATTATTATCTCACTTTAATGAACGTGGACAATAAAATGAATTATATAAAACTTTTTTTAAAAAAAGGTAATAAACGGGGCAAGAGTCTCACCCCATCTTAAACGGGTAATGGGGTGGGGGAGATTGCCTAGACCCCAACCCCGACCTACCCCCACTGTCATCCCTAGGGTTAAAAATAGGCATGCTCATGTCAAGTTGATAGGCCTCCGAGTACATAGATCTGGGATAGCAAGTTTCGACCATTCTAAAAATTTGAAAGGAATGAGTTCAATCTCGAGTTTTGTTAAAAAAAAATTAAAGAAATGAGGCTTGACCCAACCTTGTTAAAAATTGAAAGAAATGGGCTCAACCCCGACCTTGTCAAAAAATTGGAAAGGAATGAGCTCAACCCCGACCTTGTTAAAATTTTGGAAGGAAAGAGTTCGACCCCAATCTTGTTAAAAATTTTGAAAAAAAGGCTTGATAGTATTCGAGGTTATAAGGTCAATCCTTTTACTTAATGGTTTTTTAAGATTAATTTTACTTGAATGTACAAAGTATTTGTAAGAATGCTTGTGCGGGACAAGACTTAATGTACTTGCTTGAAGCAAGGCTTATGGTTAGGAATGTTAACGAGCCAAGTCAAAACTTGAGGCTCGGGCTCGACTCCAGTAACTATGGTTCAGACTTTTTTTTAGTTCGAGTCGAGCCGAGCTTTTACTCGACCAAAAAATATAGGCTCCATCCAAGCTTTCGGCTCAAGCCTTATCGAGTCGAGTCTGCTCATTTTTTTATATAACATAGTTGCAGGAAGCAATACACTACCTGTATTTGCCTTTTTGCAGGCAACTAAACAATTTAGTTTTTTTTAATGGCGGCTCGACACAGCTAGCTTGAGCATTGGCCGACATACCAAAACGGGACTCGACCCAAGCTTCGTGCTGAGCCAGCCGACTCATGCTTTTTTGGGGTCGAGCTAACTAGCCAAATTGCCACCTCTACTTATGGTGCTTATGTTGGTCAAAGCTTAGAGGTGCTTACACGGGGCAATGTTCAAATGTTTGCGTTGGGCAAGACTTAAAAGTGCTTATGCGGGGCAAGACTTGAGGTGCTTTCACAAGACAAAGCTTAATGTACTTGCCCTAGTGCAAGGCTTGAGGTCTTTGCTCAGGGCAAAACTTAAGGTACTTGTACAGAGCAAGACTTTTGTGTTTGCACGAGGCAAGGCTTATATGCTTGCTTGAGGCAATACTTTTATATTTGCGTGGGACAGTGGGACAATGCTTATGTGCTTGTTTAGGGTAAGGTTTAAAGTGCTTTGGAGGGACAAAGCTTAAGGTGCTTGCGCAGGGTAATACTTTTTCTTGCTCGGGGCAAGACCTATGTGCTTGCTCGAAACAAGGTTGAAGGTGTTTGCGCAAGGGCAAAGCTTTTATGTTTGAGCGTGGTAAGGCTTATGTGATTGTTCGAGACAAAGCTTAAGGCTTGCGCGGGGAAATGCTTAAGATACTTGTGTGAGGCAAGGCTTGATCGCATTACAAATGGAAAAAATTGTCTTTATTGGGAAAAGATCCCAACGACTTACTTAACTGAAAATAAACCGTGTTAACTGGAAAATAAATATGGGCACACATGACCGACCACCTAAATAACAAAAGTAAGTAGGCATGAAAGCCCAAGAAAAAATATGCAAGACTCTAGTACTTTAGTTGTATAGCATCATCCAATTAAAAAATGACATTGATCATGCCATTGTTGGTCGATTAGTGTACTCGGCCTCTAAGGTATTCTTATCATCACGATCATTCATCGGACACATGCCATGATCGACATAATCTCTTAGGAATTCCCACTTGATCAAAGACTTGATCTCCCATTGCAAGGCTTTGCATGTCTCTGTGGTATGCTCATAGTCCCGATGAAATTCACAGTACTTGCTCTTGTATCTGGTGTTAGGAAGGGACTGCATCCTCGAAGGCCATTTAAGTTCTTTGAGGTCTTTGATCTCCATCAAAATGTTAGACTTGGAGGTGTTCAGATGTGTGAATGACATCGGTGGTGTGTCCTACTTAGATCTAGCACAAGCACTATATTGCCATGAGCTAAACTCGTGTTGCCTCTTGTGTTCGAACTTCTCAGAGGTTGGGCTAAATTTCACTGGATACATAGTTTCCTCCATGTTGATATATTTTTCACCTCGGGTAAGTAGCTTGATCACGAATTTTGGTGGGGTCTTTGAAGAAGACATTTTGAATGCCTTACCCCTTATGGCATATGTGAGTGTTAAGAATAAAACCTGTCGAACACTAATTGTTTTGGTTTCATCTTGAATGATTCTGCAAATCTCGTTTGAGGTCATGGCGACAGACCCCGAACCCAAGGTCGTGAGAGGTGGCTGTGGTTGACCCAAGGACTCCGCTCTACAAATATTAAGAATGTGACGATGAGCTTGAGCATTGGCCATAGAATTTATTGGCTTAGCAACTGAGTTAACAAGACAACTTGTTGATGTAGATCTTCGAATGCTATGGAAGCAACATCTATTGTTGGGGTGTTGATACTTTAGGTAGTGCTTATGAAGAAACTTGTGGATCCCTAGTAGGGGGTCGAATTGGAGCGGATGAGCTTGCTGGAGGAGATCCTGAGCTTGTGTTGACCATGGCTTTTGGTAACGTTTCTAACAGACGACGCTAATGATGCTATCAAATTTTTGCACCTGCTGATTCTCGAGCTCAATGACAAAAAAAAGCACACTAACAGAATATTCGGTACCCGAAACAAAGGCAACGAAGTGTGACCTCGTCACTTCTTCGATAGAAAAAGAGGAAAAAATGATACTGATTGAATATGAGATGTCCAAGGGCTTCAAGCCTGAGCTAGAGCTCGCTCATACGAGTTTGAGGATGTTTTGGCCCAAGGAGAGAGTGACTTCGAATTCGACCACATAAACTCAAAGATGTTTTAGCCCCAAGAAAGTGCTCAAAGTTATCATGAACTCGAGTATGAGGTTGTGGATGGTCGAGTCATACAGAAATTGTACACATCACATTTAATTATAGAGAGTGAGTAATTTGGACAGTCAAACTCACTTTCTAAATTAAAATATTAACTTGAAGAATCTTTTGGAGCATGATTTTAAATGTTAACTCTTTAAAATAGATAGCATCTCATGTTTAAAATTTAAATAGTGTATTGAAATTGTTCTAATATTTCTATTTTGCACATCCGAATTTGGTCGTTTCGTGGATTTATGTTTTCATGATTTTGAGGTCGATACGTACATCAATAAGTAGATGCAATGAATATACCGTATTTCATTGAATATAATTGACAATTAATTTTTACCAAAAAGCAATGGCAGTATTATTCTTAATTAAGGGGCAGGGGACAGGTCTAAAATTTAAATTTCTCCATTTATTCCCATACCACACCATCCCGACCGAATCCAACTCAACCCAACCCAATCCAATCCAACCCAACCCAAACCCGCATTCGGTGGACTGTATTGGCATTTGAAAACAAAAATTGCTCAATCCAGCTTTTTATCCTAATCATGAGACCGTCTCCTTTTCAAAACTTTCTTAATTACGAAGGATCAGTTTAATTAAGCCGCCATTCTTGGTAATGGAAAATAAAGGCCGTCATTACATTAATTCGAATGAATAATACTGACCTCTGATTGGCTGTTTACGGTTAAGAAAGTACGGTTACACAGATTGTCCGTGCATCCAATAGCACATGATTTTTCTTCTCGTCATTAAAGAGGTGACAGACTAAAGACGCGGCTTTCCAGCCTGGCTTCACCATTCTCAATTGAAACGTCTGGTCCCACCCTTAAAGTCTGAAATACCAAAGCTGCCCCAGAGCAATATTCAGTAATTAACAAAATCTATTTTTAACTTTTATTAAACGAAATCTAAGGAAATTATTGTTTATTTTAATATTTGATTGAGTATTTTACTTGTTAGTTCCTTGAATTTAACATGTAGAATATATAATCATAAATAAGTCAAAAAAGATAATTACTATAAATAATTTTGATTGCATACTTGTAGAAACAATGATACAAGTATAAACTTTGTTTAATAAAAAATTTATTAATACGTAATTATTTGAAAAAAAACTAAAAATATTTGAATGTGTTTAGATTGTAAAGGTTATAACTCTTATCACATTTGTATGCTCATTTTAATTATTGACTAACTGAATATCAAAATTGACAAATATAATCTTAAGATTTAAGACAAATGTTAGACACGCATTTGAAAATCGTAATATCTACGGTTACAGTGTCAAAGTCAATTCTAACTAAAATTTTAACAATTCAAATTCCTGATATGTTTGATAAATGTAAACTTTTGATTTGTGCAAAAAAAAAAAAAAAATCAAATGTGCATTAAAAAAGTTTACGTATATCTATAGTTGATGTATCAAAGTCAATTCTAACTAAAATTTTCAATATATTGAATTATTGATAAAAACGACAAATATAAACTTATAACTTGTAAAAATATTAACTACGTATTAAGAAATTACACGTATATGAACATTTATTGTTATCATCGAAGTCATTTGATTAAAATTTTAGGGTCCGTTTAATTGGACAAGTTTTTCATGGAAGGTGGAAAATATTTTCCTTTTTTTATTATTCACCTGTTTGATTGTATTAATTTTCTAGGGAAAACGTTTTCCAAATTTTTCACGGTATAAATTGTTGATGCACAAAAGTTAGAAAACGTTTTTCCACCATATTGGTGGAAAAATATTTTCCACATTTTTGACCGAATTTTTTTTAGTAATTGGAACACATTCCAAAGTCAATGGTAAAAAAATTTATCCATTTAATTGATAATTTGCGTAAAATACAAAGTCAAACGAACATAAAAAATTTCAAAACTTATTTTTTTAATTTTAATTTTTTTACTTTTTTGCAATCCAAATAAATTTTAATACAGATTGTAAAAAAATTTATCTCAAAAAGTAATAATTTGCATGAAAAATAAAGTCAAACGGATTAGGTGAAAAATTATACCAATCAAACACCATTAATACAATTCCCTGTAAAATAAATTCTAGGAAATTCAATTTTCTGCTATTCATTTTTTTTTCTACCCATTTTTCACCATTACAATCAAACGAATCCTTAGAAACTTTGATAAAGTTTATCATTGAAATTAAAAAAATTGAATTTATTGATTTTGACTTCAAATTTCTAAGTTTTCGAAAACATGCACTAAATTTTCAATGAACAAGAACTATTTCAAGCTCTTGAAAAAGTTTATCGTAAAATAGTAAGAAATTTGGTGTCGAGGTGGGCATAAATGTCATTTCAGACTGATTTTCCATATCAGTGTCACAATCCAGTCTTCTATTATTCCATTCATGTGTCATATGAGACCACACTACACTAACCCATAGAAAGGACTCATAAATCCTTTCGCCCTCAATCCGCCATCATGCTACTTAACCTCGACCTCCTCGCCGCCGCCGGAATCACCGTCCTTCTCCTCGTTGCGCCAAGTTCAGCCGCTAAAAACCCACAATTCAGGGAAGCCCCTGCATTCCGCAACGGAAAAGAATGCTCAAAATCCCAATGGTCAAACACCGCCGCAGTGCACGACAACGCCACCATTCATATAGCCATGACCCTCGATTACTCCACACCCTACCTCCGTGGTTCAATCGCCGGTGTTTTGTCGGTGCTCCAGCATTCCACCTGCCCTGAAAACACCGTCTTCCATTTCCTTGCTACACCGTACCACCACCCACACCTCCGCCGCACCATCACCGCCACATTCCCTTACCTTAATTTCCACCTCTACCCCTTCAACCCCACCACCGTCATTCACCTCATCTCCTCCTCCATCCGCCGGGCCCTCGATCAGCCCCTCAATTACGCCCGCATCTACCTACCTGACCTCCTCCCCACAGCCGTCACTCGCATTATTTACCTTGACTCCGACCTCGTAGTCATTGACGACATTGCAAAACTCTGGCGAATCAACCTTAACTCTCACGTCTTAGGTGCTCCCGAATATTGCCATGCTAATTTCAGCCATTACTTCACATCAAGATTCTGGAAAGGTCCAGCATTTTCCAAAGTATTCAAAGGCCGTAACCCATGCTATTTCAACACAGGCGTGATGGTAATTGATTTGACAAAATGGAGAGCTCACGGGTACACAGAAAAACTCGAGTTCTGGATGAGAATTCAAAAGAGGTACAGAATCTACGAATTGGGTTCATTGCCTCCATTTTTACTAGTTTTCGCCGGGAATGTTGAAGGAGTAGAGCACCGGTGGAATCAACACGGACTCGGCGGCGATAATCTTGAAGGTTTGTGCAGGGATCTGCATCCCGGTCCGGTGAGTTTACTCCACTGGAGTGGAAAAGGGAAGCCATGGTTGAGATTGGATGCTAAGAGGGCTTGCACTTTGGATAATCTTTGGGCGCCGTATGATTTGTTCCGCCATGAATATTTGTTTTCAGACAGTTGAATGCATTACGGGGGATCATAGCCGAAGACGAATAATTGAGAGTTGAGTCGGAGACAGACAGTAGTGAAGTGAAGTGAAACGACAAATTTTGTGGATGAATATTATGACGTGGGATGACGGGTAATACAAGGATGTCAAAAAAAAAAAAAAAACACAAGAGAGAGAGAGAGAGAGTTTTACAGCTGGCCTGGGTATATATTTTTGCTGTCTCAAGGAGTGGTGTGGGCCGCCGTGAGAGGTGGTGGTTTTTGGTGGCTTGTGTAATTATCTAGGTTTTGTGGAAGCGCTTGGATTGGTAAAGATTCTCATGTTTCTGTCAAGAATAAAGCTATTTGTACACAATCTCCTACACAATTCCTTACACCTCCCTCACATGGAGGGGAGCCTACACATAATAAAATATTTGTGGACCCCCCTCCATGTGAGAGAGGTGTAAGGAATTGTGTGTACATGTAACATAGTCCTTCTGTCAAAGGGGGTCCTGTTTGCATAGAGCAGGTAGCTAGGAACTTGCGTATTTAGTAGGGACCTTTTTTTGTTATTATTTTGATTCGAACCCGTGATGTCGGTTATTGATGTTTATCATTTTGTTTATTTTCACTTTCATTTATAATATTAGTTATATTTGTAGGTATGTCCTGATTATTTTTTGGTTGAATCCAGTTTCTCAAGGCTTTGTTATTACCTGTACAAATTTGTTGAAATTTTATTCTGGCATACAATATTAATTTTTATTTTTGTAATGGTTGCAAGATTTTATTTGCTATTTGATCCACAAGATATTATTAGAGCAAATTTTGTATTATAGCTCTACGTTTGTCTTCAATGACGAAATCGTTCTTTTTCAAATCATCACGTAGCCTTTATATATCCTTTTCAAAGTGATTTTTGTTACTATAAATAAGTGTTGAGTTTAACTATCTCTTCTTAAACGTTGAAGAACAACTTACTAATAAGAAAATAGGTTGAGATCCAATCCTACGATTTACATTGTTCACGAAGGGATTTGTTAAAAACACAACTATTAAGTTAAAAGTTTATGTTATTAAAGATTAAAACAAGTTTATATATCGACGTCTGCTCGTTTAATATTTTTCATGTGAAATATATAGTTGTGAAGTAGGTGGTTTCTCCGACGAGTTTTGCTACATGTAGCCGGAGATTGACACTCCAGGTTATTCGGTCTTACCCGACCTCTCACATCGAGGTTGGGTTCCATACATTCATTGGGCGTGGGACCGACCTCCATATAAGAGATCGGGTGGGATTGAGTAACTCAGAGTGTCAACCTATGGGTACAAATGACAAAATCCTTCTTCAATTGCTATAAAAAAAAAATATTTTGCTACAAGTATACTTTTTTTGACACTGAATTTGACACTCTACTCATAATCAAAAGATGGAGCCCATAATTAATGGTGAACCCCATGTATTATGAGTACAATATCAAAGAAAATATAAATAAAAAAAGTATACTTAAATAATAATTCAAAAAACAAAGTCTGCAATAAAGAGCGAACCCCTCTATCCATGCTTTTGTGTGCTTTGGGAGAAAGATTGGAATAAAGGAAATATCTAAATTTTGGCGAAGTGCGATGTGTTTACGTACAACACTGTTTACTCTTTAGCACGAACCAATCAGAATGTACAATATGGCCATTGCCTGCCAGTCTTTACACAAAAGAAATGGGCTTTTGCTAATGGAGATTGCTGTATATATATATTCTCTTGGATCATTTGGCTCCAAAAGATGTTCTGATTGTTGTGTTTAGGCTTAAAATTTCAAAGCAATCAACTTTCTTTGAGACTAAAAATCAAATGAAGATTGGACGTTAAGTAATGAGATTTTTTATTCTTGAATCTCCACATAAAAAACTAAAGGATTTATGTTGTAACGAGTTTTAGTCATTTGCACAAACTTTTCCTTTGACCTTTTGAGGATAATACTACATACCCTTTAAACAATAACGACGGGTTTTCGTCTTGTTTGATGAATCTTTACCCATTTTGCTAATTGATCTTTACGTAGTGCTCCCCTTGAATGGACTTTGTTTGATGTCCCGATCCATGGCCAAAATGAGTAATAACATGTACTTTTAATGGGGATGATCTAGGAACCACCATTACAAGCTTGTAAGTGACAAATATTGATCAATAACTAAAGCGTTACAATAGAAATTTTTGAAATTTTTAGAATTTGAAATTTTTCGGGTTTAGTTGCTAGCCAAATCAATCGCTTAATATATGGGCTTGGGTTTTTCAAAGAAGTGGAAATTACAGTCATCTATTTTATTCAATTTTTCGTTTCAATAATTGATCATAAAGTTATTCTTTCAAAATTCAAGTGTACCATATCCACCCCATCCCACCCTTAACCATAATTCATTTCCCTAAAATAAAGGTCACAAAACTTCAAATCCATTCCACTTTTCTTTGTCGCTGGTGCTTTCTTCACTAGATTCAATTAGATTTTAATTGGAACAATTACCATTTTTTAAATCTAATTTCTGTTTATATTAAATATATTAATTATAATTAATAAATCTTAATTATCACTTGATATTTTACATTTAAACTAATTCACCTTATTTGTAATAATTAGGTCGGGGTGCGGTTTGGTTTAGATCAATTTCAACTCTAATCCGAAACCAAAATCAAGTTAGTCGGTTTGGATGAATTTCAACCCAAATCACCTCACTCTAACTCTTAAACCGAACCGAACCGAATCGAACCAAACCAAACCAAACCAAATTGATTTTGGTAAGTAATAGTACTAAAAATTTCCAATCACAAGTTCATTATGTTATACTTAGCAATTTTTCCTTACTGAGACAATCAAGCTACATAATGCATAAAAAAACAACAAAATTCTTAACTTTTTTGTTATTCTGTCTCTATTAACTTCCTTTTATTTGTCAGTCAATAATTCTTGTAATATAAAGTTATTTTAGTTTTTATAATTTAAGTAGGCCCAAACTTGGGCATTTTTTTTTAAAATTCAATTTAGACTAAAAGTTCAAAACAACCGAACTGAATCAAACAAAATTCTCAAAAATAAAATCCGGTTAATAGAGATAGAATAACAAAAATCTTAAGATTTTTTTTTGTTTTTTATACATTATCTAGCATGACTGCCTCATTAGGGAAAAAAAAATGCTAAGTATAACCTAATAAGCTTGTGAAAGGAAATTTTCAGTATTATTACTTATCGGCTACATCATACATTGGAGGGAATCAAAATTATAGTTATGAGATTATGACTTATCTTTTTATTTTTATTTTTCTTAAAAAAAAAATGTAAACATGTAAGTGAATTAGGTTGGTTTGATTGACCAGTGGTCTGAGACTTCAAACCAGTGGATTGGGTTGGTTCGATTAGCTAGCGGTTTGATCAATTTTTCGAATTTTTTTTGCCCAAGCCTAATAATAATTAGTATGGAATTGTAGATTTCTAGGTAATTTTCTCTTACTAGAAGGTCAATTACTCAATTTTTAAAAATATGCAAATGAACAAATATTGTAACACTACAAAAATAATCTGAAATTATTCTAAAAAATAAGTTATCCTTCAAATTTGTCAATTTTCGTTATTATAATGTATATGAATTCTTTGAAAGTGCAACTTATATGGTATTGTAGTTAGAATATGTGAATTTTTTAATTTTTAATTTTTTTTTGAATTTGTAACTTATGAACACATGCACCACCATAATCCACCACCATCATAGTTGTCGTCGCTACCACCTTCTGAAATAATCACATCTGCAGTCCTCACTCTTAGCCACCACCACCTTCCACAAAAAATAGCACAAACCGACAAGTGAAACCAAAAACTATCACAAATCATCATTTTTGCAAATTACAAATCTGTAATCGAACATGCCATCCTCACAACCATCTCCCACCATCACCATCAAAATCACCAATGCAACCCCGCCTCCATCATACGCAATCCCAAGCTCACCATAAGCCCAAAAATTTGACCATGACCAACTCATCCACACCTACTCACGATAGAAAATAATTACTCTGTCCACATACAAGTCTCTAATCTGCAATCCAAACCCTTAAAAAAATTAGGGCTGTCGTCAACCCACATTACCTAATCGAATCTGCGCCATAATAAAATGAGATTATAATCTAAAAAAAAGTTAAGAATTCTCATTGCAGGTCTTCTTTTGCATTTTTGTGATTCTCTTGGTGGCTTTGCCAACCTTGGCCATTCTAACGATGGTGGTGGAGATAATAAATTTCGAATAATGTTATTTAGCGTTACTGGGATTATAAAATCAGTCTCAATAGTGTTAGGTGAAATGTTAAATGAAATGTGAAATTAAATTTAATTGTATTTATCATTTAATATCACATTATCGCCACCTAAACTAATGTTATGATCCCGCTGAAGCCAAATAGCATTATTCATAAATTTTAAATCCTTACAAAACAAGGTTGGATATGAATGGGTATGGTGGTGGTGGTGGAGGATATAGAGAGAGTGAGAGTGAGAGCGGGGAGGGGGAGGAATGAAGGAATGGAGGTGGTAGAAACTATAAACGGTAGGGAGAATTTGTGATTGAAAATAAATTTAGGAAAATGAGTTTTTTAAAGAATGAGGATCAACCAGAGACTTAATTTGTAAAATTCTTTTCAAAACATTCAAAACACTAATTTTTGAACTTTCAAATATTAAATCAGGATTAGACCAATTCCTCGTTGAGATATAGCGGATGACTCATTAAAATTAGAAAGAGCGACTTGCAATAATTTTGTTCACGCCTCGTCATTTAATTCTTGAAAGGAATTCTGTGTCTAACGTGGATCCAGTGAGGTACAATCTAACTCGTAGCATTTGTTCAACTATAGAAAAAAATATTTTTTATGGAGGAAAATGTTTGGAAGTTTTTAATAGAGGAAAAAGTTTGAAATACATTGTTATTTTGCAATGCTACTCTAATATTCAATATTCTAATAATAAAAATCCAATACATAGAGATATATATTCGTACTCTTTAGTTATTTATAACGAAAATTAATGCATTCATATTCAATACATTTTCAGTCTCATGGTTTGAGGACGTTTAAGTTTTTAACCCCGTTTGACAATTATTAAAATAAATTTTTGAAGGAAAATGAGTTTTGAAATAATGATTTTTTTAAGATTGTTGTAGTTAAAAAGTATAAGTTTTGAATTTATGTGCATAATATTTTATTTTGAGAATGTGAGTTTAAAAATAAGTTGAGAAAAAAAGAATTTTATTTTAATGATTGTCAAACAGAGGCTTAGTTATATCGTGTCAAATAATCTTTGAGATGGTAAATTCTTTTGATAAAAATATATATTACCATCCAGATTAGATTATTCTAATTAATAGAGTTAGCAAAATTATGTTCGAAAAAAAATCAATTGTTGATAATTATTTAAGTGCTATTAGTGATTAATAACAATAGTAGAATCATGATAGATGTTGACATTCGCTTGTAAACGGTTTGACTTGTTACTTTTATTCTTTCGCAAGTGTACAATATCGCATAAGTAATATAATCGATCTTTGAGTTTGGATTATCGTTCCCACGAGGAATATACCTTAGCACCTAATCAAATTTCTTTCTAACTACTATTTGGCAAAGCAAATAAAAATTTTTATGTTTTAATTTTTAAGTTAAATGCGTAAAAATATGTGGATGCATACAAAGATCGGTTTAGAGATTAAATAATGAACATATATTATGTCAGAATAATTTCACTTATTGATCACCTTCACATCTTATATCAAGATCCATATCTAATGTAGTGTTCGATTGAATTATCATATTGTATTTAATTTATCCATCTCGAGTTTTCATTGAGTTTATTTAACTAATTCAATTTCATATCTTTAAGCGAATAACCTTAGTTAAACGAAGTATTAGTTCTAGGAATTCTCATTTATGATCGCAATAATTAGTATAGGTATCTCTACACATTATACAAATTTACCTAAATTTACTATACAGTCTAAATTCTAAACTCACATCTTGATTCGTAAAAGATTCAAAAAATCATCAATTAGTGATTGAGTAATTCAATACATTAAACTCATAGTAAAATCAACACATAAATGAATAAAGAACAAGAATCTTTAATAAATGATGTAAAGGGTCTCAGGTAGGTTACATTATTCACCCTAACAAGAATTTTAGTTATGCATAATAGCGGAGGAAAAACAAATAACAATAGTAGAGTCCATTACCGAATTTTGAATTTAGATGTAAAAGAGTGGATGAATCTTGCACCAAGTTCTTCTTCACGTTTAAAATCCTTGAATAGTTGTTTTTCTCCTCTTATATTTGCTTTATAATTCTCAAGTTGTGTTCTCCTTCTGTCAATGTGTGGAATCCCCTCAAAAGTGTGAAAATTTGTATTTATAGTTGCTGCCCCCGTTTGTGTAGAATGTAGGATTTTTATGGATTTCAAAACGGGCAAAAAATGCACCCTAGATACATCCAGACAGTACTTCGAAGCCATAGGATCAGCGCCACGTCCACCTTTCGGGTGGAAAATCTGACTGCACTTCTTTTAGTATTTTTATCATAACTTTCTCTCCTAAAATCCGATTAAGGCGATTCAAATTGGTTTGAAAACATAACTTAAATGGATACAAATTTTCTTCAGATATCATTTTTCAATTAGAATATTTTCTATGTCAAAAATGGGTCTCAATATGAAATTAAAAATTCGGAGCATAACTTTTTTTAGTTGTAAATTGATGTGTGATCATATTTTGACTATATTCAACCCTTTGACTTTATTCTTTATCCAATTGACTCCTAACACTCTTAAATATTCATTGTGAAGTCCGACACAACTTTTGAGTACTTAGACTTTAGTCCCCCAAACTTTGAATATCTTACAATTTAGCCCCCCCTTTTCTTTTCCAAATTTTGCTTATTTCTTTCAATTTTATCAACTTATATCACAACATCAAAACACACATAAAAACACTCTAAAACTCATAGGAATTAACTAAATATCAAATTTAGATGATGTCTAAAGTTAATGAATTACACTCGTCATTTATGCGTTTAAGTTCTATAATTGATAGGGAATTTTGACTTCAAAATGAATGTAATGGTCCATTTGATAGGAAGAATGAAATTTAGGTGGAAAAAAAAATGAATTGTAGGGAATTGAATTGCTTAGAATGTGTTTTAGAAGGAAATGTAATTAATAGTGTTTAATTGGTGTAATTTTTTACCTAATCCCTTTGACTTTGTTTTTCATGCAAAATGTTATTTTTTGAGATATATTTTTTTACAGTCCGTATTAAAATTTGTTTGAATTGCTAAAAAGTAAAAAAAAAAAAATTTAAAAAAATTTTTTCATAAATTTTTTATGTTCGTTTGGCTTTATTTTTCATGCAAATTGTCAATTAAATGAACATTTTTTTTATAATTAGATTTAGAATTTATTTTCATTGTCAAAAAGTTAAAAGAAAATGGAATCAGCCTGAAAAACCAAAAATCATCTCACCCCTAAAAAAAAGATTTTCTCAATTGTGGAGAAAAAGCCATCACGTGACCACAATCTGAAAATAGCCTGAAAAACCAAAAATCATCTCCCCCCTAAGAAAAAGATTTCCTCAATTGTGGGGAAAAAGCCATCACGTGACCACAATCTGGAAATCAAAATGGATGGAAAATTGGAGCCATCAAACAGCCCAACTTGGGTGGAAATGGAACAAATTTTCCATTTTCTAGGGCAAATGGACCCTATCAAACAGAGCATAAGACATAATGATATGATCTGGCACATGCCATAATTAGAAGAAACTTTTCTTTTTTCATAAAGTATTTTATTTTGGCTAGAATTTTTATTTTTGGCAAGTTTGTTATTTTAGGATTTTTTGATATTGTATTTTTCATATTTCTTAGGGTTTATTGTTTTAGTATAAATATGATTTATATTTTTCATTGTAAGAACCTTTTTGATATGAATTAAATTAAAGTTTTGCTTTTCTCCTTTGTTCTTCGATAGATAATCCTTATCGAACTTATCAAAGTGAGTAATCTCTGTGGCGTTCAAAATATCGGGTCGTGGGTTCTTCAATTTGTGAGCAAGGGGTTCTTTGTATCGTCGCTATCTTTGGGTTACTTGTTTCATCTTGTTGGGTTCAAAATCCAAAACTATCCGAGTGAGATTTTGAGGCTTTGTGATCAAGAGGTCGTTAGTTTAATATACATTCGGTTGTTTGGTTCAATGTTTAGAGGTTAAATCCAAAACCTTGGTCGTATTTGGGCGTTCTTGAGATCCGGTTCATTCTCTTATGGGTTCGATAGTGTTCGTGCTAACCGGGTTCGCATCAGGTGGTATCAGAGTTTAGGCCCCAAGATCAAGGTTATATCTTTTATTACTTTTGAGTCTTGTGTTTTTTCTTTCCTTCTTTGTTCTTGTGTCCAGTAATATTTCTTGTATCTTTAATCCCAAAATTAAAAAAAAAAAAAAGAGTCAAAAGTTGTTTTTGTACTCAATTTGAGTCCAAATCAACTTCCGTTTGTTTCGTTATTCTCGTAGTCAAATTTTTTAGTCCTCTTTAAAAAAATTCGAAATTTTTACTGTTCATCCGTACAGAGGTACTGTTCACGTCGGGAATAGTAAAAAAAATCTTGAAAATTGTTTAATATCCCACTACCTATTCTAAATACAAAATCAATTTTTGTTCAATTCAATCCAAACTCCAATTCAAGAACCACTTTCTTGACTCTATACAAAAAATTCAAACTCCAATTTAAGAACCACTTTCTTGAATTTAAAAAGTCCAATCAAAGTTGTCCAGTTTAAGTTCTTTGAGTCTTTGAGTCAAAATGAGTGATAAGATGGATCGATGGGAAATGATGTTGATGGATATGGAGAGTATGTTGGAAAGGTTGGATGAGAAATCGAATAGAACTTATAGGGATCAATGTGATGATGTGTTTAATGTGAGTAGTCGGGAGAGACAGGAACATAGGAATTTTGGTGGAGATAGTGTTAATCGGAGGATGGGAGGTGTAAAAATAATAATTTCACAATTTAAGGGTAGGAATGATCTAGAGGCATACGTGGCGTGGGAAGAAAATATTGAACAAATATTTGAGCGCTATAATTACTCCGAGAGGGAAAATTTAAAGTTGGGTGTGAGCTCATTCGTGGACTATGCTGTGATTTGGTGGGATCAATTAACAAAATCTAGGCAAAGGTGTGGTGAGAGGAGTATTGAAACTTGGGATGAGTTGAGAAGTATTATGAGGAAGCGTTATGCGGCTAATCATTTTTTTATGAGGGATCGGCGTGATCGAGAATGTCGGGATGAGCCTAGAAGGTATAGTGGAGTTAGGTATTCGAGGGAAGATAAAATACCGTTTGTGTGGCATGTTGGTATTACGTCAAGCAGAAGGACTAGGTAGGATTATGAGCATAACCTCTCAGAGCTTCGGGACTCAATTAGTCAGAGGGATAAACAAAAGAGCTCGAGAGAACATAGTAAGGTGGTTGGTTGTAAGAAAAAAGAGAGATGCCACAAGAGAGTAAACATCAGAAAAGAAATGTGGAGTTGCAAAAAGAAATTGAAGAAGAATCTTCGGAGGGAAAGAAGGAGTTGGAAGTGAGCTTAAATGGAAAAGAGCCTGAAGTTGAGGAGGTCGTGGTGAAAACTAACAATTCCCTCCCTATTTTAAATAATTCTGTTTTGCAGGTTACCGATGATTCAGTTCCAGAAAACACTTCCATTGAAACACCAATCGACCCAAGGATGGAGCATCAGTTGCAACATGTGAAAAAAACTCACCAACAATCTACCACTTGGTCCTAGCAAACAATCATGTTGAATTACCACCCGTTCCAGGCAATGTTCATCAGTTGGTGTCACAACAGTTGGAAATCTCTTCAATACCAAAAATTGACTTTGTGATTCCCGAGGAGACAACGAAATTTCAGGGGCATTGGACGGATTTCTTGTGCAATGGGTTGAATTTCTCTTATCTGTCAAAGATTGACTTTGTGATTCCCGAGGAGACGATGGAGTTTTAAAGGTACTGGAGGAATCTTATATGCAAAGAGCTAAGTGAAGGAGATGATCCGAATGGTAATAATGGCACATTGGAAGTGATATTAAAACAAGTGCATGGGCTAAGTAATGCAAGAAAGATGCATGGATATTCATCAAATGAAATTGTTCTTGGAGCATTTCAAACTTGCAGAATTAAGCAGTTAAGGCGAGAGCACTTTGATCAGTGCGATGGAGATTTGGTTCACAATCGGAGACGGCGTATTCGAGGCCAAAAGAGGTCCAAATTGCATCCAATGGGAGATGGACCATTCCATGTGCTTGAGTTGATTAGAGGCAACGGCTACAATTTGAGTATTCAAGTTATGGATTTGAGATCGAATCCTTTTGAAGAGAGAGGGGATGATATGATCTGACACATGCCATAATTAGAAGAAATTTTTCTTTTTTCATAAAGTATTTTATTTTGGTTAGAATTCTTATTTTTGGCAAGTTTGTTATTTTAGGACTCTTTGATATTGTATTTTTCATACTTCTTAGGGTTTATTGTTTTAGTATAAATAGGATTTATATTCTTCATTGTAAGAACCTTTTTCATATGAATTAAATTAAAATTTTGCTTTTCTCCTTTGTTCTTCGATGGACAATCCTTATCGAACTTATCAAAGAATCGGGTTGTGGGTTCTTCAATTTGTGAGCAATGTGTTCATTGCATCGTCGTTATCTTTGGGTTACTTGTTTCATCTTGTTGGGTTCGAAATCCAAAACTATCCGGGTGAGATTTCGAGGCTTTGTGATCAAGAGGTCGTTGGTTTAATATACCTTCGGTTGTTTGGTTCAACGTTTAGAGGTTAAATCCTAAACCTTAGTCATATTTGGGTGTTCTTGGGATCCAATTCATTCTCTTGTGGGTTCGATAGTGTTCGTGCTAACCGGGTTCGCATCACATAAAATTAAGGTGAAATTGCTAATATACAAGGTTGGATTCTTCGTTAACATAATATATATATATATCAAGTAAGAAGACAAGTTTTACAAAATTAGTTTTAGATTATCTCTTTTGTTGTGCTGAGTGTTATATACTGTTAAATTTTACTTTGTTGTTGTTGGGTTGGATTTAGAATGGTTGACTGGCAGCGATCACTCGTTCGGCAGGGAATTGAGTTTGTTGGGACTAGTAGGTGTAAAGAAAACAGTAAAACCAATGTTGCATTTTGAAAAGTTAGGGGCTTAAGTGTTATTTTGTAGATTGACGACTCAAATGTTGTATTTACTTAAAGTTGGGGACTCCAGTTGAAATTTATCCAAAGCAAAATATATAGTTTACACCATGAGTCGACTTAGGCTCAAAGAAAGCATAAGATATCTTGGGAAAAATTCATAACTAAAAGATTAAGTATCATCAATTTCAAAACTAAGAACAAATGTTTCAAATTTCAAAAATCAGATATTTAATACAATTTATTTATGATTTAATAATTAATTATATATTTTATTAATTAAATGCATTAAGGTCACAGATTCATACAATTTGGTCATAAATTAACGATTTAGTTAATTAGATACTATTTTTCGGTCACAAATCAGATTTTTTATAGATTAATTTCACTAATGGTTACTGAATTTACATGAAAATAACAAAACGGTCACTGAATTTTAAAAGTTGCAGAAATGGTCACTTAATTTTGGGTCGATTTTAGAAATGGTCACTCAATTTAATTTTAGGAGTGTCATGTTTCAATTTAAACCTAAAGCACCAATAACACGTTGACATAAAAGATGGAGGACCTCAAGTGAAAAACCCACTTAAAATCCCCCAAACCCTATCCCAGAATGGAGACCCACGATCGTTGCTCATCCCTGAGAAATGATGTCCGAAAGTTGGGAGAAAATCACGCCCTAATCACTCCCAATCCGTAGGCGACCTTCAAATAAAGAATCGAAATCATCAAATATTCCCTTCAACACATATTTTGGTGTAAAATTTTAGCATTTTTTCTGCATTATTTCTGCGAGAATCGAATAGTGGGCACCACAATATTCCAAAATTTGTTCGACATATCGGATGTGGAGGAACAACATGAAGGTTAGCACTTATTTTTGTAGCATTTTTTGTCCGTAGGGTTCGCATAAAACAACTTTGGGCAGATTTTGGGGCCACATTCATTGTGTCTTTTGTGTTGAAATGGAATAAAGTCTCAATTAATTGGGGTCACATTCACGTTTGTGTCAACTTCTTTAGGTTTGAATTGGGTCCTTTTTTTTGCATTGAAACACTGAGCTATGTGCGTGCAGTTGGTATAAAGAACACTGAGCTATGTGTGTGTCAGCTTCTTACAGATGAATTGGGTGTTATGTGGCGTGCAGTTGGTATAAAGAATTAATTTCGGTGCTATGTGCGTCTAAGGACAAGAGTGTAATTTAAGTTGAAACGATAAGAATTTAAGAAGAGTGATTGAGGGTGAGTGACGCACTAAGAAAGAAAATGCTGGAGTGTGGGGCTTGCAGTTAAGATATGGTTGGCGGCTATTTTGAACACCAGGTTGAAATGTTGACCTTAAAGCAAAGCAATTGCAGAAAGAAGATGAATTAATAAGCTGACCTACCCTATTTAATTTCCTTCTGTTATGAAAGATTAATTTGATTCTTCTGCATTCTTGAAAATAAGAAGACCAAGCATGTATATTACTTTCAATCGAAAATTGGTATAAAGAACAAACAGAGAGGACGGGGTGGGTTTTATTTTTCACTATTTTATTCCACGTGGGGCCTACGCCCTGTGAGACTTCTGGCCAATTTTCGTTAATTGCTTTCTGTACAAATGGAAAAATTGCTTGAAACATTTGTGCGGTACATTTCATATTTCCTTAGGTTCTTACAAATTTTATGTTTTTCACTGTACTGTCCGCAAAGAAAATTAATAATCTCCTATTGTTTAGGTTATTTGAACAGTGATTCGGATGAAGAAGACATTACCTTCAATGATTCTGATTATAGCCTTGGTAAAGAAGACGACATTCTCTTTCAGGAAAATATTACCCAGAATATTAAACTCGATGTGAGGAATGAGATAGTGTTGTTGGACGCAGCAGATGAATCTTACAATTCTAAATATGCATCCTCAAATAACCTTCGAAGTGTTCATTCTGATAGTGATGAAAAAGTTGTTACATACCTAAAATTTAATGGTGAAGTAGATATGATGGATCCCGTACTTGAGTTTGGACTGAAGTTTAGGTCGAAGAAGGAGCTAAAGGATGTGGTTAAAAACTTCAGCATTCATAATAGGTTTGAGGTGGTCTTCTCGTATAATGACAAAAATAGATTAGAAGGTCGTGGCAAAGGAAAAAAAGTGTCTATGACGTATTTGGGCTTCACTGTTGGAGGAAGATTCATGTGGCAGATTAAATCATTCGAATGGAATCATACATGTAGTAGAGCATTGAAGAATATAAGTGTATCCGCTAGTTAGTTAGCTCGTAGATACATTGACACATTTACTATTGCGCCAAGGTGGGATGTGAAATTGTTGAAGGCAACTGTTTTGAGAGAGTATGGTATAGATATTAGTGACATAAAGGCATGGAGGGCTAGGAGATACGCTGAGAAGTTGCTTAAAGGATCACTAGTTGAGCAATTTGCTTTGTTGGGTTCATATGCAGCTGAGGTTAGGAGAACAAACCCAGGATCAACTGTTATACTATCTTTAGACAACCTTGTGTTTAAGGCGATTTATGTTTGCTTTGATACTTGCAAAAGGGCTTCTTGCGTGGTTGTAGACCAGTTATTTGCATAGATGGGTGCTTCTTGAAAGACAATTTTAGTGGTCAGTTACTTGAAACTGTGGATATTGATGGGAATGATTGTATATTCCCAATTGCGCATGCCATCGTTGAAACTGAAAGTAATGCTAGCTGGTCGTGGTTTTTGAAATTGTTGGGTGGGAAGATTTGATGCTTGAAAATGCATATGGAGTCACAATTATGTCTGATAGACAAAAAAGGTTGGAGAATATGGTGTCCAAGTTGTTTCCAATGGCCGAGCATCAGTTTTGTGAAAGGCACATGTACTTCAACTTCTTTCTCAAAGACTTTAAAGCGTTGAAGCTTAGGGATTTGTTGGGTAGAGCAGCTAAGTCTACTTATTTGGCTAAGTTTACATTTTGGATGGACAAAATGAAGGAGGAGGAGAAACTTGTCTGGGAATGGTTATGTGTTAAACCAGCTGAGCAATGGTTGAAGTCCCATTTCATGACGGTTTCCAAATGCGACATTTTGTTAAACAATCTCTGTCAATGCTTTAACTACATAAAGGAAGCTAGGGGGAATGATATTTTGACTCTCCTTCAGTCAATACAAAACAAAGTGATGGTACGAATGTACAAACGTCGCAATTTGATGGCAAAGAGTTCAAGCGATATATGTCCAAAAATTGTAAAGAAACTTGAAATTAGTACACGTGATTCTTTTTCGTGGAAAGCATTATTCAATGGGAAAATGCAATTTCAAGTTTCTGGACCTTATTCCGATGGTCAATTTGTGGTGGATTTACAAAGGAGGACATGCTTATGTAGAAAGTGGGATCTAACTGGTGTGCCTTGTCCAGACGCAATAGCTAGTATTCATGAGTAGGGTAAGGATCCTTTGCAGTTTTTGGACGAAAGTTACAAAGTTGCAACTTACTTAAAAGCTTACGGGAATTGCATATACCCCATAAATGGACAAAAAATGTGGCATTCGAGTGGCTTCGACCCAGTAAAATCCCCAATGTGGGTGACCAAAAAAAGAGGCAGGAAGCAAACAAAGTGTCGAAGAGGGTTGAAGAAGCTGTATTGTCCAAAGAGAAGATGAAGAAGATTGATAGGAGAGGTGATGGCAAGAAAACTAAGAAATGTAGTATCTGCAATCAAAATGGGCATAATAAAAGATACCACTCGAACCATGCTTCGCAGGTAAGCTACACAACAAATGAGGTATGTACCATATAATATTGGTCGAACTTCGAAATATATCCTGTTTTTGTTATATTTATTATGTTGGTTGACATCATTTTTCATGAATTGTAGGAGGACACCAATGGTTCGATGGAATGGGATGTTGCAAGAGCAAATGTTGTATAGCAATTTGCCAGTTCACAGCCAACTACTGATGGTGGAATTGAAAAAGGTATAGTGCGGCGTTTTCTTTCCCAGCCTACTGATGGTGCTAGACAAATAGGATTTGGTGGTTCAACGTCCGTCGTACCAAAACCAAGAACCAATTTGAATAGGAATGGATCTATTCCTCAGCGAAGGCCAAGAGCCAGTGGAAGTTCGAACTCGACAGCAACTCTTAGCGAAGCGTGGAACTTGGTGATGAAATGACGCCGGTTGAAGTCTATTATATGTTTTTGTCAACAAACTCTATTTTGATTGCAACCATCTAGTTTTTGTCATTGTTCATTTTTTGATGAAATGTAGAGGATTGTGAGTGATATTTCACTCATAACGAACTTTATTGTATGTGATGAGTGATATTTCACTCATAATATCAATGTCATTAAGCTTGTACTGTAGTTAATTTTTACGAGTTTTGGACGTCTTAACATGTGGTTTTAGTGTCATATGTTGGTTTTTTTTATGTTATGTGTCGGGATTTGCTGCAAAATAATCTTCGATTTCAGCATCTTAAAAGTCATAGTGAATCTAAAAGACTAATTTAAAAAAAAAAAAGATTCAGAAACCTGATAAGTTGACATTTAACAACATAGTAATAAAAAACCATTCTATGATAGGTTTGAATTGGGGGATTTTAAGTGAGTTTTGCACTTGAGGTCTTCCATCTTTTATGTCAACCTGTTATTGATGCTTTAGATTTGAATTGAAACACAATACTCCTAAAACTAAGTTGAGTGACTATTTCTAAAATTGACCCAAAATTAAGTGACCATTTCTGCAACTTTTAAAATGCAGTGACCGTTTTGTTAATTTCATGTAAATTCAGTGACCATTTGCGAAATTACCCCGAATTTTTATATATCACAAATTATTTTACAGTCACAATTCAAAAAATTTATATCTCGTAATTTATTTTTCGGTCACAAATCACAAATATTATAAATTTAAACTTATTATACAATCACAAATTATCAAATTATCGATCATAAATTAACATTTTTTTAGGTCACCCATTATTTTTTGGTCACAATTTATCATTTTCACACATTGTTTATTGGTTACAGATTAATTAATTTAACAGTCAGGGTCAACCAGATAATTTGCGACCACCATCTCACCACTACATCCACCAGCAGCAGCACTATATTCACTAGAACCACCACCACCTCAAAGAAATCAACACATCGCATAAAAACACCACCACATCATCACACCAAATCCACTACCACCACGTCGACGGCCCATCGCCACCAACATCTCACCATCACCATTGCAACCACTGCCGCGACCACCATCATCGATCACCTCGCTATCGCTACCACCTGCAATGTGATAAAAAAATTTGAAAAAAAAAAATTATGAACAAGTGCATACCATCGTACCGTCACCACCATCTCACCACTAACAATTGACAAAAAAAAAAAAAAAAAAAAAAAAAACCACCACACAACTCTAGCTAAGCAGATTAGATAGTAATATGAAGAAATCACCGAAAAAATACGAAATCGACCCCCAATTTTTCTCCGGTATCGATGCGCATCTAGCCACGGGTGGTGCGCATGTTGCAGCAATCGCAACAACGTTGTTGTTGTTCTCTGGTACTGACGCTGTCTGGCTATATGGTGCGTCTAAGATGGAGCATCACCGGCGACATTGCTATCACAAACAATGACTAGAAGTGTGGAGGGAGAGAGGGGTACGGTGGCTTGAGAAATGTATTAGTGATTGGGATTTGGGTGTTAGATGAAGAATTGTTATTTATATTTTAAATTAAAAATATAATTATAATACGATTTTTGAAAGAAAATAGTTATACTCTCATTTTTTAAGTTGAAAATTTAAATGTGGGGTTTGGTATAATTTTCACATATATCTTTGGACAACTTACAAAAATATCCTTACAATTAGAGGTCTTTAGAAAAATCATATGAAAAAAAAAAAAAATTAAGGTAAAAAATACATTGTGATATTAAAAAGTAACACAATGTCATTTTTTTTTAATTAAAAATTGACATACAATGTCACTTTTATTAAAAAAAAATGATGTTTGTCACTAAAAAAAGTGATAGAAATAAAAAAGGTGACTTAAAAAAAGTGACACACTAAAAGAAGTAACAAATTTTTTTTAAAAAAGTGACAATTTTTAAAACATGATGAATTCAAAAAAGTGACACAAATTAAAAAAAGTTACATGGATTAAACACTCAAAAAGTAACAAAAATTTAGAAAATTGACACTAAAAAAAGTGACAATTTTTTTTTTAAAAAGTGACAGAAAATAAAAAAGTGACAAACACTCAATGTCACTTTTTATTATTAAAATGACAGAATATCACTTTTATTTTTATTTTTTAAAAAAAAATGATTTCTGTAATCAAAATTGGCAAGATTATTCAAAAATTCATTTGCAAAACACCACTGTGCTATTGTCGCTACGGATGGCCAGAAAGGTCATGATTATAGATTTGCCAAAGAAACAAGAAGTCACAAATATGAGGGAACTAACTGAAGAAAAAGAAACCACAGGAAATTACAGAGCACTGCATAAACTAGATTTACATATATAGTTATAACTGGAAATTGGAAACCCACAATTCAATCCATAACAATTGACCACTCCACTGTATGCTTACTCATGAAGATTCCCTCATTCATATGAAGAAACGCAACATAGGCAAAAGAAATTGTTTTAACAAATAATTAAATAAGTTAGAACCAAGTTGGATAATCAAATGATGAATCAAAACAGTGTATAGAATAATATTCGATGATACTGCTTCTTTCAAAAATTTAGTAATAAAATATAAATAAATAAATAGCAACAAAATTCCCAAAAATCGTCGTTTATCTTCATACGAATAATAGTTAACAAAAGCATAAAAATTCCCCAAAATCCTCCACACTAAACCACCGCATCATCAAAAATCGCCTCTATCATCTTCCATATCTAAACCCACAACCTCCACCGTTACGAAGCCATCCAGAGATCTCTTTATCTTCTCCGCAATTGACATCTTCGACACCAACACGGAAGACCACCTCATCAATGAGCTCAAACCAGATATTAGAACAGATAGTAGATAGGATTTCTCCTTGTAATCGGCTAGTTTTTGAGGGGTTTTGGGAGATTTTAGGATGTAATTATTACGATCATTAGAGATTTTAATTTGTTTAAATGTATTAAGGGAAAATTTCCAAAACCAGGGGATAAGAATGATATATTTCAAAAATTAGAAATTAAGTTTGAAATTTCTAAAATCAGATGTTTATTTAAAAAATATTTTTAATTTATTCAATTAATTATATATTTTATTAACTAAACAAATTAAGGTCACAGGTTTACAAAATTAAGTCACAGATTTACAGTTTGATCACAGATTGACAATTATTAGATCACAGATTTTTTTCGAGGTCACGGATCGAAATTTATTAGGTCATAAATTATTTTCGAGATCACGGATTGAAATTTTAATAAGTCACAATTTAATTTCAAGGTAACAGGTCAAAATTTATTAGGTCACAGATATTTTTCGAGGTCACAGATGTGAATTTTAATAAGTCACAATTGATCACAGATTAGCTAATTTAGTGGTCACAGTTAATCGAATAATCTGTGACCACCGCCCGACATCCGTCTCCACCATACCACACCACCACCACCTCCGTCGCCACGTCGTCGCACTAATCCACCACCACCTCGAGAGACCCATCGCCACAAACATCTCAATACCACCACCATCACCATCACCATCACCAAGATCCACTACCTCCGCCACAAAAAAACCCACAGCCTCCGCCACATCTAAGATAACCTCCGCCTCCAACACAGTTGTCGTCACCCAAACACTACCACCACAACCTCACCAAACCAAACATACACAAACCACCCGTCGCAAACACCCACCACCGCACAGCAGATCGAATAAAAACCAAAACCCAGATCTACCAACAAATCAGATACAAACCACCAACCATCGCACCACCAGATCGTGTCACCCAGATTCGCGCACGCTCCACCGCCAGATCTACAACAAAATCAGATACAAGCCGCCAACACCCCACCGTCAAAACCACTATTTCCAACCAACACCCCCACCACCACCTCTCTGCAGCACTCACATCGCGGCGTTGCAGCAGCGGCAATGGAGGAGAGGAAGAGGAGAAGAGACGTCGAAGCACCAGCGCTCACTTCCAGCCGGTGTGCTCCAGAGACGGCAATGGAGGAGAAGATCGACTGAGATAGAGAAGAACGGAGAGGAGGAAATGGGTGCGGCGTCGGCGTGGGGAAATGGGTGGTGACTGGTGACTCTGTGAAGCGACGGTTGTGGTGGGCAGTGAGGCGGCGCCGGCATGGGGAAGGTGGTGACTGGAGAGAAAGAGAGAGAAGTGTTGATATGAAATGTAGAGAGAGGGAGAGAGAGAGGGGCGGGGGAGGAGTGAATCGAGTGATTGTAAATTAGGGTTTTAATATTGAATAAATTTTATAATATTATTATTTAATAATAAAATATTTTATTATATTAATATTAACATCTGATTTAGGAAAACTTAAATCTAATTTTGAAAATTACAAATCTTAAACCTGAATTAGGAAATGAGATCTCTAAAAGTAAGATAGAATGTAATTTTTACATGTATTAATTTAATTTGTGCACTTTTTAGAGTGGGGAGCCTAATTTCCTCTCTCCCTTTTGCAACTGCCCAAGAAAAGCATAAAATTACCGAAGCCCAAGTTCGATTCGCATCATGGCCCAATCATTAAGCCTACGTGTCACTTGTGGCCTGTAATACATTCCCATCCATCAAGCCATTCCCTCCACAAAAAATACCCGAAATAACTGTCATACGAAAATTAGAAAACCAAAAATATCAACAAAACTATTCAAAACAAGAAAAAAACTGAAGAACACACTGCCAAAAGTTCTGATGATTTCTCTTTTGTTCCAAAATTAACTGTACAGTAAACTATTTTTGTTTCATAATCCGAATGTCTACTGTTGCCACTGGTGCAGGGGTTGGACTAGGAGGGGTAAAACTCCATACCCTCTGCTCCAAACCACACTCTTCATTTCTTGGCAAGAAGCTTAATCTTAAAACAATTTCTGAATCAAGTGCCCAAAGAAAGTTCTCCACTTCAAGGTCTAGGACTCTGGTAGTTTTCGCATCCGGAGGCGACGTATTCAATTTTGTTCATGATCTTTTTCTGGGAGTTGGGGTGGGACTTCCCTGCACAGTGATGGAGTGCGGTGATATAATTTATAGAAGCACACTGCCACGATCAGATGGGATCACTGTTACTGTCCCTGGTGTGATTTTAGCACTGGGTACTCTTTCGTATCTCTGGGCTACACCTGGTGTGGCTCCTGGGTTCTTTGATATGTTTGTACTTGCCTCTGTTGAGAGAGTCTTTAGACCCACTTATAAGAAGGTTCGTGGATTTTGCTTTGTTGTATTAAGTTTATTATGAAAATTACTTTCGTTTATGAGGTTTTAATTTCTGGTTTGATGTCAGGATGACCTTGTGTTGGGGAAGAAATTGGGCGAGGGATCTTTTGGTGTGGTTTATAGGGCTTCCTTGGCTAAAAAGCCCTCAAAGGTATGTGTTTGAAAAAAATTCTCAAAGAAATAAAAGTATTCGGTTTATCAAATGGTTGTTGTAGTTCTTATTGAATTGACTATGGTGCTTAAACTTATGAGAAGGTTGCATTTGGAGTTTTGAAGTTGATAATGTTACATTGTATGAAGTAATCTTTTCATTAATCAGTTATCTTCGCTTTCATCCGGCGGGCACAAAAGTTATGAGCATTTAAAATCATGTGTAGTTATAGGGCTTGTGCTTTAAACTTCTGTTAAGGAATTGGCCATTCCTCAGTACTAATAGTTTCTGGTGTTTGCCTGAAGGATGGTGACGTAGTCTTGAAAAGGGCAACAGAATATGGAGCAGTTGAGGTATGGATGAATGAGCGTGTGCGAAGGGCTTGTGCAAATAGCTGTGCTGATTTTATATATGGCTTTCTTGAGGTGTTGCTCTATGTTTCCAACTATCCTATTATAAACCTTCAAGGGAATTTTTTTATAATATCTAAACTTCCAAATTTGACACTTCAAAATCTCCCAGAGCTCTTCAAAGAAAGGGGCTGAGTATTGGCTGATATGGCGGTTTGAAGGGGAAGCCACACTCGCTGATTTGTTGCAGAGTAGAGAATTTCCTTACAATGTAGGTACTTTTTAAACCAGCGATATTACTAAAATTGTTCACTTAGAACTCATCTCCGTTCATCTAAGGCCAAGGCCTAGCTCAAGTGGAGCTAAGCCTTACCAGATAGATGACCTGGGTTCGAGCCTCCTTTTGAGCGAGGGGTAAAATCCATTGACCCCCCTTTTTAAAAAGTAAAAATAAAAAAATATATATATATAAACTCGCCTCCTTTCATCCTTGATCTTAGGAAGTACTTTTTATCGGAATAGAGCTCTGAAATGACATTTCATGTTTTTCCAAGTTTTATGTGTATTGCAACCTTCCTTCTATATGAATTAAGTGAGCACTGTTTTGAGGAGCTCAAGATTGAACCTCTTTGTGATTTTAATGTGATAAAATGAAATAATAACTTTAGCATGTGACCAAACCAATCAGCACACTGTTTCTATAGGACTTAAGTAAGCATCGTTTGGTGTCCCTTTCTCATGAATATATGATCCAGTGAATAAGTTATGATATAGCAGATGTGTCCAGGAACTCGCTGAGGGTAATGCTCACAAGAGACTCGACGATCACAACACCTAGCAGTAGGGGATTAAAATAGAGAAAGGAAAAATTCCTTATATCAATTTCTTGACTGGAGTCTATTAGATTCTACCGGAGTTGAAAATGAAGAAACCAGCGTGAAAGATATAGAATTGGCATACTCTTTACCTTGATTTTTAGAATTAACACTTTTTACTCTTTCCTAATGTGAAAATTAGTTCCATGAATGAGAGGATTGATGCCTGAGAAAAAGAAAGGTGTTATCCCGATGGATTAGTCTTTTTATCTCAAACCTACGTGATGGTTTATCTCAGGAGTTGACAATCACGAAGCCAAATATTAAAAAGCATGCCAAAACATGCACATTTTATTTCAATATCAGTTCTTCTCTAGCTGCTGAATCCTTCACATGATTAATTGGAGCATTCAGCATATACATATAGACATCAAAACATGTTACATATAATTCTTTTTCTAGCTTCTTTGCTAATTTCAATAAATTCAACTATAGATGTAAAATACCCTCTAATCTTCCATCTTATAGCCTATAGGGCCTTTGGAAGGCTTCCAACCTCTGGAACAAGTTTTATGGTCATCTCTATGTCCTTGATTTTTCTCAAACATGTACTAATAAGAATTTCTTCTTTATTTTCCATATCTATGAGAACTAAGGATGTCTTTTTAATTAGAAGATTAAATCTCAATGTTCCATTGGCATTATGGAACAAAATCGTAAGGAGTAACTTCACTTTGCCAACACCAATTTCCTGATGGTTTCGAGTATCAGGTGGAAGCAATGATACTTGGGGAGGTTCAGGATTTGCCCAAGGGGATGGAGAGGGAAAACAGAATCATACAGACGATCATGAGACAACTGTTATTTGCATTGGATGGTCTACACTCAACAGGGATTGTACATAGAGATATTAAGCCCCAGAATTTTATTTTCTCTGAAGGTGATTGCACCATCCTAAACATTAGTCAACTAGTTTATCCCAATACCGTCAATCATTTTCCCTTTTTTTTTTTTTTACGTTTAAAATATTTTACCTATTCGCAAGAAAATTGAAGCAGGTTCTCGAACATTCAAAATCATTGATCTTGGAGCTGCTGCTGATCTGAGAGTTGGCATCAATTATATTCCTAAAGAGTTTCTGTTGGATCCTAGGTAAACTTTATCCTTGCAAAGAGGCATTAGTTACTGGACAACAAAGAAATGACAGTTACCAGCTGTGGATGTTTGTCTATTTGTTATTCATTTCTCGAGTTCTGCATATTTTAAAATGATTCTTTACTGGATGCTGTAATCACTTGTACTTCCAGTATTTTTAGTGATATGGTTAACACTTAGTACGAACGTCTAGAAAAACATATTTTAAGTTCATGAAACTACTTGGATGATCAAAGGGACCAATTCTCTAGTTACTTGCATATAGGAGTTATTATATACATTTTCTCTTCAGATATGCTGCACCTGAACAATACATTATGAGCACTCAGACACCCTCCGCACCCTCAGCTCCGGTTGCAGCAGCACTATCCCCTGTTCTGTGGCAGGTCTTATATTCACTCTTTATGTTGTCTAGTTTTACAGCACTTGCTCAGTAATTGATATCTCTTCCATGTTTGATGCTATACTTCAACAGTTGAATCTCCCAGATAGATTTGACATCTACAGTGCAGGTCTCATGTTTCTACAAATGGTAAGTGTCGAATAAATTATGAACTATTATATTTTTCTTTTAAGGCTTCATTTGCAACTTAAAAAGTACTAAACAAATATTCAAGGGAAGAAGTTATTATATTATTTTCTTGTTTTTATTAGTGGGGATCAGTACAACCATTGCTGTGGTAGTTGCAAAGAATATAATTACTATAGATCTTTCGCTAGATTAGCAATGAGCCGACCACTGGCGGAAAAGTTTTCAAGTGCAACGTGGTTGTGTTCAATTATGCATGTCCTAGTAGCAAGAATAGTTAACATCTTCAAAAAAGCACTTAAATGTTTGAAGCTCTCATTGTATCTTGTCTGTTTGGCCTAATACATAGATGATCCGATCTGCAGGCATTCCCATCATTGCGCAGCGACAGTGCTCTCATCCAATTCAACCGTCAATTAAAGAGATGCAATTATGACTTGGTTGCATGGAGAAAATCTGTCGAGCCTCGTGCAAGCCCAGAACTTCGACGAGGATTTGAATTGTTAGAGCTGGATGGTGGAATAGGGTGGGAACTTTTAACATCAATGGTTCGGTATAAAGCACGCCAAAGAATTAGTGCAAAGGGAGCTCTAGCTCATCCGTACTTCGACAGAGAAGGCCTATTGGCTTTGTCCTTCATGCAGAATCTAAGGCTCCAATTCTTCCGGGCTACACAACAGGACTATAGTGAAGCTGCCTCATGGATTGTTCAGCTCATGGCAAAATCAGGAACGGAGCGTGATGGAGGCTTCACTGAAGCACAGCTGCAGGACCTCAGGGTCTGTATCTAAATGCACTTGTACACGATATACTTTTTACAGGTTTATGGATAAAGTTTTACGCCTTCTTGTTACCTCCTGTACAGGAAATTGAGCCTAAGAAGAAGTCAAGTGCACAGAGGAATGCCCTTGCATCAGCTCTTCGGCTCCGAAGAAAGATTATTAGGACAATAAATGAGAGTGTTGATGAACTTAACCAGCGCAGGAAGCGTTTGTGGTGGAGCAGATGGATCCCAAGAGAAGAATGATCAATGTATATATACTACACCTTCTTACTGTTTATGTAAATATTTTGCAGTCATCATCTCTACAAGAAATGTAAGGAGTGACCTAATGTTTAATATCTGCTTAGGTATTACCCCAAAAAGAAAAGCAAATGTACACTCGATTACTTTTCATATTACAGAAATATTCTCCTTAAAGTCTGTTTTAATGGTGAATTTCATTAAATGTGTCTGTAACGGTATTATAAAAGCAAACAACATTTTGTTTTTGGATGTTTGGAGCTTAATTATACCGTACACTTTTACCCTCAACTGGGATTCAACAATAAAATTCTAGTTGTCATTTAATTTAAAACTCTAATTATCAATTATTTAATACCATATCTATTTTCAATACCAAGTGTAAATTATGTAGTTCTCTATTATCTTAAAACACATTTACTTTCTTTGAAATTGTTAACTAATGCATATTATTTAGTTTTAATAAGTTATTGATAACAAAAATAGTTTTCTATGAAGTAAAAAAATTGTGTCATCTATTGCCAATACAATGAGTTTTAAAGAGTTTAAAATCAATAAAGCTCTTCTTCTTCATGTATTCTAATGTGTCCGATATGCATCGAAAATTTTAAAAAAATATAAAATAATTAAAAAACATATCCGGAACATATCAAAGAGTGTCCGAGTGTATCCAAACTCGAATACAAGTACACAAGAAGTTTACAAGCTTCTAAGTCAGGCACAGCAAAATTAGATGATAATATGTATTAAGAAATGATGAATAACCCATGGAAACGGCCATGTATAATGCAATCTTAATAATAACAACATGAACAAAGGTCTTACTCAAAATTGAACAAAGTAAAAATATAAAACTAATTTGTATCAAAATTATTCATTCAAATTCAGAACGGAAATGAAAGAGATCTCCATCATATATAGATGGAGAAAATTCAGTACAACCAATAAAAGAATGACAGCTCAGAATTACAAAGAAAACAGAAAAAAAACGATTGAAAATAGAAACCAAAAACGTGAACAAACAAATACCGTATATGGAGTTACCGGATATGGATAAAGCATGCTCCATATTCGGTAAGTATCATAATCCAAATCCGGTAAGTATCCAATATCCAATATCAGCACCTATATCCGGTAAGTGCCATATCCATTATCCAATACAATCATATCCGTTAAGTACCAATACTCCATATCCGGTAAGTGTCATATCTAATATCCAACATCAATATCTGGTAATTACCAATATTCAACCCATCAAGCTTTAACTGTTTGTAATAATTCTTCAAAAATCAATATGATAAGAGTGTCATACAAGTCCATGACAACCACACAAGTTTTGTTATGCTTTGATTGGCATCGGAACGAGTTTAATCTTGTAAATTCATCTGCAACCCTATAACATTCTTAATAGGATCATAAGGATCGAATAATCAAGTTAGACTCAAGCATAAGAGTTCGGCCCGTCGCACTCTAAGACCCTGTTTAATTACTCTCTTTTTTCCTAGAACTAAGAAAATATTTTCCAACTTCTTAATTTTTGTTGTTTGATACAACATTTTTTCCATGAAATTAAATTTCTTGATTTTGCTCACTCGGTTTCTTGATTTGTTCCAATTCCATGTAGAAATCAGTGTTTGATTGCACAAAAGTTTACTGGAAAAAAATTCCTTCCCTCCCCCCACGCGCGAGTGTTCTAACTTTTGGGTAAAAATAATTTCACATCTTTTTGGTGGGAAAGTCTTTTCCAACTCTTTTTTTTTTTTTTTTTTTTTTTTTTTTGCAATGGAAAAACAAATTCTATCCCCAATGGTAAAAAAAAAAAAAAAAAAAATTATCTATTTAATTGACAATTTGCATGAAAAACGAAGCTACAATTTTTTTTTTTTTTTTTGCAATCCAAACAAATTTTAATACAGATTGTTAAAAAAAAAAAAAAAAAAAAAAAAAATCTCAAAAAGTAACAATTTGCATGAAAAACAAAGCCTAACGGATTTGGTAAAAAATTATACCAATCAAACGTCATTAATTATAATTCTCTCTAAAACAAATTCTAAACAATTCAATTTCCTGCAATTCGTTTTTTTTTCATCCAAATTTCACCATTGCAATTAAACGGACCCTAGATTTCTACTAAAGATAGAATTGTATAGGGAGAAAGCACTCTACTCATCCAACGCCTTTAGGTTCAATTGATAATCCCACGCTTTGATTGTTGGCCCTTCACTCTCTAATTTGGGACTGGTCTGTAAGAAGAGCCCATAGCTAGGCCTACCAAATTGGCGATGGGATTTGATACTAAAGCCCCAACTCAACACAACTGTGCTCAAGTGGTACAAATAGAAGGCAATGCCACAGCAACGTGAGATCAGAATCACTCGGTTTAGCTACACATACACAAGGTAGAACCATACAAGAAAATTAAGCTCAACTAGATGCATCTGACTCAATAGGCTGAATTTAAAGAAGCTTATTTCAGCACATCATCCCCTATCCAAGATTTTAGGTTGTGACATAAGCATGCATAGAACAATTCAAGAAATGTGAAAATTGTTTGTGTCATCTCGTGTGCAAAAGGGCTATCCTTTTTTGTTCTATAAAAACTGTTGAACAGTTTTTTTTGCTAATTTTAATAACTTGACCATCCAAATCAAATTGGCCACCCCGCAACTTCAAGTGGCTGAGCTCGCAATTCGACATCTATTTCGGAAATTTCCAGAAAATTGGAAAAAAAAATAATAATAATAATAAGACTTGTGATACGTTCGATTTACATATTATATTTCTGTCTGGCAACCATCAAAAATCTTGCTGTTAGTGTACGAAACACAATTAATGCCATGAAATATAAGTAATTATTATTCGTACACCATAGCACATTCCCATAAACTCAACACTAAAATTTCCCACTAGTTCTCATTTTGAAGCAAAGTCTTATAGAAATTCGATAAGCATGTAAGAACAACTGTGCACGGCTAAGCACAGCGTACAATTCACTTATAAATCTTATTAATTTTGCTTAATTACATGTGGCCATTGGAGTAGTTAAGAGATTAAAGAGTACATACTCGGAAAATGATTGCCGCATAATGTGTAGAAAGTAGCTATTAGACTTTTGAATAAGCTGTCTCCAGCTGAAAACTGCTTAATAAAGTTATGACAAACTTTAATCAAGTTGATCTTCAATGCTTGTTTACTTTAATCCATTTATACCTCCAAAGTATTTTCGATCCCAAAAGCGCATAATGCTCCTTCTACATTGGTTTTTCCGATGAAAGAAGGCATTCTAAATTTAGCTAACTGGCTATGTCACAAATCTCTATCTCGACTAGTGATCAGTCTCGTCTCATATGAAAAGTATAAGAGGAAACGATAATCAAATCACGCTTCCAGACAAACCTTTACCCGGAATCTAGTGCCAAAAAAAAAATTAATATGACTAAAACCTGAATTTTTTTCATTTGACTCGATCTTGAAGGAAATCCTGGTAAGCCAGGCCTTGGTCAATCATGGGTATTTGGAGTTTTTATTTAAGAGTAGACATGGACCAGATATCAGTATAATAAGATTGAAACCTTAGTGATAACACAAATTAATTTGGCTATGTCGAGAATACGAGGAGCAGCAACTTGTGAACAATGTGACCTTCACGTGTTACCTGTCTTTCTTGCACTGTACAACTTAATATAATTATAAACATATAAACAGTATAATAAATCAGCAAGGGACTCTTCAAGCTAATCATGGAAGCTAAAAGTTTGATTAATCAGCAATAATTGTATTACATGAATTTATTATTTAGAGTCTTGAGACTGAGGTGTATTATTCTTTATAAATTATGCATGTCAAATCTGTGTTTGCATTATTCTTAAATGATCGAATCCATAACTAACTACTAAAAGTTGTCAAATTCACGATGTTGGTATGAAATTGCTGGATTAATAAACAGAATGGTGAATAGGCTATCAAACATCGAAATAAATGACATATAAGGGTCTGGACTACTTTTTAGCAATGTCGATGATCTTTTAAGAATGAACCTCAAGTCTCAACAAATCGAATTTGTTTTTTTAATTTTTTCCCCCTTCTATTTAATGCACTTTTCACTTTCAAAAAGTAACTTACGAACAATTTAATATCCTTGTTTTAGGGGATAATTAGAAGAGGCTTATTTTTCTTACGAGGATATTCAAATTCGAGTTGAGATATATTGTTCAAAATTGGATGTTCAACTTGCTGTCGATCAATGATTCATTGACACATTATTTTAAGTTGAACATGTTAATTTAAAGTGATGTGTCAATTAATCATTTGGTGGACGGCAAGTTGGACAACCAATTTTCAATGGCGGATCTCAACTCTTCAAATTCGGTAATACCCTTCCCCTCTGTCTTGCTCTATTGTTCGCACAAAACCTGAGGTCGGGAGGGCTTGAGAGAAATGACTTGGTTGGCCATTGCTCTAGAGTTCTGAAGCTGGGTCTTGGAATTGAGGAAAATCTTCTATGGTGCACATCTCCCTAGCGCAATCGTGTAGCCGACTGGACTTAAAATTATTTTGATATGATTGATAGATATAAAAACTTTTATTTTAAACGTCGACGAATTTGATTGCTTCGTGTAAGGAAGGTAACACTAGGAAAGAAAGTCATTTTATTAGCATTAATGTTGAGTTTTGATACCCAATAAATCTCGAGTTATGATGTAAATGTCGGAATATAACTTCATAAGCATCAGCCAAGGCTGAATTAATTATCAACAATCAAGTTCAAAGGCTCGATTCAGCTCATATATATTACCTCTTAGATGACTTTGAATTTTGGCTCATTTAATCTTATTATTGGTCACACTAAAGCCTAACATAACCCTATATATATGTATTTTTACCTTAGCCGCTTTTGAGTGTGATTCTTGTGTAAAAGAAGAGAAAAAAACGTGATTGTCTTGGGGGAGAAAAATCGACTGCTCTATGCTTCCAAAAACCGTGGTTGCCTTCTTGATTTTGGTCTCCTTCTTGTGCCTTATTCTTTATTTTTCTTCTTGTATTTGTCGCTACAAATTATCACCGTTATCTTGTCTTTTGTGGGTGAGATTAAGAAACAACCGAAGTAAATATATTTATCGTGAATTGGAGGCATTCGGATCCAAGGCCCAAAGCTGAGTGCAGGCAACTGCCTGCACTCAGCTTTGGGCCTTGGATATTCTTAACCCATTATTTTGCACAAGAAGAATTTATTCACTTTTGAGTTTATAGATTACTTAGAAAAATTTAAATGCTTATTGCACACAATAATTTAAAGGACAAATTTAAAGTTCGTCTCAGGTCCTGAAAACTCAAAGTTCGACTTAGATTGAATTTCGTCAGCACTAAACAATATTTATGTGTCCGCCCCTGGTTTGGATTGGTTGTTTGTTAGGGAAAGGTAATGTGAAACTGAGTTCGAAAAATATCGATTTGACGATCCTTGGAACGAGCTCTCGCGACAATTAGGATTTATGGAAGCTCGTGTCATTAGTAAAATGGGTGGATTACAAGATGAAGCAAGTGGGTTGCATCGCTTTTCTTACAGTTTAATTATAATTTAATCAATCACTTAATTGGGTTTTGAGATTCTGCAAAACTCATTGACAGAAAAATAGAGTACAAAATTTCTTGAAATTGAAGTTTCTTGGGTTCGTAATTTTGTATAGATTTGAAGGAGAATATATTTGGCACGGCAATTTGTAATTCACGTGGGGGTTTGACTCCTATTTTGATCCATTTGTTTCGGCAATTAGCACCAAATTCTATTAACCCAAGATTTCAAACGCTAGGGATTCCTCGATTATCATTCACGTTCGGAATACACCTTCGTACCAAACGTGCTCTGATATGACCCATCATAAAAATTCACGTACATATCTAGTCAAAAGCGATTAAGATGAGATTCTTTTATCTAATGAACTTTTTAAAAGCTAGTTAAGTTGTGCAATGATAAGTAGGATTCAACTGTCAATTATCTTATTGCCTGTTTGGGCGGATCCAACAAAAAGAAATGAGCATAATTCTCACGAAAATAAGTAGAAAGAGTACGTGTCCAAATATATTAATTATAATCTCATCATCATCAAACATAATGTAGGGCATAAACTATGCAAATGAACTACCTCATTCAAGTCTTGGTCGACCCAAGATGTTGATGGGTATAGTCTATAAGCCTACACAAATCAGAATTTACTCGAAAATGGCATAGAGAATAAGGAGCATGAGATTAATATATATAAATGCATTTAGGTAGAGTTAATAAATTGAGTGTGATTTAAAAGAACAATCACTCAAGTAGTCAGAATATATTTTGTAAAAATCTGAAGACTGTCAACAAGAAAGATGCGATCTTAATAATTTCCATATCGAATAATCATGTCATAACGTGTGTTTTTCTATCGTCCAAGCTAAGCTCATTTCTCATCAGAGGCTTAGTAAATGTGTAAAGTTAGTACTTAAACTCAGGATCTTTACATTCATCTATGCAAATTACTTCGTCTGAAAACTTAAGTAGTTAAAAACGAGATAAATTTTGTATAATTGGTGGGGGCTTGTTTGGATTGGTCCATCATTTTCATTGTCATGGGAAGGCATGGAATCCCTAGTGGGTGCGGGACCCAAAAGGGTTTTTGTCTGGTGAGCTAGGGGGCACTGCACGCCATTCATGCCCAAAACTTGTCTCTTCACTTAACCAATACAAGTTAATTAGGACCACCCCTATAAGTACCCTTCAACTCTTTCAAAACATCCTCACAACCATCACAAATTCTCTTACAACAAGAAGTTCTTCCATTCAAGAACATCATGAAAATGAACAGCACCAACATGGGAAGCTCCAAAAGAAGGATTTCAAGCAGAGGCCTTGGAGGCCTCCTTAGAGAACAAAGAGCTAGGCTCTACATAATAAGGAGGTGTGTCGTCATGCTTCTTTGCTATCACGATTGATCGAAGTTTCCATTGACAGACAGAGACGAGAAGAATTTACACTTTTATCTTACTTTTTCCAACTTTCTTAGAGTGTAAATAGCAATCCCTACATGTATTAGCTACAAGCTAACAATTTTGTACTTACCGACCTGATTCGGCTTCATGTATATCATACATCCAATAGCTCGAATTGAAACGATCATTTTGATTTCATTACACATGTTCAATTTCTTTTCTTTTTTCCTATTCAATCTTTAGTCTTGATGTGATGATGAAAATCCAATTTTCTTCGATTTTTCGCAATATATATCCTACTTATTTTACATGGTAGCTAATACAACGTGATCAGTTCAAAAAATTTCAAGTATTAGTTGAGCCACTTGTGCAAATTTGCCGGTATAAACTTGGGATTCATATTCATATACCTGCTCAGGGTCAAAGCTTTTCACTTTGTCAAATTATACTTCTCAAAATTGCTTCCTTTTTAATTATTATTGAAGTTCTTTCAAAGAATTCAGTATCTGGTGAACTGATTTATGAACTTTTGGAAGGAATCAATTGAAAATTTTTAAGGCTTTAAATTTCAATCTGAATTTATTAGAAAAATATATATTTTTCGAGAGGAACAGCTTTCGTTGTGTATTCAGCTGATTGAGTGATTAAGCGCCTAACTTCTAGAGTTCGGAATACTTACAAAATACAAGAGGAAATTGCATATTAAGAAACTTTAACAGAAATTTAATTCTTTTCTCATCGGAGTCACTAAGCTCTCTTTCTTTTTCACAATGATTAATCCGATCATTATAATCGAAAAGGCAAGGTCATGCTAATTAGCTTTTAACATTTGAAAATCTTAATTAATTTATCAAAAGTATAACATTATGATTGTACAAATTCAATCCCTTTTCTCAACGAATTATTCCCTAACTACATGAAATTTATACAGAAATTCAATTTGGAAGCATCGTGTCCATCTGTATTTTATTTGTGTCCATTTGTGTTTTAATCTTGTCCATCTAATTTGAATTCGTGTATCAATTCTGTATGAATTTCCTATAGCTATAGCATGATTCTCAACCGGTCAAACTATTTGTACCAACTACCAAACTTTTAGCACTGTTTAAAAATGCAAAGTTTGTTAATTAATAATCCTTTTAAAAAAAAAACAAAAAAAAGTCAAAAACCGCCGATTTTACTCAGTTTAATTGTTTCTTAATTTCATGTGTCATTATCATTATTGAAGTTTTCTAGAAACTCAAAATTATCTTAACATAAAATTAGTTCTACTAATCCTAAGATAATCTTGTTTTTAGTTTCTTGTTTTCAACCAAACAGCACCAATTAATTTTTTAAATTGTAAAAATATTTTATCCAAATTAATAACCCACCAAAATATTGTCCTCGTGTGCACAACTTATTTTTTGGTCAAAACACGTCTCGGCTTGTGGACCCATCTCAACGATGTTGAAACCATGTTCGTGTAGGCAATGCGTAGGATTGGAAAGAGACTTCCAATATGTGCATTCTTTTTTTTCATAGAGCATCTCCAATAATGTGGAGGTGAATATTATTATTATTAATATTAATTTATATTCTTTGTTTGGTATAAATTAAAATTAGATATTAACAAAAGTTGATGAAATAAGTAATTGAAAACTTGTTGATTCATTGAAATGTATGATTAAAATTAATCGTTAACTCTGATTTGAAATTAAAATCAAATTTTAATCTATATCAAACATGAACCTTTTCCTAGGTGAAAAAATATACATAAATTAATAGTTGTTAACATACTCTTTTCTTTATTATTATAATTTTTGAAAACTTTAAGATGCTACTCAACTTAACAATATTTCCTAGTTCACGTTAAATGGGGATAAAGAGGACGATGAGATGAGGTTGGAGTTTTTCTCCTTAATATTTTTATTATCCTTAAATATAAAGTGTTTACTCTTGTTGACCTCGTTTTCGACTGGGGCCATGCGGACAACAGATACCGGATCCACTCGCGTCCACGTAGGCTTTGTCCAACGCTCTAGGACCTAGAAAGTATTCACAAGGAAGAACACTCACAGGCTTCTGAAGGGAGACAACCTGTCAAATTCACATCAGAAAATTATTTAAGGGTAGTGAATGTGATTTTTATTTTTATTTTTTTGTACGTGTGATTTTTCGGTTTCTTTGAGAATTCTTGACCTCGATTTTCTCTTATGACTATATGATTTTTACTCTCGGTGCAAGAATTTTTAGTTTTTTCTTATTTCAACGAAGGTAAATCAAGAACATGTGTTCAATAATGATTAATTAGTGAAAATTAATTGACATAATTTTCTAAAGCAATAATAATTATTAATTATCTTATTTGGAGGAAATAAATTGAATCATTTGGTATTCCATTTTTATTTGTATATTTATTTGTAATTGCCAATTAAAACAACTCTTAAATAAGTGTCAATAATAAATATAACATACTAATGCAACCTTTCAATTTTTTTTCTCCTCTTGTAAACCAAATGAGGGTATATTGGGCATATAGGTAAATATGTAGGGGCAAAATTGGTATTCAAAAGTTTTTTTTCAATCCCCACTTTTAATATATTATTATTATTATTATTATAGATGTAGATATACACAATTTCTATAAACCGCTTTGAGATTTGTATAAGAACTAATTTGTGGTTACAATATTCAAATACTCCTACACGTTACACGTGAGAGAATGATATCCACACACACTAATGATACATGACCGAGATGTGATATCATGACTAATTACTTAGAAGTAGTTTACTACATCGATTATAAATTAAGAATTACATGTAATATTATTACAAAAAAAGTTACGATGAATCACTTAAATCCTACCTTAGGGTCGTAATTTTCCAAAATCCATCTAATTAACCACAAAAAAATATCGCTGGATCGATGGGTAAACCTGTATGAAGGGAGACAACCTGCCAAATTCACATCAGAAATCGTCAACATGAACACAAACAAAATCGAGCCTAAGTCTACGTTTGCCTAGTAAGCTTGAGCATATTAATATCTCCTCAGTATAGGTGAAATCTTGAGAAAGAAGCTGCAACAATATTAAGGTCATGTATGATACTCTAGATTTACAGAAAAGACAAACCACGATAAAATATTTAATCATGTCCCTCTTATTTAAAGGAAAATTGTGGCCTTGGTTCTCAATTAATTTGTGTTCCCTCTTATTAAAGTTAGTTCCCAACCTATTTTTTGTTCTCTTTATTGTTTTCCTTCTTATTTTATCAATCTCATTTTCTTTCTTTTCTAATTATTTCTTTTATCTTATTTATAACTAAAAGTAAGAGTCTAATCTTTCTGCCAAAATGTTCTTGTTAGACCAACATAGCAATGCTACTCGATTAAAAAGGTTATTCATGGATGTTATGCGGATTTATTGAGAATATATTTTGTGAAAAAAAATATTTTATATATATATATATTAAGAATATGTGATTAAAAAATACGAAACAATTATAACTTCATGTGCAAAATTATTTCATTGAAAGTATATGGAATTGAAAAATGAATTATAAAGAATCTTTACCAAAACAGAGGATTTACTATCTGATGAGTTCGAAATCCATAACGCAATTTAATAGTTAGAAACAGTTGAAATCCAAAAACAGTGGGAGGGAGATGGGGAAAGAGACAGTGTGCGTCAGTGATGCTGGATAAGAGTTGAATCTCCAATCCAAAATTCTGTTGTCGGCCATGAAATTGATGGCATCTAATCTAAGCCAAAGTAAAATAGACAACGTAACAGCCTTATCCACCCCCACCCCCACCCCCACCCCCACCCCCACGTGCACTTCTACCCCACCCCCCATCTCTTCAATTAAATTCTCTTTTAATCATTGTAGGACTATTATATGTTGCATTATTGCTTTCCCATTGTCACATTTTGCATGATTAGGAAATAAAAACATGTATTATGCGCTTTATTTTTTATTTTTTGTTTTAGTTCTTGTATATGTGTGTAAAAATTGTATAGTTTAGTGTGATGATTCTTTAAGCAAAGATTAGAAATATACTGAGAATTCTCTTGAAAGAGAGGTGTCTTCGAAAATATAGATATAAGTAGTGCATGATTATCGTAAACTCGTGTCATAAAGTATTGGATCTAGTCGTGTAACAAACGCAATCCTCGTATTCAATTATCATTATTGAGTGAACAAACCAAATGAAGATAAAGGTGCCGTCAAGTCAATATACCCCATATGTCATGTGATACCATATTTGAGAAAAGGGTTGCGATTGTAACACGGCAAAACTAGTTAGACAATGAAAGGGACATATCTCATGCGTGATTTGACTAGTGCACAAGATCAAACGTGCATTGCATATGTGCGGTACTTATTCATGCAACAAAATTTAGGTAAATTTAATGATGATGCAACATCAAACTACCAATTTCTGCATGCAATGCACTGGACCACACCAACTTGGATTCAAAGTTGAAACCATTCCAAATGATAAAATAGTTCAAATTGGATAGATTCACAATTGAATTCTATATTTTTGGGTGTGGAGTTTTTGTTTCTTAATTTTCTATCTTTAATTTAATTTTTAGTAAAATGAAATGTTTTACTCTTTTGCCTTTGATAAAGCAAGGCACGTGCTATCGTGAAAAAAAAAAAGGAAAAAAAATACCAAGATAGTGATACTAGTATTAGAATAATATCTAGAGACCATGTTACATGTGGGAGTTGGAAATATAATTTTCAGAATAACTGGAAATTGAAAAGCATTTTCATGTGTTTATTAGAAAAACTATTTACCTACTCAACCAACTATAAATGAAATTATTTAATCATGAATCATAATTGCCAGCTACTAAGATTTGCTGGTTAAAAATATATTTATTACATGATTTGGGTTAGACAACGTAATCTGCTTTCTGATTTAATGTTTTTGCCCCCATATGTGTGTCTTTTGTTTTTTATGATTTTTTTTTTTATAAATATTTGAATTTTCTTCCAGACATGGGATATATATATATATACACGCATGTAGATGCAGGATCTTTTCTCGAAACTACTCAAATTGAATTACAATCATATCAAATCGAACTTACTACTACTCAAATTGAATTACAATCAAATCAAATCGAACTTACTAGTTTGATTTGGCTTGGTTTCAATTAAAAAAAGTTAATCAACTTTGGATTTTAGACTAAAAACAAAAGGTTTTAATTCAATTATCAGTTCTAAATATAGAATCGAAATTCAATTTGGTTTCAAATTATTTTTGTAACTAGATGATACAATTATAAGATTTCTGCAACCTTTTTTTGAACTTTCTTCTAAACATGGGAGTGGGGGGGGGGTGGGTGGGGCTGCTCATGGGGTAATATAAAAGTTCGATTTGAATTCCTCCTCGGCATACTAGGTTCTTTTTAAGACTTTTAAGGGACTGCTCGAAAATACTTATGTTTCTAGTTAAATCTATAAGTATTTCGTCACGTGTTTTTTAATTGAAAGAGGTTGTGTACTTGTGTTGGTAATTCTACTCCTTGTAATGGCTTTATTAGTAGCTTTGCTATAATTTTAAGGAATTTTATTATAATCTTCTCGAGATTGTATTTTTATCTTATCAAGCAAGTGCACACAGGATTTAAGATTGGAATTGAATGAATTGTTTGTTAACATTTACACACTAACAACATCACACCAAACAACAAGACGTACAAGAATTTGTACGCGAGTCTTTGTACTTAGACTTTGCAATATAACGTAGTACAAAACAAGAACAAGAATCAAAAAGTAATGAACAAAAAAAAAAGTTATATAATGAAGAAGAAGGAGGAGAAAACTCAAAGCGCTTTTTCAAAAGTATAATGATCTAATTAAACATCAATCTAGATTTTGTTTACAACTCTTCTCACAAGTCGCAACCATTCTTCGATTCAGTATACCAAAAGTTCAAAATCGACATAATTTAAAAATCTTCTCTAACAAGTAGGAGAGTTATGTTGGTTAAATTTGATACAATATTAAAAATGTGTTTAATATCAGTTATTTATTTATTTATGGTTTAAGCCGTGTTAAATGAAATTTTATGAGGTTGAGCTCAAGTAAATTGGTTGATCAGTGAACCATCAAACCCACAAGGGTCATATACCACGATGTTACTTAAAGTTTACTTTAGAACAAAATCTTGCCATGTTAAAAGACTCAAAAGGTATGATGTAACCATCAAGTAAGATGGCTCATCCCAGTAATGTACATGTTATTATTTTTGTAAGATGCCTATTGTTTGAGTGAATGATAAAACCTTCTTCCAATCACATCAATTTTCTTCCATGTTAGAAAACGACATATATGTTGACCATTCAGAACTCTCTATTATGTGCTTTATTTACAATTTAAAAGTCTTTGAGTACCAAATCAAGAGTCATCTTCCTCCTTCACCCCTTACTAGTGGAAAATCGAGCAGGCTCCCAAACCTCTTTGCTGAGTTTTCTTGAAGACTCACAATTGATGGTAAACACAAAAGTTTGAGCAAATAATGATAAAAGGAGATTCACAATAATTTATCTGAATTTTTGCATGCTCCCAAATGAGCATTCATCACTGAATCAGTGACCAGGGTGTCAAAGGCCCTTTATGTCTGATTTTCAGTAGGTATCATAATTCATAACAACAACAGAACAGAGAAAAATAACAAGCCTCGATAATGATGGCCCATTTTTCCATGTTGTGTTGTTACCTGGCTTTTTATATGGTACAGGTACCACTTACAAAGTCACTATTATGATAACCAGCTGACTTCCTATATAGGAACATTTTGAAAGAAATTCCAGTTTCCTTTAAAGCATCTTGCCCCGGTAGTCTATTTGAACCATATTTCCAGACAGACTTTAATGACCTGCAAGGCTGTCCAGGTTCATGAATTTTCCTCCCATCCAAGGTGTGCATTCGTCCTGGTTTCACACACCACGTTCAACAATGTCCCACTTCCAACAACTCAGATGCAGTTTCTAAGGACTGCGAATGCATGGGTCCTAATGATCATTAGGCACAAATCAAGTTCTTAGTCATCTATGGAGTCTAATTATACTGTCCATTGATTTATCCTTGACTGTAGAAGAGAGGTACAATAGGCCCACCCGCTTGGGGGTTGCCGAAACATTTATAACTTGACTGTTGTCTTCAACATTTCTAGCATATTTGAGGATAGTTATATGGATACAAGATGTCATAATTAGCATTGGATTGTTTATGTGCAAGTATAACTACAGAAGGATGATTACTCAACAGATTTGACTGCTGAAATTTAGTTTTCAAGTTCATAAAGGGAGCAACTATAATAAAAGTAGCTTGGTCCAGCTGAAGAAACGCCAATAGCAGGGATTGTGAAATTAGATGATATCCTTAAAAAGAAGATACATAGATTCCATAAACATTAGTTGCACCAGAATGTCTTTCACTTCAACTCAAAAAGATCTGCAAAATGTGTGCCATCGGGAATTAGCAGTCCATCGACTCATGTTTAGTCAATTGCCTTGCCAGATGTATTTCCTCCCCAAGCTATGTAACTTTCCTGTGACTCGAAGTCCTGCAAAAGTATTTGAGACTATCACAACTAACAAGACTTAATTTTTCCCAACTTTAAGTAAAAATAAAAAAATAAAAATTTATTTATTTAGAAAGTAATACTCATGTTATTGACAAAATATTTAACCATACTTTTTCCATGAGCTATAAAAGTTTTATCTATTTTAAAACAAACTTATAGGCAATAATATTTTTATTCAAGTCCAAACAAAAGAATGTAGCAAAGACAGCAGATCTTACAAGTTGACTCAACCGGAAGTCTGGAGGCGTATCAAGCTCTATGTTTGCAGGATTTAATGGATCGAGAGCCAAATGTTGGCATTCCTCCAAATCCTTCTTCAGATCCTCCGGTCCTAAGCCAGCATAATTAGAGAGAAGGGTTTTGTGATTCTGTCCTTGACCGTTTTCATTTCCATCTCTATTTGGAGATTGGCTTTGGAGAAACTCATCACACAAAGATAGACCTTCCACAAGTTGCTGTGAACTTAACAGAAATTGCGATTCATTTTCCCACCATTTTGTGTCATCAACAGCCTCGTCACCATTCTTATCCTCCACTTGATCACCATGGTTCTCTTTAGGGTTGTGATCTTGATTATTGGGCTGTTCGGACGGAGTTTGCACTCCCTCTTCCATATTCCACTGGTCAAGATGCTACAACACAGAACAAATTTTGGAATTGAAAGAAGAATATACCCATGTACCTCACCAAAGTAAACCCGCTAGAAGATAATAATCATAGGAAAAAAACAATACTAAATTTACCTGCACACTAGGAACGAAAGATTCTTCTCCCATCTCGATATTGGAGAATCTCCTTTCAGTACGAGGAGGTTCAGGAATCACAGACTTGGGAGTGACAGGATCCACTTTAGCAACAATCACATCAATGCTTTCATGAACAGCTTCTTCATTTTTTTCACTTTGTTTAACTTGTTGCTGCTGATAAAACACTTTCGAGATTACATATTCTCCCTCCTTTTCATCTTCCCCCGTGCCCAAGTGATACTGGTGCATTACCCAATTAGTCTTTTCCGCCTTTCCACCTCTAACTGGGCTGATGTACAGAACCATAATTTTCTTACATCCTTGCTGAACACCATCCAGATAGACCGGTTTAGTCCTACCAGTCTTATGCCAACGAACATCTCCTATATTAACATCATGTATCTTTCGACGCTTTCGAGTTCCAGTATTATAAGCTTTGATTGCTCTGTGAAAGAAGTGTGAAACACTTCCATCCTGCTTCACACCTGAAAATAACTTTTATTCTTTAAAACTAAATACAACTTAAAAATGAGAGGGAAATATAGAATAACAAAAAGGGAATACAGTAAATTTTTTATGTACCCGGTAAATATTGAGGATGCGTATAACAAATTCCATCATCTTCATCAACCGTTGGAATGAACTCATCAATGAAAGGATGAGGTTTCAAATTCCCAACACCAACTTTTGCCAGCAAATGAAAAATGATCTCTTGGTCAGAAGGATCAAATTTCACGCCTCTGGGTAAACCCGGCCACTGTTGAGCTACCTGAGAAGAGAGAAATTTTGTATTAAAATGCTATACATATTATTGTTCAATTTAGAATTGAACAAAGAATGGATCACTTCATTGCTTTCATAAAGTAACATTCTAACGTGCATTGCAAGATTCAGTTCTGATTAGAAGCCAACTAATAAAAGTAAACATATATCAGATAACAACAGTTATAAAGTCCAGTTACACAGATATAATAAACAAAGAGAGCATCCCTTCCAAGGTCTAGCAATTATGAATTCACTTCACAATAAAGGCAAATTTGTTAAATGAAAGGGAACAAGCAACACACCTAAAAAGCAGCAGAAAATTCATGCTAAAATATTTAACATGACCAAAATTGTTCTGCAATGTTAGTGGAAAACTAACATATTCTCAGATAAATGAATATCAGCACAAAAGCAAGATCGTTCAGTATGTGGTCACTCCATAAAGAGATTATATGCTTACAATCCATATAAAAATTACTTTAAATTTTACGCATCAGATATCTTTAATATTTGCTCCCAATTTCCACGGCAAATTATTCCACAGGGTGTAGGGGGTGCAAGGACAGTTAGAAGAGGGGGCAGAATTATAACATTTAATTTACATATGTACTTATCCAGCAAATGTCCATCTACCAATTTCAAAAAAGCTAACAGTATGAGCTTCTATTAGAACTAGGAGGTCATCAATTAAGAGGCAAATTAATATGCATGAGAAACAAATCATACATCACTGTTATCGATAATATATTGACAATTTGGGCAAGATTTTGATGGGTTGCTTTGCCAATTGACTTTTCCTGGATCAGATGCACCTGAAGCACTCCTAATTTTAGTTGCAATTCTGTTGCCGTCAACCAACCATGATGGCCTGCAGGGTTTCCAAAGATAATTTAGTTAAAATTATAAGTCCTGGCAGAAGAAATGCTGGTGAATACTGAACGGTCTAAAGGCAAAATATAAAATGAATTTCTTAATCGAGTCTTAAGAAAATACCAACAGAACATGAAAGACATGAAAATTAGATAAGCAGAACGAAAAGGGCACACATAATAGTAAAAGAAGTATCATCACAAAAATCACAACCTCAGTTGTAAAAAAGTTGCCAACAGCATTGCCTCTAGTACAACAAGAAAGATGCGAGAATTCCTCTAATGGTTCTTTTTTTAAACCCCCCCCCCCCCCCCCCCCCCCCCCCCCCCCCCCATTATTTTTTTTGCAACAAGATGCATATTACTTCCCACTTATAGCATTCAAGCCAATATCACTTAATTAGTGACAATAAGCTATAAAATTAGTAGATATTGTTAAGAAAATAGGACATGTGAAGCTCCATTGACTGCTTTCTTTCACTAAAATTAACTGGAAATTTATGTCTTATACAAATCAGATATTACCTTAATAGAACTTCCAAAATCAACAATGCCATCTAACTGATGAAATGTCAGATTACATGCAGCCACCATTCTCAGATTTAAATACAATACCTCTATTTCCTGAGGAATCAATTTCAACTCATAGAATAGAAAATGATTCTATCATTTTTTCAAAAGAAACTTTTTGTATGTAAAAAGGAAACTCCTGTGCAAACCATTCGAGAGAAAAATATCCTGTTTGATCCTATTTTCAGAAATATTATTGTGCAACAAGTAATATGAGCTGCATGTTAAATTATCCAAATAATTGTTTGGCTCTACTTGAGAGCAGTTCGGAAAAAGGAAAACGTGTATAGTATCCAAAAGTGTACAAAGTGAACATTAGCTGACTAAAATATTTGCTATTAATAGGTAACTAAAACCATTTCTAAATTATTCTCTAATCAAAGTTTCTGGTGATTCAAGTTGATACCCTTTTTGTTTTATAAAAATATCATGTTAACATAATTATACATTGAGCAGAATAACAGAGAATCATAAGAATTTGTGCAGTCAATAATACGTGAATGCAATTCTCAAATATTACAATTTGTAAAAACTAATTACATTATTTTATTTTATTTTATTTTCCAAATTTTTCATCAAGAAACTATATCCAAATAACCTAGCAATCCATATGTCACAAAAGCACAACTATCCACACTTTAAATTTGAAAACAAACTAGCAGCAGCAGCAAAAAAAAGACGAATGTTCTCCAAATAAACGTATACCCTGCTAAATGAACTTTTTTATTGGTTGTTTTGTTTTCAGTTTCTCTTTTAAAACGAAAAAATTCTAATAATGCAGTACATGACTTAAAGAATAAAGATTCAAGATACATTTTACATTAAGCTGAAATACATAATTGATCATCAACGGACTGAACCTGGAAATAACACAAGCTATTCTTACATTTGAAGTTCAATGCCATCGCATTTAAGAAAGCAATGTCAAGCATGAATAGGAAGCATCAATCACAATGTTAGCAATAAACAGCATCGCTGCCATGAGTTATAAACCCTCAATTTCACTATATATATTAAATTATCCCTGAAATGGAAGTATGAGATTGCTATCTTCAATGCCAATAAAACCTTGCCCAGATCCAAAATCTTACCCACTTAAAACTTTTAACCTATTATTCATATTCTACAAACGACATGCCTGATCCTTTAAACCAATAAAATGTATTCTACCCCCACAAATTAAACTCAAACTAAACTCTTTATTCAAGCCCGGAAAGTTATAGAAAACCTTCGACAAATAATCCCGATTTTTTCAGCCTAACATTAGAATCCAAGTAACCATCAATTTCCGATTCGACAACTGCTTATGAAGATCATAACTTTTCAGTATCCCTCGGTCAATGGCGTCAACAAAATGGAATATTTCAGCAATGTCATGCAAAAACTTCTTCTTAAATAAATTAAAATAATTACCCAGTCATTATTCGACTTCAAGACCCAAAAGGTACTACTGATAAAGTGTAAACATAAACATATTCAATCAAATGTCCAAAAAGAGGGGGGAAATGGAAACTGCTGCACACAGCACACGTATATACACATATACACGCTCGTGCAACAAAGAGAGAAAGATTGAGATAGAACGTAAATACCTAGCCATAGAGAGTGAACGCAAGGATTAACGCATCAAATTCTAATAATGGAGTCCTGAATACGTAGCCATAACTTTATTCTTTTATTCTCTTACTTTGCTCTGTACCCTTAATTCCTGGAAATTTCTAATAATGGAGTCTTGAATAAAGTGATCTTTTGACTTTTGTACGATTTTCCCACTTTTTTACACAGTCATTTGTTTTGAAATTTGAAAAACCGTGTTCTTTAAAAAGCATTTTTCCTTTCAACACTATGGCCCCGTTTGATTCCCATTTTAATTCTCATTCTCATTCTTCTACTCATTTTCAACCACACATTTTTCAATAAAATAATATTTTTTATCACATCAATAACTTTTCCTTCTTTTTCAACCACACATTTCCCATCATATCACTATTTCAAAATGCATTTTTTCCAAATAATGCCTATCAAACACACTCTATGCAGTAATAAGTAATGCTACTCTTACAACTTTTTTTTATAACTTTTTCTTACAATCACTCACATGGAAAGGGGTCTCACAATGAATAAAAAAATTCACTGTGAGTGATTGTAAGAGAAAATTGTAAGAATAGCATTACCCATGCATTAATATAGTAGACAAGAGTTACAAAAGAATAGTGATGCATGTACATTTTGTACAACAATTTGGTTGACATTCTTCCTTGTGTGAAGGAAATCTATGTATGAATAGATTCAAAATCAAGAGTGTAGATATTATCATGTGAAAAAAGTATAAATAAAAGTGTATAGAAGAGTGTAAATGTATCACGACTGTTGTAAGAATCATTGGATTAAACAAAATCGAATCGAGATTGGCAAGCTTGATCTGAATTCTATTCAAGTTTTAATAAATTTAAGATATTAAAATCAAGAATTGAACGATTTCGATCCAACTATCAGTTCTAATACCAAAAATCGAAGAAAAAAAATTGATTTAACCGGAATTTATTTCAACGATGTCGAGTGCAATGCACCAATCATTGCATTTTTTTTTCTTATGAATTTCACTATAATACATCAAACAAAGGCTTAATTATATTTATTTTGGCCCCCTTTTTTTCCAAATTTAGTATTTGGAATAGGTTTTTTTTTTTTTTTTTTTTTTTTTTGTAATGTCTGGTTGAAAAAAATGAAAAAATTTCGATTTACTATTATTTTATGAAAGATTGTGTGATTGAAAGTAGGAGAAAGAAAAAATATATGATAGAGATAGGGGGCCAAACAAAGACTTAATATAAACTCGAACCAAGGGATCCACTAAGTTCCATAGATGTAATTTTAGATTAATGAGAGTCTTTGGTTCATTTAATCATTTCCTAGTTAACATTTTCGACCCTTCAAAGTTTAAAGAAAAATAGAAGTGATATTGAAACATGTTTTTAAATAATTCATTAAAATCAAAAGTTAAGCATTTGATGTAAATTATCGCATTTATTAAACTTAGAAAATGTGAATCATTAGCATCAACATAAATCGTTTTAATAAAAAGAAAAATGGGAAATTTAGACATTAAACAATTACAACTCAAGAACTTGTATAGACACTAGATTTGTATGAGTTAATGAATTTGAGAACTTAACATGAGTAATCGAATTGCACCGAAACCAAACGAATCGGTTCTAGTTCTGGTTTGATTCCAGACTTGAAATGAAACTAATGGATTCATTTTCAAAATATCTAATGTTACTCAGGTAAATTCAGTCTAATTCTCTTTATAATTGAACCGCACCCACTCTTAATAGTAATCGGGAATTTAGTGTTTGGAAAATTGCAGCAGAGGTACTAAACATTTCGTTTATTAGCACGCCCTTGACCAAAACATTTCATTTGTGTCACCTGAGGTACCAAACCTTTAAAAATCCGCAAGTCCAGTATGAAATGATGTAAATCGTCACTGAGGCCATCAATTGACTCATAAATGTAAAATTTTATAATTTTAACCAAATAAGAAAGGGATATTTCAATCAAAACACATTTACCCTTCTACAAAATCATTGTTCTTCTCCTCTCCCCTCCATCACATAAACAAAACCAAAATTTACCTACCACGTTGTCAGCGATGGCCGCACTACCATTAAAGATTTGGGGAAAACAAATTCGTCAGATTGTGTAACTACCTCCAAATGCAACTGCATAAAATTCTAAAATTTATAGTAGTTATACTTTGTTTTCTGCATAAAAGCTCTCTTCTTCGAACTTCCGGTCTCTTTTTATTATTGCAAAGCCACTGCCTTCATGTTGAGTTGTTATTGAATAAAATTTCCAGAAAAAAAATGATTCAATAAAACCAAGAAACATGAAAATAGTTATTGTAAAAACATGGTTCTCAAAACCCGATTTTGTAGAAGTTAAAGCCAGTCCCATTTAAAAGGCCACCTAGCGGGTTGTAATTGGTCACTTACCTATCACTCAGATCTGTGCTTTCTCTTGGTTTATTTCAACCGTTGATCTAAATCAACGGTTGAGGATTAGATCCCTTTTTTCATATGGACTTTGGCCCGGCTCCAAAAAGATTTTTTTCATTCTGTTCGTTTCCTTTTCTCTCTCTGTGAGAGGCGATCTCTGAGTCCTCTTCTCTCTATCATCTCGTTGGATGATTATGTTGAAATCTAGCCTTGTATAATTTGATATTGTCCGGTTTATAAGGTTGTGTATTTTTTGGGTTCTGGTCGACAGTGTTGACGTGTGTGGTCTGTTATTCTGGCCTGATGCAGTAGTTGTTTTAGTCATATTCGACTGTAAAGAACATGGTATTATCTTGGTTCGGGTCTTTGGTCAGGTTATGGGTGTCTATTGTGAGATCCTTGTGATCGATGATCCTTTCTTTGGTCCGGTCAAATTATTATACTAATTTATGGCTCTCTTGAGAGGTTCTTTGCATAGTGACGGGCTCAATTTACCTCTGAACAGCCCAGATTAGGCTTGGCTGAACTGCATGAACATCTTGGTGTTGAATTTTACTTTTTTGCACGTGTGGTCATCTCGATTTTGAATGTTTGTTGTGAATGATTGTTTGTCTTGATTTTATATGAGTACTGTGATAATTGGGTGAAATAATCCCAACAAAGTGGCATTAAAGCCTCGTAAGGCGTGGGTAAGGCATTTGTGCATATAGTTTAATTTTTTGTTTTATTGATGTGTTTAATCTACATGTGCAGTATCAATAAATAATCTGAAGAAAATTCTTGGACGCTAGGGTTTCGATTTTCTGGTTCTGCAATAATGAATAGTCTTAATACTATAGTACACAATATTTGGTGAAACTTTTCCAATTAAACTACAGTAGTTGATTTACATTATATGAATAATATATGTGAATCTGTTGATGCTATTGTGATATAATTTTATCAAGAAACTGAAAAATTGTTTAATTGTGATAGGAGCACGTTTTTATGACATTTCAGTTTTCTATAATCTGATTGTTTGATACCAACTGTTAGAAATCTGAAATTAATCCTATTGCTATTTTTTTTAGTATGTGCATGCTATATAACTACTGTTTTTCATTCTGAGTCAGCTTGCTTGTCAATAATTGCAAAACCTATTTTTCAAAAAAAAAATCTGCAACTTAAGTGATTTCTCATAACAAGAATCACTTATGTCCACGAGTAATAGACGTCCTTTTACAGAACCTGTAATGGGTTCGAAGGTCGAATTGCAATTCGATGGAAATGGGGGTTACTCTATGTGGAAGTAGAAAATGAGGGACATATATGTCCAACAAAAGGGTTGCTAAAGTCCACGATGATCCCAAAATATTTTATACTGAATTGAAAGCAAGGCCTGATGAAATTCTAGATATGAATTAAATGACATATAGTTCCATCATCTTACACCTATCTGATAACATATTAAGACAAAAGATCATTAAAATCCCTAGAGATTTATGGATTGCATTTGATGGGCTGTTTCTGACTAAGACATTGCCTAATAAAATTTATCTCTTAGAGAAACTGTTCATCATCAAAATGGATACGGGGAAAGACTTGAAAGCTAATTTGAGTGATTTTAACATCTTAGTTAAAAAACCTTTCTCACAATGACAAAAAAATTGATGATGAGGACTTTACGGTGATCCTTCTTAATTCACTACCTGATTCTTATAAGGATATCACAAATGCAACAAAGTACTCAAGAGATGCCCTAACGCAAACCATTGTCACTAATGCCCTAAGATCTCGGGAGTTGGAGGTTAAGAGGAAATCCAGAATAAGTACAAGAGAATAAAGTATGTTCGTAAGAGGGAGAATTGAGAAGAATGAAAATAACTTCAACAAAAGAAAGTTCAAATCGAAATTGAAAACTAGATCAAAATCTAGGGATAAAAGAAATAAGAACTGCTACCATTGTGGGAAGCTTGGTTACTTTAAACGTGATTGCTTTGAATGGAAGAAAAAATTTAAAGATCAATATAATGGAAAATTGAATAATTCTGTCGTTGGTTCTGAGTTAGACAGTCCATTTGTAATGACTGTGACTAACGAAGAGGTTGATAAGGACTGGATCTTTAATTCAGGGTGTAAATTCCATATGTGTCCTAATAAATCTTGGTTTAATAATTATAAAGAAATTGAACACAAGAAAGTCTACATGGGTGATAATAACTCTCAAAGTGTCCTAGGTATTGGTGACATTGTCATTAGGATGTACGATGGTATTGTCAGACAATTGAATAATGTGAGACATGTCCCAACCCTGAAATGAAATCTAATCTCGTTGGGAATTCTTGAAGATGAGGGACATTCATTCAAGTCTGAAAATAATACTTTGAAAGTTATGAAGTGATCTTTGGTAATTCTTAAAAGATCTAGAAGAAATGGATTGTACTATCTTATGGGAGAAACTGTTACTCCACAAGACGCTAAATCTTTGACCATAACGAAAACAAATCTGGATTGTGGTACAACAGAATGAGACATATAGGAAATAAGGGTTTGAAACCAAAAATTACTTGGGAAAGAATGGTTGAGTCCCTTGAATTTTGTAAAACATGTGTGTTGGGCAAGTCGCATAAGGTGAGCTTTGAGACTAGGTAACATACCACCTCTAGGCCCCTAGACTATGTCCACTCAGATTTATGGGAACCCGAAAGTTATCATACATTTGGAGGGAGTAAATACTTTCTATCTATTGTTGACGACTATTCTAGAAAGGTTTGGACTTATTCATTAAAAGCCAAATCTGAGATATTTCAAAAATTCTGTACTTGGTTAAAAATGGTGGACAATCAACTTGATAAGAAGTTAAAAACTATGAGAACTGATAATGGATTAGAATTCTGTAATACTGAGTTTGATAACTTTTGTAAACAGAAAGGAATTGTAAAACACAGAACCGTTAAGCACACACCACAACAAAATGGGGTGGCGAAAAGAATGAACAGAACTCCAATGAACAAAGTAAGATAAATGCTAATCAGTTCTGGATTAGCGAAATGTTTTTGGGCTGAGGCTATGAAAACAACTACTTATCTTATAAATCGATCTCCGTGTAGTTCTGTTAGATTTAAAACTCCACATGAACTTTGGACTGAAAAGCTCCCAAAGCTTTCCCATATTAGAGTGTTTGGATGTACAACATATGCACATTAGACTGAGGAAAAATTGGACCCGAGAGCTACTATGTGTGTGATGTTTGGGTACCTAGAAGGTGTTAAGGGGTACATGTTGTGGGTGTTGGGTGTGCAAGACATTAAGATCATTAATAGCAGAAATGTGATATTTAATGAATCTGAAATGCCATGTTTAAAGAATAAAATTGATAATACTAAAGAACAAACTAAATAGACTACTACACGGAATGAGGTGAAGCTAGCAAGGCTAAACTGCACTCAACTTGAAAATATTGATGTTGGTGTTCAACAACTTGATGAAAATGTTGTTAACATGGATGACGGTGAAGTAGGTCTACCTACAAAAATTCAAAACCCAAATGTTCCCACCGTTGAAACAAAAATGCTCAAGATTATCGATTGGTTAGAGATAGGGAAAGGAGGCAAATCAAACCAAATCCAAGATATTAAACTAATAATTTGACTGACTTTGCCCTTATCTCCGGTGAATCTTTAGAGTATTCAGAACCTTCATCTTATGACCAGGCCATGAATAGCTCTAAATCTAAAAGAATGGATCAATGCAATGAAAGAAGAAATGAAATCTTTTCTTGAAAACAACACATGGAAATTAGTAAAGAAACCTAATAATCAAAGAGTTGTTCAATGTAAATGGATTTTCAAACTAAAAGATGGAATTACTTCATTGGATCCTTTGAGGTATAAAGCTAAGCTTGTGGCCAAAGGCTTCACTCAATAAGAGGGTGTTGACTATAATGAGATATTCTCCTCCGTTGTCAAATATAAGACCATAAGGTTGGTGCTTGCACTAGTGGTTCAATTCAATTGGGAACTTGAACAACTAGATGTCAAGACGGCCTTTTTACACGGGGAGTTAGATGATGAGATCTATATGAGTCAACCACAAGGGTTTGAGGTGAAAGTGAATGATGATTATGTTTGCAAATTGCAAAAATCTTTACATGGACTTAAACAAAGTCCTCTAGCAAAGCTGAAATTTTAAGACTTAAAGGGCTTCTAAAGTCTGAATTTGATATGAAAGACTAGGAAAATGCCAAGAAAATTTTGGGCATGGTTATTAACAGAAATATGCAAGAGAATATTTTAACTATAACACAAAGTGCTTATTTGAACAAAGTTATAACCAAGTTTGGCATGAAAGAAACTAAGAAAGTAAATGTACCTCTTGCAACCCATATGAATCTATCATCATCCCAATCACCTAAAACTGAAACTGAAAGTGAAATGAAAAAGAAAATGAATAATATCCCATATGCTAATGCCATAAGATCGGTCATGTTTTCTATGATCACAACTAGGCCGGATTTGGCTTATACTATAAGTTTCATAAGTAGATTCATGTCTAATCCGGGTAAGGCTCATTGGGCGGGATTAAAATGGCCTTTAAGATATATAGCCGAGACATTAGATATGTGATCAGTGTTTGAAAAGAGATCCGAACAACTAACATTAAAGGGTATGTAAACTCGGACTTCGTCGGTGATAAAGACCAAAGAAAGTCTACTGCCGTCTATTTCTTCACAATAGGTGATAATTGCATCACTTGAAAGTCACAACTTCAACCAATTGTCACATTATCTAGCACGGAGGCTGAATATGTGGAAATCACCGAATTTGTAAAAGAATGTATTTGGTTAAAGGGTATTTTGGGATAATTGATTTTTTTACAAGAATCACCCATAGTTTTCACCGATAGTCAAAGTGTTTTACTTTTATGCAAAAATCCTATTTATCATGAGAGATCTAAGCATATTGAGGTGAAATACCATTTCATACGTGAGAAAATTGCATGTGGTGAGGTTATGCTTGAAAAAATTCATACCGATGTGAACCCTTTGGATATGGGAACCAAAATACTAAGTGTTGGTAAATTTAAGTCATATTTATCTTTACTACATATTGATATGGGTTAATTCTTTTGCAAGTACCTTGGGCGATGATTTGGCGTAAAACTACCGTCACATGCAATGTAGCAACTAGAGAGAGTGGGGTTTTGAGTACCAATGCGAAGATTGTAAAAACGTGGTTCTCAAAACCCGATTTTTTAGAAGTTAAAGCCTGGCCCATTTAAAAGGCCACATGGCAGGTTGTAATTGGCCACTTACCTATCACTCGCATCTGTGCTTTCTCTTGGTTTATTTCAACCATTGATCTAAATCAATGGCTGAGGATTAGATCTCTTTTTTCATATGGTCTTTGGACTAGCTCCAAAAAGATTTTTCAATTCTGTTCGTTTCTCTCTCTCTCTCTGAGTCATCTTTTCTCTATCATCTTTTCTCTATCATCTTGTTGGATGATTCTGTTGAAATCTAGCCTTGTATAATTAGATATTGTCCAGTTTATAAGGCTGTGTATTTTTTCTGGATTTTGGCTGACAGTGTTTCCGTGTGTGGTCTGTTGTTCTGGCCGGATGCTGTAGTTGTTTTGGTCAGATTCAACTGTAAAGAACAAGGTATTATCTTGGTCCGGGTCTTTGGTCAAGTTATGGGTGTCTATTGTGGGATCCTTGTGATCGATGATCCTTTCTTTGGTCCGGTCAGATTGTTGTACTCATTTATGGCTCTTTCTTGGGAGGTTATTTGCATAGTGACGGGCTCGATTTGCCTCTGAGCCCCCCCCCCCCCATTAGGCTTGGTTGAACTGGATGAACAATCTTGGTGTTGAATTTTACTTTTTTCTGCACGTGTGGTTGTGGTTATCTCAATTTTAAATGTTTGCTACGAATGATTGTTTGTCTTGGTGTTATATGAGCACTATGATAATTGGGTGAAATAATGCCAACAATTATCTGTAATCAAATCCAGTCGCCCAATTGGAAACCGAGATTAAAAGAAAATGCAAAATCTAAACTGACTGTTAGAATGAACTAGACCTCAAAACCTAATAATTATGCTTCACCATAGCACTTCTCAGAAAAGCCTCATCCAATTCTTCCAATACTAGTAGTACTGGTAAAAGGCTCATCTGTTCTCTATCCAAAAAAACTGTTTCTAATTTTGCTTATACTCCGATTTCCAATAATTTAAACTATTAGCGATCTGTGAACTTTTACTTGACTCTAAGGTCTGCTCAACGGTGGAGCCATGGTGTGCATTGGAAGTCCCTGAGAGTTACGGAGCTCAATCAGGATTGCTTTGTCTGTTGCTTCCATTTTCTTGAAAAACATCGCTACTATGGAAGAATTTGGTGGGAAAGAAGATGGGTACGGTTTGGAGCAGTGTTGCGATGTCGATGATGGGTGGGTGATGGTCGTCTGGCGAGCTGGGTAAACTTTGGTTTGGTTTGGTTTCTCCGATGGAGGGAAAGTGTGGAGAGGAGAAAAAGAATAATTTTGTACAATGGTAAATGTGTTTTGACTGAAAGACCCCTTTCTTATATGGTTAAAATTGTGTTCCATCCGTCCCATTTATATAGGCTCGATTTCCTTATTTGCTTGTCTCAATTATATAATCTTGTTTCTTTATTGAGCTTGTTTTGTTATGTTCATTTACTAATATACCATTATTTAATTTGTCTAGTTATAACCTATTTTTCCACTTAATCTTGAAATTGTACAAATATAAATAAGGGTAAACTAAGAAAATTATTGACAATTTTTTTTTTCAATAACATTAAATAAAATTTATTAATCTGTGTAAAAAACAAAACAAACTTATATAAATGATACAGATGGAGTAATTTTTTACATTTATGGGTCAACTAACGGCCTCAGTGATAGTTTCCGTCATTTCGGATTGGACCTGCGAATTTTTTAGAGGTTTGGTACCTTAGGTGGTACAAATGAAAGTTTGGGTCAAGTCTGTTAATAAACGAAAGATTTGGTACCTCTATTGCAATTTTCCAAAATTCTAATCGGTCAAACTTCAATTTTGAAAGTATATTTTATGAAATTCACAACATTTATCACTTTTCAATCCCATATATTTGTCAACTTGTATCTTTAATCTCTTTCTTATTTTTATGTGGTTGAAAATAAGAAAGAAATATATATTAAGATTAAAATTGAGCTTAAACAAGAGTTAAATATGACTTTATTCATGTCTTCTAATTGAAGATATTCAATCATTTAAAGACATTTAATAAAAAGTTAGACTAATGTTTAACATTACTTTGTGCTAAATAAGATTACTCGTTTAAGAATCTTGGGTGATTAGGTTGTAGTAGAGATCAGTAGCGAAACCAGTTTATTAGAAATGGGAGGTCCAGATTTGAAAATATATAGATGAAGGGGTGGGGGCTGACGGGGGTTCAGGGGCAGCGCCCCTAAAATTTTTTTTTGAAGGAAACTACAAAAATGGGAGTAAACAAAAGCTCACTAATTGAGTTATTTACATTCTCTGCGGATAGTACATCAGTGTAAATATTACTAATAAGTTGAGAATTAACCTAAAATAAGTGGAAGAAATAAGATTAACTTTTTTCGCAAGTTTATTTGTAATAAAATAGAAGTTACCATTTTTCAATCTTTCCAATTTAAAAAAAAAAGCCCAAAAGAAAAAAAAAAATTCTCAAAAAAATGGGGGGTCTAGGACTCCCCCCGCCTCCGCCCCTGGTAGAGATTGGGTTAGAAAAAGTAGAATCTGAAAAGTGAGACGAGAAGAAGAGAATAGGCATAGATGGCGATGAGATTAGTGGTGGAGCTTTGTAGTGGTGCTTGAAAGTTGGAGGAGTATTGGTATTTGTTGGGGGATGAAGAAGCAATTTTTATTTCTGTATCTTCTTTTATAATTATTATTTTTTGTTTATTTATATATCATTTCAGTTAATACAACAATCATTTTGGACTTATTTTGTCTATAGGGATGTTTGCTACAAATTTCTCTCCCTAAATCTCGTGTGTATTAAATTACTTATACACGCAAAGTGTACGCCTTGATTGACATCTCTTGAGTGTCAAAACTCTGGCAGCAATGTACTAAAATTTGCCAACTCACATGAGTGTAAACTATTATATCAACATTTATGTACATATAGCATGGTTATATATATATATATTGTATTATCTCTATAAAAAGAAGAGAGAATTGCAATCACGGTTTCAAACTTTTCATTTTGTCTCAAACTTTACCCAAACATTTAGTTTGTGTTAGTTACAATCTCAAATCTTTCAAAAATTTGCACTAAGAAGGTAAACTAAAGGAATCCATCAGTTAAGCTGTCAGTTGACTTAAAGAAACCCACGAACATGATGATAATCCATCAGATTTTGGTTGTCATCTTTGAGGCGCTATTCCCCAAACTGAGTATGGTGAATGGTTTTTGAATTTTTTCCATTCATTGTGTTAAACAGTGGTGTATAAAATGTCTCCCTATAATGAAAACTTTCAAAATTTTGAATGTTTTCATGACTCGAAACATTATAAATATTGTAATCGCTTTGTTGAGTGCATGTGCACCGTTGGAAAAGAACTAGGATTTGGGCTTTTATGTTTTATTTTTATTTTTGTGTTCAGGCAAAAATTCCAAGTATTTCATGTAAAAGTAACACCCCCAAATCTAGATACTTAGATCTTGAAGTATTATAATTTAATTTCTCTTAAAATCATAAATGCGGAAAGACGGTTTAATTTTTCTTTAACATAATAAACATCAATGACTTATCATTTTAAGATAATTTGTGCTAAATAAAAATACAATACAATTGAATTGAATATTAACTTTATTTACAAAACACAAATTAAATATTTAAATGTGAAAAATACTAAATTTGTGTCACCATAAGTCGTCATCTCGAATCATTTTGTCTTCATCATCTGAAAATGGGAAAAGATAACGTGGGATAAGCTAATATTCAGTAAGCAAACCTCATGCATATGATGTACGTTTATGATAAGCATATGAATTACTTTTCATTTCTTTAAAAATCTTAATGTTGATATCGTGAGCTCACTTGGTGTATTGCCTAACCAATCAGAATGAAGTAGGTAATTATTGTTTGGAACCCGATTCATTCTATCAATCGTATCATTGAACATTGAACATTGGTCGAATTTGCCAGTCCCTCATGCCCATTTCTCACTCACACCTTTCATGGCATAGACATACACCTCTAATAAAAACATTTGAGATACATATTTTTTTGAAATAGTCTTTGACTAATTTTATTTCTTGAAATTTCATGTATTCTTATGAATGTGTTGACATATATGAATATGTCATAAGAAGCATTTATGACAAAAGTAATGATCAAATATCATGTTCACATAAAGACCATTTAAGTAAACATTTGTATATTTAACCATATGATGTACGCATGAAAATAAGAGGATGTTTAATTACTTGATTCCTTAGCTAATCACTTTTGATTGCAAGTGAAAATGTCTTTGATCTTTCACGAATCAACTTGTCTAAGTCGTTATCATCTAATTATTAAGAACCTTCAACATGTGTATAATTGTTTATTATAATTTACTTTTAATCATTAGTGATTAATCACCTATAGTAGTGTCTTAACGAGCGGTCCGAACCGGCTCGGACCGCTAACCTTTGAGCCCGGACTGATCCGTTCAAAAAAAATCCCGCACCATGCAGGCTTTCTGAGCCCGATTGGCCCGAACCGCTAAAAATGTAGTCAACTCGGATCGCCGCTAAACTCGCGTGGGCCAGGTTGGTGGGTTGGCCGGTTCGGGTCGGCCCATATTTTTTTTCCAATTTTTTTTTCCAAAATTATCACTTAAAAAATAATTTTTTTTAATTATAGTAAAAACTAAAAATTGATAAAAATTACATAATATTGATTTAATTTTCAATAAATTTTACATCAATAACAAAAATATTACATTTTTTTTTAAACAATATTTTGCCTAACTTAACAAATTAAACAGTTTTTAACTATTTATGAATTTATAGTTAAAGTACATCCCAACTAGATTAGCACCTACTTAACTATAGTTTCGTCATTACAACTCAAATTCTACTCATCTTGAGCTACATTAAGATTTTTTAAAGTTTTGAGCAATATCATCAACAACTTTATCTTGCATTCTTCTATATACAAAAATCCAGTCTTTCACGCATATGAGAGCTTCTAAAATATTTTCTTTAAATCTTGATCTTCTTTCTTCTAACACCATGTTACCTGCACTAAAAGCAGACTCCGATGCCACTGTTGAGACTGAAACTGTTAGTAGATCTCGGACCATTTTTGATAATATTGGATATGACCGTTCATTTAACTTCTACCATTGTAAAATATTTAAATTATCAACCTCGTCTTGTGGAATTAAACTGTAGTGATCAAATTGATAATATCTTTCTAATTCAGCAGGTGTAGCATTCTCATTTAAAACTGAACTAGTAGTAGATAAAGTATAAGACACATTGCATTTCTTCTTGGCTATTAGAGAAAAGAAATAATTTTTACCTTTAGAAGCTGTAACAGAACTCGTATTAGAAGGAACGTTTCATTATTACCATATTTCATAAAATAACTATTGTACATTTCATTAATAAAAAAATTCTATTTCCTGATTTGAAATACTTATATTGAAAGATAAAGTTTCAGAAAGTTGTTCCATAGTACACTGAACTCCAAAAAGTTTAATACGAGGATCCATTACAACTGCAATTGGAAAAATCATTGACATATTTTTGTAATATTTTCGAAACTTGTTCTCCATTGTCCAAACAATATTATAGAAAAATGGATCGTCTTTATGACTTGAAAATTGATTAGCAATTTCTACAAATTGTAATAGCACAAGATTGTTTGTTGGATAATAAACTCCGGAACTAATTTTAGTTGCCCTATATAATGGTTTCAAAAATTTCATGACTTTAAATGCAACTTCCCAATGAAAATCATCTAATTGAATTTGATGTTGCTTTGAATTAACGAAAGCATTAATAGTATTTGTGTAACCATCACACGATTTTAGCATAAGATATGTTAAATTCTACCTATTTGGAATATCATCAATAAATTTTCTTTTCCTCAAACCAAATTTTTTACAAATTTTTCCAAATTCTTGTCGTCTAGAATCTGAACAAGAAATGTAGTTAATATCTTCTCTAATTTTATGCATTTGTGATGTTATTAATTTTAAACCATCTTGCACTACTAAATTATATATATGACAAACACACCTCATATGAAATAATTTAGAGTCAAATGAGGGATTAAGGGTCATTTTCAAAAGATCAATACATGCAGTATTTGCACTAACATTATCAAAACTAATGCAAAATAATTTGCCGAATACATTAAATTCATTGAAAATCTGTAATAAATTCTCACACAAATTTATTCCATTATGTGGATATTCAAGTAAGTGAAAAGCAATAATTCTTTTGTGAAGTAACCAATTATTATCAATAAAATGTGTAGTGACACATGCATAACCATTGTGATTACGTCCAGACCAACAATTAGATGTAAAACACATAACTCCATCAAAGTTATTAAATTCAGTTTTTAAATTTTCAACCATTGTATGAAATAATTTCAAGATATCTAATCGAGCAGTATTTTTTTACTTACAGACCGATAAGCGGGTTGAACATACTTTTGCATAAATTCTTCGAACTATCGATCTTTTGCGAAAGTAAAAGGCATCTCCATTGTTGCCAAAAATTCAGACATTCTTACTCTCATTCGATCCTGCGAATAAACAAAATTAGAAAAAGTAGTCGATCCACTAGTATTAGTAAAAGCACTAATTTGAGCTTGTTTAGGATCTAAATGCCCTTTTTCATTCATATGTTGCTCTTTGTGTCTTCACAATGTGCCCGTGCCTTGATCTTTAACCCATGCATAAACCTTTCTACAAAGAGTGCATATTAATCTTTTGTTTGGTTCATCTACTGTAAAAATTTCTCAAACATCAGATGTCTATTTTTTTTCTCCTTGACTGTTGAGAAGATCCAATATTTGGATCATTATCATCTTCTAAATTTATTGGAGAACTACTATCATGAAAATTGACATTTCTTGAAAAAAAAATCATAAGAATCCATAACATTTTAACAAATATTTTTGAAGTAATAAGATGAAAAGAAAACACAAAATACAAAATATTAAAAATACTTGTTGAAAATATTAAGAAAAATTGAGAATGAGTAAACAGAGTTTTCAAACTTGTAGATTGTAAGAGAGAATGAAAATTTTTGCACAAAAATACAAGATGCAAATGAAAGCAAAAAATACACAATTTATAGGAAAAAATGACCGTTTGTACTTTTCAATTGAATATATATATATATTCGTCAAAAAGGTCACTAACACAGTGATCGCGCTTGCAGAAATTTAAATTTTTTTTTTAATTAAATGGGCCAACGGTTAATTGCTGGTCCAGTTTTAAGAAATTGGCCCGGACCGAGTTTTGATATTTAAGGCCCGTGATTTGGCCCACTTGGTTTGCGGGCCGATTCGCCTCCGTGCGTGCCTGGACGACCCACCCATCTTGACACCACTAATCACCTAACTTAAAATGCATGGCAAAAATATAATTAACACATGGAGGATATTATATTCCATAGTCAATATTCTAATCACATAAGACTAAATAGTAAACGAATCCGTAATTTCGACTTACTTAAATTATGAATATAATTATAAGTGTTTTTGTGAAATAAAAGAGACTGTGGTAATAATATACCATATAAATATACTTTTCTTATTGCACTAAAGTACTAAAATATTTAGAAATTAATGCACAAGGACCAAACACTAGTTGTAGAGCATGTCAAGCCAAAGTGCTTTTGGTAATACACTTTGTTTATTGAGAGATGCTTGAAGTACATGCAATTTTTTCATAGGAAAGTTACAGGCAAGACATATGATGGGGCCTACGCAATTTTTTTAAAGACACGTGGGGCCGCCCTCTTCTACAGGTCCCTGTGAAAACACCCCCTGTACGTGGGGAATTATACTTATTTCTTTTGGCAAAGGAACAATAATGAGTGCTTATTATTTTCAGTTTAAATAATAAATTATCAATCTAATTAAACATGTATTAAACCATCAAAATGATAATATCACAAATAACATTGAAATCATGTTAACACCACTCTTTTAAAATGCTTGTAAATAAATGTCTGCTAACACAACTTCAACTTCGTTTATATATTCACTTTATTCAAATGCTAAACTAATAAAGTCCTAGTAGTAGAATAACAATTTGAAAATAATATAAAATATTAATTTATGAATAATAAGTTCAGTTTTGTTTGCTCTAATGTGAAAATATTTTAGAGTATTAAATAATTTAAACACGCCGAAATCATTAAATTGATTAACATATACATGAAAAATAATTATAATAATTATGTAACTGATATATAATGATCACAATATTTAAAAAATCATTAAAACATACAGTGTTAAACAACATTTACTGTATTAATAACCGCGATCCAATTGTTTTAAAGATCTTTTTATCACGTAAAAAAAGAAAAAGAAAAAAAGAAGTATGCAAACCTTAATAAGAAGGTACATATTATGCTTCTTTTAACATATGGGAACGAAGCTTAGAAAAATCCTTGGCTATGGAATATATAGAATTGGGGGAGAAAGCAAATGGTTTGACGTTTTTATAATTTTTCCTCAAATGTTTTAACATTGTATCAAAGGTTAAAAAAAAAAAAAAAAAAAAAAAAAAGGAAAGTTTCATTTTCCAATCTTAAGAGCATTTATTTATGAATTCATTTATGCTAATTAAAATATACCCATTAAGTGTCGATGTCAAATATATTCAAGGCCCCAAATTTTGCCCAATTACGTCACCAAATTTTCAATATGTTGACAAATTATTGATTTTACTAAATTGCATAAAATTTACTTAACAAGAAGTAAATAAAATGATATCTAGGGTCAAGCTATAGTAAGTTATAAAATTATAAATATAAGATAAAATAAGTATGTCATATTATTTATTTCGATTTCAATTGAATTATATGCAAATTATTATTGACACTAATTGGTATGTCAATCGTCTCGGATGTTTAAGGGATAGTTCATTGCAAAATATTATTAGTCACACTGATGATAAATTATTAATTATGTATTAAACATATCATTGGGCAATATTGTATTTCTAAAAATTAGGAAAAGAGAAACGTAGCGTAAGAGAACGGTTAGACACGAGGTCTGGATCGTTATAGTAAGGTAAGCTATCTAGACTATGTCAACCATGATTTCTTTAATAGTTTTTTTTTCTGGACAATGTCTAGAAGACGTTGAAATATTTTAATACAATGAGATATCTTTATAAGTTAGAGAAAAAGAGATTGAGTGTGGCATCATTCTGGTTGGTCACTGATTCAGATTTTATGAATTTAGTGAAGTTGCTTGATGAAAATAGGATAATTGAGTTGTATTATTTGCCTATAGTTGAAGTCTTAGAGATGCCATGTGATGAAATAGTACATAATGATGTTTTTTTGTGGTTGATGTTGAGACTTGTGAGCATATAGACAATGTTCTCAACACTTAAGAAACAACAATCAACAAAATTATAATAGTGAAGTTGAGAAGCAAGCATGCTATGCTATGGAGGTTTATGATGACACAATAGAAGGTGATGACTTGTATATAGTTGATGAAGTGGAGAGTAATAGTGTATTAGATGATATGAAAATAGATGATAAGCCCAACTTTGAAGGAGATGATGAACCTATTGATGGGGAAACTGAGTTGGGGGTACTGGTATAGGTAAAACAGAAATTTAGGTTGAATTATCTGAGGTTGAGTACATGGGCTTAAAATTAAGGTTGGTGAAATTAGGGTGGAGGTTATTGTTAGGGTAAAACAAAACTTCAGGCTAAATTATCTGAGGCTGAAGTACATGGGGTTAAAACTGAGGTTGGAGAACCAGAGGTTAAGCTTATCGTTGGTTGGGGGGAGGGACTGAATTGCATGCTTAAATACCTAAGGTTGATTTAGTAGGGGCTGAAACTGCGGTACATGCTGAGATACCTAATGTGCAAGATGTTGAGTTTCAAACCACTGGCTATGTCGTGGATGTTGAGATTGAACCTCTTGTTGTTGAAGAAAAGTTGGATGTTAAGGCTGAAGTATAAGCTGATAATCAAATTGCTGAAGATTTCCATGCTATTGAACGTGTACCTGGAGGATGTGCAAGTTGAGGCTATAGGACCTATTGAAGATGATGAATATGAAGATGACATTTTAGAGGATTCAGAGTATGAGCAAGAAGAAGATGTACCCATGGATGATAATGATGACAATACATACTTCAGATTAAGTGAAGGTCTTGAAATTGATGTTGACAATGCAAGGGCTGAGCAGAAGGGTGAGGTAGTTTTGAATAACAGTTTGGAACAGAGTATGATGAATCAGATGATCTTAAAAGCATACCAAGTGACATTGAGGCAGATGAATCATTTGCTAGAGCCAGGAACGAATGTTGGTCAAACCCTACAAGTGATATAGATGATCCAAAGTTCAAGAGAGGTAATGCAATGATTTTTCTATTCTAGCATGAGTTAAACAATTTTATTTATATTTATCATAGTAATGATAATCTGACCTTCTTACAGGGATGGAATTTGACAATATAAAAATATTGAGGTTGACAATTATTCAGTATTCAATGAAAAAATGCCTGGCAAGTCTGATATGTGAAAAATGAAGGAAAGAGGTTAAGAGTTAGATGTCAAGATAACTGCCCATGGGAGTTATATACATACCAACAATCAGACACAAGTTTTAGATTTAACATATTCAGAAATGAACATAAATACACCATAATTTGGAAAAATAGAAGAGTTCATGCAGGTTATCTGGCCACAAAATACATACTTAAGTTCAGGTCTGATCCCAAAATGTTAAAGAGCAGTTTATGTAGGAACTGTGAAAGAAGCGAAAACATCCTCTGAATCCACCTATGAAGAAGAAACTGGTAGGCAAGCCCAAAAAGTTGAGAAAAAAAATCCCAAATAGAGCAACTTGTTGGAGTGAAGATGAAAATGATTGGCATAAAGATGACATGTAAACATTGTGAAAAGACAAGACATAATAAGAGAACATACAAAGCTACACTGTCTGGTGAAGCTAGTTCATAGCAATAATCACAACCAAGCACTCAACCAGATACAAGATCAGGACAAATGAAAAGAGAAATGCAACTTCATCAACAGCCTCTCAGTTACAAAGGAAGAAGTCCAAGAAAACAAAGATCAAAATCTCGAACATGTTGTGATTTAATTAGTTGGATTTTGTAATATTTTGCAAATAGTTAACATTTGACGTACATTTTAAATTTACAATGGAAATAGTAAGCACCTTTTTGCTCATTGTTATTCGTACTGTTTCAAGTTGAAATAAAGTACCTATTATTGTATTTTGAGTTGTAGACCTACACGCATAAGAGGTTGGGAACTGTTCTTCATTAGTTCAAAAGTTAGGGACTTTTCAAGAATCATAAACAAAGGTTTAAGACTATTGTTGTAGCGAATTACAAAGGTTTGAGACTGTTGCTATAATGCATTACTAAGGTTTATGTCTATCGCTGCAACTCAGTACAGATGTTTAAGACCTATACAGCACTATCTACAAAATGTTTGGGGCTTGCACTAACATTTAATTTCGCATATAATAACCTGTAAAAAAGGGTAAAAAGGAAATCACTCGCAATAACTCTGAATAAGGAGATGCTTCATTTCGAAAATAAGCTACAATATAGCTTTCAAAACACAATACCTATCACAAAACCCATACCTAACTTCTCAACACAAACCCTCAGCCTAAAACTCATCTAACGGATCTAATTACAAACCCATTTTACAAAAAAACTCCACATGCAAATACGAACAGCCAAGTCTTCCAGACAATTGCTCCCATTGATTGGAGGGTGTTGATCTCAGCTTTCATCTCACCCATAGCATATAAAAATCTAGGAACTAGTTCTTTAGATCTTTTGCACGTTGGAGGGTCACACTACACAAAGAAGGTACATCCACCCAAATCTTGATTCCGTGGGCAAGTGAAATTTTTTCTTATTGGGTTCAAGTTCGTCCATGAAGTCTTCATCTGCACCAGGTAACCACATCTACATATATTCATCTCCATCTACGAGCTTAATTTATTGACAATCACTATGGGAGAAATATATATTAATAGAGGATGAAATGAAGAGAATTAGATAGTAAAGTAATAATTGAAGGGGAAAATATGATCCGACCAAAATGCCATTGTTTTAATTGGTCAAAATTATCAAATTTTTATTTTTTAGGTTAACTAACGACTTAAACTCACAAATTCCATCAATTAGTACTCCAAGTACGAATTTTTGAAATGTTTAGACTGTTGGTGGTAAAAATTAAGGGGGTGTTATCTTAGTATTTCAGTTTTGTGTTTTGAGTTTTGAATTCATTTTGTATTTTGTGTTTTGGGTGTCTATTTTGAGATTGATAAAAACTCGTTCTTTTTGTCATTTTGAAAAATTATTTCTCAATCCGTGTTTTTTGAGTTTTGGCAGATTTGTGAAGAAAACAGTCAAAACGTAAAAAAATTGTTTTCTGTTTTCTTCATAAAATTTTCAGCCGTTTTCAAAAACTCATTTTCGAAAATGGGAAAGAGAATGCGTTTTCAATGTTTTGGAAAATCGAAAACAACAAAGAGAACATCCTAAAAGTCTAAGAAAGGCTAAGATAAAAATGAAATGTTTGTAATGCAATCCTCCCTAAAACGAATTTAAATAAAGTTTAATTAAAAAATCAAAACAATAATCGGTATACCGGTTCCTTAACGGGTGTGTAGACACGGCGGATCTTTGCCAAATTAGCTTGAGATTCCGAAGCTCTTTGAAACCGCCTCCCTCCGCCACCTCTCACTACCATGAGCAGCAGCAAATCCCGTAACTTCCGCCGCCGTGCCGATGACGGCGAAGACGGCGACGGAGAAGAAGACAAATCATCTACCGTCACCCCAAGCAACGGCACTTCTACCACCACAAGAAAAACCTCCGTCATCAATAAACCCAAGAAAACACCCTCACGACCCCCAACCAAAAGCCTACTTTCTTTTGCCGATGATGACGACTCGTCGGATACACCACTCTCTCGCAATTCCTCCAAACCTTCATCTTCGAGATTATCCAAATCAACTCACAAGCTTGCCTCGTCGAAAGACCGAATTGCCCCTCACCCTTCTTCGATCTCTCTTCCTTCCAATGTCCAACCCCAAGCCGGCACCTACACAAAAGAAGAAGCCCTCTTAGAGCTCCAGAAGAGCACCAAAACACTCGCTGCCTCCTCCCGCTCTGTTACTCGTGCAAAGCCGAAACCCGAGCCCGAACCTGTTATAGTCTTGAAAGGCCTTGTGAAACCTGCAGTTCTGGATGACCCGGATTCTAAAAGCACCGGAAAACCCTTTGAGAATGATGGAGTTTTGACTATGGAAAATGATGCTGCGGACCGGTTTGGTTCGATGGAGCTGGGGATAAATTCAAGAGAGGGTAAGGAGGAGATTCCGGACCAAGCAATGATACAGGCTATTAGGGCGAAGAGGGAGAGGCTAAGGCAGGCCAAGGCTGCAGCTCCAGATTTTATAGCGCTGGACGGAGGTAGTAATCACGGTGCTGCCGAAGGGTTGAGCGATGAGGAGCCGGAATTTCGGGGGAGGATAGGGTTCTTTGGGGACAAGATCGATGGTGACAAAAAGGGCGTGTTTGAGGATTTTGAGGAGAGGACCGTACCAAAAGATAGGGGAAAATTGAAAGTGGTGACAGTGACGAGGATGAGGAGGATAAGATGTGGGAGGAAGAGCAGGTGAGAAAAGGGTTAGGAAAGAGGATTGACGATGGCATTGGAAGTAAAGGAGTAAGTTCCAGTGTTAGCGGCGGCAGCAGTGTTCAGCAGCCAAGTTTTGGGTACTCGGCTCCAGGGACTACTGGCGTGTATTCTTCAGCGCAGAATGTGGGTGTTGGTAGTAGTTATAGTAGTATTGGAGGAGCAGTTGGGGCATTGTTTGGTTCAGATGTGATGCCGATAGCTCAGCAGGCTGAGCTCGCTAAGAAAGCCTTGCACGAGAATGTGACAAGACTGAAGGTATGTGTTTGTGATTTCAAGCCTATACCCTTTTATAGTATTTTACTTTTAAGTTTGAAGATGATAATTTTATGCACTAGCTATGTCTGCTGCATCAGATTTACGTGTAGTTTCTTTTGTATTTTGTGCTTGTACAGAAATATAACTTGCAATTCAATATGGGTACTTGTTTTAGGAATCTCATGGCCGAACCATGGTGACACTGGTGAAAACTGATGAAAATTTATCTGCATCACTTGTAAATGTCACTACCCTGGAGAATTCTTTTGCTGCAGCTAGTGAGAAGTTCCTATTTATGCAAAAGCTCCGTGACTTCATTTCTGTTATTTGTGACTTTTTGCAGGTATGGACTGTTTGATTTACGTGTTCCACATGGTGATATTGTTAATTGATTTTTGAGACGTATCTTAAGCTAGCTTTTTTTAATAGGACTGGCAACTTTATTGTCGTTAATTTATCATTTTAAACATTGAGCTTAGCTTCAATGGTCAATGTTTGGAAGTCCATCCCAGCTATATCTTGTCTATTGCACTGCTGAGAAACAAAGCTCTAGTTCTCCCCATACTATGGAGATATCGGAAAAGGAAATGCCATGATGGCACAAGCAGGGACATAGTGCAAATTTGGTATGGAAAAGCTGGATCACCTATGAAATACATTAAATTCAAAGTATGATACTGTTCTAATAGGCTGAAAGTAAAACTATGAAGCACGTTTGAAATGTTGTAAAACCGACCTTATAAATATCATACCAAAAGCTATTGGGAACAAGGGCGAGAACTATATTCACAGACTAGTAGTTACTTTGCGTAGACATATTGTTCCCATCGTTGGATGCTCTAAAGATGAATTTTTTACCATCAAAACTTTACTAGCCATTACACCTATGTATGATATAGCAAATTTTATCCTGCTTGAAAGCTTCTAAATAGGGGGCTTCCATATTAAACTCTTTTTAGTTAAACTATTTTGTGTTGGAATCCTGTGAGAGTCTTCTCTTTCCTTTTTATACAATTTCCATGTTACAGCGGTAAATTTGGAACACATTAGTGAAGCATTTCAGCACGCTGTTTCCCTTCTCTCTTCCAACGGCAGGGGGAAGAAATTAAAATAATGAAACCCAAGAAAGGAAAAAATTGGTGTCAAAACATGCTGATTATGTAAGTATTAACTTATCTGGATTCCATGTGGAGTTTTATATGCTCATAAGAATAATCTGGGTACATGGATTACCGAGTGAAACACAGATATGTATTAAGGGTCCGTTTGGTAGGTGGAAGGATATGTGGATCAGTGGATGGTTAGGGAACACTTGTTAGTTGTTACTACATATGTTGAGCACATCAGCGAAATTTAAAAAAGAATACTTCATTGTATTTTAACTTGCTTCAATCCCAAAATACTAGCTACTGTAAAAAAATCCCGTCATAAAATGATTTGACTCTTTTACTTCAAAATTTCTATGTAGTTTTTGATTGATTATAGAGATACAACTCTGTGTATGAGTGTTAGCCTGTTTGGAGGAAGTGTAGCTTGTGTTCTGAAATAGTTAGATGGAGCATCGTGAGAGAGGGTTTTGGTCATGCATGTTTTAGGATGATCTTCCTTGGTCAGATGAAGGATGGCCCCGGTCACAGAAGTTTCTGTATGCTGATGCCAATGATGCAAGTCACTGCTTGTATTTTCCTAGGAAGGGAAGGGTTAGTGAAACAAGCCAATCAATCCTGACGCAGAATATCCAATCTGTATCACATTGGAGGAGTTGGGATTCAACTCAAAACACTACAATAGTCTTCCTAGTGTAGAAATACTGAAATAGTAGTTCTATTCTAAGAAGCTTGGACACACCATTGTTGCTGAGGTGTTGATGTCTGACACACGTTGGATATGCCAGATGGTGTCCTTTTCTTTTTCAAAAGTAATCCGGGCACGTCATGGACTCATTGCTGACATGGTACCAACATGGCAACCCCATTTTAACATTTAAAATAATTGAAATTTATTTTAAAAAAAAAAAAAAAACTTGAAAATGAACTCCAACAAAGTTTCCACCAAAGTTAATAGCATAGAGGAGATTACGGAGAATGACGATGAGATGCAAATGGGGTTTTGAGTTTTCATGGGTGAAATATGTAAGAGTTGAGTATTTGGCTGTGATGCTCGGACTCTTCATTTCGACAGGAGTACCCGTGTCGATCTAACACGACACGGGTACGAGTATGGGATATGGGGCGGACATGGGAAAAATTAAACGGACACTGCTAATCTTGATATGACAGGCGACGAAGAAGCTAGCTTCTTCTTTGAATCCATCACCGGCTACGAAGCCAGCAGCGGGCGATGTGGCGTAGCCGCCAGTGTTGCTCTGCCCGAATTTATAGGTTGGAGGACGAAGAGCTGTAGAGGACACAGACAGTCACCGCCGCTTGCGTGAAGTGAAGAATGGAGAAGGAAGACAATGAGCTTGTTGGGCTTTATTCTTATTGTGGTCTTCTGTTGAGGTGGACCTTTTTTAAAACATTAGGCCCACAATCTGTTGCTGTCCATTTTGCCCAGCCCATATGATATAAGTTGGAGTTTGATTAGGAAGATTTTCATTGGAGGTGACTATACTTTGATTAAATTTACATTTTAGTCATTCAATCTTTTTTATAATTAAAATTTACCTAATTATTATTTAACTTTTTACATGTAAATTTTTGGAAAAAACAATTCGAAATTTAAAAGACGTACCCACGTAACTGTGTCCAAAATTTGGACTATTTTTAACCATATTCCCGTATCCCACATTTTAGAAAATAAAAAATCCGACACTTAGATACGTCCCCGTACCTGATATCCATACCCGAGTCCAAGCATCATAGGTATTTGGATCATGAATGAGGCAGGCAGTGGTGAAATTTGTGATGGGGGAAATACGTAGAGACAATACAAAGGTAAGGTTTCATAATGGAACCATTTATTTAGTTGGTCTGTACACCACTTAGAGCATCTCTAATGTATATTATGGGTTGCTATCGAGGTAGCATGAAGTTGAAGATTTCCAATCTGAAATGGTCCAAATTGGTCTCCAGTAGGTTCTATCTATAACCCCATAATTGTTTCATGTCTTTAATTTCTTAAAACAAAATAAAATCTCATCTGAATCTAGATAGAAAATATAAATTTGGAGAGGGATTAAGAAATTTTGCTGAGTAAAATGTCTAACAGGGCTTCTGAATTTAGAAGAAATTCTAGACAATGTCTGGTTTTCTCTTTGCTACATTAGCTTGACATAGTCCATGTTAGATTGCAATGGAGATGATTTATTTTTAATCATTGTCTATTTTTTGCTTATGTGACAAATTTATTTTAGCAATCCGTGGAAGCATTGGAGATGCTCTTAGAATACTGGTGTAAGGCCCATTACTGTACCTTAACTACACTTTCATAGTTACACCAAACATATAACAATGAATTATCAAACAATTTTAAAAATCGAGGTACCTCCCTTTTGATCTAAAGTAACTTATCAGCACAAAAGGAAACATCTTTCTTCATTTAGGGTGGTTAGTGTCGATCAAAACTGAAAATAAATATTATATTTAATGGAAAACAAAGCTTTAAAGATAGAAAAAATAAAAACAGAAAGAAAAAAAATAAAATAATTTAATGCTTTTGAATCAACATGTCTTCGACAGTCCATGTTTTACATTTTCAAGAAATCGTGTCTGCATGTGTGTGCCTGTGCCTTTTAAGTTTTATATGTTCGTTGTCCATTAGGCTTAGTATGTAAAGCCTTTGGAATATATGTCCCCTTTCCTCCTGATTTATTACCAGAGATAGGGTAAGGAGATGATCTCCTCCCCTTGCCTTTCAAGATTCCAAACATCAATGTGGGTTGGGGTATACCCCTTCCCTTACTGGAGTTCCGATGGATATGGTATAATCCCCTTTCATGTCTCCCTTATGATGCCATGTTGGTGCCAAATTTGTACTTTGAATAGGGTAATCCGGAGACACGGAAGAGTTTCTAGGCTAAAAAGATTGTAGAGGTTATAAAGTTTGACTCTCATTTATTTCTTTGCTTAGAATTATATCAACCAAGTCTTATGTAGACAGTTTAAACAATTATTGTGTTTACCCAAAAACCTAATGTTTCAACAACTCCTTGCATAACATCACTTGTATGATGTGATCAACAGTTGGGTAAAATATTATTGTTATGTTTGCTGTTCTTTAATTTTCAGTTTTTCCCCCATCAAATGGACCTGGCCTTAATATTATGTCGACAACTTTCTTCTTGCAGCATAAAGCTCCTTTCATAGAGGAGCTTGAAGAACAAATGCAAAAGCTTCATGAAAAACGCGCAGCAGCCATCATAAAAAGAAGAGATGCTGATAATGATGACGAAATGTCAGAACTAGAACCTGCTATAATTGCAGCAAGGGCAGCATTTAGTAAAGGAGGAAGTAATGTAGTGATAATGTCAGCAGCCACTGCTGCTGCTCAGGCTGCATCCGCTAATGTGAGAACTTTAAAAAATTTACCCGTGGAGCTAGATGAATATGGTAGAGACATGAATCTGCAAAAACGAATGGATACAATGAGAAGGGCAGAAGCTCGGCAACGTAGGAGAGCCAAAGTTGATTCTAAAAGAATGTCGGCTATGGACATTGATACCTCGTATCAGCAAATGGAAGGCGAATCAAGCACTGATGAAAGTGACAGTGAGAGTGCAGCATATGAATCAACGCGCAACGAGTTACTTCAGGTTGCTGAAAAGGTTTTCGGTGATGCAGCTGAGGAGTATTCTAAACTTTCCTTTGTCATTGAAAGGTTTGAGAGATGGAAGAAAGATTATGCTTCAAGCTACCGTGATGCTTATATGTCACTAAGTGTTCCCGCCATTTTCTCCCCCTATGTAAGGGTGGAGCTTCTGAAGTGGGATCCACTTCATGAAGATGCAGATTTCATTGATATGAAATGGTACGTATACAACGATCATTTCCCTCAACACGGTATAGCAATGCTTTCATGCTGGTGCCCTTCTTGCTTAGCAGTCTAGTAACATCTGGAAATGTCAAAGGACAAGCATGAGTGCATAACTGGCAGAAAAAAGTGCAACATTTTTGCACGTATGGTTTGGTGTGTGTGTGTGTGTTATTTTTATTTGTTTAATTATTATTTTATTTCCATTTTTTTATTTTCTTTCACTATGTAGTTTGATAATTAGGTATTAAATTCAGCTTCAATATGTAAGCATATAGCTGCTGCATGTTTAATCCATTTAGTTTTGAAACATCATTTTCTCTGAAAAGGCCTTTTGGACAATAATCAATTGTTAGGGTGGAAATCTTCTTTTGTGAGTCTGCTGCATATATGGTTAATATTTTTGTGCATCTTGTCATTTAATATTTTACATGACGACTTTAGATAGATGACCTTTTAGCGGAACAATATTGTCACTGCTCTTTTAATTTTTAGCAGGCTTTAATAGAATGAGATTTTAGCCATGTATTTTTTGATTGTTTATAGTTCTCGGGATAAAGAGCTTGCTTGTTTTAAGTGTTGGAGTGATCTCCTTTTCGTGCTGCCAAAAAGTCATGTATTCTGAAATTAGTGATTGAGAACATGTGGAATTTAGCTTATATATGCTTCAATTTGTTGGTAACATTAAGTCTGCACTATGATTAGCTATAATACAGTCTGTTGTGCATGTTTGTGTTTGTTTTGATAAATGTGTATGGTGCCCTGTATGTTCCAGGCACTCCTTGTTGTTCAATTATGGTCTTCCAGAAGATGAAAGTAAAATCAGCCCAGATGCTGATGCTGATGCAAACCTTATTCCCGAATTGGTTGGAAAACTTGCCATTCCTATTTTACACCATCAGCTAGCTTTCTGCTGGGATATTCTTAGTACCCGTGAAACGAAGCATGCTGTTTCTGCAATAAACTTGGTCTTCAGATATGTTGATCTTTCCAGTTCGGATCTTGGGAAGTTGGTAGCTGTGCTTCGTGATCGTCTGACTGATGCTGTGGCTAATTTGATGGTACTGTTGTTAAATATTTTAGCCATACTTCTGTCCTCAGTTACATGCCTGTTCAATTTCAGCTTATCATAAATGTAGCATACGATTCTCATCTAAATACATCTTAAGATATTTCTATGTTGTATGATTTTAAATATTCAGGTCCCAACGTGGAGCCCACTTGAAATGAAGGCTGTGCCCAATGCAGCACGAGTCGCAGCATATAGGTTTGGCACATCTGTCCGTTTGCTGAAAAACATATGCCTATGGAATAAAATTCTTGCAATGCCTGTCCTCGAAAAGCTTGCTCTAGATGATCTTTTGAGTGGCAAGCTTCTTCCTCATCTTCGCAGCATTCAATCTGACGTTCATGATGCAATTACAAGAACTGAGAGAATTGTTGTTTCATTACAAGGGGTCTGGGCAGGTCCAAGTGTTGCAGGGGATCGAAGGTATGTCATAACGCTTTTCGTACATTTACTTAGTCCATGCGCTTCTTTCATTCTTCTTTTTTCTGCCTGGGGGTGGGGTGTGGGGGGTGATGTATTTATGTTTTTATATGCCCTTGTGGTTCACTACCCCATTGAGGGACTTAGAAAACTTTATTTCATTTTCCAAATAATGTTGGCATGACATTTGGAGAATGCATTTCTTCAAAGTAATCAAGGACTGGAAAACTACAATTGGCATTCATATATGTTTCAAATATGAAGGTACTCGTCACATTAGTGAAGGTCCTGACTTACCGCATTAAACGTATAGTAAGTCCACTTGTGGCACATACCCATGCTTTGTACAAGGCTAAAGACGACCCCTGAAAGAGCACTCAAACAGCAATGGTGAGTTGCATGAAAAGGTTCCATGCTTTGAATGCACACGATACAATGTTTTCATCAACAAAACTAACTTGAATTTGATGACAAAATGGATGAATAAAGTTCCTTTTGTATTTTAATTATTCCTGCGTGCTTGTGAAAGTTACCTCACTGTCGATTTATATCATGAAAACATTTAAGAGAAATCTTTTCTTGAAATGCAGTAATTTTTTTTTTTTTAAAGGAGGCGATCTAAGGATTTTGTAGCCTTTGTTTCTAGATTTCCAATTTGAGTTTAATGGAACTGCGTCCGTGTCTTCACCTTGGGCAAATTTTTGACACAACGAAGGGGGGAAATTCCCCTCCGACCTCTCTGGGGGTAGTTTTCAATGAAGAAATAGCAGACTGCATGCGACGTACGTGATGTATTATGACCAGCTCTGTTCAAGACTTTGGTCTGTGTTTTGCTCAGTTTCTCTGGACGGTCTTAATTGCCAGATTTGTACCATGCATCATTATGTTCTCTGTATTCATTTGGGAGGCTAGTATTGCTGAATAATGAGAACTTCTAAAAATTTCCCCCAGAATCCTTTAGGCATAATGTTTAGAGTTTTTGTATCACACCATTCAAACAAGGCACAGGTGGTCCAAAACCATTTATTGCAGAGTAAATTGAAACCCTTACGGAAGTTTACCGAGACAGGAGCCTTAAATCTTGTAGGACCATAATCTGTGATTAGGAAGTTAGTTATCTCTGTGAACTAATTCTGGACAAGTTGAAACTAAAAATTATGGACTTGAATATCTTTTCTCCAGATTCTGGAAAATGCAGGATGTTACCTGTTCTATGAACTGTTTCCACATAAAATTCTAATAGAAAATCCACGGGCATTTCTCCCATGCTTTCTGTTTAACCGAGACTAGCAGGATAGAACAATAAATCTGAAGAAATTTAGGATAAAAGCTTATTTCTTTAAGTTTGGTTTTGGAAAGCAACTTCAATGGTTTTTCTGTACTATTAGTGTTCTAATAACACGATTTGGACCAAGTGCTATATGATTTCTTTAGTAGGGATAAAAGACTTAATAGGAAGCCCAGAAATAATCGATCTTCAAATTGTGTCTTTAATTTCTACTATTATGTTTCTGATGAAACCCAAAAAGTTTTGACAGGTCTAATATTTTTCTTCTTTTCTATTTCTTGTATGTAGCCCAAAATTGCAATCCCTGGTGGATTACTTGATGTTAATTGGAAAGTCTCTGGAGAAGAAGCTTGCGTCTGGTAGCATGGAGACTGAAATTAGTAAACCTGTTAGACGGGTGAAGAAGATGCTGGTCGAGCTGAACGAGTATGATTGTGCAAGAGTATTATCAAGAACCTTTAATCTTAAGGAGGCACTTTGATATTGATCTCAGCATCCGGTTGGTTCAAGACGTTTTACTTTTTCAGAATCTAGACAACTTGAGTTTGAGCAGTTTTGTAAACTTGAAACGAAATCACATCAATGTATGTCTTTTTAGATACAAGTGAAATCCATTAGTTGGGTGCTCCAACATGTAGCCATATGACTTAATGCCTCACATGGCCCTACACATTAGAGCCTTAGGACATGCTATGAGGACTGATATAACCATTGGATTTTCTCATATGATTTATTTTTTGTTGAGTAATGATATTTAGCATCATTGGCAGTGATGATGTAGATGACGTTAAATGATAAATTCTGTTAAATACAAGAACACATGGTCATTTAATTGAATTATCAAATGCGGCATTTAAATTGTCGTTCTTACACTATTGAGATTAAATAACATTATTTTTTTTGTTTGGTGCACCCTGTTTATTTTTTTCCCCCGTGTGGTCCAGTTGCTGAGTGTAATTTTTGGGGTTCCCATTCATTCTACTGGAATTTGGATCCCGATATTAGTGGCATTATGGTTTTTATTCTTGAACTCCATCAAGCCCCTGTTTGAATTCTTTTAAAAATACATTTTTTCAAAATTCATTTTCGATTCCATTCTCTCATAAAATAATATTTAATGTAAATTCAAAACTTTTTCTCTTTCAATCACACGGTTGTCAAAATATCATTATATCGAAAAACCTTTTTTCAAAACTTAATTTTAATAGAGCCCAAATGGGCTAAATCCACACCTCCCTCACAATCCAAGTCTTCCTTCTCTTGTCGTCGATGCTTTGGACCAGTTCTACAGAAACATCAAGCTGATATTTCCCTATGAACCTCATGTATCAGGATTTTCTAACCGAATTAACGTAATTACACACCTCCTGAATATGAGAAGTCAAAGAAAACACACAGGAAATAGGAAAGTGATAACAAATTAGACCATCTTCCAAATGCCCAAATTATTATGTACAAAATTCTTCACAAGTTGGTATAGTAAGCATCAGATAATACATTACAGCATACAAAGAAATTTTACAGAACACACTAGGATGGTAAGATGACTTGATAAAAACTGCATTTTACCATCCAACTCTTTACTACACATCATATACAGGCAAACGTTCTTCAATGTACACACGGCAGATGGGGCACTTCTTGCATTTCTCGCAACAGGTGCTGAGTGACAGACACCATTATAAAAAGATGATCATTAGTTTTAAAGATAATAAATCAGTAAATAAACTATATGAATGATAGACACCATTATAAAAAAGATTATCAGTAATTTAAAGATATCAGGATCTCAAAGGGCGTGGAAACACACAAGAACTCTTGAATGGAAATGGAAATGGAAAATAGATGTAATAAGTCAGTAAATAAATTAAATGAATAGTCGCAAACTGAGTATAATGGGCATCAATAAATTCAAAACAAGTAAATGAGGTCAAGATTTGATTCCATCAAAAAGATGGGTAGAAAATTAGTAAAAGGCCTGAGGTGTGCAACCGAGTTTAATCTCAAGCCAAAAAGTACGATAAGCCGTTGGATCTCATGTACTGTGATACGAGGTCTAGAGGGTCACATTCGCTACACAAAACCTTCAACTTCCAAGAGAAGTCTTCACAAGATGTAATTGTACTTCATAATTATTTATATTCTACAAAATACTAATTCTCCTTCAATTTAGCAATTATAACCTTATATAAGGAACAACTTCGTAGATTTATATTATGAAGGATGGGGAGTATATTCAGAATCTTCTTTATTAAGCACACTATAATTCACTCATCAGCAGCCATGGAAAGAAAAAATAGGAGGGAACAGAAAAGACGAGTACCAGGATATAGGCAGTACCTGCAAAGAACGTGATGCCTACAAGGGAGCAGAACTACATTTATCTGTTCTCCAAAGCAAATCCTACATAGAACTTTTTCCTAACACAGCAATAAATGAAATGAGATAAAATGGAGGTGCCAAAGTTGATGGCTGCAGGAAAACTTTTCAAAAACAAGTATGAACACAGACTGTTTTCTGTGGTGAAAGTCGTATCACAATACAAACTAATTATAAGTAAAAAGAAGGTAGAAAAATTTGATCATAAACAAATAAGGACTCCATCATATTAAGCAATTTCTAATGAATACTAAGTTAATTTTTATTTATTTATTTCTGGGCCAGAGAGGGGATCCTTCAATCACAGCACTGTGTATGAAAAGGACTTCTTTCCTAATCCATATTGATAAACATTTATTCAGGTAAGAGATGCTAAAATGACAGTGCTCTGATTGATATTTTTTCTCATGGTCATGTATATATCAATGATTATCCAATTATACTCATATTAACTTATTTGTAAAGCTCATGATGAAAATAACAAGCCAATAATGGAAACATGAAGGGAACTCATGACTTCTCAAAATCAGGAAGCAAAGGAAGAACTTCTCCTCTGTTATATTACTTTATCATTGTCATTGGCCATATATATGTTGCACTCTTTTTATTTCTCCTTATTCTTCGGCTAGTGGACAGACAAACTTAATCATTATATGCACGTGTGTGTATGTTAATTTGTCTACAAATTATTAGTGCTTATGTTCTCCATTGGTACTCTGGATTATGGAATTATTTAAAAGTGGATGCCACAGCAATCCAGTCCCCACTCCTAATTCCGCTCCACATATACTAGGTAATAACATGTACATCCATTGAATCTTAACACAAACTGAGTTACTCATGTATTCCCAAAATAAAATCTAATAGAAACGTAGAGTATTACATTTTGGAGACTTTCAAATTCGTCCTGGCTAATCTTTGAGATCTCTGTTTGCTCAGCAAGTGCTTCTTGTAGTTTCCATATCTGAGAAAGTTGAGTAATACAGTGGAACACTCAATCATGATTAATCAAGCCCCTAGAAGTTTAGATTATTGGCTCATATGAGGATTACTGAAGGGAACTATAAGAAAGGCCAGGCAATCACTAAACAAAAACTGAAACTGCAAGATAATCACCTCATTAGCCAGATCTGCTTTGGGCATTTTCTTTACAGTATCAGAAGAAAATGTATTGTACCTGTTAACAAACAAATGAACGCAGATCAGCTAATTTAAAAAAGAGTAGTGCTTGCTCAATACACTATTACACGGTGTTCAATAACTTTATGGCACTAGACTGTAAGAGCAGTTATTAACAACTAGCCAAACATACAAGGTATGTAGCTATAAGATATACGAATCGCTCTATTTTTCCGTATAACAGCTTGATATTATTTAGGTAACTGGACAACAGAAATATAAGAAACCCAAGAGCAGAGTGTGATGATGTTCTGATTTATTAAACAATAGATCTGGGTGCACTAACATGATATGATAAATGGCCCAAAGTCTTCACTATAGATAAAATTATGACTTTAGTAGGGAAAAAGATACTCCAAATTTCCTTTAGTCTTCACACATCCAGGTCGACAATACAATCCATGAGGGAATGCGGAAAAAATTAAAAAGAAGAGACACCAAATACCCTCCTCACTCTGAAGCAATTCCATCTTTAACTTCCTCATTCTTCAGCAGATCAAATACTAAATTTAATCAACATCGACAACTGTCGTCTAACATGCAAGGAAAAGATCTAGAGCCTGTTTGATGTAGATTTTTTGAGAATAGATTTTGTGAAAAGTGATTTTTTGGAGAATGTGTGGTTAAAGAGTAGATAAAAGTTACAGGTCTACGTGCGAGAATGTGTGGTTGAAAATGAGTTTGGAGAAAAATGAGTTTTAAAGAATTTGTACCAAAACAGGGGCCTAGGTCATATTTAAAACCTGTTTGGTCCATCCTCTATATTATAAAGGAAGAGGTTATAAGAATGATGACAGAAATGATATTTTAAGTTATACATCAAGTTCAAGATGAATTCTATCTTCAGCTAGCACTTGAGAATGATAAGACTTGTCATGATCATCATGAAATTGAGGATTAAAGTTGAAATTTAAGAAAAATCATTCTGGGTTTTGTGGAATGACCTCGACTCTAAAGTCAGAGATCCTGATTTCCTTCTGCAAATAGAGAGTTTTTGTTAACTTTTTATAGCCACTAAAAGCTGAAAAATAAAAGCAATTAGTTCATATTATTTTCCACAGTCCAACATCAGTAGGTGTACCCAGCATTTGTACATCGACAATGCATTTGATTCCGAAACAAGAATATAATGTTATTCTGAAAAAAATTTAAGGCCATCTGACAAATGTAATTTCCTTTGTCCTCTACTTTCAGGAGAAATAAAGAATTGAAGTATTAGTTGCCCTAGAGTTGATTTTAGCATGTCATCAATTTTATCAATAAATTTAGCACATCACAAGATGTATTACCACTGCCAGAATTTGTGGAGTTTGCATGAACAGTAAATACTAATGGAGTCATCTTATGAACTCATATTACTGAAGAGAATGTCTCTAAACATGAATTTGGAAAACTAACCCAGATTCCCCTGCACAATATAACTGAGCTTGCTCCTCTCGACTTGCTTCATCAATTGACCACCAACCAAGGAACCTGATATTTAATGTAAGCACATGCATTCAAACAAAGCCCGTTCATTTTTGGAGGGAGTACAGGATCCTTCTCACACAAATTGACAATCATTACCTTGATCCATGATGTAAAAAATCAAAATAATCACGGGCGCTTTGTGATATTATAAAATGGCTTCCTGTATCACCTTCATGGTGTAGATAAAGCACAATTCTTTCCAAAAACCTAAAAATAGCAAACAAAAATCCAGCTCCTTGCAGCAGGAGAAGAGGAGAAAACAAAACTGGAATTGGAATATGTTTAGCCCCAGGTGGCGTTCCCTGGAATTTAAAATATGATGATGAATATACTTTTTAAACTGCATGTTAGTATCCAAAGGACCAAAACAGAGATTGTCATAACTGAACATACCTCTAAGCGCATGAATAGCATCAACTGAAAAACAATTAAGGGTATTTTCATCACATGCCCACCAATGTCTTGCAAACTACATACTCTATTCTGTTGATCTTCATCTGAAAATGCCATTATACTGCTACTCGAGCTAAGATATCTAATACTTGTTGAAGATGAACCGGCTCTAGTAAGATGAGAACGCCTATGAATTGCAGGGTTATACCACTTTGTGCAAATAAGAAAGGCAAAGCACTCTGCAACACTGAAAAGTGAATGCCACTGTTTCAGCATGCAATACAAAGAACCTAGACATATAAGTAGATAAATGCAAATAACTAAAAAGAAAAAACTGATGTACCCATAGCTGATAAATAGATCCCACCAACCAAGAGCAGCAACATCACCTACATAATTGCAGAGTGGGTTGGGGGGGGGGGGGGGGGGAATAAAAAGAACACATCGTTAAGACAGTAAATGAGCAAGAATTCTTCCAATTTGACTTTGAAAAAATCAACCCAGAAATCTAAAGCGGTTAAAAAGTTTAACACGCATATAGTTTTCTACTCCCTCCCAGACCCCTACAAAAAAAATGAACGCAAATTCTATGTAATACCATTTGTTTCTAGATATATTGATTAGAAATGTAAAGTTATGAAGATATAAAGATGAAAGTAAGATGTGTTAAGCTACATTAGAATCATAAATCAGGAATCAGGCAGTTTTTCTTCTATGAAATTACAAATCCAACATGAATCTATAATAAGTTAATAAATATGGCTTCAAAATATATTTGAACTATTGATTAGTAGAAGGATAAAATTGTTTGGAGAAGTTTTAAATGTTTTATTTAAAAGCCAGGGAGCTCCAACCATCTTATAAACTTCACATACCCGGGGAGCAGGGCAAAATCATCTCTCCTACATTGAGGTTGCAGTGAAAATGTGGTGGACAAGCTTCTTGTTTATTTTGCAACACATGGTGAAGCTTGTTTGGTTGAAATCTAATTTTTGGACATGGCATACGTGCAGAATTGTTGAAACTTTTGAAAATGGGGGACCTATGGTCTACACAGGGTTGCTTGTTCGGGTGAGGGCTAAGTTTGGACATGAAAGGTAAACAATGAATGGTGGATGGAAATCATATAAGTTCTTCATATGATCATATGTGCAGTAAAGAACAAGAGATCTAAGTGAAAAGTAGAAAATCCATTGAAGAGAGACATCTGAGCTTCATATTTGACATCCAAAAACCCTTATTAACTTGAATTTCTGTATACATTCTGGAACAGAGAGTGTTCATCGTTATACATCCTATGTAGAGATGTTCATAATTCTTTATCCACTTTATGACTGAAAAGGGGATAGTCAATTTGAAGTAGAGAGCCAAACATTTCTTATTATTCTTCATTGGTAACAAAGAATTATTTTGATGGTTTAGACCTCAGCTGGTCAAAAGATATATGCATATTTTAACATTCGAAAAGGATAGTGGATTATGTAAAGTCCTAAGGTAGGGAAGCCTTAGATAGACAACAAAGTAGGTTAGTGTCGTTAAGAGAACTCCCACATATAACGTTGCTATGCAAGTTTTGTGGATTGAATATTGGCATCACATAAATCATCTGAAGATCTTTTTTATTTCTCAAGATGGTGAGACAAGGATTTATTTTCTTAAGTTTGGCTTTAATTAGATTTCCATTATTGATTTCTGTTTATCGAGGATCCCACAAAATGTTTACATGTTAAATCCCCTTGATGCTTGATTATCAACTCAACTCTTTAAAAAATAAGAACATACTCCACTTTGCCCAAGCACATAAAATCATTTTGTGCTTTCCTTTTTTTCATATCTTTACTATTTCAATTCCTTGCCATCTATAAACGACGATTATATTAATTTGGTGCTGGTTAATTGGCTTAATTTCAACAGAATCAAATATATACTGGCAAGTCTCAACATGGTTATAAGTTGAATTTACCGCTTAGCTTCAGAAGTGTAAATGTTGTTGCGGCAATGAAGAAGACCATAGAGATTGCAACCCAAAAGTGCTGAAACATAAATTGATATATTCAGGTAATCAAGCATAACGAAACGTGATTACATGTCAGCAAAAAAAAAAAAAAAAAAAGTATGCACATAGAATTTGTTGCATATTTCATTATTGATAATTGCATCGGTCAGTATCACACTTTTCTTTGAAAAGCAGTAAGTCAGCCTCTTATCCTAGCTGACTGACCAAGACATTGATTCGTTAATAATCATATCTCCACCAGATCATTTAGAAACTGAAGGAAGATTATAAGCAAAATATATTTTCTACTCCATGCTTCACAATTTCTGCTGTTTTATTTTAAGCCAAGATGCACAAGCAAAGATCTGAAAGAAAGACACGGCGAGAAAGGGAATGTGAAAAACTATGCAGTTCAGCATCTAAGCACGTAGAAGAAGAATTAAAAGAGAGAAAAAAATGAAGCATAACACATAATTTGTGAGTTTGAGCTTCACTGTCCATTATGAATTCCTTGTATCTTCCTTTATATGCACCACTTAAATATTGTGAACAATTGAAAAGACAACATTGTTTTAAAATTGACTGTATATTTGTACAATTAATTTTCTTGATCTAACATAATTCAACAAATGTGAGTGTGAAAGAGGGAGATTTCGAACTCTAGATAACATGATTACGAAAAGGAAAATCATGGGGCCAACCTTCTTGTTTATATCAAACAGAGAATATGAACATTTAGAGCTTTATAAGCAGGTCATCTGACCGTTTTGAGCAGGTTTGGGGGATAAGGGTTTTTTATATGCCTTGGGGCCCACAAATTATAAGCCAATTAAGTTCAGTTTATTTGCCTCTTATCTGCCTAACATGCTCTTTATCTTGTCAAAGTGGACACCAAGGTTTGCTAGCTCATCTCATTTTTTTTTCACCACATCGGTATTTGTGAGTTCTGACCAAGCAATCAACTTAGAGGACTCAAAAAAATTATCTTCAAAGTTTGAAGAAACTTTAAAAGAATGAAACACTAGAAACTAAAAGGAAGGTTAAAAAGGAAGGAAGAAAGAAGAAACTTACCGGAAGACTCTCCCATATAGCCTCATCGCTGATGCATTCTTCCTCTCCAGGCATAAGCGCCTTACACATCCTTAATCAGAAGAAAAACACAATTTAACAACTTGTCATCACAGTGAAAGTATTGGATAATTGAATGATGTTTTCTTATTCAGACGAGCTTCAATATAAGTTGAGGATCAGAATGGATAATCAACTTCTTATGCAGACAAGTAATCTTACCTAACGTTATCAACCAAAATTGTTGCTTCTAATGCCAGCAAAGGCAGAAATACTATCCTCAAATTTACATCTGCCATTTATCACATTAAATAACTAAACATGTTAATAATGATATACCGAAGAATGTTAAGGGAGGGATTAAGTGAAGTCAGAAAGACTAATTGAACAGAAATCTGTTGATTCTCCAACTTATTATGGGATTATCATGCAGAAGGCGTTAGGATGTTTACCGTATCTTCTCTCAAGGTGCACACAAAGGAGTAGTTCAAAAGCAACAAGCAAAGGTGTACCCACGATGGAATGAAATGGTGCCCACTGTTCATGGAAGAGTGCAAGTTACTCTTACAATAATACCTTACGAAAAAATTATCATGTTAGACAAAAAAATAAATAAAATATAAAATTAACTGTCTCGTGAATTAGTTATATTATATTTTATAAAGCAGATGTTATAGATTATCATACGTGGCGACCATGAGGCATTGATGGAGCAGGCAAGGAGAATCTACCCCTTGCCACAACTGCATGAAATAACCAGAGAGGAGAAAATATCAACCTACAAAAAATAAAGCAATGATGCATCAACCCAAGCGAGGACGATTACACATGCTTATGGCTGTGAAAATAAGATTGAGCACATGTAAGTCAGTAGGGTCGAATGAGATATGTTGATATACAAGTTTTGAGATGTTATATCTTGATAACTATGGAAACTTGTACCATGATGAGGTGAATGGGGTCAAATTTTTAACCGAACTAGACAAAGAGTAGTTTCTCGTGATAAAAAAAAAAAAAAAAAAAAACCTGCTTTTCACCGTCCATAGTTGCACAAATGAAAAAGAATAGCACATCAAACAGGAATTAAGGAGAAAGTGGTTTACTTCCAATATATGCATTCAACTTTTTCAACTTATATAAGGGTCATATACCATCCAAGCAAAAACTTATGTTGGAACATAGAATATTATTATTCAATACTAGACAATAGCTTTGAATGGCTTAATATGTTGAAAGTTGATTTTGCAGAGTTCAACTAGCGTAATGTACTGCACTGGATATTATATTGAAACAGCCCACCAATTTCCATCTACAACACTAATAGGATGCCAACCAAATAAGAGGCAAACCAAATGGAACTTATGCCTGTAAATTAACAAATTGGACAAACAATTCCTGATTTTGCCTACAACTTTGAGTGCAGTTGATAAGGATAACTTAAGATTTATATTTGGTCTATAAAATGAGAAATCATACCAAGCAAAAGTTCCCTATCTGCATGGCAATAAAACATATCTAGCATATTAATCACTCCTCAAATTACCCATCCAATACTTTTTTATCACTTAAGCATTCACTAAATGCTCTTTTGATCCCATTTTCTCTTATTATGATAAAATGCATACTCTATCTTTAATAGGCAGTATAGTCAGAGTATATCAACAGTTAATTTTTATTGACAAATATCATCACTACGTCATCCTAGGGAAACCAAAAAATGTGATAAAGAAAAGAATAGTCCATATGCTCCTTCCCGACTTTTAAAACTTGGACTATTCAATGTTCCTCTGTGAAAATTCAGAAACAATGATAGTACATAGCAATTCATAGGACTAAACAACAATCCATTCAAATAACAACAGCACTAGGCTGAAAACAAAGTAGCAAGAAGATGAACCCCTAGCACTCAACACAGGAGAGCAAACGAATGAAAACCGAGGAAAAAAGATATGGCAGTTAAATAACAACTGCTGCATTATGCTTTTCCCGCCTCAGCTTCGCGCGTCGACGAGGGTGAGAGCTGAGTATACGCGCTCCGTGGTTAAATACAAATAAATAAGGCAATTGCTAATGATCACGCAGATACAGTGCCACGTGTAACAAGTTCTTGTCAGCTATATAGTAGTTACATAAAGGAAAAATTATACAGCTAACCATACTAATCAACTGACTTTTCCTTCATGCTAATTCCCTATAACTTTTTATCTTAAAACTGTAGTAGGTTAATTGTCAAAAGACCTCATATAAATAACTGGATGAAAGGATTACCAAATTAATTCAACTTTTATTGATACAGAAATATCATATATCGCATATATATTCACGAGACAAACCACAATATTATTAGCAAAAGCATATCAGTCTATTGAAATTAAAATTAAATAGACAACTCCAAAAGTATCTGTCATAATCTAATAATCCTAACCCATACTCCAGCAATACCATCCCGAAAACATCTTTTCGAAACACCTACATAAATCAGGTATAAAAGACATCACAAAAAATTAATTTTGAGAGAAAATTTAAAAGTTCGTCAAAAAAAAAAAAAAAAAAAAAAAATTAACCCCGAAAAGAACAAAACTTTACCAAATGAAGAAAATTGACCCAATTTTAAGAAACCCCACATTTTCTTACTCAAATTGAGTAACATTTAAAACCATATTCATTAAATTAACGTAATTTCTCAATTTTCATTTATAGCAAACCAAACACCAAAAAAGGCCAAAAAAGAAGAAACGTAATACAAACCACCAAGAGTAGTTAACAGCTCGACAAAGCTTGAGGCCAACAAACAAAGTGAAAGAGAAAAGCAGCCCATGAGCCACCACCGCTTGCAGGGACTTGAAAATTCTCCTCCAACTCATCACCATCTTCACTGTACGCAGATAACTTAAGAACTAACGTCCCTTCACAGACGTAACTGTCCTTCTGTATGTATATATGTATTGTACAAAAAGGGGTTAAACAGAAATTGTAGAGATAGAGAGAGAAATTCAGCGAATCATTCGAGATGAAAATTCTTTGGAAGAAAACAAATTAATGCTGGGCCATTTCTAGCTGTTGCAAATATTTTAATTGCTGAGACATAACTTTATTCATGCGATGCGAATGTCTTCATTGTTTGACATCAATTGGTGGCCGCTAAAGGGGCATTATGACTACGTTCAAAGGTCGAGAATGCCATTCTTTTGAGAATATTACTTTTGGGTTTCCGATCTATACAAAATTAGTGCAAGTGGGTCCTCAACACATTTTTATTTATTTATTTATTTTTCATTTTTTGACATCAGCCCTGTCTAGATCTGGCTATTGCTCGCTGTCGGCATTGAGTGGATTAGTTTCAAAGGTTGAACCCCAATTTTAAGGGTCTTCCATCGTACCCGTCCCTAAAGTATTGTAAATGAAATAAATTGTGGGATGTACCTCAATAGGTTAGGGTGCAAGAGTTTATTGGTGCCCACAAAAAGTCCAATTTCATACATTGTAAGAGACAAAAATCGAACCCTAACACTGCAACTGTCAGATCAGTTGAGACTACCTCACTAATATTATTTACACCACTGAACTATGTCCCATGAGACAAGTAGATTAGTTTCAACTTCTATTACAGACTATTTTGGTGATCAATTGTCAAGTCATCGATATTGTCACTATCGCATTTTGTTGTTGACAGCGGCAATTTATTGGGGGCAAGGCTACTCTCACCCTGTATCTAGTTGTTGTTCACAATTTGCATCAAGTAAATTAATTTTATCTTTACTTCTGATTTATTTTTTCAACTGATTGTTGTGTCATTTGAATATAGTCATTGTTGCATTGTTTTTTGGTGTGGAGGCAACATTGTTCTTACGCTATGATAATTTCCTTTTTGCGGGATTTTGGAGCAGCTCGGTGGTCGTGGGGGTGGTGGGGAGTTTAAGGAGTAAGGCAAATCTTAATTTTTTCCTGACTTAAAATACTATAAATATGAAGGTTAGGATCTAGTTTTGAGATACATACACTATGAGATTATTTAATGAGCATCGATACACTAAATATCGATGATATATCATATCAATTCATGAATAATACATTTAATTCAAATGTTGAGATTCATTATAAATTTATGTATCAATGAATTAAAATGTCATGTCATCGATGATATAAGATGAACATCAATAAGCATTAGATGATCCTTCCTCACACTATATTGCATACGTTAGAGGATCAAAAATGCAGTTTTCTTTGGTCTCTTTTTTTAAGGAAAAGTGTGTAACTTGGGGATATTTCTGTCATTTGATTTTGTTGCATGTCCCACTTACGCATCGGTTGGATTTGTTTGATAACAAAGGGTGTTGACATTTAAAAGCCAATGATAAAGAGCGTAAAATGCGACACTTGTGTATTTATGATGTTTCTTGTTAAGTTTAATCGGAGCACTCGTTCAGTCGTCACACTTTTGATAATATACTCTCTAAATTTTCTCCCTCAGGCTCCCACCCCCACCAAATCTTTTCATTCCTAAATTGAAATTGAGTTTTAAAAAAATGGACCATACCCCTCAAAGTTCTGATCAAGTCACCAAGATGAAAGCATTAACATTTTTAGATAAATCACAATTTTCATTTTTATAGGCAAATCAAAATTGGCAAATTTTGTCCTGTTTGATTCCTATTTTTTCCAAAATTCATTTTTTTCTCTTATTTTCAACCACATATTTTTCAGTAAAATAACATTACACATAAACCCAAAACTTTTCCTTGAATTTTAACCACACATTCTCCATCAATCAACTATTCAAAATGTATTCTTTTCCCAAAAATGAGAATCAAACGGATATGTCATGATGTCATAAATGCAATAGAATAACATGTCTTTAGCTAATATTTCATCCAATCAGTGATGGATCTAGGAATTCAGGTAAACACGAACGATCGCCTAATAAAAGGAAAAATAAAATTTTCAACAGAACCAGTATGGATGGTCACAAAAAATTCGCAGTGTGTTGGATCAGCTCCTGCATCCAATCTTATATTATATTATATTGTATTAGTTTCTTAATTGTTTCACGTTTTAAATTTTTTTGAAATGATAACATATACTTTGTTTGCGAAGAAACCGAAATTCAACCGTCTTTTTCTATTTATTTCATCTTCACTTCACTTCACTTTCCCTTTTTTTTTTTTCTTTTTAAGACCGATGTCCTCTTTTTTCCTCTCTTCTTTTCAACTACATTCTTTTTTAAAATAATATTACACGCAAATAAAAAAAATTCCTTATTTTTTAACCACACGTTTTTCATCAATTTATTATTTCAAAATACATTTTTCAAAAAGAATATGAATCAAACACACGTTTGATACACATTTTTTGTAAATTGAGAATGAAAAATATAGCCGTTATGGGCCCCACACAAGAGATGTAAAGTCAAATATGGTGGCTGGATGTGATGGATAACGGTCATATTTTTTATTTTTATGGTGAAAAAATGGGAATCAACGGGGGCTTAATTAAGATGGGATGTCCCTGATTTTGGCCCTCCCCGATCGAGCGCATGCATTACCACATATTGAAGTCTAGGACTAGGACCGTAAAAAAGACTATGATATGATCAATCATGCTACAGTAATAGAAACTTTGGCATAATGGTTGATATAATGTCACGTAGCATTTCATCATTGGATCATTTTAAACACACTCAGCTGTCTCATCCAATCAATTCTCGTCATGACATTTTCTGTCATTGCATTTGGCCAGTTTTTTTCTGTCAAAGTAGCATTATTCATGCCATGATGATATGATTATAACATTGTTTTTGGGCGGTTCTAGCTGCAAAACAAGGGTAATTTATGATCCGACATGTTTTTTCCAAAGTTGTTAATACACTTCACATTTCATCGAAGAGCAAAACTTGAAAATAAGATGTATCCATAAAGTTTAAAAATAAATTGACTAGATTAGTATCTTAACTACCGATAATTTACATTTAGATTATTGCACTTTAAGAGAAACTCTCAATTTATAAAGAACATTTTATATATAATAGATATCTTCTTTAAATTTAGAGAGTAATTTTTTTTTTTTTTTTAATGCATTCCAACAAGTTCTCTATTTCAACTTTTTATTTTATTTTTTTCAATGAACATTTATTAATTTCTCTTAATCTCTTTAAAATATTTTTTATAAAAAATATGTTAATAATCAATCAATTCAAATTGATTTGAATCATTTAAATTATAGAGAATTGAAATTTGCAACTTATTAAATACAATTGTTGTACATTAGGAATAGAGAATGAATTTGACTCTTCAAAATTTAGAGAGTCAAACTCACTTTCTATTAAAATAGAGTCTCTTGAAACTCATTTTTAAATATTGACTTTTTAAAATATGGAGTATTTTATGTTTACAGAATCTCTTGAAAATTTCATTATATTTCTATCATCATAAAATTCTCGTTCTTTAAAACTCACACTTTTCCAACCCAGAAAACGTACAGAGTTTTAGGATTTCTCTTCAAGGCAAATACTTTTCAGTTAAAATTAATTGTAGTAGATTTATTCTATATAAATATAGATCTAGCAGGATTGCTATTACTATGTGATTATATGGCATTAGGACGATTCAAACGTAATTTTATAAATACAATCAATATATGGAGTAAATTGAGGTTGCTCTATTACTTTAGCTCCAAATGTTGATCTTTACATCATATCATAGCGCAATTCAGACAAGGAAAATATTACTGATGATGTCCCAACAACCTTGTCTGACCAAACTAATTCCTCCATTAGCGTTGCTCTTTTTCTCTTACCCCTCAGCCTTCTTTATTTTCCCCTTAATTTTCGTCTCTCTTCTCCATCAATATATCTTCCCAAGTTTGACTCAAACATAAATTATTCTTCATGACACCTTCAATTCAATGCTATCCTTGTTAGATATGATCTGCACAGCTTTGTTGATAGATCTCGTCCATGTCCTCCAACTTGAGCTCTCCAAGTTGGAATTTAAATTTTCGTAAATGCCAATATATATATAAGCCCCAGCTCCCCACACTCACGAAATCTCTTCAAAACACACATATACACACACTTGTACCTTCTGCTGAGAGGAAAAAGAAATAACAACCAAGAAAATAGAAAATTTCCATAGAGGCGAAGAAGCTCGACTTTCTTTCTTTCATCTATTCTATTGAATCATTTACGATGTCTTCATTATAAATATAAAGTTTATATATATATATATATATGACACTCTGGTTCCTTTAAAGAAATTAAAGTTACATGCCCGACAAAAGTCATTTTTTGAAAAATATTTATGTACGCACAGTCAGATATCCATACCATCGCCTTTCGTTGTCGACACCTAGACAACAAAATATTCCAGAAACCCTGAGTGCTAGGCGTCAACACCTACGCCCCTGGTATAGGCACCTGACCAATTTCCTATTTGAACTTCTTTGCTCATTTTTTATTGTTTCAAGATCTCCAAAACTTTATCTAATAAGTTGTGAGTAACATATATATCTATTTAAAGTTGTTTATGTGCATACTTGGATTATTAATTGAGAAACTAGCCTTATCTATTTTTAGAGCTTGTTCTCTAGTCCTGTCTCATTTAAAACTTGAACATTGACATTTACTTGTCCTTCTTGTTTCTACCCCATCTTATCTGATATATTGTCATGTGTCGAGACCATCCTTGTGATTTTAATGTGGTAAAGAGAATAACACAATAGCTTATGGCATTGAGAAACTTTAATAATGATCAATTAGGGTTGATGAACGACATCTTGTCATGGTCGTTCATTTGTGGTGTACCCGATACTTATGAACTTGTTATTTTGATACGTATTATTAAATGCTTGGGGACTGGGGTGGAAATAGAATGCCATAAATGCTCACTCTCGTGCATATTTGTCATACTTATAAGATATTATATGTTCGTCACAAAATTACTATTCATACCTCTATTGTTCCTCTCTATCTAAAAGGTTGAACCCCAACCTTGAGGGCCTCTCACCGACCCTGTCCTGGGCCATTGTGGAGGAGGTAAATCGCAAGATGTGCCTCCAAGGAGTCAGGGTGGAGAGCTTATGGATAGGCCAGAGCTATTAATCCAATGATAACTCCCGCTTGCAACAAAATCAATTCCCTTGCGGGGAATCGAATTCTGCACACTACCGCAACGAGTCCTAACCGCCCTCCCCTTTGCCACTGGGAGATATTCCCTGGGGGCTGTTCCTCTCTATCTAGATCATATGGAGTGCAACACTTGAGTCTCCTCACAAGGCTCTAATGATGGTACAAGATACCTCCATGTTATTGAGGTTGATATTTGAACCTTTTATACTCGATACCCAAGGCTCTACCATTACTTGAGAATTTAGTACCAAGTGGAACACTACACTGTCTATTTATCGACCGCTTACGAGGAATACTATCAGGTTTCCTTTTAGGCAACACAAAGATAACTTTGGTACTTGTAATTATAAGCTATTGGTTATAACAAGAAGAATGTGAAGCGAAATTTTGTTTACTAAAAAATGATTTTATACAATAATTCTGTAATTTAGCATGAGATGTCAACACTCAGAACGCTACTTTCCACACTTGAACTAATATTCTTAAAACTATTAAACATCTTGGTAATCTAGCATCGATACCAGAAATCCAAGTGTTGATACCATCAATTACAAAGTTAAATAAATTATAATTTTATTGTCCACATGTTGATACCAAAGCGGTTTGACACCGGCCAAACAATGTCTAAATGTGTTAGCTACTGGAGATTTGGTGTCAATACTAGGATTCAGAGTATTGACAAAATAAAATAAAATAAGTTTAGATACCCATGTGTCGATGCCTATTCCTCAAGTGTCGACACCTGCCCAACTATGCACTAAACTTAGGGCTTCTAAGATCTTGATTCCGACACGCAAGCCCCGAGTCCCGAGTGTAGATACCCATGTGAAATTTTTTATAAATCCTATTTATTGTAGTTCCTTGTCTACCCTTATTGACACGTGTGTTCATGACGTAATAATTATAATATAAATCACGGTAATTTGAGCAATTATATGTTTATTTATTTTTTTTCTTTTTCCATAGGTCGGTTTCATACTAATGAGACAGAGAAACTCTTGAAATGAATCTTGGTTCCAAGCGGTTACAATCATTCCATTGAGTTCAACACTCTGGGCATTTAGACATCGATCCTTTGCCTCGCAATTCTACCCAAAATGAACTTTCTCATGCCTCGCCATCTATTGTGCGCACTATGCGCCATGGGCACCTGACATGGCAGCCGTAGTGGTACTTGCATGCCCTATCACCTGGTCCATACACGGGCTGCCCTTCGAGCATACATGTGGCCGCCTTTCAGAACCAAGTTCATTTTTCACATTTCTTTCTCCCAACCTCTTAGTTTCAATCAAGTGACCCACCAACTTAAAATTGAGTTTTTTTTTTTTTTTTTTTTTTTTTTTTTAAAGAAATCAGATTTAAAGCAGAAGAATCCGAGCCCGAAAATTTTGAAAGATTTGAATGAAATTTTAATTTTTTAAAGAATGTGAAAGATTCATTCATGAAAAATTATATGTCTCATTTTTTGGGAAAATTATTTCTTTTTTGTATTTTCTTTTGAAATAGAATTGGGGATCCACTTAAATGCTCCAATTTCTATCTTATTTTGACGATTTTATGGTAATAGATTTTTGCGGTGATTTTTGTCTTTGTTTGAACTGGAATGCAGTTAGTAATTTAAAATGTTGATTTTTGTATTTTTCATTTGAATTGATTGTGATGAAAAATAATTTAAATGTAAATATGCGTTTTCTTTTGATGATCACAACGTTAATGAAATGAATGTTTGCGATAAAAGTAATGAAAATGATGGTGGAGATAAAAAAGACAACAAACTTGGTAATATTTGAGATGAACGCAAATTTGAATTTTTTGCAAATTCGATTGTACCTCACTAACTCAAAATATCTTGCGTCCGCCATTGGATGTGGCGTTAGGTTTTGATTTGGCGTAATGAAAAGATACAAACTAAGTAACCCTTTTGATTTTAAAGGTGCAACAAAGTAAAATAAAAAATAAGGTAACATAATAAATAATCTGTGCAAAATAAGATGAGTATAACATAGTACACAGGCCAACCGAGCAAAGCTCTTTCTTTTTTTGGCTGTGCCGTGAAGTGAAATACGATCGTATGTAGTTAGAGAAAAAAAAACAAGGTAACACAAAATATGACGTGAAAAATGTTCATTTTAAATGTAATTGACACAATATGTTACCTTTTTTGAATAAGTTTAAATTTAAAGTAACACATTATTTGTCAAATTTTTTTGGAAACAGCAGTATTTTTCAAATTTTTTTTGGTCTAAAATTAGGTTTGTCGTCTAAATTTCCATTTAAGTCAAAAAAAAAAAAAAAATATAGACTGACCCATTCATGCTGGGGTCCAATAATGCTCGAGCAGGCCTAGACCCTCCAGACGTAGGACTCAACTTAAGAGGTTGGATGGTCCATGACACTCCCAATATGGGACATACGTCTTGCTATGAGCCAAACTTACTTTGCTGGCCGCGTAAACCGCACCACCAAGCCCATTTTGAACCCATATTTATAGTTTTAACGGAAATTTTGGTATCTACGTCACTACAAAATATAAATTTAGATTATACTATGTAATGTTTCTAATCCAATTAATACTGTGTGATTTGGTAAAGATTTCAAGAAGCACTACATACCAAATATAGTCCCCCAATCATTCTTACGTAACTCACAAATTTTTTAATATCCCTAAGATTAAGCTTCTCATTCAATGGCTCTTCAAAATCACTATAGAATTCAAAAAAAATGGAATTTGGGCAAACCGTATCCTAGGTTATTCTGTGGTGATAATTATACTCTCTTTGATTTCATTTGTATCTATCTATCAAGAAGTTGTATCTATTACAAAAACTTGTAATCTAATATTTTTTATTCTAGTTGCATAAACTTATAATTTGTAAATGTAATCTTTCATGCATTATTACTTGTTTTAATTATATATATAAATTCAAACTTTACTTCTTCTAGAATCAACATTCAATAGCTGAAAATATGATTTCACGATTCACCTTTTTTTACGTATTTTGTGGACCCATTTCGACATCCAAAAATAAGGTTTCTCGATTAACAATATGTATATCCGTATCTGCTATTCATATGAAATGTATTTCTTGTTTTATATACCTGACCATGTAATGTAAACCCATATTTAGTAAATATTAGTACCTACATCTTTAAAGTTACCATGTGTTGGATTAATTTTTGTCATTCACCTACAAAAGTACCACAACATGAAATTTGCTGAGGATCCATAAAACGATCATTATAGGATTTGTTGCCTAATGATATATTTAATGTTAATCTTCTTTTTTTATTGTTTTAAGTTTGCTTTCCTTTTGTTGAAACATGAGATAACATAGATCTATAATATGATCGGTGTGTGCTATTGATCTTTGAATTCTAGAGAGGATTCTAGATGTTGAAGATAATGGAATGAATATGAAGAGTTGTGATTTAGGGAATTTTGACTAATCTATGAAATGAAAGGGGCATGTTTCGAGGAACAAAATCAACACCCAATTGATTAAGGATTATTCTATATGTACCAACTAGGGTACAAAATGAGTTACTACATGGCCACTTGCGGGGCCGCCAAGTGGCCATGTAGTAACTCATTTTGTCAAATAGTTGGTACTTCTAACATCCCCCATTGATTAATGTGTACGAGTGAAGTGGGTTCCTCATTTTTTATTTGAGATTTGCTAGAAAAACAGGGCCATTTTTCGAGGGGACATGTGTCTCCCTCTATTGGTAGGGTGTCTGCCGCAACGTGATCCTATTTGAGAAGAGTTGTTCTTTTTATTTTTACTATAATTTAATAGTAATTCTAAGATAAAATTAATTACAATGTAATTCTTGAAATTTTATCAAAAAGTACGTAAGGGGTGCAATTTTCACTAGTTCTAAACACTTTCTTTATTCTATAATAACTCTATTTGAGAAGAATTTATAAATGGTTTGCTTTATTAATATATATAAATAAATTGTATATAAGTGAATAATACTTATGGATATATTAAAATGTATGGTTGAAAATGAAATTTGTCTATTTATAAATGATTTTTAATTTTTACAAAAAAAAAAAAAGCATAATTATATCCTCCCACGTAATAAACTTTTATTCTTTAATCACAATGGTAATGATTGACATCCGTTCTTTCTGTCAAAAAAGGCTTAAAACTTCACTTGCAATTCCTTTGACAAAGTTCTTTTGCCCCTTCTGGTTAAATTGTTGAGGTATATTTATGGGAAGTGCTACATACAAAGAGGGGTACAAAGAGGTGTACAAAAGTGCCAAATGCCCCCCCCCCCCCCCCCCCGCCTCCCCCCCCCCCTATTGACGTCAATAGGGGGGCCATTTGGCACTTTTGACCCATTTGTACAAGGTTTTGTACATCTAGCATTTTCCTATATTTATTGGGAATTTGTCTAACATGCATAGAATAATTTAAACAAAATTTACAATTCTCATCGAGAAAGTTTTTTTGTGCTTAGAGAGAATCTGTGATAAAGAATTATATTTTTGTTGAATTCTGTAAACTCATTTACTTTTCTTAAACTCAAACAATCACGGTATGTAATCCATAGTTGTCCAATTGTCTAATTTTCAATGAAAATCCATACAGGAAACAAGATTGAGAAAATTAGGATTTTCTTTTCTTGTGTTATCAATAATATGAACTGTGTTCTCTACAAAATTTTCAAACCCTAGCAACTTCTATACAATATATAAAAGATAAAGGTTTGTTCCTATTCATATTGCATCATTATGACCTATTGATGATGTCATATATTATCTTTTACTTTTTATTTTTTTCACTTCATTTTTTCTTGCAGATAAGTTCTAGGGGTAATTGCGCTTTCAATCCTTCAACTTTTATCTCAAATATTATAGTCCTCAAATTTTGACTTCTCTTTCGATCACGTCCTTAAAAAATTGCAATCCTGTGTCTTTCAACTTTTGACACTCCTACACTTCAATCCCTAAGTTAAATTTTTGTGTACACTTTTGATTCTTTTTTCTTTCTTCATCCGTTTTCTCCTCCAATTTGATATTTTGGTGTTAGACACCTACAAGATAGAAAATAACTAAATTAAGTAGTAAAATACAAATAAAAATCTATTTCTATATCTATACATCTATATCTATATCAATTCTATATATGACCTATTGATGATGTCATACATCATTGAGAAACAAACATCTTCTTTTATATATTGCAACTAAGTTATCGGTAAATGTGCTTCTCGTCCTTCAACTTTCATCTCGAACATTTTAATCTTCAAATTTTGACTTTTCTTTCGATTATATCCTTAAAAAATTGCAACCCTATGTCCTTTAACTTTTAACACTTGTACACTTCAGTCCCCAAATTTAACTTTTTGTGCACTTTCGTTCATTTTTTCCTTTCTTCATCATTCATTTCCCCTTTCTCCTACTATAGTTAGAGTTTCCTTTGATTTTATGTTGAAAGTTGGTTACTATTCATAACGCATCATCAATGATGTTATGCTGATGTCATATTTTATTATCAATTTTATCCCTTTTATTTTATTTCAGGCACGACATTATTGCATTATTTATTCATTTCTTGTTCTTCTCTGACTTTTTTCTCATTTCTCCATGCAATAATGCATGGAGAAATGAGAAAAAAAGTCAGCATAACCAAAGTTCGTTATGCTGATGTCATAAATAATGCACGACATTATTGCATTATTTATTCATTTCTTGTTCTTCTCTGATTTTTTTCTCATTTCTCCATGCAACATCTCATACTTCTTCCATTCTTCACGTAACGGTCCACATTGTGCAAGATTTTTCATTTCTTCTTCTTTCTTTTATTTTTTCCCCACGATTTTATCTATATGTTGTGTAATTTTGCAAAAAATTTTGGTATTCACCCACCTAAAATTTTTAACCCTCTATTTTTGCTTTCTTTTACAGATGTTTGAAATTTTTATCATAGATCAATCGAAAGAATTATTGAAACAAGATTTTTTTTAGTAAGTAAATATAGAAATTTTTGCTATGAATCGAAGGTATGACAGTTCTCCTTTACTGTATCGTTCCAAATATGCAAGAATTTTTTTAAATAAAATTTTAACTAATATGAATTTCGTGAATTCAGTTTTTTAAGAAAATTTAGGAATAAAATTATATTACACGCAAATTCAAAATTTTTCTTAATTTTTAATCACACATTCTCCATTAATTTACTAATCCAAAATACATTCTCTTATCAAAATGGGGCTCAAACAAGAGCTTATTATCTATTACCAGGCCGTCAATTGAGACTTTACTTGAAACTATTATTTTATATTATGAACAATCATTGGTTTGTGACACGATATTATTGAGTATCAATTTTTAACATTGAAAGGTTTCGAGACAATCATATGTTTCATATTCATTTTGAAAATAATAAAGACGTATCAAATTTAATTCCACAAAATATCAGTTATGGACAAAATTTGATTTAACACTGCAAACCAAGGAGATAATGCAAAAACAAATACTTTATGTTTTTACTTTATTTTTCACATTTATATATTAAATTTTTTTCTTGATTCATCTTTCATTTATTATTTTTTCTATAGTTGAGATTTGATTCTATTCATTTTGCACAGATTGATTATAAAGATAGCAAAATGTGATGCAGAAAAATTTGTCGAAGTTATATGGTAGACTTTCAGGACATTTAGCTTTTCTAATGAGATTTGTACACATTCTTTCTATTATGAATGGTTTGGAATTTATGATGACATCCAACTCATGAAATGTATACTTCTCTAATTTATTCTACAGTAAAAGTAAAGGGTTTTCAATAGTTTGGTCTTTCAAAGATGCCATTGACTTCTATGATTTCATCATTCTTTCTTGATTTTCCATTGATTTCCTTCATATCTCTCATGTCTCTCTCAGAGAAATACATTGAGAGACTTCTCTTTTCAGCTTCCCATTCACTTGTCTCTTTTTACTAGTTTTTAGTATATTTTATTTTTACTGATTGACATCAATTTCTTCTTGGTGATTTCAAGTAAATTTAATTTTTAGGAATTGTAAGTGCATTTACCACAGGTAAGCCTCTCAAAGGGTTAGCCGGAGCCCCATTTTAATCATCCTAATCAAATGGTTGCATCCATTATCAGAGACAGAACCTGAAATTGATCTTTGATTTGATAGGATCTTACTACATCCAGGTCATTTTCTTTAATTTTTTTTGTCTTATCATATTGTATTTTACGTCTTATGATAAGCATTGAAGTATTGCCCTTGCAATTGAAATTACAATTGACTTGTTCTGTAATGAAGTTAATATCCTTCTTAAAGATGTGAAGTCGTTTTAGATTATCATGCTTATCTTTTTTGAACTTTTTGTTTGCTTACATAGAGTAGGATGATTGTTTTTAAAGGTACATTTGAATATATCTTTTGGTTTGTCTATTGATGACTTTCATACAATATACCTTCATATCATTAATAATATAAAATATATTAATAGTCTAAATAGTCAAATATTTTGATGTTCCAAAATCATTTATTTTTTCTTAACAAAATCACTTGTAAAATTATAACAATTATCGTGCAACGCACGATCTCTACTAGTATTAATATAAATTCAAGTGGACTTGGTCTGTCTCTTAACCTTAACCCAATCCAATATTTAACTAATTTAATTAATCAAATTTGGTCCATGAATTAATTAATTAATGTAATCAATTAATTAATTGATAAATCTCATTCTTTTAGTTTTCTTTTTGTGTGTGATCCATCAGGTTTTCGATCACGATACTTAACGATGTAAATAATTATTTTAATCTAATCAAGGTCGATAAACTAAAATATCCCTTTTTAATTTATCATCAATTTACATCCGTTATCCCAGATTGACATCTAGCAATATGTCAAGGCAATACTTGCAACGAAAAATATCATGTAATATGACAAAATCAAACTTGTTTGTTTACCGTGAAATTATAATCATTTCATCATATAATCCGATCAATTACGAGATATGAATGTGTGTCAATCTCAATTATCGTTCATATCTTTCATTTCACTATTAAGTCAATATAAGTCGAAAATTCATTTTCGATTTATGAGTACACCATGACCAATGATTTTGTTATCAACTTAATTGAATGAAATGTAGATTTAATATCTTACTATTTAAAAGTGATGAATTGATGCAAATCTCGTAGCAATGGTGACTATGAAACATACAACTAGATTGATGCGGAACCCAAAAACGTCAAATAATAACCTGATTTTGAACTTGAACCCAACGAAGTGAAGCAAAAAATTCAACGATAACAAAGATGCGTTGAACCCCTTGATTACATAATGAAGAACTCTCGATCCGATGTTTGAACGCTAGAAGAATAGATCTTGATAAGTTCGATTTGTTGTTCAATTGAACAACAAGGTAGAAAGCAAAGTTTTTCAATTAATTCAATATCAAAAATTTTTAATATAACAAAAGAGTTAAGTATTTATACTAGAGCCTAAACCTAGTATAAAACGTGCATAAGACAACAAATAATGTCAAAGTATGAAAATAATTAGAATTTTAAGGAAACTAGAACTCTTGCCAAAAATAGGAAACTCGCACAAAATTTATAACCAAGCGGTCGCTTGGTTATCTTCTAAACAGTTGCTTAGAAGACTATTTTCACTTCCATCAAGTTTCGGTAGTGGCTGGGCGACCGCTTGCCCATTTCCTCTAAGCGATCGCTTAGAAGTCCAGCTGGCCTCATTTTTCGGTTGCTTGTATCGTGTTGATTCAATTGGTTCCCGACCTCGACCCCAACATGAAACTTGCTCCATTTTGGCATCCCGAACAAAGTTTCATCAATAGTGGCTTTGACGAGCATCCCCAACGCCTCTTTGACTCGCTTTGCTCTCGATCGCGTCATTGCCCCTTCTTCAATAATCAACGGGTCTCGGTTTGAACTTGCATTCATAACTCTGGCATCCTTGATCATATCATGAATCCTCTATTGATCATTCACAACCTTTATATGATTCTTGACATACCCGAACGATATCATATTAGCAACCTTTGGCAAGACAACATCCAACATCACCACACAACAACTGTCCTTATATAAGGCACTATGATGACCTCAAGTCAAATGATCAATTTCACTACTGAACGTAGAGATTAACCACTAATATTAAAATAGTTATCCATGTGGAATCTTCAATATTTTGTTCTATAACAAAACATCCAAGTTTTTATTTAAATGTCATCATGCTTTAGCTTATGAATTCAGCTACTTACTTCACAAGTAAGAAATGTCACATGTGATGGTCTATTCGTAAGAACGATATTTATCTCGTTATTACTTACGATCATGGATGATTTAATATTCAATCATATGTAATTTGTGTCTCACAATTACAACTTATTATGATTAACAAATTACTAAGATTTAAATCTGCGGACTCTATTATTTAATTGAATTAATATTATAATAAATAAAATAATAGATCTGCCATAAAAATGCATAAATTATATGTTAAAAGTGTTTATATCCAAAGTTAATTGGATTTAGGACATAACACTTACAATATTTTTTTAAAATTTTCATCGACATTATTACTATTATTGTTTTTTGGAAATATTTATTCCATTCCCAGATTCTTTGACTCCAAATTGAATTATATCTCATTAAAATCACAAAAAAACAATGAATAGAATTTATAGGTGATAAAGTGGCAATATGGCGGCGTATCAAAGGGTTAAAAATAATGTTAATCACTGAACTTACAATGTAATTTCACTTTGGTCACCAATCGTTTTCCTTTTCTAAATGAAGACAATGAAATAGTCCATATCAAAATAGTAGATTATCAAAAAGAGTTATTTCTTTTTATTTAATCTTTTTATTTTTATTTTTTATCATTCTATTTTTAATATTTGAATAATATTTCACTTGGGTCATTGAACTTAAGCAAGATTGTATTTTGGTCATGGAAGTTTAAGCAAACTTCCATTTTGGTCACTACCTTTAGTTTGTGATACGCGGTTGACCACTTCACATTTAAAATAATTAATAATTAGTCCATGTCAAATATCCCATTAATGTTTGATAGAATGGCTAAATTGAAAGGGATTGAAAGTTGAATGATGGTGATAAAAGTTTAGTTGACTAATAATGGCTTTAAGTTTTGGAAAAAGTCGTCTAAACAGAAAATGGATTTCACGAAAATGCTATAGACACTCACATAAAAAGTGGGCTCCATGTGAATTAAATATTGTTAAAAAAAATCGAGCCCCATCTATTTGTGTGTATTCTGTAGGAATTTTTTGGACTTTTCTTCTGTACACACAGCACAACGCTTAAGTTTTTAACCCCTTTATCAAATGAATACCGACCATTATGCTTAACGAATTGCAAATACTATCCCACAGCCAAATTTTGGTTCATTGAATTTTCATAAACAAATCTTATAATTTGTAACAAAATAATGATGATAAGTTTCCAGTTTTCACTCATTACCTTTACATAATGTCTTCTACGGATCTTTCATTTTGTCTTCCATGATGCCGATATATGTCACACCAAATGAAAATGACCCTAAAACTTGGCAAATTTATAAATAAAAATAGTAACAAAATGTTTGGATAATAATGAAACGTGTGGTTGAAATTAATGTGTATAGAGATTTCATTAAATGCAATCACTTAGATAAGCAATTGAAAATTGCTTTAAATCCAAAATGATTTCCCGTGAAGCGGGAACATCAACCCGAAGAGTAATGCAATTTCTGGAAGAGGGAGAAATATTATAATATCTGAATTTCTTTTCTTTTCGTCTCTATTCCCAAACTGGCTTTTGACCATGGACTAGCGTACTCTACAAAAGATACACTTTGAAAACGATCATGAGCTAAAATATTATTTCAGCCATATATGATGACAAGGAACATATGAGAGCACACGAAATTAAAGTGAGATTTTCTTTTTTACCTGTTAAATCATCTTCGTTTCTTTTATTGACTGAGTTCGTGTCCTCTGTCACTTTCATTTTATTTTTTTGAGTATCAATAAATAACTAACCTATGTGGGGTTCGATTAAAAATAAATAAAAATCAACGAGCAATTGAAACCTGAGATGAAAATAGAGAAGAATACAGAAGCAAATTCGGGTTTTCCACAATACAGTGCAACTAAAAATCATGCACTTCATATAGGTTGATGATTCCATCATCTTACAAGAAGAAGAAAGGGAAATATAGCAAACATTTAATTAATGTATATACGTACATATATTCCCAAGATTAGCCCATCACAAGCTCTTTGGAAACTTAACTTCATGCCTTGTTAAAGGTTGTTGTAGGATACCAGAGATTGAAGCCTGAACCACCGCAGCACGGCAGAAAAGGTGGCGACGGGACTGTAGCATGGAAGTCTGAAATACCACTGCACGGCGGAGGAGATGGTGGCGGTGGTGGTAGGGAGTTGTAGCATATGATGAAAACGACATCGTCACCTTTCTGAGGATTATTCAATGCCTTAGTATGACTGCTTGTTTTACTCTTCAAAGTCCACATATTTCTATCTATGGATTTGATATAAGGTCTCTCTCCTCACGAAAAAGATCCTTAACTATTTTTCTCTACCCCCCACATATCCCACCCCACCCTCTCTCTCTGTGCAGAATTATGCTCAAGAAAACCGAGTTGCAAACTCTCACCAACCAGATTCCACTCCTATGAGTTGTCTCTTTCACTTACTGTCCCCTCTTTGAGTTTTATACTTTCATATTCCCTTTCATACCAAAATGATGAATTTCTCAAAACATAATATAGTAAGTTGTTTTAAGATCCAGAACCAAAACACACACACATGCACACACAACCAAGAAATCACACACAAAAAGTAAAAAAGGAAAGAACTAAATTAAGGTTTAATTCATAGTAATTATATCTTATATCTTAGAGTGACCTCCAGTATTCAAGGATATATATTGATATTGGTTTTTTGTCTCTTAACATTCCCTGAACCAGATTCATCACCATTAGATTTCTCCATAACTGCTTTAAGAGCTTCTTGAATTGAGCTGGTACAGTACTGTTGCTGTTCCTCCTGCTCATCTTCTTCCCCCGTAATGAACAAAACATTCTTCACACGCCCTCCAAGTGTTGTAATTTCAGCTTTGAGCGTTCTTAACCTTAGTGCTTTTAGGGTCTTGATAAGATCAGGCAAAAGATCAGGTCTGTCTTCACAGCAGATTGAAGCTTTGATCATAAATTTACCATCTTCGACTGATGCATCATCCACTATTAACTCGTCGACCTCAGTTGGGACTGGACTTGTTTCTGCTATTATAGAAGTTTGGCGCTTCAGCTCCTTCACATGCTGGATTACTTCTGCAAGCAATGAAGCTTTATCCGTCTACAAATCAAAAAAAATATCAATTTAAATGGGAATTCCATCACTTTTCCTAGCAAGACAATTTCATAAATAAAAATACAGTCACAAAATTCTCTTTCTTAAGCTTCATCAACTACAAAATTATCCATTGAGATAGAATTTCTTGCTTTAGAGACGACGGTCTGCATTGCAAAATGGACAAAGAAATGTGAGAAACTAATAGATAGGGTTTAAAGGAATTGCTGGTTTGATGATGGAAACTGGAAAGTTTTGTTAGTGTCTTAATAGTGGGGTTTGAGGGACTAAACCTGGCATGGGTAAACAGTGTATAAACGAGCCCAACTACTGACAAGAATGCTTGTTTGTCTGTCTTTTTATTTCTAATCTATTTTATTCTCATCTGTAATTTGGACTGTATATCCGGCAAGAATTTTCCATGGAAAGCTTTTCAACTGTTCCATGGTTTCTCTTTATCATATCAGCGGAACGACACCCTTTACCATTTTTCTTCCTTGGAACTACCACCAAGAATCACAATCCAACAAGAGAATTATAAAATTACACAAAAAAATTGTCACTTTCCCCACCTAAATATCCACTCGGACAAACATCTCAATTTGTTGAAGTATCTGAGTAGAATAGGATCTTGGGATATCTACAGAGATCTTTGAACTAAAAAAAGTCAATAAAAAAGTAAACTTTAAGGTTGGTGTAAATGTGGTCGATTGCAATTGCTTAGATACTGCGGATAGTGCTTTTAAATTGGTAATGGTTGTTGGAATGGAATCCAAGTATAGAATTAATAATGCTTACTTTGGTTGTACTTGGAAGTAAGCTTCTGAGCTTAGCAAGATGGTTATTGATTCTCTCTCTGCGTCGCCTCTCAGCTTCACTGTGGCTTTTAGATGCAGCGAGTGCCTTAGCATCCATGATTTCTTGAGCAGTCATTTTCTGCAGCTCCGCCTGGAGACCAAAAGGGCCGGCTGAGCCCGGGTGCACCACCTGCCCAAGGGAGTCTGAAATGAGTCTTAAATGGTCCGTTGATGAACCCTCGTACCCGAATTGCAAACCCGGAGGCCTTCTGTTGAATAAACCTCCATAGGGTACTGATGGAGCCGGAGGGAGGAGAAATGGATCGTGGTCACGGGTTGAGAAGTGACTCGGGTTGAAGTTGTGAACCGGTGGTAGACTCCATGGCAGGATTTGCGATACTTCGGGGTAAGTCAAAGTGGATCCCCCACCACCACCACCTCCCATATATGCATCAGCACTACTATTTTGTTGCTGCATCTGTTGTTAATGGTACAGTTCTTGTTTTCAATTGCTCCCTGAAAAAAATTCTTTAGTATATTACAAGTATACAAACCTAACCTTTAGAATATATATATATATATATATATACAAACCTAACCTTTAGAATATATATATGAAATTATGATTATTTGGAAGTTTAAATTTAAAAAAAAAAAAAAAAAAAAAAAAACTTTAGGGTTGTTGCATAATATAGCATCTTTGTTTCATATAGGGATGAAAAGGGGGAATATTTGAAAAAAACTTGGATTATACTTCCTGTGGGGAAAAAGGGACGCCCTGAGAGAAAGCAGAAAAGAGATGGTAAAGACAGACCTTAGAAAGAGTTTCTTTGGCCACCACAATTCTTCTTTCTCTCTCTCTGAAAACCTGCTATTTTTTTTTTCCTTCTTTCTTCTTCTTCTTCTTCACTGACACAGCCTTTGTGGAGAAGGTGAATGGGTCAAGAACCCTTTTTATCCTAGTCTCAACTAAGCTTGGTTGGTATCTTTTTGGTTTATTTGTTTTTTTTTTTTTTTTTTTAATTCTTTGCAGGGCCCTCCACCCCCACCCACCACTATTACTAACATATATAGAGGTATGCAAGTACTGTTAGTCTTCTTTCCTTTCTTCTTACGGCATTCTCTTTTCTCTCTCACTATCCAATTCTGTAGCTATCAGAACAGAAAACTTTTTTGCGCATATACATACGTTACTGCGTATAATTTGGCATGTTGCTTTCTGATTGGTTCAAAGTCTATAATTACACTCTCTGAATGCTGCTCCCACATAAAGAAGAATATGAAGAGTGCGGGAGTGTGGGGGTGAGTGGGCGTGGGGGGGGGGGAGACACGAGCACAACACAGCGAACACAAAACTTACAGATTGTCGACCGACCAAAGACAAATAATAAAGCAGAGTTAGTGTGTGTGATGATAAAAGATGGCTGGTGGCTATATAACTTTGGTCAAGCCACCACGTTCTTCTATATTATTCCTATCTCTATACCTATTTTCCACGCCAACCCTTTTATGCTTCCCCAAGACCCATGTAATCATTGTGTCTTGGAACACACTCCACCCCACCCCACCCCACCCTACCCTACCCTACCCTACCCTAAGTATCTGTATATTTATATACCGAGTTTTGCTAGAAAAACAGGGCCTACAACTATACTGTATTTGATAGTTTCCTCGGTTTCAGTTGCAGGTATTGGTTACGTTTACTGTCTAGTCCTTGTGGAATTGGAACGGTTCAAAGTAACAAGATTACAGCACCTGCATTTCTTGAAGATAGAACTAACAACATTGGCTAAATAGAAACTGCAGAAAACGAGAAGAGTTCCAATGTGCTAAGCTGTTCTTAGTAATCATTCATTTATATTATAATTAATAACTTCAAATGTATAGAAAGAAAGAGAAGTGTTGCCCCACGGGCATGTCGTAGTGGTAAAATAAAATGTTATTTATGGAGAATCGGAGGTTCAAATTTCTATGACAGCTGGAACGCAACATTTTATGTTGAAAGGCAAGTGCCGTGTGGAAGCAAAGTTATAGTGCGTTTTATTGTCCATTCGGGGATCTTATCCGCACATCGTAAAAGAAGGTTCACAGGGAGGAGAATCGTATCCCGAATGTCCAGTTCAAGTGTATATAAGCTGTGACCACATCTGAATTTACCCAGGTGGCGAACTTAGGAGAAGACTATCACTCTTCAGGATTTGTCACGCGAAATTCGGACACCTAAGTCAAGAGAGAGAGAGAGAGAGAGACATGTTGAAAATAAAATTTGAATAAATAAATTTGTTCTTTAACGTCTTTGTTTCTTCTCTCTTTTTGTTTGTTTAAAGGCCAGATTAACTATTTGAGAACTAGGAAATGTAAATACTAAACACAACCATTCTTTGGAGATATAAGTTCTCCATTAACATTGAGCTAAATCTATGTCTATATTATTCATTAAAAATTAAAATTACTGAAAAAAAAAAACTGATTTAATGTGGATTATTAATGAACAAAATGAATCATGATGAGATCCATGCTATGTATGTATATAAAGGTATATACACACTTTTTGCTTCACTACAAAGTCAAGAATTGGGACGCATGCATGCAAGATTTCACTCCAAGTCTTGTAATCATTTTGTTAATTTCGTGTTGCTCAATTTTTCGACTTTTGAAATATTCATTTACTTAATTATCTCGGTGAAATAAAATCATATTTTTCTTTTTAAAAGTACTCGATAAAAAATGTAAAGTTAAACTTCAAAAGTAAGAAAATGTAAGACTAACCAAAGCTATATTTCAAGACGTCTTTATTTTTGTATTGGCCAACATCATTCCCGTTTGGCGAAGAGAAAAAGGGAACAACTTATTCTTGAGTTTTAATTATAAGTTGTTTCATTTGATGGATGGTTTTGGTTTGAATTTCTGGCAAAAGAAGAAATTCTTAAAAAAGTTCAGAAAGATGCTAAAAGCTTAAAGATTTTTATGAGCATTGTCTGAGTAATTATACAGTTTCTAGGATGCTTGGCTCAAAAAAGCAAAAAAAAATTATGATTAACCCTAGTCAACTTTTTATTACCCCTTTTAACACCATAATTGTAATTAATGAGTGCCTTTGTTTTTTTTCTGTGCGTCTCTTTTTTCTTCTCTGTGTATATTTGAGAGAGAGAGAGAGAGCTGGGTTGCCTAAGCTTTGGCCATTTGATATTAGCATCTTCAATCCTAGTGTAAAATTAGATGTAAATTTATATTTTCAGAATTACTTTTGCATTCTCATTTACAATTCTGGTGGATCTAAATTCAATTTTTGTTCCAATGAAAAAATACAAATCCACTTTTTGCATTTTGTGAATGTAATGTCGGAAAAGGCATTTCTTTTGCATCTCTTTATTGGAGAGATTTTCGACCACTTAGAAAATCTAAATAACCATTTAAATCTATTTTACAATATGATTGAATATGCTCTCAACACCCTGAGCAACCTTTGCATATTACTCTAGTAATATTATTCAAAAAAAAATTATTTGAATTAATCATAACAAGTAGGTTAAATTATTTTAAATAAGTGATTTGACATAAATTCTTGTCCGATAAAGTCAGAGGATCAAGGTAAAAGGTTCGACCGCATTTAAACTACATGTCAAAATAATCATTGTCGTTAATAAAAATTTATATCAATAACTAACATTAAATTTCAACAATGTCAATGATGCTCATAACAACACGAGTTGAACTAACGAGTTGATCGTAATTCATTCTAATTTTAGATGTACTTTTTTCATATATATAATAAATCGAACTTAATTTTTCGAGTCTAACCAAGCGATGTTACAATCAACATCTTCTAGTGCAGGTTTATCTATGGACAGACCGTCAGGTCATTCTCTGGTACTATATTTTCCACCTAGGTTATATGCAGTTGGACCCCTTGTGGTATAATGGTCACACGCATGGCTGCCCATGGTCCCAATTTCTGCACCTTTTTTAGTCTGCTCTATTTTTTGTTGTGTCTTATTTTAATTCAAAGATTTTATGATAGCTGCAACACCCACTAACTACATAGCTCACGAGAAAACCCTAGCTCTTGCTTGTGGGGGTATATGATGACATAACTCTCACGCTCTAATGACGTATGCTCAGTGCTACCTACTTTAAAATTAATTATCTGTCTTTAATAATTTATTAATCACCTTTTCATATCTGAGTCATGTGACCACATTAAAGTTATGTTTATTGTTTAGTGAAGATGAGGTAAGGTACGGCCAAGTTTATCAGGTCTAATTTGGATTATTTAATTTAATTATGTTATCTAGGCAAAATCTTATATGCACTCTTGACATTCTTAAGCAATTTTTTTGGTGCCTGGCACATGAATGGCCGGGGGTGGGGGGGGGGGGGGGGAGAGAGAGAGAGAGTTTGAACTCGTTTCCATGCTTTTGAAGGGGGCCGTAATGATAAAATAAAAAAAATTTGGTCCCTGTTTAGTATCGATTAAATTTTTTATTTTAATTTTAATCACATATTTTATGGATCCCATAATTTTTCAATCATGCATTTCATCAACTTCTATCAAAATTTACTAAAAATCTGATTTTAATCCCCACCAAACAGGGGCTTAAACTAATGACGACTCGATTGATTTCTAGTAACATATGAGATTGAAGTCTAGTAGTTATACAAGGTGAACAACATTTATTTGCAAATCACAAGAGATTATTGAGTAGCAACACCCTGGATATTAATTAAGTTGATCAAGTACTGCTTATAAAATTATACATTGTGGACCATTTTCATCTTTACTTTTTTCCAAGAATAGTGTATAATATGACATCTAGATGTGGTCCATCTAGATAATTGCCACAAGTGGTATTAAAAGTATAATTTCTAAGCTAGTGGAGCGTAATTTTTCAAAGGGAGGAGCCGAAAAATATCTTTATACGGAACAAAGTTAAGAGTTCAGGAGTCTTCGTCAAACACATAACAAGTTGTGATCTACCACCATTGGTAGAAGCTCATGTCAAAACTCCCACTATATATATATGTCTGTGTCTATGTCTATCCGTTTATGTACTCCTATCTCATTATAATCGAATAGTAAACTAGTGATGCTTTTGATCATTGAATTTTCATCGTTTAGTATGCAACTAAACGGCATGGTAATTATATTGCACTTCCGCAAATATGATTTTGATTTTATAATTGGTTAACCATTTGGTAATATGTGTTGAAACTTTATGAAACTTTAAAGCTAGAAACTTTAGAATTTGAAAATATAAATTCCTTTATTGCCAAGAACCTTCGTATCAAATCACCAAGAAAATTATTTATTATTGAATCTTGAATCTTGAAGATCTATCGGAATCTCTTCATGTTTGGTCTTTTAATCTTTAATCTTAAATATTGCCTCTTTTGATTCTTGAATTCTTGTTCTTAACTTTGGCTTCTTGATCCATAATCTTGATTGGTTCAATACCTTCTTCTTGATTATTAATCTTGATTGCGGATTTTAGATCTTCCTCTTCAATATGTTTTCTTTATTAATTCTTGTGTTGATGTGATGACATAAAAAATGAGAAAATTACATATAAATTGGGGATCGTAAAGGAATATATAGTTTCCACATGTATTTCTCCAATCATGAAATACAACTCTAAATGAATTTGGTCTCTACACATATAATTCAGCTCACACTTCAATTAGATGCTAAACCTAACAATTTAATTTTAGACTTAACTTTAAGATAGCCTTATACACAATTAATTACATATGTAGACTCACATAACAAAAAACAAACTTAACAATCTCTCACTTTGGCTACATATGTTACCTTATAAATGTACGTGTATAATCTTATGACGTTAAAACTTTTGCTATCATAACCAAAAGTATCTTCAAACAATCTTGTTCATTGATTATATCAATGCAGGATCAAAGTGGTCTTCGTTATAAGTATTATAACTATACCTATCAATGATCTCGCGTATCAACACAATTAAATGACATAGATCAAGTATGGATGTGTAATATCGAAATTACATGAATGTGATCTAAACATGCTTATTTTCAACTGATCATATCTTATTCTTTAATGAGATCAACCATAAACTTTAATCAGAATGAAATTGAAATGAAAACTTTATTTTTAAAATAAACCGAATATCCATGGATAAAAATATTTGTCTAAAATAGATAATATCCGAATACAAATTCACACTAAACTGACATATCATCAAACAATGTCACACCCATGAGATCGGTATACTCATGAAAGACCTTGTGTGATAGCCCTTAGTAAGTGAATTCACAATTATATAGTTTGTCATAACATGTTCCATAGTCTTAATGTCTACAAACATTGATATCATCAAACTCCTGTTGTAATACAAGACCGCTATTGTCACAGAATAACAAAAATGGTCTTTTAAATCCATCCAAAATATGTAGTCTAATGACAAAATTTTGTTGTAATATTCCATTATCAAAATCAGAATAACCAATGATCTCCAATTGGTCTAATTTTCTTGAATGTCATCATGTAATTCTTAGTTCTCTGTAGATATCGATAACCTAATTGGTTGCTTTCTAAATATCCATCACAGAGTTACATAAATATATGTCTAGTATTCAAACAATGAATGCAATATCTAGACATATGCAAATCTAAGCATACACTACACTTTCAACTGTTGAAGCACAAAACATTTTTTGTATTTTATTTTCTTTGAGTTTAGCCTTGGGGCATTAATTGAGACTAAAATTGTATCCTTTAGTGATAGGGATATCATATGATTTACAATCATGCATCCCAAATCTCTTAAGAATTTTATTGATATAAATATTTCGTGATGATTCAAAAAATACTCCGAGAATAATACTGGTGTATTTGTATTCTTAATATAAAAGAAACGTCACCAATATCGTTCATTTCAAAATTTCATGATAAAAATCTCTTTATATTGTACAATTAGCCATATCATCATAGTAAAGTAGTATGTCATCAACATACAGTACCACAAAAATATGCTTACTCTGACTGAACTTGTGGTATACACAATTATCAACCGTAGATAATTATTTGATGAAATTTGTAATACCATTGATGGGAAGCCTACTTAAGCTTATAGATAGATTTCATTAATTTGTAAACCATCTGAGGTAACTCAAGATCAAAATGTGTCACAAGTGCCATAATAGTCCTAAAAGAGTCTTTCGTAGAAATTGGAGAGAAATTCTCTTTAAAATCAATGTCTTCCTTTTGAATAAAAGCATTTGCAACAATACGAGCGTTATATCTCTCCACATCACCTCTCAAGTTCCTCTTGGTTTTAAATATCTATTTGCTTCTATTGGGCTTCTAACCTTTAGGCAATGAGACAAGTTCTCAAACGTTATTGTCTTTCATAGATTTTATTTCTTTATTTATGACATTAATCCACTTCAGAGAATTATTCATTTGCATGACTTGATTAAAGTTGATTGATCAGATCTTGTTCCACCAATCCAATACTATTCTTATTATCTTGGAGAAAGACTATAAAGTCATCCGAATTGCCTTTCTCTTTTCTTTACTGGGTCTTCTTAACGACATTTGTTCTTGAGGTCGTAAAATTAGTTCATCTAAACCAATTTTTGATTGTGTATAGAGGGTTTTATAATATTGTATTGATCCGCAATTGCTTCTTGAACAAGATTTGGAGCAAGAATTTGCATCGGTCCTGATCATTATCAATTGCAGCAAAAGAAATATATACATATTCTTACTCCAAGACAAAACCATTAACTTTATAACTTTATTTCCGTGCACAAACTCTACATCCTCAAAGAATTGGACATTTTTCGTTATGAAAATTGATCTAATGGTGAGATTTTAAAATTTATAACTCCTTGACCTTTCAAAGTATACAATAAATTAACAACTGAAAATTCAATAGTCCAATTTATTTTTCAATCACCTATAAGGCCTTGTCTTAACTGGACAACTTCTAATGTGCAAGTGCTTCAAAATAGGCTTTTTGCCTATTCAAAGCTCATAAAAGGTTTTGACAATTGTTTTACTTGGAACTTTATTAAGAATTTTATCTGCAATCTTTGATGTTTCAACTTAGAGAGAGATTCTGGTGTACTGTGGGACGATTCCACATTTCTTTAGGAATTTATTAAAAGGCCATAGACGATGTTCTCCTGATCCATCATATCTGTCATAGTATTCACCACTACGATCAGATCTGACGTGTTTAATTCTTTTGCTGAGTTGGTCTTCAACCTCAGCATAATAAGCCTTAAACAAATCCAGTGATTGAGATTCCTCATGAATGAGATACAGGTAACCATAGCAAGAATAATCGTTTGTGAACGTAATATGATTGTTGACCATTCCAAGAGCCTGAAATGAATGATCCACAGATATCCGTATAAATTAGTGTTATGACATTCGGATTCCTATTGACACTTAATCTCCTTATGTTTCTCTGTTTCCCCTTAATGTGATTAACATAAGCATTAAAGTCCATAAAATCTCGGGATCAAGAATTCCTTCAAGACATAAACTATTCATTTCTTTTTTAGACACACACAAACTATTCATTGTTTAATTTATATTTAATACCACGTGAATTCACATGCAATGTTTCTTTATAAGAGACAACAATATTAAGCAAATATAGGTTTTCATATCTAGATGAAGAACTGATACCCACAATATTTGAATTAAGAAAAAGATCAAACTGATTATTTCAAATTGAACAAGAGTAACCAAATTTGTCCAATGTAGAATTAGAAACCAAATTTCATCTAAAAGACGGTACCGCAAATATCTCTTTCATATTCAAATGATAAACAATCTTTAACAATAACCTAAGAGTCCTTATAACCTCATCTTTAACTGATTTGTCATCCCGTAACATAAATGAATCTTTCAGACCATAGTAAGAAGTGTACTTTACTTTACACGGTAAGCGTGATATTTAGTACAATCTCTCTTCACGTGTCCTAAATTTTCACAAAAGTTACAACTGGATGATTTATCATTTTCAAGCTTTTGTTGTTTCTTTTGAATCGAACCAAATGCAACTTTCTTATTCTTCAACTTGTCCTTAGAGGTGCCAAGCGAGTAATATCACTTTTATCTTGCTTTAACCTTTCTTTTTCTTGCACAAAATATGAAATGACCTCGTTAAAAGTCCACTTTCCCTTTCAACAGTTGCAACTGACCTTAAATTGATTGAATTGTGCAAGAGAAGTCAAAACCAAATGTCCGAGTAAATCATGTGACAGCTCAAGCTTTAATGCCTTTGGTTTTGAAGTAAGATAAGGCATCTTCATAATGTATTCTCTTATGTTTTCATTACCTTTACACTTTAGTGAAACTATATTTGCTAAAAGTGTGCTAGTTTTGTCCTTATTGTCTTTTACAAAGCCTTTTTTTAAATGTTTCTTAAGAAACTCCTTAGCAGTGGTTACATTATCAGACACAAGGTCTTTGAATGTTGCTGAAATTCCATGCTTTATGATTATAAGACTTATGCGGTTTGAACAATCTTACTAATTCGAGTTCCATTTTTTTAGCAGAACTTTTATCTGTAAGAGTAGTGGATTGTTCCGTCTTTAACGCAATGTCTAGATCCATGCCGCCAAAAATGATACAAAAGTTCTCTTTCCAACCCTTCAACTTTAGTTCAAGTACAAGAATTTAATTGATTAGTTGGCAAATATTGTAGAAGTAGATGCATTAACCGAATAGAGAACTTAAACCCAAATAATATATTCACATGAAAATCCCTATTAGACAATCAATAATTTCAAATAATGGTGAGCCCCATCACAAGCATTTGAACACAATATTGATATGTAGTCTTTGAACATAAAAACTTGTAAGTGATACTCTTGGTGTAATAATAAAATATTGACAATAAATTCGATCAAACATCAAGTCTATTTTTGGACCGATTTAATGTTCACGTAATAAAAACTTTAGAATTGTCATCTATTTATTACCATAGGTCTGTATACAATTCGGCTAAATATTTACCTTCATCTCTGCCGGTGAATATCCGCATGAATTACATACACACACAACAATCCTAATATTCTAAATAAATTAATTTAGGCAAGAGAGATTACTTTGGTAACATGTTACTTCAATTAATCTATTTTAGAAAATTACTAATCCGAAATAAACTTTAGTACCAAGATTTGAAATTCAATTGTCCCCTTTTATTTTATTTTTTATTTTTATTTTGTTTTAATGAAAAAAATTATTGTCGGATAGAAAATCAGTGCTACCTTTTTGGCAGTCGCCAAGTGTAGCAGTAGCTGCCATTTTGAACCAAAAATTTTCGAATAATTCTCAAAAAAATCTAAAAATCTGAAATTCTCATCCAAAAATTTTGAAATCCGAAGAATAAATTTCAACCCTAAAAAAATCTTCTTTATTCTCAATGGTTTAACATGAATTGACTCTAATACCACTAGTTGAAACTATGAAACTTGGAAACCAAAATTTCTTTATTGCCAATGTCCTCCATGTCAAATTACAAAGAAAATTAATTAATGCGGATCATACCTTAAGTCTTTGAAAATAAATTTTTTATTACTGGATCTTGATTTCGGATCTTAAATCTTGAAGATCGGAATATTTTCATGTTTGGTCTCTTAATCTTTAATCTTCAATATTGTCTCTTTTGATTATTGAATTCTTGTTCTTGACTTTGGCTTCTTGATCCATAATCTTGATTATTTCAATATCTCTTCTTGATTATTGATCTTGATTGTGGGTTTTCAATTTTTCTCTTCAATATGCTTTCTCCATTAATTCTTGTATTGATGGAATGACACAAAAAATGAGAAAATTACATATGAATTGAAGACCATAATCTTATATATAGTTTTCATATGTATTTTGCTCACCATAAAATATAATTCTAAAGGAATCTAGTCTCTATACATATAATTCTCCCCATACTTCAATTTAATTATTTATTAGATCACTTTAATTTTGAATTTAACTTTAAAATAACTTTGTATACAAATTAATTACATATGTAGGCCCATGACAAAAATGAACCCAACAATATGTCCCTCAATTATTACCATACATGTTGAATAGGCATTGGTCGGGAAAATTCCGTATTATCATTATGTTACTCATTCAAGATTATACTTCGATTCTGTGCATGAGACCGTTTAGAATTCTAGTTAAGCCCTAAAAAAATTAAGAAATGATCTGTTTTCCTCTCTCTTAGAATAGTACTTAATTTATTCTTTGGTCTGCTTAAAATATACATCATCTTTTTTTTTTTCTGCTAGAGAACAAGATTTTGCAAAAGCTACTTTTGATTTCTAATAAAGTATTTAACGACACAGGTGCAATTTAAGAACACTTTGCTGGAATCCTCCTTTCTTTCTTCATGTTTCATTCTCAATCTTTTGCTCTCATCAACTCCATGTTTAGTGTAGATTTTTTAAAATTTATTTTTTCTTACACATGGATATATCCTTAACTTTTTCCAAATTTTTTAGCCATATATTCTGCTAAAAGGGCAAAAAAAAAAAAAAATTTACTTTTCACAAAAGATATTCAAAAAATCTACTCCAAACATTATGAAAATAATTCTTCAAAAGAACACATTTGGAATACAAAAAATAAACACAAAAAATATTTTAATTTATATCAAATGGTAACAGAACTTCGAGATTTCTTCTAACTTGATCACCCAACTTTTTTGTAAGAAAATAGTCACAAACTTTATGTTTCTTATTTTATTTTTTGATGAGACTTTTATGAACCTCATATCAAATGGAATTCAAATTTCAAAAAGTCCTCTTTCGTTTTCATGTAAATAGAGTCTTTCCCTTAGTATTTTATTTATTTTAATTTGTGCGATAGTCATGGACTATCTTGGTGTGAAATTTGAGATTCTTTGTAGTTTTATCGATCCCAATTTTGGAGTGTGCTTGAAGGTTTGGGGTGTGTAAGAGATTTTATATGATCATACAAAATTTTCATATAGTGAAATATCACTATCTTTGACAGCTCATGGTTTTCCTCCGATTTTAGATTTTTTCATATAAATTATTGGGATTTTAATCTCCATCTATTTTATCTTTTTTGGCTTTCAAATAAATTCAGTGAATAAGCATCACGTGGGCAAAAAGGGAAATTGGTCTCAATTTTCAAAAAGTGATATTAGAAAGTCAGGTCGTTTAGAGTGGTGGAGTATGGAAGATATATATTAGGTGGCATGAAAAATCTTGACATGAGAATCAATTTTGGCATGTCGCACATGTCAATGGTATTTTGATTCAACTTGAATTGAACAAGAATTCGAAAGGAAAAAATTAATCCCCATGTTTTACAGACGTTGACAGTCTAAACACCTTAAAAAAAAATTGTCCAAAGAGTAGAACAAGTTCGAAAATTGCTTGAGTCAATAAATAAAGATATTGACATTGTCATACGCATGCATGTTTATCCTTATTGCATGATTTTTGTCAACAAGTTTCCATATGTGAATTTATCCCATTAGTCTAAGGAAAATATTGATATACAAAGTTATTAATCTGCAGAGTGTTAATTTATAGGTGTTATACTCTACTTAAGAATTTTCCTATATCCATAGCTATAGACGTCCAATATGATAATCGATAAATTGAATCTTCTTTCTATTAAGAGCAGAGAGTCTGATAGTTTCTCAACATTTTATTATATTCATGTTACATCAAGTCTAAGTGGGGATGACAACATGTCGGGGTCGGAGCAAACTCTCTTTCCCCCCGTTTCGCTAGGTAATTTTCTGCCTTATACCGGTCCTCGTTACCCGTTTAAGGCGTGACAGGGCCTTTGGCCCATTTATTACCCGTTTAATTAATTAATTAATTTTTATAGTTTTTTATAATTCATTTTATTACCTCTATTCATTAGAGTAAGACTTTGTAAACTAAGACTTTTATTATTTGTCATATTCCTTAGATAATTTTAATTGTCATATTCTATTAGAACTAATGAAGTTTCATAAAATTTTCCATTTAAATTATTGAATTCTTCAAAAAATAAATAATAATAATAATAATAATAATAAATAGAATGGGCGGGGCCCTTGTTACCCTTGCCCACCCATCCCTGACCCAAATACCCGATTAACCGGGTAATTCCTGATAAGTGCGGGATTCGGACTTATTTTATTTTTTAACTTTCAATATTTGTTTGGTTTCCAATTATATTAAGTCGCTTAATTTAGTTAATTTTAATTTTTAGGCAAAAACCCGAGTCGAGTATTAATGTGAAGGATTTGAGCAAGAAAAGAGGTAAAACAATTATGATGCAAGAATGCCCAAGTTCGGTGAGCAAAACCACTATTGTTCATATGAATAAATGTGGATTGCGGATTGAAGTCGAGTGAAAAATCAGAAAAAAAATGAAGACAGCACAGAATTTGCCTCTGCATATGCACAGGCCTACAGACCGTGCATACGCACACCCGCCAAAGCAAGCGACTGAAGGTAAATTGAGTTTATTGTGCGTACGCACATAAAAAGCTATGCGTACGCATAGTATAGTTCTAGAGCAAAACCCGAGAAAAACTCGCGAAGTCTAAGTTTAAAATTTCTCGAACCATTTCAACACGACCAATCTCCATACCTCTCTACACTATAAAATACACTTTGGAGACAATTTCTAGGGCAAATTTTTGGGGGAAATCGACCAAAGATGGGGGGAAAATCTAGTTTGAAGACTTGCAAAAGAAGAAGAGGAAGGCACTTTGACATTGAAGACTCAATCTTTTGTTCTTCCCTTCAATAAACTTTCTATACTCTTTAATCTATATGGTTTTCATGTATTGTAAGATTTCAATGGTTATTTGTAAATACATTATGAGTGGCTAAACTTAGATGTGATTTGGGGTAATTTTTGACCCGAGAAATGAAATTTCGATAGTTTTGTGCTTTGTAGTTCTTTTGATTAATGTGATGAATCCATTGAGTTTATTGTTTATATTGTTCTTCTCGATTGTTTAGGAGCGCTACTAGATGATTGAGTTGTTTCGATATTTGCTAATTTGGGATTTTTACTCCGTAATAGTTAATTTGACCAAACCCTAGTAGCAACTATATTTTGATGGATTATGAGGAATTTTCTATTAAATGTAGGTGGATTATCACTTAAGTTAACAAACCGAATTTGTGTGTTTGTGTTTAATTCAATTCGACTCTCTATTGTATGAATGTTTTCGTTAAATTTAATTCTAGCGATCTTATCCTAGGTTGTTTGATGATTAGGGTTGGGTAAATAACTTATTTTATTCAACTATAATCTAAGGAGAGTTTGAAGTAATCGAGCTTGTGATTATTCTCGAATTGTTGTTAATCGATTGAGCGAAAATCTTTTGTGAAAATTGAATTGAAAAATCATTCTCGCGGTAAAGAATTATATCTCGATCACACTCTCTCTTTTGTTGACTTTTCGCCATCATTATTTAATTTTATTGCATTTCAAATTTAGCATCATTTTAATTTGTTATGTTTGTTAGTTTAGCGAATGAATCAAACCCCCCCCCCCAATTTATTTGCTTTCGTCGTTTATTTTCTTTTTGCGCAATTAACATAATTGAACCATTTTTCTGCGGATAATGACCATTGCTTGCATTATACTAATCGAACGACATTTGCTTTGAGCCGAGTAAGGAATTATTTTTGACGCCCCTTTGGTGGCGATCAATTTCCGCTCCCATTCGGGGTGAGATCCCTCGAATATCAAATTTGACGAATTTTTTTGTCATTCCTAAGTCTAAGTACAACTAAATCTTTTTGAAGGTAAAAGTTCAATGTCATTTGAATATGAAAATAACAGAAAACTTGTTTTTGTAACTTTTCTTAGTAGGGTTTATCTTTTAAAATGTAACTCTATATTTTAATATGATATTAAAATTTAGAAAGTTCAAACGAGTAATTCAATATGTCTAAAGCTCTAACTAACATTCGAATTTCAAAATCGATGTGTTTAAACGAACAATCATCTTCTGAAAACTTGATCAGGGCCGGCCCTGGCCCAAGGCGACCAAGGCCGTTGCCTTGGGCCTCTGCTTCCAAGGGGCCTCAGATTCTGGGGCCCAAAAAAAAAAAGGCCCAAAACAGGCGCCCCAAAAACGAACGAGAAGAAAAGTAAAAACCATTCAAACGATTCAAATGAAATCAGAAATGAGAAATCCCCCAAATCAAGATTGAAAATCCCCTTCGTGATCCGTCTCTCCCCTTTGATTCTTGAAAATCGAAACGGCGAAATCCTCCCAATCCCAAATCTTGAAAGTTGAAACACCCTCCCCCTCAAGCCTCAAATATGCCGGCACTCACCAACAGACCAAGTCGACCCTTTTAGGCTTTTCCAATTTTCCCGTGTTCCAACTTCCAGGCTTCCAAGTTCCAGCAAACCGTTTTACTCCTTTTTCAGTTCAAAAATCCCTCAAATCTGTCGGCGCCCAGGTCAGTCTCGTCGTCTTCTTCAGTTCTTGTTAGTTCAGTTCTTCTGTTTTTTTTTATATTGATTTCTTAATCTTAATTCTTATGCGGTTATGTTGATTGTTGCCCTTGCAGCTGCTGGCGCCTTGTTTTGTTGGTTGCTGCGTTCTGGACTTCTGGTTCTGTGGTAGTGTGGTAACTGTGGTTCACCGTTCTGAACGACTTTCTGCCTGGCTTGCTTGCTGCCAGCCGGCTCCTGCCCCTGTGGCCCTACCCCTGCCTAGTCTGGTGACTGGTATAATTTATTAATTTTGAAGGGTTTTTATTTTATGTTATGTATTTTAATTTTTTTTGGGTTTTCTGGTTCCTGTGGTTGTCTTCCTGTAAAATGAGGGTATTTAGAGAGGTAGACTGGTAGAGGGTATTGGTTGGTTGAATAATCTTGAAGGGCCTCATAACAATGCATCGTCTTGAACCTCGTATTTCTCAAGGCCGGCCCTGAACTTGATAATGATAAAATCAAATCAAACATCAATTAAATAGTTAAATAATAGTTTTAAGTTTGGAGGCTTGTTTTATAAAATTTTGTTAACTTCTCTGCTCTAAATTTAGCACTTCAAATTATTCGATTTCACGTGCCTTCTCAAGATGAGGCTTCAAAAAATGAGCCAGGCCAGAAACCATCGAGCCATCATCTCAATCTGATGGATCATGAACTTAATATTCTTCCATCGCCAGAAATTATGGGATATCTAATCAATGGTCCGAATTCAATGCATTGACTCCTTTCTGAAACCATGGAAATTAATTAGCTGTCTAAATCAAAGATGGCAATTTCATGATATTCTTTCAAAAGTCTAATAGTTTTCGTATCTATGGAGTCAAAATAAGTTTTTTTTCCAGGTGAACAGCAAATGGACAAAAATTGAACAGTGTATTTCTGTCAATGTTCAATTATTTGAAGCACAACCGAAAGTTGAGTTGCGATTAATTATGTCTCCAGACAATATGGAATTAATTAGGTCAAAGTTATTATTACAAGACAATTAAAAATTGAAAGAGTAAAAGATAAGTTATTAGGTGTCTTTTGACTCCTAGAATTAGAAAAATACAAAAAATAAAAATAAAAATTTGACAGCAGCAAATATGCTGCCTTTTAAAATAGTAACACAGGAGGAGTAAAAAAAAAAAGCCCCACTCGACTAGGCTCGAAAAAGCCCGAGTAGAAAACTCGGGTCAAGCATTTTTTTTTGGACTTGCAAAAAAAAAAAAAAAAAAAAAAACCAAAACCTCAAATTTCGGCCCACGAGCCGACTCGACTCGTTGACATCTCTAAAAAGAGGCGTAGTCGCGAAGACCCAGAAGTTGCGAGTAGAAACAGAACAGAATGAAAAACCCTTTCACAAAATGATGGTTCTGGCCCCTTTCATACGCAAACCAATTGTTATTGATCCAGAGCAGCACACGGGTCAGTTTAATGAGCTTGGGTATTGGGCCAATTTCTTGCGTTATCGAGCAATGGTCAATTATTCCAGCAAATGGACCAAGCCGAGTTTCATCATTGTCCCAAATGAATTGAATGCAATTGACATAAATAACATCAAAACCCATCACCAATTATTATATTTTGAATTTGATTTTTTTTTTTTAAATACCCATTATTTAAGAAGAAAATTACCTAGAAACGTATATTTAAAGACTAATTTTCATGAAGAAGATAGATTAGTTTTAATTTCATAAATCAGGTGATAATAACATTTTAATAATTATAATTAATACAAATTTAATTAAACATAATCTACTGTCCCAACTCCCAACCAATTTACTTTTTCAAACTTTATTATTTTCTTCCTCTCCTTTCCTCTCTCTCTTAGTCTTCTTCCTCTCCTTTCCTCTCTTTCTTAGTCTTCTTTCCTCTCTTAGTCTTCTTCCTCTCTCTTTTTATTCCTCCCTCTTTTTATTCCTCCATACCTACCCATCCCAGTTAACTTTATTTTCAAACTTTCACTCTTCGTTCTCTCTCTTTCTTCTCTCTTTTTTACCCACCCACTTCCTTTCTAACTCCACATTTTTCGGCACCGTCACTCCTACAGCAGGCAGCGATGAGTGCTTCTCGTAGCAACTAGCTTCTCATCCCACCCAACCACCCCCACACCCCTTTTTCAATGCAGTGAAGATCCACTGTAGTGCAGCGACAATTTCTTCTTGCCGTGAGCTGGTGTGGTTATTTGATCAGATCTGTTGTTTGATGTGCTGGTGGTGGTGGTCGTTTTATCAGATGTTGTGGGGGTGGTTTTATCAAATCTGTTGTTTAGCTATATTTGGTGGTGTGGTTGTTTGATCAGATCTATTGTTTGGTGTGGTAGTTTAGGTAGTTGTTTGGTTAAATGTGGTGGGTGATTATTTTATCAAATTTGTTATTTAGCCAGAAACTAGATGTTAGAGAATCAGTCTGGTTAGTTTTTTTTTAAGGTGTCGGTGGAAGTTATTATGGTGATGATGATTGTTGTTGTGGATTTGAGGTGAATGTAGTATTTATGAACATCGATTTGAGTTAAAAGTGTTAGTGGTGGTGCATTGAAGGTGATGATGGTGGTGGATTGCGATACTTGTCTGCGGTGTGTGTAGATTTGTTTGTGGTGACCCTATATGACCAAGTATGTGTTTGTTGTGACTATTTATGATCAATTTTGTGTTGATTGTGACAAGTTGTGACTTGAGATTGACATGGTCACAGACAGACACACTGAATACAAATTTGATCACAGTTAGTCACATCGAAGACAAAGTTGGTTTCGATCAATCACAGGTTAGCGATATATGCAGATTTGTTTGTGGTGACCTTATACGACCAAGTATGTGTTGCGAATGTTTGTGACCAATTTTGTGTTAATTGTGATCGGTTGTGACTTGAGATTGACCTAGTCACAGACGGTCACACTAAATACAAATTTGGTCACAGTTAGTCACACTGAAAATAAAGTTGATCGTAGATAACAAAGTCAGTGAATTGACCAAATATAACACAGGTATGGTCACATATAACACAGTTACAAATTTGATCACCTACAATTCACCACTACGACCACCACATTTTTTTGAGATTTTTTTTATCGGCGGAGCCGGAGTAGTCATCAGAATAGTCGTTGAAGAATTTGACGGAATAATCATCGGAGTAGTCGCCGAAAAAAATGTTGTCGGAGACGGATTGGCGTCGTCGGAATATTCGCCGGAGGTGGCGTGGGTGGAGAGAGAAAGAGAAATGTTTGAATTTAAATTTTGGTGTGTGATGGGTGATTGGGTGGGTTGAAGGTGGAGTGGGATAAATAAATTAATTATGTTATATTATAATTAAATATTTAAAAAAACTGATTTATCACCTGATTTTTGAAATTTTTTATAAAGTTTGTTAGTTTTGAAATATGATTTTTATATGCATGATTTATGTGTTCTTCCCATATTTAAGTGCGCGGACTAATATTTTTGTTGTATTGGGCCTATACAATTTTTTTATTTTTTTTTGTCAAAACTTTATTTTTGAAATATAATTTTGTCTGGCTAATGAATAATTTACATACGAACGAATTTATTGGATTATACAAAAGTAACTAAAACCTACACAAAATGCGAATTAAGAAAGTTTAATCCAGTCAAAATTAACTGCTTGTCTGCTAATATTTTATCTACTTTGAAAGTTTTATAATCCACTGCAATTATCCATTTTTTTGATAAATTCCTAAATTCGAGCTACAAATTGAAATCAATATATTGTCATTCTATAAATTTGATATTAAGTCCGATTTCAATAAAACATACACGAAGAAAAAGAAAATTTAATTTAATTAGTGCAAGAAGAGCAACGAACAAACCATAAACGTTCCAAACGTGCTAACAAAATTGAAACGATAAAAGGCCAACGCCATAATAAAAAAGGTTATATAGTCTATCGAACATAATTAAAATAAATAAATATATTTAAAAACATATAACTGCTCATTAATAAAAGAACGAGTCTCGATTGTCGTCGATCTTAGCAACGTATCTACTTTCCCTCCCCTGTCCCCTAATTTTTAGCCCAGACGAATCCTACTCTACTCCGTGTGGTCGCTGTCTGTTTTGTAGGTGCATAAAAATTGATGGCATGTCCTCTTTAATCTCATTTCGAGCCCAACATCACAAATTGATCACCTTGCATGGACCTTCATATATTGCCTGTTCCAGCAAGGCCCATCTAATTTTTGTCTTGCTTTTCAAGAAATTACACCCACTCATACTTTATAATTTTTTATTTCAATAATCCGGTATTAAGATTTTTTTTATTATTTTTTTTTTCAAAAATCAGGTGCAACCCGTTCCACCCCCACACCACCATTTTAATGTAAAAATTCGATCCCTAACCCAATTTCCACCACTTCATCAACAACCACTTTAGTGGTGTCAATTGATAGAGCCGACCTATTAGCCACAAGCTCATACAAGCCGAGAGCTCGGCTCGTTTGTCAACGGCCAAGAGCTCGCGAGCTCACAAGCTCGATTTTTTAAATTTTTTTTTTTAAGTTACCAAACGATGTTTTGTTACTTTTGACGAACTCTTTAGGCTCGTGGATCATGCCCACGATTCGACTAGTCGTACAAGTCCCCTGCTAGGCTTGTGTTTGGGCTCGTCCTGACACGAGCTCGAGCCGCCCATGGGTTGAGCTACTCAACCATTTTGCCACCTCTACACCATTTTCAATCAACCGTTATTGTCGTCAAAAGAAATATCCACCTCCGTCATCGCACAAATCACTACTTCTAATGTATTTGCTCTCCACCACTATGATCATCGCAAGCACCTTATCGGACTCCAAACCCCCCTCCATTATAAGAGCCATTGTCGATTGCATATTTTCTCTAATATTTTTGTCTCCTTTCGTGAAACCAAGAGAGTTTGGCACCACCAACACCACTTAGATAAACTCCGTCACCCCTTTTTGGCTCTCCATCTTCATCATCTTATGGATCAGCACTAACTTTGCAAGCCTTCCATTACCGGTTCTTGAAAGCAAACACCCATGAACTTCTCTGAGATTTTCATGGCAGATTTGGTTGGCCATGTTGTGGAGTCATTATGGGTTTTTAAAGAGACAGAAGGGTGTGTAGGTGGGATGGCGGTTGTGGTCGTGGATTTGAGGTGGCGAAGTCGTGATTTGGGTGGTGATGGAGTGAGGTAGGATGAGATGAAGAGTTATTGTGATCAGCTAAATTTTGTAATTGTGACAAGTTAATTGGGTAAATTGTGACCATTTATGATATGTGACCTATTAAAATATATGATTTGACTTACAAATTGTATCTTTACAATTATGACGTTTTGTGATTTTTGACTAGTATGTGATTATGACCGTAAGTTGTGTGTTTATTATGACCATGATCTGTTTGATTAAAGATAGGTCATAAAATTTTATTAGTGACCACCTGATTTTTGAAAAATTTTATCAAATTTCTTAAATTTGAAAGTGTATTTTGAAAGTATGGTAATTACGTATTTTTCTCAAAGGATATGGTACGGCTCTTATTTGCCTGGGTACAAATAAAAGGTTGAATAAAACCGTTGTCGATAACAATTAACTAATAAAATAAGATTAAAGTATATCAAAATTATGCTCATTAATGAGCTGGGCTCGACATAACTGGCTATAGAAGCAGGCTGTCCCACAAGGCCACAACACTAGCTGTCATAGGTCCGACCAAATTTGTTTCAACGCTTCACCCATGGCATCAACATTAACTTCTCGCACCTTGTGCCCAAATCCCCGAGAACTCTCAACAAAGGTTTACCTAGTGCATAACCAAAATCTGATGACGCATGCCTCTCATCTCTTTCATGCTCTATATCTCCTCTACGAAAGACTCTCGAATGGACAATGGCCTCCTCAATAGCACGATAAAGCATAATCTCGATCTAGTATTAGTTGTTATATGCAGAAGCCTAGAATAAAGATGAAGACATGATCAACACGTTGTTAATTCCATACAATTACAAGAGAGTGCTAAAATATTATTACAACGTAATTAACTAAAAGTTGTAGTCTTCAAATACAAGACATACCCTTGAAAACAATTAGTGCATGAATTAAGCAAATTAAGATCAATAAATCATGTTGAATAAGGAAAAAAAGCTCCAGCTATGTCTTCCCAACAATCAAGACGTGTCATCCTTACTTGCCCGTTGGTTCATCATAGCATTTCGAATGCAACAATGTGAATTGTTATATATGTGGTAAATAAAATGAGAATAAATGCTAAAGAGAATTTTTCTAATGGGACGCGAATTGCACTAATTATGGGCTGATAAGAGTGTAGAGAAAGAGATGAGATAAATTATGAAAAAAATTAAGTGTACACATTCTTGAATGAAAATAAGTTGGATTTTTATAAACGGACATGGCCTACGTGGTCCTGTCGTGTAGCACAACTCAAATAAGTTATAAAAAAATTAAGTGTGAGGTTGTCTTGTGAAAGATGTGCTAGACATTCTTCACATTTTACTTTGTCATGTAAGTATTTTGGGTTGATGTGACATATGTCTTCATTATCTATCTTGAAACAGTGATAATCTACTCGGCTTCCGCCAAAATTTATTAGCAAACTCTTTCCTTCTCTACAAATTCAAGAAAATTCATTTCCCAAATTCTGTATCCATATAAAGAGATCAATTCTCAATTATACGAGATACTAACTTACAAAATGGTTACTAATTTCAATCCAGTTGTCACCCATGTAGATTCTATCAATAATTTTAGGATGAAATTGAGCTTCAGACTTTTGGACATTTGCAGGATCTCAACAGACAAATTTTTCATTTTGCAGAGTGTGAAATTTGATAGAAGAAAGCCTTTGAACATAATTGGAATTCCTTTAGTTGGTAGTTAATAACGGTCCACCGGTCCAATGCATTTTTTTTTATTGCACGTCTCTTCACAGAATCCAGAGCAGCTTAGAAACGCCTCATTTCTTGACTAGTTATGCAACCCCACTTCTTAATTTTTGGGTGAAAAACATTAGAAATTAAAGGTTTGGAACCTTCGCCATAAATTTTCCTTGTTTTGATTAATTAAATGTTAAAAGATCATTTTGATTAATTACATCAAATGTTAAAATATCTATTTAAAATAATTCACTATTCACAAAATATATTCTCAAAAAAAAAAAATTTACATCAAACTTATCCTGAATATAATTGTCTCGTTGTGTATTATTATCATTTAATGTATTAAAAAAAATATTCTATATTTTATAACATGTAATATTATTAAATATTTATCTAAAATAATATACTGACCATAATTATTATAGATGGAAAATAATTAATATTTACTAAAACTCAATTTTTATAAAATTACATAATAAAAACATTGTCATAGAATAGTAACAAACCCACAGCAAAAATAATGATTCGTTTTATTCATGGAGCTAAAATAGTTATTTTAATGATGAGTAATAGGAGAAGTAAAAAATAAATTTGAAAAAGTTACTCACTTTTTAGTTTTTATTAAGTTTATCAAATACCTAAATTAATTATGATCGTTTAACAAACAGAATTTGAAACATTAAAAACAATTCCAACCTTAGCCTAACAAAGGAATGGACCACACGAGAACCCGCAACCGCTACCCTTCAAGTGCGTAACTGGATAAATTTTCGAGTTGACGCAATAGTCTGCAAACTATATCAGTCAAGTTAACCACACTAAGCAAACTCAGTGTAACAGGCTCGATCGAGGAGAAAGTATTGATAAAAAAAATCGAACTCGTGATCAAAGACCTCTACATTCACTTACTCCACTAACTCGATCATCTCATAAAAAATGGATTGGACCACATTTCTTTTTTGTAAGAAAGATTGAGAAAGAGTTCCCAATGTATATAGACAACTGATTCTCTTCTTCTTCTTTTTCTTTGTCACTTGATGTAACGGATTTAATCACGGGGCCTACCAATTAATGGACTCCACTAGTTCAATCTGTATTATATGAACCAATAGAAATTGGAGTGAAGACCACACCACATTACTCACAATAAAAAGATGATAATGTTATTCATCTCGAGTTTAAATAATATGTTATAAATTTATGTGATAGTATGATCATTGTAACGTTGTCCAATAAGGATGAGCATCGAATAGAATAATCTAAATATTCTAAAAATTATAATCATTCATTAAATTTTTGATATTTATAAATGGAACCGTTCGATTCTATAAATTTTTTATTATAACAAATTGTTTTGAAAAAAAGGTAAAAAAATCGTAAGTTGGCAAACAAATAATAAGCAAAATTTTACATTATTTCATTCATTTGGTTATATTTTTAAAACCAAAATGGTAAAGAGAAATTATGTATAGACTCCACATTGCTATCTAAAAGATTCCTTTCCGGCTATTCGAGATCTCCTTCAACAAGTTTTGCCGTACAGTAACAAAAGAAAGTAATGGCATTAAGACTTATTTCTTTGGTGAATCTACTATTAGTGAATGCAATTAGATAATTTACATAATATGTGAAAGTGAGAAAAAAAAAATCTTGAAAAAAACGAAAATTCCGATTCCTAATTGGGTTTTGGCTTGGTAATTCAAGAATCGGAACCATCCATTAAATTCAAATATTTTGTAAATGAAATCATTTAACTTCGTAGAGTTTTTGGAAACTTGAATTGACGGTTCTGATTCGATTCCGGATCTAAATGCTCATCCATATTGTTCAAAGTTCAAAAATGGATTTAAGGTTGACTGAATAATGTGACAATGACTTATCTGTTACATAGATCGATGATTATTAGAGATGAATAACATTATTCTATATATAATGACTTGTGTCTATATTCAAACCGACCCAAAGATTGTACCAGGTAGGCCACTTCAATTTAACAAAATCCTAAAGAAATTGACACATAGAACACTAAAATGAGCCTACGATCTTGTTACGAACATGTCAATCCATCGACAAAAGTTTGGACACGAGTAGTTTGTGTGTCTAATATAGAACAAAAAGTCGTTCTTTTTTTATTTTTTTTTTTTTTTTGGTATATTTTATCAAATAATGCTAAACGAATCACATGGATGATCATTCGGTTGATCGCGCACACACACCTCGGGGATCGAGCATTATTTTATTCACGTGGAACCCCCTCGCAATTTCATCCATTGCGACGTGTGGACAAAGTATTTTTATTCTTTATCAAATAATAAGAATAGAGACATTCACCCGTTGTTAATCACGTGACTGAATTAATGATCGAGTTTAATTCTTGACGTGACAACCCAAAAGTAGGGAAGGAACCAGTTAGGCATTTATGTCTCTACAGACAAAATATGCAAGAAAAGCAATTAATAAACTGCTTGCCTATTTTTCCAGCCTTAAGTGGACTGTCTGTCGTAGTACGGTTGTTAACTACTCGACTATCGTTTAAAAATTTCAATATCATACAAATATCGCGGACCAATTATTATATTATATTAAAAGAATTTAATCATGCAAAATTCTTGAAAATAATTTTATTGTTATATTTGCTTGAATCAACTTTGAATTAACTAACTCAATTTCGCAAGAGTGATAGTTCGGAAGATACGAGGTGGTATGGAAGTACAACAATAATATCAACTTATTTGAAAATATCATAATTATCATCTTAAATTTTTGCACCTTTTGTAATTCATGTCATACGAACTTTCTTTCTCAACAAAAAGGTCCCATTGTCGTCCCTACGAGTTCAATCTAAAAATAAGGTTAAATGATTAGGTAACTTAGTCAAAAGAATGCAAGAGTCCAATCACTATTTAAGTTTTAAATAAAGTGTAGTTCGAAGGTCTACAATCACCTAGCTCACCTTTCTTATCGAGCAATTAGTTACTATCAAATTTTCAACAGGTCTAACTATCTCTTCAAGAGATCCAACTTTTCTTTTATCGTCCAGTAAATTATGGGCGGACTCGCTTGGTTGGAAGCTCGAATATATTTTTTGTGATCTTATCATTTTATTTAATTTTTACCGTGAAAGAAGCAAAACTTCCGTTGTGAAGTATATCTTGAGGAACTTACGACGACATAAAGTTCTCGGGCCGTAACATGATTTATTGAAGGTCTTCTTAGTTTGAATGACATGATTGAAATTGAATACATCGTACCATCGATTAAGACCTACACCACACATCACTCCAAAAAACTTTGGATTTTATACCCACTCTCACGTGAAAGTATCAGACATTAAAAAAGCAGCCAATAACTCTCAATCACAATGTATTATAGTGCCCGAACCACTTGCAGACAGTTATAATTCCACAACAAATTAATACTTGTAAGGAAAATGAGGAAATGAAAAAAAAAATGATAATGTGAAGTGTGAATGATGACGACTTCGACTCAGTTGAGTTATGGCACTGCACAACCGTGTCTTGAATAACCGAGTCGCATCCGATCCTTGTCAAACTCAAACTTGTAACCTTGTTGCATCAAGTTTCCAATCACCGAAAAGCCTGAAGAAGGTGCAACGGGCTGCAATGCCAAGCATTTAACGCCATCCGCCGCATCAATGAAGTAATTCCGAGGTGGTGGTGCAAATAATGAGCCACCAACGAGTTTGAAACTCAGTCTCGGAAGACTCGGTTTTAACTCATTCGACACATTGAAGCATAAATCGAATCCTAGAGTCGGCTCAACCGACTTAGGTAGCTTCACAAGCCGATCGACCGTGGCTAGTATGATGCGATAAGCCGGCTCCGTTAGAAAGGTCAAAGTCGTTCCTGAGTCTACAACGGTCCCACCATTGCCCAATTCATCGATGGCCCACACTGAAGGGCTTATATGTAATTTTACATTATTAACAAACACGCTATCGATCCCAATATAGTAGAACGTTGGAGAAAGAGGATTACTTAGTAGTGGAGTGAAGCTCAGCTTATACCTTTTGGCGCCGCTGTATTTCGAGCCGCCGATTAAAAGATAGCTTGATGGCGGAGGGGAAAGAGTGTAATCCATTAAACAGTAAGAAAACTTGTGCCCAAACTTTCGGCCAAGTTGAGAGAAAAATGAAATGGGTCCACGGCCCAAGCCCATGACTCCATTGGCTCCATTAAAACTTGGTCCGGAAACACTAGGCCCAGAGTTATTAAACCCACACCCGAAAGATAAATACTGAAACTGCACTAATTTACCGGAGCTAGAGTTAAACGTCGTCGTGTCGTGAGAGAAGAATCCTCTGGTGACAGACCCATCGGAGTAGGAGTACTCGTAGCGGCACGTGCTGTAGAGGCGAGTGTGGTTGCATGGCACGTGCTCCCTGGGGTGGGTTACAAGCTTACAGGATGATTCGAAGCAATGGTAAGGCGAAAATGTAGTTGAATGACGGGAAAAGAAAGTGGCGCGTGAGGAGCAATTCTGGCGACAGGCGGAGCAGGTGACCCAGATGAGGTCACTTCCAGTATCTGCAACGAGCAGTAGACGCTGTGGAGGAGTGCCCAAATGGACGGACACTAAGTACTGACCGGAGCCGAAGGATGCGGCGGAGGTGATTGGGAGCTTGGCATGGAAATGCCCACGGCGTTTGTGAAGGGTGGAGACACGGCGGGAATCGGCGGAGAGGGCCTCAGATGGTGCTGGAGGATATGGGGTTTTGCGGAGGAGTGGTAGTTTTAAGTATGCAGAGGAAAGATCTGGCAATGTAGCAGCAACGAGGAAGAAGAAAATCAAAAGACAAGATGATATTGATATTGATACGAATGCCATCAATGTTATTGGAAGGAGAAACACAACTGCACAATCAAGTACTGTAGAGAAATGAAAGATAGAGAGAGATTGTGCCAAATCTCAAATTCTCAATAATATATATTGAAAAATGCTAGTTGTAAATAATGAAGTGTATCGAATGGTATACATTCTTTTCACATGGGTGAGGGATCCACTCGAATTAATTGTATTTTATTTGCGTGGGCCCTTTACCCATGTAAGGGGGTATACACCATTTGTACATTTCAATGTACCGCTAGCACGGTTGATATATATTTCAATGTACGTATAGGCAGGATTTAAGGAAGAAGTGAGGACTCGCAGAATCTCATCTGATAAATTTATTTAAAATTTGAAAAAATAGGTAGTAAAAGTCTCCAGTCTTTCACTCAAATTGCATTTTGATCCTCAATGTTCAAACAAGAGCCATTCCCATTTGATGCTCTATTGGGGATTTTCAAGAGGTGCGAGAAATAGGAAAAGGGACGAAGTTTAAAATAGCTACATGTACTTATCCCATTTACATTTTATTTTTAAAATAAGAGTAAAGTAAAAAAAAAAACATAAAAATAAAAGTAAAATCAAATTCAAAGTAGAGATCATATTCTTAGTCCTCATTTGATTCTCTTATTGGGAAGGCAATGTGAGATGGATCATGGGACAACATCAAAGTATTTTGTCATCATTAATTTCATTTTATCAAAACGGTTTAAAACAAGATTAATAGTATGATCGGAGAAGTTGAAAAATGTACTATGTAGAAATTGATACGGTCCAATCTAAATCGTATCAATGGACCATTTGATGAACAAATCGGTCAAATATTATCGAAGTCTATCAATTTTTAAGCTTGTTTAATCAAGACTCTTCATTAATCTTTCCAATGCAAAAATTAATAATAAAAAATTAAACAATATTCAAACTCGATTGTTTAGTATGGAGACATATATTCCAGATGGAAGTAGCGATGGTTTAAATTAATAATCCGCTGATCTAATACTCTGATCGAGTCATCAATCGATCTGGTCCGGTCCAATCTAATAATTATTAGTCCAGAAGGACAATAAATGCGCCTTTTTTAAATATTAGGGAGCTCCTTTGTAATGTTTCCTATTTTCAAGGTAAGAGTGATAACATTAAGATGCCTTCGTTTAAGCAAAGGAATTTGTGCTGTTCCTAGTTGGTTTTGGGTCGGGCAGAGTGGTTTGGTGTGGTCATGATCTAATGATGTTATGGGACGACATGATAACTTGTCTGGTCTCAATTGTCTAGCTTTTTTGTGAGCTTCACAGCTGGCTTTTTCAGATTTTTCTATGAATTCCTTAATTTTCTCTCTCTCTCTCTCTCTCTCTCTCTCTCTCTCTCTCTCTCTCTCTATATATATATTTTTTTGGTTTCCATCAAAAACTGGGGTGAGGAAAAAATTGCTTCATTATTCAGTTACTTTATTTTTTTATTTGATTCCTATATATTGCCTCTTCCAATCAAATTTCAGAGCTAAATTTTTATTTATTTTTATAAGCCCCTGTTTGATCCATATTATTTCCAAAAAATAAGTTTTTCACTCTTTTTTTAACCACATATTATTTAATAAAATAATATTATACGCAAATTCAAAACTTTTTCTTATGTTTTAACTGCACATATTTCATTAATTTACTATTCCAAAATACATTCTTAGGAAAAAGAAAAAAATGGAGCTCAAACTTTAAATAACGTTCCAACAATCCTAATTTAAAGGATAGATCGACATAAATACAATTTCACCAATCATTTCTAGGAGTGGATAAAACAGTTGGTACTAATCGAACTGAACTATTTTGTTAATTTTTTTTAGTGGTTTTGGTTCTTAGAATCTAGATACGTCTGATTCTCGCATTTGTTATAAATTTGAGAATCAAAACTAAGAATCCCACCTTAATCAATTTCTATTTTTTATACATAGAACCAATTTCTTTTCTTTCTTTTTAAAAAAAACAAATTACAGTATAAAAAATTCATTTTAACTTAAATCTTAAAAGGGCAGAGGTCATTTATTTTATCCCCAAACTTCAAAATCAAACCCTAAATCTTATTTTCTCTTTCTTCCCCAAAACACACACCAACACCACCGATGTCATCTATCGAATGATTTGCTTCTAGTTCGATTCCATTATTACATATGGAACCAATGATTCCATTACAATGATTTTAACTTACGTTTGCTATGTATTTAATTGCATGCATGTAATACATTTACATAGATTGTAACTTTCAAGATATGCGTTGTTATTATTTATTTAATGGTTTTAAAATAATTAAGAAAATATTAAACGCGAAAAAACATTTTTTTTTTTTCCGTTGAGACGGACTTATACTTATATACTTGAAACTTAATATTGTAATTTTGATACACTTCACACCTTTTTAGAACTTTAGTCATTACAACCTCATCTATACACAGTATGTTTCATTGTACCATCATACCATTTTTGATACATTGTCCTTTCAATAAAATTAGAAAAAAGACAGGATTTTTTAGGACAATCATGTTCAAATATATTGTCTGTCTTTTATATTCCCCTACCGACTTCAGTTAAGTTGTTATCAAAACCTCAACAAGATAATACCATATTGTTTGCTCATTAATTTCAAGGAGAGCCTCTACAGGGGATCATTGGTGAAATTGTTTTGAGTGTACAACTTTGTTCAGATCCCATCAAATATTTAGATTCATTGTCATCTATACAATAAAAAGGGGAATCCAATTTCAGTACCATTCTTTAGGGAGATCATTCGAGATACAATACGGGGGCTATGTAATTTTTACAAATTAGATCGACAAAGAAGACCGTGGGCCAGTTTGAGATCAATCCACGACACTCAATATTTTGGTAATTACACAAAGACCTACTTTTCAAAATCCACTTTAAAAAATAAGATAGAAGGTTTGATTATACAAAAATCAGATGTTTTTTTTATTAATATATTTTAAAATTAATTATTTATCCTACACAAATCAAACCCTAAATTATTTCACCCACACTTCCCTCTCTCTCTCTCTCTCTCTCTATATCGAACCTCACCTCTCTAGAGCTCTATATATATATATATATTGGAGTGAATAACCGGCCAAAAGAAGCAAGCCCAGCGTTAGTTGTTCTGAATAACCGGCTCAAAAGAAGCAAGCAGAAGCAGAAGCGTTCTCGAAGCTCTCGAAGCAAAAGCAGAAGCAGCGTTGCGTTGCTGTGCCGACGGTGCACCAGAAATTTGGGTGGTGGTGATGGTGTGTGTGGTGACGGTTTGTGGTGATGGCTATGATGGTGGAGGCGATAGACGTGGAGGTGGAGGTGGAGGTGGAGGTGGTGGTGGAGGCATGTAGTTCGAAAATCACATTTTTTTGGGTGTTTTCAGTTGGCGAGGGGGCTGTAGTGGAGGCGATGTGTTTGGATGGTGGTGGTCGTGGTGGTGACGATTTAATGGGTTGGTGAATCTGTTGGTGACGGCGATGGTGGTGAATCATAATTTTTTGGGTGTTTTCAGTTGGTGAGGGGGGGCTGTGGTGGTGGCGGTGGTGTTTGGATGGTGGTGGTCGTAGCGGTGATGTGTTAACTGGTTAATGAATCTGTTGGTGGTGGTGAATCACATTTTTTTGGGTGTTTTCAGTTGGTGATTGGGGCTGTAGTGGTGATCGTGGTTTAACAGGTTGGTGAATTTGTTAGTGGTGGTGGCGACAGTTGTGGGTTGGTGACGGGATGGTGTTGGCGGTGATCGTGGTGGAGGTAGCGGTGGTGACAGCAGGTTCGAGAAATTTTTGGTTGGTCGTGGTGGTGTGGTATGGTGGAGACAGTTGTCGGTGGTGGTCACATATTAGTTGGTTGATTGTGACCACTAAATTGGTTAATCTGTGATTAATAAAAAATATGTAACCAATGATTTGGTTAATTTGTGACTAAAAAATAATATATGACCTAAGAAATTATTAATCGGTGACCAATAATTTGATAATTTGTGACTGTATGATAAGTTGTGATTTATAATAATTGTGATTTGTGACCGATGAACAAATTGTGACCTATGAAATTTGTGAATTGTGACCGTAAAATAATTTGTGATATATTAAAATTCTGATTTGTAACTTTGAAAATAAATCGTGACCTATAAAATATTTGATTTGTGATCTTGAAAATAAACTGTGACCTATAAAATATTTGATTTGTGACCTCGAAATAATTTGTGACTAATTAATTTGACAATATGTGATCAATAAATAAATTTGTGATCAAATCGTATATATCTGTGGCATATATATATATATATATTTAATTAATTAGATAAAATTTAATAAAAATTTGATTTTTGAAATTTGAAACTTGTTTTTTTATTATTGAAATGGACCTAGGGATGACAATTTAACCTGCCCTGCCTCGCCTCGATCGATGGGCCCCGCCCCGACGGGTTGGCTGGATGGGACGGGGCATCATGAAATGGACCTAGGAATGACAATTTAACCCGCCTCGTCCTGACTCGACGGGTTGGCGGGGCTAGGCGGGGCGGGACGAGGATACCCCGCCTCGAACCCGCTCCGTGAAAAAAAATTAAAAATAGAATTTTAATAAATGGTTAGTTTTATTTACAATTTTATAACATGTTTCTAATCAAACAATTATATTATACAATTGTAAATTTAAAATTTTACATAACTAACAATTGTTTATATAATTCATAAATTCGGTTATTCAATCTTTTTATTATAATTAAATTATATAATCTGAAAATTTGAATCATGATAGTTAAATAAATATTTTTTATTTTTGAAAGATTTATACCAATTAATTAAAGCAAGTTAATATTTTAATCGAAAAAACTAGAAAAAAATTTAAAATATATGGAATGACATTTAAGTTTTGGGTTAAGGGTTGAACTTTAAATAATAACATAACTCGAATTTTGAAAATGTAAAAAAAAAAAAAAAATAATAAATAAAATAAAAATTAAATGGGAAAAATTCTCGTCCCATCCCCGCTCCGTCGAGGTTGGAGTGAGATGAGATGGGGCGGGGTAAAGGTGTCCCGCGCCGAACCCGCCCCATTACCATCTCTAAATGGACCACACTTATGTTCTTACTTTTTAATTTTCTCCTCAATATTTTGGACAATTGGGTTTTTATTTAAATAATTATCATCTTTGCACATTAATTCAATTGACATGCAATTTAGTTATTTATGCATCTTAAACCAATTAAAAATTTAATTTTAAATTGAAATTAAATGACGAGCACTCAATCAGAATGCATGACATACATAGTTATTTGAATAATGTCATTTCCTAATTCCATATGAATGACATATTCATTGGAAATGATCAAATAGATAAATAAAAAACGACAAATAAACAAAAAAAAAAAAATCGAATTGTGGGCAATTCCTTAGACAAAATAATATATAAATACTCTAATTGGACCCGACCTAATATCTTCAATTTGATCCAACTATCTTTAATAGATACTATTCTTCTGGGCTTCAAGTGATCTGCTAATTAATGGGCTTCACCAAAAAATATAGGGAACACCACACAAACCCTACATATAAGAATCACTTTTCAAAATTAACAAACTTGTTAATTTATTTCAAAAATCAGGTGGTAGATAAATTTATTAAATATAAAATTATAATATAATATACATTAATTATTTCCACTTCCTACTACGTTATCCATACCATCCTATCACCCCCACTATACCACCTTCTTTCCACCTCTCCATTGGCTCCGGCGACCACTCCGGCAACAGCTCCGGCGACGGCGACTTTTCCGGCGATTTTTTTTTTTTTTTTTTTTTTTTTTTTTTTTTTTTACCGATGACCCGTGATTAGTTTTATGACATTTCAAAACTAACAAACTTGTCTAATCATTTAATAATATATCCCCACCCACTCCCACCAATTTAATAATATATCTATTAATAATATTTCACCCCTACCATACCATCCCAACCCCGTGGATCCCACCCACGGACCCCACACCACACCACTCACCTTCCAAAAAATTTTCAAATATTAAAAATTGGAAATTACATCCCAGATCATGAACCATCTCACCATACCCTACCCCACCCCAAAACTTACCCACGGAACCTAGAAAATGTTCAAATCACTGTATGTAATCGAGTCGTTATCTGTGAGTAATTGAAACCAAATTTGTATTTAGTGTGACTAACTGTGACCAAATTTGCGTTGAGTGTGACTGTATGTAACCAATTCTGTGCTAATTGTGACCAATTGTGACTTGATAACAATTGGTCACAATTAGTACAAAATTGGTCACAACCAGTCACAATTTTGATTATAGAAGATTATCATAAACAAATTTGCACACACCAGAGACCAGCTCCACAATTCACCAGAATAACCTCCAATGCAACACCACGGTCACCTTCAACTCAAATCCACAACCATAAATACAACATTTACTGGCTTATATTATCTGTGACTATTTGTGACCAAATTTGTGTTTAATGTGACTGTCTGTGACCAATTCAATATTAATTGTGACCGTATGTGATCAAGTCACAATCGATCACAATTCGCACAAAATTTGTCACAACCAGTCACCATCGTATGTGATCAATTCAATAATTATAAGCTCCTTTAAAGTTATTAATCTAAAACTGAAATCAATAAATAATGAGTGCATTTCAGCTAAAACACCAGATTTTGCACTGCTTTATTCATTCAATCGTTTTTTTTTTTTAAAGATCATGCTTTGCTTTCCACTTATATTACCACAAATACAAATTAATTTAACAATAGTGAGCATGATTTAAATCATACGCACAAGTCCATATCCTGGACAAATTTGTCATTGAAGAAAATGAGAGCAGACAATTTTACTCAACTCTCCATAACCTGTTTCAAAATTACAAATGAAAAGTGAAGAGTTTTGTGCATCAGATAAAGCGCAGTTGCTGCCGATGATTCCAACACATAGCCCACAGACGAGATTTGCAAATCCCACAATTATTCCAGATGCAAAGATAGCATACCAAAGCAAGACGGATATAATTTGACCGAATAACTTCCTCCGTGGCATCATAATCCACTTCCAATATTTTATAATAATCCTAAACATCCAAATTCAAAAGAAAACTCAATTAACAAAAAACGAGAAACGAAAAATCGGTGAAATTTTCAATAAATACAATTCGCAAACGCAAAATTAAATAGATAAAATAATACCTTTAGCTTGTATAAAACTGAAGAAAAATTGAAGTTGACATTATTTCTGCCTTTCGATTCTTCGTCGTTGTGGTGTTGGAAATAGTCGTAAAACTCTTCCCACATCATTTTCCTTTACAAGAATATCGAAAAAATAGGTTTCTGCACCCGAAATTTAGGTGGGAACTGAAAATTCTGGGTTTTATAGCTGAGTAATTTGGATTGGGGAGGAAAGGGGAATGGGGGGAAAGAGGAAAAATGGACTGGAAAATTGAAACCGGACATGCTTACGTGGTGGCGACGGGCGCGATGTCCTCATTTGTAGTGAAATGGGTAGGTCTCCGGCGGCAGGTGCTCCCGTGACGGTGTAGAGAGGGAGAAGTTTGATGGAGAGTGAGTGAGAGAATAAAATGAAATGGTTAGGGTTTCGAATTGGTATTGGTGCAGAATGTAAATGAAATGGGGGTGGCGTGGGTGGTGGTACGTAGATTAGGTTTTATTAAATTTTTATTAATTATAATTATTAAAATTTAATTACCACCTGATTTTTGAAATTAAAATTAACCCTCCTTGTTTCTGAAAATTAGTCTTTAAATGTAGGTTTGTAGGTAATTTTCCCAAAAATATATTCAAGTCCAAAGTCTAACTCTTGGTCCAATGCTCCAGCCCATTCTTACACACCAGATCTACACGATTTGAGACCCGAAAGCCCCATCACACGTACCTAACCTACGGGATAGAAACCCAACCTTGTAGCTGATCTTACCACCATCGCCCACAAACAACACCCAAAGATGTTGTCGAGGGTTGCCTTATGGCCCATCAGCACTCTATCATTGCTATTACAGCAGTATCAGACAATATTGTTAGACAACATCAATCAAATTACGTAGCTGTGTGGTGCAGCAAGGTAAGCCACTCGACTCGGGTAGAGTACATAGGCGATGTCGATGCATGACAAATCTTCCAAGCATCAACAGTAGCCAAAGGCTGTGCCACACACTTGAGCCCATCGATGGTCGATCAATGCCACCTGCGATTGAATGGCAACATGACCTCGTTCCCTATTCTGTCCATCTTCTATTCTTGATTTTTAATTCTTCAATTCTTCGACTCAATTGCAAGACCCAATATTTTTACAAAAAGAAATTACAATATTACTATTTTACAATTTCTTACATCCAAAATTATAGTTCTATCTAATTATCAAAATTAAAAAATTAAAACTTTTACGAATTATGTACCCACATTTATAAAATTTAATAATTGAATTCAACAAAATCTATTGATCACGATCGAAACAATAATCAATTCATTCACAATCATTCATTCATTAATCAACTAATTCAAAACCTTAGTATTCTCTAAGTTCCATTGCATAGGATGAGTGAGCACCATAATTTGACCAAGAATTCAAAACCTAGAATCTACTTCTAGAATACATGACTTATTAGTTATTAGTGATCAAGAAAGTTTGTTATGAAAAATCTCTAACCCCTCTAGTCTTTATATAGACTTGAATAAGTATTGTTTCTTTGTTCATAGACATAGGTTGTTGCAGTATTTGTTATGTGTTGAAATAATTATTGTCCACATGCGCTCCACTTCAACCACAAAATGAATATTTTTACCTCATTGTTTCCTTGTTCAAAGGCCCCATTTAATGTCCACGCGTAGTAAAATGAATATTTGCACCTCGACCATCGAATTGATCTCGTCCTCGAAGGATTGATCATTGATTCTCTATTCTATTTGAAGACCTCAATGGGAGAAGCAATGCTCTATCTAGGCCTCTCTTCGCTAACCCAAATGGCGAAATTTATTTAAAGCCTTGGCAACGAAGCAAAGATAAGAATCCGAAGAGGAATAAACATTATTCTGCCTTGCGCTAGCCAAATCTTTTAGAGATTGAAGATGTGCGATTCAAAATAGCCCCGAATAGAAAGAATTCATGGGCTTGAATTTCTTTGTCTCATTGATGGCCCGGATTGAAAGAGGGGTAGAATTTTCTGCTCCACCAATGTCCTGGAATTGAAAGAGTATCTGGGTTCGAATTTCTTTGTCCTATTAATAACCCAGATTGAAAGAGTATCTGAGGTTGGATTTCTTTACCTTACAAATGGCATCGAATTGAAAAAAAATATGGGTAAGATTTCTAGCCAAACTATCGTTGATTGAAAAAGTATCTCTGATAAAACAGGCCATAATTATATAGGTATGAATTTCTTCTATAGATGAAGCCTCAAAAAACTTATGAGGCTAGAATAAAAATGATTTGTTATGGGTTTCTTTCTAGCACAAATGCTTTAGTATCATCAAAAATCTACCTATCTTGCTTCAACATCCACTTATTACATTGCAGAAAATAGGCAAAACAGTGATACGAACCATCAATACAGAATTTCAGCACTACCAGCAACAAAGCATAAAAAATCCTTCATTTCATATAAATATGAAACTCAAGACTTCAGAGAACTAAAACTTGCATGCTAAAATAATTATTATTCACCTAGACGTTCCCCGCTACAAATGGGATCCATGGCATGCCCACGTGTTACTAAATGAATATTTGCACCTCGATTTCTGAAGCGTGTCAAATAAAAAATGCTCCTCGGCCACCGAGGCACTCCTTATCAAAAGATTACAGACCCTCCATTACCTGGCTAAAAGATAATTGGAAGCCTCATCCAAACGACAATATTAATGGCAATGGTTTGACCTTGGACATAGACTTTAGTATAATAAAATCATGCGCACACATAACGAATTACATGACAAGTGTGAAGTGTCACGAAAAGAATAAACATCAACAAGAATATTGGAACTTGGACTTAATCAATCATAATTAGAGATGTCAACGAATCGTGTCGAAACTTGAGGCTCGGGCTCGACTCGAGTAAGTAGCTAAGTAGCTGCCAGTTGCAGGGAGCTAGCTTATTATTTTTTTAGGTACAACTTATCAAGGGCTGCTTCAGAGCTGAAGAGTTAAATTGACACCACTAATCATGACTTTGAACATAATAATGAGATGATGTTAACTGATAAAAATAACTAAAAGCTCCTAAAAATTGTTAATAAATAAGGTCATTTGCACAACTAATAAAGTGTTAAAAATTAAAAGGTGAGAAATCTAAAGATTGAAAGTCTAAAGATCTAACCTTCAACTCTCTAAAAAATTCACCTCGAATCAAGGCAAAACCTAGGATAAGAATATTGAAAATCTTAGCATTTTCCAACCAAAGTATATCCTTTTTCGGCCAAAATAATGTTCGAACTTTTCTTTCTCTCTTTCAATCTAACCAAATTCTAGCTAAGTAACTCTCCGATTGGTATCTTGGGAACTTGAAACTTAAGTTATAAGCAACATATAATTCTTCCAAGCATATGGTCAAGCTTACCATATGAGCTCAAAAATTTAAATTTTACTTTTAATTGATTAAATTTCAGATTTGACTTTTAATCAACCAATTGACTTTGGTCAAACTTGACTAGGTAATATCTACCCTTAGGCTTCAATTATATATATTAAGTCCTTGAATTTTTTCAAAACTACTAAAAGGACCCAATTGGACCTATAATCTTAACAAAACTGAGGGCTAAAGTCATATTTAGAGCTCTGAATAATAATTCTCGATCAACATACAAAAATAGTTTCATCCGTACTAACCACCGTATTTTATATTTCATTCATCAGTCGAAGGAACTTTATATATATGCTCAAAATATTATGTAACCCTGTTTTATCGAAATAAATAAAAATATGCTTTTTATTCAATAACAATCTAAATGTTTATCTTATTAAAATAAAATCCTAATTCTTTTGGGCACACACCCCAACACATAAAATCCGAACAATACTACTGTTTAAAACTTCAGATTTGTATGATTAAAATATGTGCCAGAAGGTGCACGTTTGAAATGGGTTGTATTAATCTGTAGTTAATTTTTTATTTTCTAAAAATCAATCAGAAAATAAAAAAGAATTTTGAAATATTTAGGCTTGGTGGCATAGCTTGGCATAAGTTATGTCGAGCCGTAGACATTCTACACAGATTAGGGACTGGGGTAATCGTAAAAAATATTAGAGTTAGACCATCCAAGGATGTGCTGAAAACCTTTACCCATGCCCCCTTAATTATAAGAGACGTGCTACAGGTACAAGTCCTGCTTCGCAGGACCTATACAAGGCACACAAATTGAGGGTGGGTGGAGGCATATTTTTTTATAATATTTTAATCACATGGGCTCCACCTATGTGAGTTTTCTGTGAAATTTTTGAAAACCATTTTTCTGTACTTATGACATTTTCCTAATTATAATATCTTAGGGGTCAATCCTTATGTCAAAGAGTAATAGTTAAATCACTTCTAAATTTACAGTAGAAAAATGGATTAATCTATTTGTACACTTTATGGTGTACCAAATAAATTACACCTCTCTCACATGGAGAGGGGCCCACAAATATTTTATTATGTGTGGGACCCCCTTCATGTGAGGGGGTGTAAAATTATGTGTACATCATTATATACACATAGCATGGTCCTAGAAAAATTCTAAACATATTTAGGTAGAACTTATAGCTTAAGCTTCATTTTGTGGTCAAAATTATTTCAAGTCAATAGATGTGTAATTCAGAACTTAAAAGATAAATAAGCTACTTAGGAAAAAGTAAAAAACTTATGGGTCGTGCTGTAGCAATCGAGCTTTGACATACGCCTTGAACAAACACACACAAACAGCAGAGATCGACATTTTTTTATTCACACGGGACCCACGGCAATGTGAGAGGACGGTCAAGCATTTTCGATCATTTAAGCAAAATCAAAAACTTATTTTCATCTCAAAGACCGTGGGACCCACATCATAAAATGTGGGCTTAAATTGAAAAAAAAAAAAAAAGAGAGAGAGATGCTAGAAGAAAACATTTATAATCATGGAAAAAAATTATACATTAAAAATTGAATTGACTACTATTTTGAATGCATTAGATTTAAAAAAGAATCGAGTTGATTATTTGAATCACTCGTGTTAAAACTAGAAATAAGTTGGTTTATTCTTTAGGAATTTATACAAGACACTTTGTTAATTTACTTTTCAAATTCCAATTCTACTATTGTTTCTTTTTTATTTAACAAATATTGACTTTTAAAAATAAATAAATTCGCACATGTAACTAAATACATGTACAAAAATAGATGCAACTGAGAGTGAAGAGATCATGGCGAGTCCCATCCACCACATCTTAGCCAAATCACTCAACTGTTGTCAACAATAGCACTACTGAGAGAGCGAACTCAATAGATAGCGTAATTGCAATTTTCTGCTGGATTTGAAAGCGATGAGTGTTGGAGTGGAGCAATTCAAGTGTTGATGGTGGTTGTTACGCTAAGTATGGTATTGAACTTCAGTTTGCCTCGTAGTGGTGTACTAATGAGAAGGTTTTATGGATGGTTGTGATGGAATATTTTGACACCATTTGTAGTGGTGGGAAATGTAGTTTATGCGTGGTCAACATCATCTAGAGTCTCCAAGCTGTTAATTGCATTTGCCTCCTTCAAAGCACCAATTTTCGAATGGCACCATCACCTTGGTAATCCCTCCATTAAAGTTTCCCAGTCACTTACTATCTTCACACTACCATCTTGTGGGGGTAGGTTAAGGAAAAAATTTCACATCGATTAAATGACCAAAATATAGACTAACATATAAGGATTTGAACTACTTCTCTTAATAATGTTGACATTTTAAAATGAAATATTAAATCTTAATATAATATTAGAGCCTATTAAACTCAAACAATCAATATGTGAATTTAAAAATTGATCTGCTCAAACGAACCACCATTTTGTGAGAGGTATGTTAAGGAGATAAAATTTCACATTGGATAAAGATAAAAACATACCAACTTATAAGAACATGCATTACTACTTTTAATAATGTTGACATTTTAAGATGAAACATCAAATCTAAATAATGACGACTTAGTAATGGCGCAGATTAGTGGTAGGGATTTGCTAGAATATTTCGACATTTGTGTTGGACTAAGATGCCGGCTTGGTGATGGTGCAATTGGCGAAGGTGGCTAAAGCTTGGTGGTTGTGCCGATCCATTTGGTGGCAGCTGATTGCAATGGTTGTATAATCTAGTGGGGACGGAATGTGGTGATCATGATGGTAAAGGTGTAAATCAGCGTTGATGGCAATGGTGATAGTGGAAATTAACGGTGACAAGGCCAATAATAATAGTGGCGTCTATAGTGATGGTGGTGGTAGAAATAGGTGGCATTGGTGGTGGTCACAAAGTATATAAATTATGAGTTCGCTCTAAATTTTTTTAGCTGGTCGCAAGTTCAAATCAATGAGGAATGTTGTATTTGGTTACATTAGTAATCCAAATTCTTGTATAATTTAATATACTTGATTGACTAAACACATTCATCCTACGTATCGATGATTTGCCAAAGCTTAAATGACTTTAATAGTAAGGACTCGTTTGGAAGGGTTTTTGAAAAGTCAAAATCTACATCTGAACATGTTTAAATAATTTTTTGAAAAGTAATTTGTTTGGTTAAAAAAGTTTTTAGAGAAAGTTGATTTAAAGTAACTTTCTTATAAAACTCTCCTATAAGAAACTTTGTCAAATGGATCCTAAGATATCTAGCCTTACTACAAGAAATGTCGATGCACGAGATTAAACTTCTTGATAAAATTGTAGATCAAGAATAATTTGATTCAACAACAAAACATGTATGTACACTTTAATTTTTATAAATTGTTGCATACATCTTTATACTTTAAGACTTTGCTTGGGGAACTTGATGTTCATCACTTTGCCATATATGTAGATATATTTGATGACCTCAATTAATGATCTGTTGATGAATTTTGGAAATATTGATAGTTTAAATAATATTTTGTTGCCCATTTAGTTAGAAGTGTTGACAAATATTTTAGGTACAAATTTTTGTTAAAAGAACCTTAAGATTGAAGAAAGGTAATTATATTCACACCACATTTTTTACTCGTTGCACTACATTTTAATTGCATCAAATTCCTCGAGATTTGTTCATTGTAGCTCTTATGTACTTAATTTGTTAAAACAAATATTAGTATTAATCTTCCATTAATGATCATATCTTTTCTTTGCTAACGATTTCTATCCAAAATAAAATAAAATTGAAAGAGCTTAAGAAAACGTATTATCTATCATATTCTAAAAAATAAGAATAAATGTATAAGTACGACAAAATATATTGTTCTGATTTCAAAGTATGCAAATTAAACATTCTTGCAAAAGTCATTATAAAAATGAGACATGCTAATTAATGGAAGTCTAAAAATAAAAATTCAATGAAAAATTTAGGTACATAAGTGTTACAATAAATAATGTTTGAGGACCTCTTAGTCGATATTAATTGGCACATCATCTATAGTTGAAACATATAATTCACTCAATACATAAATCCATTGATTATAGTAAATAATATAAAACAACTAATAAAAAACTGAGTACAAATATCAAATACGATAATACCTTCTATAAATTTTGGTAAATCATCTAATGCTTCTACAACTCTATCTTATCGAAATATTGACGAATCATTGTAGATTCCTTGTTAATATACAATCAATTTTTAGGGCAAATCACCGCATCAACCTTATTTGCACTCAATCAACTCTGAAAGATTCAAGAATTAGACCACTAATAGAAATGCAGAGTCAGAAACAATTGCGAATATTTGAATAGCTAATACATTTTTAGGCATTTGGGAGACAATATTTTACTCATTTGCATTTAATTTTGATCAAAGTAATATGTCGAAAGGCACATTGATCAAATCTTCACAACGATCATTTAAGTAATTTATCAAATGATTCTAGCAATTAACAGTAAAATCTAGAAATTAAGTTAAAATGTAAATAATTAATTGAGTGATGTGACCCAATTTGCTAAAAATTTAAGGTAATTCGTCACAAATTAGAACAGAAAACACAACTACCAATAAAACATAGCAAATAATAATAATAAAAAAAAAAAAAAAAGAGAATTTGGATAAATTGACGTAAAAATTTAGTTGAAATTCGAGGAAATTGTTAGTAGAGGTAAAGAAATGGTGTAAATTTGAATTAAAATCTAGATTTAATTGTCTACTCCATAGTGATGGACATTTGATGAATATGTTTTAACAACAATTGTTCAGTACTTCAACCAATTCGAGAGTTTTGCATTCACGTTGTGATGATTGATGAATATTTGAATATGATTTAATTAATTAATTGAGAGTTATAATTTTATATTTACATATTTAGTTTAATTGGGTTAGGTCTAATATGGATATTTATTTTTAATTGGATTGAATAAAATTTAAATTAATTTGTTTTTAGATCTTTTTGTAAACGAAAGATTGAAACTTAGAGCAAACTATTTTAAATCGGTTTGGTTTAATTCAAAATCAAAACATTAGCGGATCCTCATGGACCCAAATCAACAGTTTGGTTTTGATTTGATTTGATTTTGTAGTTTGGAGATTTTGTTGTTCAGCCCTAGTTAAGACAGTCAAAATATAGAAAATCATCACATTTTGAAGTAATGACTTTCATTGGTTTAATCCAACTAAATTAGAGAGGACAATGATTGCGATTTAACCTTAGAATAAATGCCCCAGTTGAGAATTTTAAGAGTATGCGTCTTATGGAGAGAAATGATATGTTTGACCGTTGAGAGTTTGGATTGAATCAAGTAATGAGTTTATAGTGATTTAGTTAACTACACGCACTCGTCAATTTAAAATTGTATAAGTCGAGATTAGTCTTGGTATCATAATTTTGATTGCTTTCATAAGTTATGCATACAATTTCAAAACGTAAGGCAAAACGACAAACTATCTAACTGTATTACTTATAACGTGTTTTTTTTTATTAAATAGATAATTTTCTTCGAGCAAGAAAAATGTTCAAGTTTGTGGATACCTGATTAGTGTAATTTTTCCACTTATTTAGGTCATCAAAAGTGGATATTTGGGAGTGCCTTTAGAGAATTATTACTTAATATTGTGTATATATTATTTGTCTTTGTTTAGGAAAAATTTCAATGATTAGAAGGCTTTTGGAGAAAATAAACAAAAAAATGGAAGAAAATTACATGAATTGTGCATAAATTGAAGATGGGAGCCAAAATGACACGATGTGGAAAATGAAAGGTTTCAATTGCAATTGGAAGGATTGGAGTATCCTGGAAAAATCTAATCGAGGTCCAAAATTGACAAGGCAATAGTTTGAGCCCATCTAAGAGATTTCTTCGTGCCCAGTAGTCAGCTATGTAAGAAGGAGGCATGAATGCAAACAAACCTAACCACTATCTTAGAAGTTGTTCCTATAAAAGATTATTGTTCTTAGGTATCCACGTCCCGAGAAACCAGGTACGTTTTGATGAGCAAGAAGAAGCCAGTACACGAGAAGGGACAATTGACTTAGTAAATGTTGACATATGATTGATTACAACCTTAAAGTTTTGATTATAACAAATAAGCTAATCTCGTTTGCTAACAAGTTGAATTCGAGTGATTATAGTTTTTCAAAATACACTATGAGAAATTGATCGATGATCGTCAAAAGATCAAAAGCTATCATCACAAATCGGATTCAAGATGGAGGTCAAGATCGAAGTCATACATTCAAGAATCAAATAGCCAAACTTCAGAGGAAGATTAAAGATATGATTTCTTAGACAAAATGTAAAGGTACTAACACTTTGATATTTGACAATGAATAGTTAAGCTCAAAATCTTTCTATGCATTAAAAACAATTTTTGTGCAATAAACAACGTTCAAATGCAATGTTTTTTTTTATCAAACATAAAAATGACTTTAAAAAATATATTTTGACTTGAAAAATATATTTTTATCTTGAAAAATTAGTTAAAAATATTGTCCAAATGTCCATGCCTTTCAAAACTTTCAAATCAGGGTCAAATGACGGTCCAAAATTTGACCGCTCCGACCTTAGATTTTTATTGTACAAACGACAATATTGATCATCCGGACAAGGGGCGGTCGACTGGATGAATCATCCATAAATAAAGATTTTTGACGTTTTTGAACATTATAGTGAGATTCTTAGCTTAAATATTTAAAATTAATTAATTTATTCTACACAAATCACAACTAGAGGTGTCAAAATGGTCGGACCGATCGTGAATCGGCCCATGAATCGAGCGGGCCGAATCATGGGTCTAATAAATCTTTTACCGGTCCGGGCCGGATCTTGGAAAACGGGCCTACAATTAACTGCGGTCCTTTTAAAAAAAAAAAAAAATTTACCATTTATTTTTTTAAGTGATAATCTTTGAAAAAAAAGGGCCGACCCGTTCATGACCCGGCCCATGCAGGCTTTGCAGTTCGGGCCGGGTCACTTAGTTTTTTCCCCGGTCCGGGCTTTTTTAATAGCGGACTGTGAACGGGACTTTTAGTGTGTGGGCCGGTTCGGCCCGACCCTCCCGTTTTGACATGTCTAATCACACCCTAAATCATTGCTCTTTTTTTTTTTTTTTCTCTCTCTCTATGAAATCTCGCCTCTCTAGAGCTCTCCGCCAGAAGTGACCTGCCGGAGTGAATAACCGGCCAGAAGAAGCCGGCCACCATCGCCAAAGACCAGATGCACTACGCTGCCATACCCTGCTGTCCACAGTCGTTGCCCCCGCCATCACACCCACCACAAGGTGTCACCCGTTGATCTGAGAGTGACGTTGATTTGAAGGCTTCGATCGCAGCACGATGATATTTTCTTTTTTCCTTATTTTGATTTATTCTATGGCTGATGGATGTGTGGGTGTGGTCGCAATTTTGGCTGCGGTGGTGGTGATAGCGGCGACGTAGGGTGTGGTGGAGGCTACTTGTCACGAACATGAACGCCGCCGTGTGGTAGTAGTAGTGGTGGTTTTGTGTGGGTAGATCTAGAATCGCGATTTGAGATATTGGGTTGATTTGAGTACCTCAACGTCGTTGTCCGTGCGACGCTCGCCGCGGTGGTGTTACTGTTACTGTTGGTGTTGTAGTGGTGGTGATGTCGGCGGTGGACGGCATCGCTGGTGGTTGTTAGCGGTGATGCGGTGTTTTGGAGTGGTGGGATGAGACGTGGGTGCTGTTGATGTTATAGTGGTGGTGATTGAAAGTTACGGGATATCGCTAGACCGTTACTAATTACTCGTTTTTAGTTTGACCTTATGTGCTAAATTGATCTAACCAAAGCAATAAGTAACTTTAATTAGTTTCTAGATGATTAAGCAAACAAGTCCAATTCCTATGTTGAATTACCACAGTTTTAATATTATGGAAAGCAATAAATAATAACAATATATTGACGAAGAAATCCAACAAGGAAAAAACTCCGGGACCAAGCCAGTTACCTCCACTATTGACAATAAGGATTATAGTGTGATTCCAGACTAGCAACTTCACTCGTTCTAGCTGTAGTAATTCCTACATTTTTCAAGATCACTATCTAACTTCCAGACTCACGATCTATCTATCGTAGATGACTCCTGATCTACGTCCTGCAGCTTCCAAGATCTGCTATTGCATTTTCAGTCTCCTGATCTTCTGTCAATTGTCTCTAGAAGTGGAATTCCAAGAACCTCATATTCTTGTGCTCTTCCTGTGCTTGCTTCACCTCTTCCAAATCCCAATGAAAGAGTCAGTTCCTTAAAAGATTAAGGACACCAAGTGTTTTGGATTATGGAAATTTGATGTTTTCCAAAATCGGATAGCTAGATCTCAAAATGAATGTATAAATCTCTCAATAAATTATGTTCTTGGATATCTCAAATCTTATAGAATGTTTTTCTCTTGAAGAATAATGAAGCAACAACTAATAAAATCATACATGACACCTCTATTTATATGTAGGTTAGAACATGTGTCATGGGTCGGGTAAAAATCTTCAAAATCCACGACTTACGATTAACTAAATAACTATGTCGCTCGAGCGAGGGAGGATGTCGCTCGAGCGACGGTCGAGCGAATGCATCACTGCATTGGCCGCTCGAACGAGATGATAGCGAACAATTAGCGAAGTTTCGGTAGATCTTTTACCTCATTCCAAACTCGAATTCAAACTCTACCTCAACTAAACATAATTGCACCCACGTCCTTGACTTTTACAAGTGGACATTTTAGTCCATTTTTTTTTACAAACATGCCAATTACAAATTGACCATAACAATCTCCCCCTTTGACATTTTGTGACAAAACTAAATAAATGAAGTCAAGGTACTCTACAAACAAAACAAAGACACCAAACATAAACTAATCTATCAAGATTCTTCTGTGTCTTGCAATTCATGTTGTACATGTTTCCTGAAATCAAAACTCAAATATTCAGTATAAAAGCACGTGATGCAGGAAATCAAAAACTTCAGAAACACAACTAAACATGCTAGTTTGAGATGCAATATTAATACTAACCAAAGCACCATAATCACATTAATATCACAAAACATCAAAACTCAATCAACAATGCATAACATGCAACACAGATGCAATGCACATGCTCCCCCCTTAGTACATGATACGCAATGCCAATGCATCTGCACAAGCTCCCCATCACTGCAAACTCTCAATGTATAATGCAGTAGGTAAATGTATCTATATTTCTCCCCAACGACCCCACAAGACATGTAAAATATATCAAATCAAATCAAAACATAGTGATGTCTTAAACATAGTATCTATGTCTCTTCCCAATGACCCCACAAGACAAGCAATATGCAGATATATCAATGAAACTTAATGTCTTATAAAAACAGTATCTATGTCTCACCCCAACGATCTCAATAGACATATATCAAAAGCATGCAGATTTATAAGTAACAATATTTGTCTCATCCTAACGACTCCAACAGACAAATCAAATGATTAATGTTGCTTAAACAATAATGTGTATAATCTATCTTCAATCTATCTCCCCCTTATTATAAAATATCTTCCCCTTTTTGTCACAAATGACGAATGATACAATTTTTAAGGGCAAAGAAACCATGAATATACAACAACCAGGAATGCAGCTGATAGCATGCATATACATAATTAACAAGTAATAATCCTCCTTACATACTCAATTGAAGTCGAAATGGAGTAAATTATATAAGTGACTCATGTGTGTAAAGTGTCACTAATTTAAGGCAAACAGAACTCCAAACCATAATTTTGTGAGAAAGACATGCTAAATATCACTGTCAATTAGTGTATTATCCTAAATATGAGCTTTTTATCATAAGGGAACATACTTAAGTTTAGGTCTACTAATGATGGTCAATTCATGTTCAAAGTCAACTTATCAACAAGTGATTGCCATCTTAAATCTCACACATGCGATTAAGTCCTATTTACAATATCATAATATGTGCAGTGTAGATGGTACATGAAGACACATTTACTAAGTACTCCAAATCAACCTAAACAAGTAATGGAAACTATGCTACAACTAATCAATTATACTCAGACATGATCACAACATACACGTTCAAACATTTTATACTTCATACAACAGTAAACTTTCTATTTACAATTTTTGGTTTTCAATTTTTCAATCAATTTTTTTTTGTTTTTCATTTTTCAAAAAATAAGAAAGCATCACACAGAAATAAAAACAAATAAATCAAGCACATAAAAATAAAATAAAGCGTGCATGTGCCAAAACAAATATAAAGAAAATACACATATATGAAACTACATCCTAAAAAACAATCAAAAATATGTGATGCATGCAAAAGTCAACAACATATAACCATTAAGTACAAATATGCATCAGAAATACCTAATCAGATAGGTACATGAATGCTCTTATCTCTAAAAGTACGATGATCTATATCAAAGTTATTTAGATCACTCTTTTTTACCCAAACTTGTCTAGTGAAAGAATGATTCCCAGACAACTGTGTCACCAGTTTGGTCAACTGACTCACTTGTGTAGTAAGGAATCATATCTAACTAACAATCTCCTGATTTCTATTTCTACTAAAGCTCATCTGTCTATGACTGTTCAGGACTTGATGACAACTAGGGCATATGTGTCCTAACTCACCGCTGTGAAAACATGTCGGGACAAACCTATGAACAATGTTATGGGGACGTTGACGTCTATTCCTAGGTCGACGGGTCCTACGCTGTCTAGCAGGCCTCTGTCTAACAAATCTCTTATCTTTAGGCTCAGGGTTAGGCACATGTTTAGGCTGGTCAGTTGCAGGGACAAATGTAGTATTAGAACTGTTAGCAGTGTTCTCTTTAAAACCTAGACCTCCCTTATTACCAGCTGGCTTGTTCATTTCCTAGAATGTTATCTAGCTTTCCAGAACTGCTAGAGAAGGTAAGCAACTAAAACTTAGAATATTCTAGATCACTCAGAAGGTTCTTAACATGGATCTCTAAAGTCTCTCTCTCTATGGTCAACTCACTCACTTTCCTGGCGGACCTCCTTTCAAGCTCACTGATGAGTTTCTTAACCTGAGTTTCTAAAGTTTCATTCATTGTTTTCACTTCACTCAGGATCGAGGTGGATTCCTTAAAGTGCGCTCTCAGTTTTTCATTTTTCAATTTAAGTTCCTTATTTTTCGCACTCAAGACATTGTTTTTGCTAAAAATCTTTAAGACTTTCCTTATACATTTTATCATAGGCTTCATAAATGTCTACCTCACTCTCATTATCTTCACCAGATTCTTTAAAGCTATTTACATCCTCATTATTTTTATTTCCCTGGTTAGATCCACTCTTATCTTTAGCAACAAGGGTAACAATTTTTTCACTCTCCTCACAGGTGGATTTCTCATTTTGATTATCCGAGTCAGACTAGTCATCAATGAGAGTAGTATTCATAGCCTTCTTCTGAGATCTTTTCCTGCTAGGACACTCATTCCTCATATGACCAAACCCTTGACACTTATGACATTTCACACCTTTAGATCTTCTCCTAGATTCACTCGAGGCATCTCTGTGTTTCTCTTGAGGTTTGTTTTTATTCCTAAACATTGTTTGAAATTTTGTAGCAAGGTATGTCAACTCTTCATCATTTGGTGAGTCCGAATCAAAGGACTCATTCTGGTTGGTCATAGTAGTTTTCAAAGTTATAAACTTCTTCTTAACATGATTTTCTAAGGTTATCTCATAAGTCTGTAGGGATCCAATTAACTTTTCAACTTTAATAGAATCAATATCCTTATTTTCCTCATTGGTTGTGACTTCCGACTTAAAACACTCAGATAAGGATCTAAGGATTTTTCTCACTATCTTAGGCTTGAAGATCCTCTCACCTAGGTTGAAGTTCGAGTTCACAATGTCATTTAAGCTTGCATAGAATGAATCAAAGAACTCATCTTCGCTCATTTTAATTTCCTCGAACCTCGTGGTCAACATTTGTAACTTAGAATTTTTAACAGTCTGTGTTCTCTCATGTGCGATCTCTAGAATATCCCAAATGTGTTTTGCTACCTTACACATAGACACTCTCCTAAACTCATCAGGAGAAACATACCTAAAAAGGGCATGCCGAGCTTTACTATTCCAATTACATTCATCTAAGTCAGTCTTAGACCAGTTTTCTATGGGAGTGTAAGTGACAACATCACCTACTTTTGTACTAGGGGGACTCCAACCTTTTACAACACTCGACCAAATTCTCTCATCCGTAGATTTTAAAAAAACACCCATCCTCACTTTCCAGTAAGTATAATTACTACCATCAAAATATGGCGGGACATGTAAAGAGTTACTCATATAGACAAAATTAAGGCCAGGACACGTAATTAGGCTCTGACACCACTTGAAAGTTATGGGATAGCGCTAGACCGTTACTAATTTTTTTTAGTTTGATCTTATGTGCTGAATTAATCTAACCAAAACAATAAGTCACTTTAATTAGTTTCTAGTTGATTAAACAAACAAGTCAAATTCCTAAGTTGAATTACCACAGTTGTAATATTATGGAAATCAATAAATAACAACAATATGTTGACGGAGAAACCCAACAAGGGAAAAACTTCGAGACCAAGCCAGTTACCTCCACTATCGACAATAAGGATTACAGTGTGATTCCAAACTAGCAACTTCACTCGTTCTAGCTATAGTAATTCCTGCAATTTTCAAGATCCACTGTCTAACTACCAGATTCACGATCTATCTACCGTAGATGACTTCCAATCTACCTCCTGCAGCTTCCAAGATCTGCTGTTGCGTTTTCAGTCTCCTGATCTTTTGTCAATTGTCTCTACAAGTGGAATTCCAAGAACCTCATGTTCTTGTACTCTTCCTGCGCTTGCTCCATCTCTTCAAAATTCTAATGAAAGAGTCAGTTCCTTAAAATATTAAGGATGTCAAGTGTTTTGGATTATGGAACTGTGATGTTTTCAAAAATCGGGTTGTTGGATTTCAAGAATGAATGTATGAATCTCTCTATGAATTATGTTCTTGAATATCTCAAATTATATAGAATGTTTTTCTCTTGAAGAATAATGAAGCAACAACTAATAAAATCGTACATGACACCTCTATTTATATGTAGGTCAGAATAGGTGTCGTGGGCCGGGTAAAAGTCTTCAAAGTCGCGACTTACGATTGGCTAGATAACTATGTCGCTCGAGCGAGGGAGAATGTCGCTTAAGCGAAGGGTCCGTCGCTCGAGCGAAGGCATCACTGCATTGGCCGCTCGAACGAGATGATGGCGAGCAGCTAAAGAAATTTTGGAAAATCTTTTAACTTTTTCCAAATTCGAATTCAAATCGTACCTCAACTAAATATAATTGCACTTAGGTCCTTGACTTTTACAAATGTACATTTTAGTCCCTTTTGTTCACAAATTGCCAATTACAAATTGACCCTAATAGTGATGTTGACGGTGGTGGTGGTGGTGGGCAACATCGCTGGTGGTGGTTGGCGGTGATGCCGTACTTTTGGAGTGGTGGGATGCGGAAGTGGGTGTTTGTGACGATTTTATTGGTTGATTAAGAGTTGTGACCAATTAATTAATTAATTTGTGATCATTGTGGTGGTGATTTGGTGGTGATTGTGGTGGTGCTGTTATTGGAGGCAGCGTTGAAGTGGTGGCCGCAAGTGTTGGTGGTGGTCACAGATTATTTGGTTTATTGTGACCAGTGAATTGGTCAATCTATGACCAATAAAAAATATGTGACCAATGATTTTGATAATTTGTGACCTAAGAAATTGTTAATATGTGACAAATAATTTGGTAATTTGTGATTGTATAATAAGTTATGACTTATAATAATTGTGATTTGTGACCGATGAACAAATTGTGACCTATAAAATTTTTGAATCGTGATAATAAAATAATTTGTTGACATACTAAAATTTTGATTTATGACCTCGAAAATAAACTGACCTATAAAATCTTTGATTTGTGACCTTAAAATAATTTTTGACTAATTAATTTGACAATATGACCTTGAAATAATTTTTGACTAATTAATTTAACAATATTTGACCAATAAATAAATTTGTGACCAAATTATATATATATATATATATTTGTGATCTTAATTATTAATTAAATAATAAATAATAAATAATAAAAATCTGATTTTTGAAAGTTGAAACTTATTTTTTTATTATTGAAATATGTCATATTTGTGCTCTTACTTATGAAATTTTCTCTTTTTTTAATCAATGACAAGTAATAGTGCAAGGCCTAAAAATTGATGTACAAAGCTCTTGTCTAGTGAAAATTGAAATTCAGATTTTAATATAAGTTAGTATCAACGACTAATTTTAATCACACGCTTTATGGGGCTCATAAATTTTTAATCATACATTTCATCAATTTTTATTAAAATTTATTAAAATTTTTATTTTAATTCACATCAAACATGTGCTAATTTATTAGTTGATTTGTAAAAGTTTTAAGCGCTTTCAACAAACAAAATCGAATGCCAAAATAAGTGAATTGCTTGAGCAATTAACTGATTGATTTGCTAATAATCTTTTAATAAATTGTGCAGTGCCTATTTAACTATGATATATATATATATATATATATATATATATATACAAAATTTCTTAATGCCCCGACTTTATTACTAAACCACAAAACTTTAAGAGTATGAAAAGCATTAAATTTTCAGAAAAATGCATTAATCATGATGTAAGATAGTTATCAAGAAAAATTTGACCCCGCAAACGAATTAAACGCTGCGAATATATTATTAAAATGAGATGGATACGTAGAATTTTTGTTATTCAATATGTAGCATGTTTAAAAATAAGACAAACTTACTTTAAAATTATTTACTTTGTCTAACATAACTTAAAAGTTACTTTTTCATAAAAATCTAATCAAATTCATGTAGATTTCTTCTATGCTGTGATCGATATGCAAATTCAAGATTTGAATGATTGTTTCTCCGAGATAAATACTGACTTACTCATTTGTGTTGCATGCTTATATTTGAATAATTCATTTTCTGCTTTCGACAAGGACAAATTAATTCAACAGTGTGAGTATTATCCCAAGGATTTTAAACCAATAAAAATCTTGACACTTGAAGAGCAAATTTAGACATATATTATTGATATGCACTCACAAAGATTTTGAAGGATTACGAAGTTTTAATGATTTTGTAGAAAAGTTGGTTGTAACGAAAAATATTGAAGTATACCCATTAATTTACATGTTTATAACATTGACGTTAATTCTTCCAGTTACAATAGTTACGGTAGAGATAATATTTTTTGCAATGAAGATTTTCAAGAATCGACTGCGTAATCGGATGTGAGATTAATGGTTAAGTAATAGTTTGTTTGCATATATTGAAAACGATGTACTCGACAATATTTATAATGATTTAATTATATGACATTTTCAGAGTATGAAAATGTGTAAGCTATAATTATAACAGTGTACTGATTTATTTTCGTCAATGATATGTTTAAAAAAAGTTATATATATATTTTTTTAGTACAAAACGTTTGGGTCCACCATTGACTATAGTATATGTATTAGATTAAATTCATGTTCTTTCATGTTTGGTAGTATTTTTTAGGATAAAATATATTTTTGAATAGTTAATTAATGAAAAATATGTGATTGAAAAAAAGAGATAGAAAAATATATTTTGAAAAAAATAACTATCAAATAGGGACTAAATTAATTCATTATTCAAACTGATAATCCCAACGATTGTACTTATTTTTAATAAAATCAGTTTGAATAAAAGTTTGAGGGAGCTTTAAAGTATTATCATCTTTTCTCCTAAAAGTTGTTTTTCCATCTCTAAGGGCCTGTCTGATTGATCGTAGTTTTTCGTGAAAGGTGGAAAACGTTTTCCTATTTTTTACTATTTAACTGTTTGATTGCACTAATTTTTCAAAAAAAACCGTTTTCAACGTTTTTTAAGATACAAGCGGTTGATGCACAAAAACTTAGAAAACATTTTTTTACCATAGTAGTGGAAAAACGTTTTCCAACTTTTTGACAATTTTTTTTTATAGCAATTGAAACACATTTCAAAGTCAATGGTAAAAAAATTTATCCATTTAATTGATAATTTGCATAAAAAATAAATTCAAACGAAAAATTTGTCAGGTAAAAAATTATTTTAATTAAATACTATTAATTATAATTTTCTGTAAAATATTTTCTAGATAATTTAATTCTTTATCATTTATTTTTTTTTCACTTATTTTTTACCTTTGCAATCAAAGAGGCCCGGGTTTCCAATGGAAAGAAAAGCAGTGGGTTGGTGGTCGTGGGTTTCAACTTTTGTGGTGAAAGGGACGGGTGGTGTTCCAGTCAAAGAAACAATGGAAATAAAGTAGGTTTCGTACAACTTCAAATAATTGTCCGGTCCATAGACAAGCCTTCTAGGCTTTGGATATTTTTGAACTGCATTTCAGGGCTTTTACTATCTGTCGACTGTCATCGTGTGTGACCACATATTTTCTGAGCTTATCAACTTCACAAACTTTAGATATTAAGAAAAGCAAAAACTCTATTTTTTGGGTTTTTTTTTCTGATGGAGCACAAAACTTTCAATAATGCTTATTCTGTTAAGTCAATACTATTATTATTATTATTATTTTTTTTTTTGCTGGAGTGAAAGCTTTTGTTATTGCACATATATTGAATACAAACATTGATTTAACTGTTTTATTCTATTTAAATATTTAACTATTTATATAAGCTTTGTCTGAAGATACACTATTTTGTAATTAAAAAAACACTAGGATCCTCAAAACTTTTGAGTAAAAGCCACGGTCAGATATTATGTATCCTCAAAATAACTTTTGAAATATAGACACAAACTTTCAATTTCGGTCCACTTAAGTTCTCATGTCTAATGTTAATCTCTAAAAGGTTACTTGTTTAATGCATATTTGGTTGGTAATTATGTTATAAACATATTTTTTATTCACACAATTTGCAAGATTATTCATAATTATTACACACTTATTATTCACACATCTGAGACATTTATAATTATTATAATCTCTTAAATTATAATTTAACCACCAACCATGCTCTCAAACTCTAACCTGCTCCCACGTGAGTTCAACAACGTAGGTCTGTGTATTTCTTATCCTCTCTCAGTCTGTCTCTGCCAGCCTTCGAAACAGTTGATGAAGACAAAAGGCAAAGCTATTGCATTAGATTGTACATATACATAAGCATCACTCTCTTGTTTGTGGTCCTCCTTTGCACCACTCCATCACCACCAATACTCCTCTTAGATCTTCACTTATGGTGGGTTGGGGAGCCCTAGCTCAAACTGGTAAACTTTCTCTCTCTTTCTCTCCCTCTCTCCATTTTTTCTGTAGTTGCACTCTTTGTCATCTTCAGTTTCTGTACATAATTACTCAAGTTAGATCATAACATAAACTCTCTAGAATAAGTTTAGAAACAAAATCTGGTGCACGAGAAATGTATCCTTCAAGCAACATTGAGAACCCTTTTGAGTCCTTGTTCAAGAGGTCTTTTCCATTTGATCAAAAACCTAGCCCAAAACAAGACGATCCTTCACTTTTCTTCCACTTCCCTTCACCATTTCTGGATGAAAATGAATTTCCTTTGAATCAAATATTATTTCAAAATCATCCCATGACTGTGCATAATTGCATAGCTCATGATTACCAGATAGAAACCTATCTTGATGGTAGAAAAAAAGAAACAACAGAAGGCTGCAATAATGATCCCTCCAAATTGAATGAAAAGTCAACTGAGTCAATTCCTAATGAGGCGATTACACTATCGAAGAAAAATCTTGGGTCATTACTGTTAAAGAGAACCGGGAAGAAGGATAGGCACAGCAAGATTTGTACAGCACAAGGAGTAAGAGACCGGAGAATGAGATTATCGCTTCAAGTTGCGCGAAATTTTTTTGATCTGCAAGACTTGCTAGGCTATGATAAAGCAAGCAAAACAATAGAATGGCTTTTTGCCAAATCGAAGACGGCAATTAAGGAGCTGAGTAAAAACAATCCAAAAGTAAAGACAAATTCTATCCTTGACGATTTAAATAGTGAGTCCGTTTTGTCTGAATGTGACATGGTATCAGTAATAGAGGAGAATTCAATCAATGCACACAAAGGAGCTGCAAGAAAATATGCAAGTACAGAAAGGAAGAAAAATGACAAGACGCAAAAATCTGTGTATAAACCTAATTCGAGGGAGTCACGGGACAAGGCAAGAGCAAGGGCAAGGGATAGAACAAGAAAAAAAATGATAATCAAAGGCCTTGAAAATTCGAATAAGTGGTGGTTTGATTCAAACCCTAATGATTTTCAACAATTAGAGCCCTTTAGTAGTTCTTTGGAAGCTGTTGAAGAATCAAGTTCTCATAATCAGAAGCACGATGCTTATACTAACTCACTGGAAAATCAATTATCTGATGTGGGAATAATTGAGAAATTCCTGGGAAATTCAAGCACAAATTCTTGGGCTATCCATGATTATTCCAACAACAATTTCATAGGATTTCTAGGAAATTTGGATGTGAATAATGATAGAATCAACTCAGAAATGACAAACAATGGTTTCATTTGCAGGTAACCCCAGTTCTGTCTATTTTCCCAACTCTTGTTTTCCATTCCAGCAATAAGTACAAATTACTTGATTATCCTGCATGTGTAAAAGACTATGTCATTGCATATATAGTGTGTTTAATTCTTTGAAATTATTGAATTTTGAAATTCCTAAGTTTTATTTTCTGATGAATCTTTCTGTATGACAACAAAGTTTCTTGGATAATATACAAATTTCTATTTATTCTTGAGGAAAGGGGGGATCCCAATGACCATGAGATCTTGGATTCTTCCTGTCTGATTTAATTTCTTTACAGTTTTTCTCAAATGTTCTAGGCATTTGATTCAGAAAGTAATAATTAAATTGGCACAATATTATTAAAAATTCTTCTTAAACATGAAGTTTTATGTCCCCCACCCCTTCAAAATTATAATGAAAAAAAATAAATAAATGTTGGGTTATTTCCTTTTATGTGGAGAAAAGTCCAAGATTGGGTTCTTTTATTGTTGCCCAAAGCCCTTCAGGGTTTTTAACCCTAAAGATAAGTTTAAATACAAGAAGATGGAAGGCTAAAAAAAAAAAAAAAAAAAAAAAAAAATCCCTAGCCGTTTTTCTAATAAGATAAGAGAGAATATTTTTTTCTCTGCTCAAATTTCATCAAAGGTCTGGCCCGAGTTGTTCATTGTGTGATCAAATTGATGTTAAGGGGAGAGGTTCACAAGACACAGAGCTACAATCTGTATAGTGGACATCAAATTTTGAGCTCGAGAACATTGATTTGTGTGTGTGAACAGTAACCACAGGTTTGTGCGTATATTCTTCCTACTTCAAAATGTATTGTCAAGATTTTCGTTATTTTAAAGAAATATAAGTTGTAGCCTCTAGTTGTGACTAGAGACGACTTTTTATATCCATTATTTTGTTTTTAGTGGAAGTTTTGATTAGATTAGGTCCCTTGCTTTTTATTCCTCACTCTGAGGACGTTTTCCACATAAAATAATTGCTTGTATTCTTATGACTTGGAGTGACTGATCTTCTCTAGAATATTTCAGTATATACAATTGTATAAAACGACGATTTACTTATTTGCTTCTAGGAAAAAGAATTATTCCATAGTGCGTCTATTTGTTTACATTTATCCCAACAAGTGAGCCAAGTTCCCAAATTTGCATTTTGCATTATGGAAGCAAATTTAAGTAAAATGATTAACTGGAATGGTTTAAACTACCATATATGGAAAGAAAAAATGGAGACCATGTGAAAGATTATTACCTACAGGTGATTGCTACTGAAAAATTGAATAACAAGTCTAATGGAGAATGAACTTGATAAGATTCAGGTGTTATGGTTGCTTGGTTCACTATTGAACTCATGGAAGATACTCAGAAATTCATTATCTAATGGGCATGGCTACGAGTAGTTTGTTAAATGAAGAGATGGAAAGAAAATCTCAAGGATTTTCTTCAAAATCAAAGGTCTTGGTTACAGAAAAGAAGGGGAAAAGTAAGAGCAAAGGTCCGAAGAACAAAGACAGAAGCAGAGGCAAGTGGAATAAATTTGAGAATTTCGAGTGTTATCATTGTGGGAAAAAGTAATACATCAAGAAATATTGCATGCAATGGAAAAAAGAAAATAAGAATGAGAAAGGGAAAGGGAAAGGGAAAGGAAATGAAGCAAAGATCGAAGATGATAAAGATGGTGATGATAAAGTTGCTACCACCACTCTTGCAGACTTTCTCATTATTTATGATAGTGAGATGATCAATTTTGCAAGTCATGAGACCAATTGGATGATTGATAGTGGTGCCCCCATTAAAGCTCTATTTATTGCGAAAGGATTTCTTTACATCCTATAATCTGGTTATTATGAAATTGTAAAGATAGATAATGATGGCTTGGTTAAAGTTATTCGTACTGGAGATGTGTATTTGGAGATGAATAATTGTTCGAGGTTTGTTCTTAAAGATGTGAATATTTTACAGACGTCCGTTTGAACTTAATTTTCGTATGAAAATTTGATGGTGATGGGTATGGCAATACCTTTAGTAATGGCCGGTGAAAGCTCAATCGGGGTGTTATGGTTGTGCCTTGAGACAAAAAAGTCTCAACGTTGTACATTTTGTAGGCAAATCTCTCCATAATGGAGGATGATGTTGCAGTAGAGTGGCGACATAAAATTTTTTGCTTACATGAGTGAGAAATATAGATGACAAAAAAATCCGCTCAATTGGATATTCGCGGACCCTATCTTGAATGGGGCGAGGATTACCTGCCTACCCGAGAGGATGGAACGAGGAAGGAGCGAGGGTCATTGTCCTGAAGCGAGTATAGTGTGGGAATGGGAAAAATAGTTCCTGTCCCACTACTCGTCTCGTTTAAAGTTAATTTCAAATTTAAGTTTTTATCAAACTAAAACAAAAGATTTATCATGATATTTAAAAAGAACATGAGTTGTTATCAACAAATTGGTAAATAATAATAATAATAATATTTACTAATTAAAAACATAAAAAATAAACAAGGCAATAAATAGGGTAGGGAAATTTCCCCGCTCCATCCTGCTTTAACCGAGTATGGGGATGTGATAATGTAACAAAAATACCTAACAATGTGAGGTGGGAATGGTCGGCACGTCCCATACCCACCCCCTTGCCATCTCTAGTAAGAAAGGATTAGTCATACTGAGGAAGAAAAGTGTACTGAGCGGGTTGAAAAGTACGGAGTGTACTCATTATGTGTTTGAGAAGCAAAAAGAAGTCTCATTCGAGAATTTTGCTCCTTCGAGAAAATAAAAAATACTGGATTTGGCACATCCAAATTTTTGTTGTCTTATGAAGACAAGAACACTTGGCGGCTCTAGTTATTTTGTAACTTAAATAGATGATTATTTAAGGAAGTTATGGGTTTATACCTTGAAGACAAAAGATCAAGTGTTGAATGTGTTCAAGAAATTTTAGGCCTCAGTTAAGAGACATACTAGGAAGAAGTTGAGGTGCATCTGAATAGATAACTGGGGAGCGTATTCAGGCATTTCGATAAGTATTGCAGACAGTAGAGAATTCAGCATCAAAAGATAACTTCGAAAACTCCTTAGTTGAATGACATGACTGAAAGGATGAATCGAATACTAATTGAGAGAGTGAGATGCTTATTTTCTCTAGCCCAATTGCCAAGATTCTTTTGGGGTGGGACATTGAGCACGCTCGTACGTATATTGAATCTTACACCTTACATTCCTTTACAATATGATGTATCGATAGAATTCGGACGAGTAAAGATATTTCCTATGATCACTTGCATGTGTTAAGGATGTAAAACATTTGTGTATGTTCCTAAAAATGAGAAGTCCAACCTTAATAGAAAAACACGACAATGTATGTTCTTTGATTATGGTCAAGATAAGTTTGAATACAGATTTTATAATCCAGTTGAAAAGAAAATTATGAAAAGTAGAGATGCCACATTTTTTGAAGATTAGATGACTTTATAATTTGATTGATTTGGATTTGATTCCTTTGAAAAATTTACTAACTCAGGTTGAGGATGATGTTAATGATGGCCACCAGGGTATAAGTGATGTTGATGCTGCCTTGTAGGCTCAGGCACATGATAAGACCAATGAGCAGTTGATAGTGCCAGATATTATACCAGAAGTTCACTAGAGGTTCCTCTTAGGAGTTCTACCAGAGATCAATATCTTTCCACACAATATTCAATAGAGCAATATGTGTTATTGACTGATGGGAAAGAGCCCGAGAGTTAAACAGAAGCTATGAAAAATGAACATAAGACAGAGAGGGATGAGGCCATGCAAGATAAAATTAATTCATTGCATAATAACCACACATTCGAGTTAGTAAAGCTATCTAATGGTAAGAGAGTTTTGATGAACAGGTGGTGTTGGATATGCGACCAAAGTCCCACATCGAATAAAAATGGGGAGGATCATGAGTTTATAAGTGTGGAAATATATCTCCATTGGTATGATACCTTTTGAGTAAGTTCAAAAGCAAATCCATGAGGGTCTAGGCCCAAAGTGGACAATATCATACCAATGTGGAGATATGTGTGAGTACATACTTATAACAAGTGGGATATGTGGTGTTACATATTCCCAACAGTGGTATCAGAGTCAAGCCCCAAAAATTGGCCATGTGGATGAATCCTTGGAATGCCGAACGAAGGTGGTGCCTCGGTTAGCTCGCGCTGGGATTCGTTGATGAGCTCTATTGGACAAACGGTGTGCTCCGGATACTTCACGTAAGGCGTGTGTCCGAATGCGGTGGAGATGAGTTGATCTGGATAGAGCAAACTCTTGGTGAGAAAGATGGACGGATAGATGATTGTTTGAGAGGAGGCTCAGTGGTCCTTTGTTCGAGGGGAGGATTGTTGGATATGCGACCAAAGTCCCACATCGGATAAAAATGGGGAGGATCATGGGTTTATAAGTGTGGAAATATATCTCCATTGGTATGAGACCTTTTGGGTAAGTCCAAAAGCAAATCCATGAGGGTCTAAACCCAAAGTGGACAATATCATACCAATGTGAAGATATGTGTGAACCCATACTTATAACAAGTGGGATATGTGGTGTTACATATTCCCAACAGGTGGATTTACATGGTGAAGCAAAATGAGCCCACTCCATAGTAACGATATAAAGCTAAATTGGTTGTAAAATGGTTTAATAAGAGAAATTGTGTTGATTTTGACGAGATATTCTCTTCAACCATAAGATGTCATCTGTTCGTATTATTCTCGACCTAGTAGCTAGTCTTGATTTAGAAGTTAAGCAAATGGATATGAAAATTATCTTCCTTTATGGTGATTTGGAGGACATTTATATGGAATAGTAAGAGGATTTCAAAGTGAAAGGAAAATATGATTATGTATGCAAGCAGAAGAAAAGTCTTTATCATCTGAAGCAAGCACCAAGATAGTGATACAAAAAGTTTTGAGTTAAGGAGGAGTAAGGCTACAAGAAAATAACTTTTGATTACTATGTATTTGTTAAGAAAATCTCTGATGACGATTTTGTCATTTTATTGCTTTATGTTGATGATATGTTTATAGTTGATAGGAATGCTTCAAGAATGGACATGTTGAATGTTGTCGATTTTATATCACGGAAGTATACGAATCGCAACATGTAATAAAGTAGACTTGAAAGTCCGGATATCATTCCTACGATGACTACTATTTAACCTCTGGTTAAATTAATCCTAACTTCGATTTGCTCGAAAATAAATAGTAGTAGTTTATCTTATTTTTCTGATTTTTTAAAATATACGAAAACAATAAATATGACTTCTTTAATGATGGTTTAAGTGTTGAAATTTATGAGTTCACCATAATTATTCCTTTAATCTCAATTACCAATTTTTATAATTGATTATGTTTTCGTGGTCGAATTCTTCTTACATATTCAAATTGGCCTCTCTACATAATTATCGCTCACAAAATCAATAAATTAGTGACTAATTAATTCAAGCATTAAGAATAAAAGTAAAAATATTTCACAAACATCAATTGGAAACTTACAACCTTATTAAATTAAAATCAGGTTCATGATAATTTACAATTATTCTCCTAACTAATTACTTAATTACACATCATGGAAGAAAAAAAAAAAAGGAATTAAAGTAATCCCCAAGTTTTAAGGAAAAATGGAAAAAGATGAAAATGTTGCACCAAGATTTCACATTCTTTTTGTAAAATCTTGAAACCCTAGTTCTTCGATTGATTTCTTGATTTTTCCCCCTTCTCTTGGGCTTGTACAATATATGTATAATAAATCTTCCAAGATTCGTCTTGAATCTATGTGTATAGTAAAAGTTTTATGAGTTAACTCTACAAACCTCTTTTAATTGTTGAAACAAGGTATGTATTTATAGAACAACATTTAGGTAAAATCCTTGTTGAACTTGATTTTTAGAAAGAGGTCAAATTGGCTTCCATCAAAGAGTTCAAATTGATTTCTACCAAAGAGTTTAAGAAATACAAGGCAACAAATCCATTTTTCAATTGAACTCCTCTTCTCATGTGACTTTAGTCATTCATCTTCTAATCTTTGTAATTAAGTTCTCTTCATTCTAAAATCATAATAGTTGACCAGAAACAAGTTCCGAAGTTTGTAATTTTGTCCTCAAACTTACCAAATATTGAATTTAACTCTCAAAATTTATGAATTCTCACCAAATGCTCCATTAATACATCCAATTGATCTCTTGCAATTAAGTTAATTTTCAATTGCTTCAAATCAACCCCAATTAAGCTCCCAATAACATTTTTCACACCAATTGTATCCAAGTTGGAATTTTCGTATAATTAACACAATTTACACAAATTAAGTTGACATTCACTCAATTTATATATAGATAAATAAGAATACAAACCCTAATAAGCGCATGAACTGCACTTATCATTGAAAAAGCAATTGAGTAAGTCTTTTACTTTGAAAGACTTGGGATAATCCTCCTTAGCATAATAATTAGTCCTAATAGGAGCGCTAAGAAATTATATTTGACTCAGGAAGAGTCTTAAGAAAGTATTTGAGAGGTTCAGTATGGACAAGGCTAAAGTAGTTAGTTTACCTCTCGCTACCCACTTCAAATTTAGCATTGAGTAATGTACTTCTACAAATAAAGGAAAGGAATACATGGATAGAGTTCTTTACGCCTCAGTGATATGAAGTTTAATGTATGCGATGGTTTGAATAAGACGAGATATTGCCCATGCAGTTGATGTAGTTAGTCGTTTCCTGTCCAATTCAGGAAGAGAGCATTGAAATGGAGTTAAATAGATCATGAGGTATCTTCGATGCACTTCCAGTTTAAGACTTGGTTTTGGAAATGGAAAACTGTAGTTAGTTGGCTATACATTGTATGTATGGCAGGAGATATGGATACCTTCAAGTTTACATTGGGTTATTTGATTGCTTTTGCAGGTATGGTTGTAGCTTGGCAATCAAACTTCTAAAATGTATTGCGCTTTTCTACGACCGAGGTAGAGTTTATCGTAGCAATAGAGGCGACTAAAGATTTGTTATGGGCGAAAAAGTTCATAAGAGAACTTGATTTTAAACAGAAGAGGTATGTGTTATTTTGTAACAGTCCAAGTGCTATTCATCTTGTTAAAAATTTATGTTTCTATGCAAGATCGAAGCACATTGATACACAATACCATTGGATCAGGGATGCTTTGAATGATAAGTTGTTGGAACTTGAGAAAGTCCGTATCAATCATAATGGTTTTGATATGTTGATGAAGCCACTACCAAATAAAAAGCTTGAAAATTGTTGTATTGTACCCCAAATCTCATTACGGTTTTAACTCTTTGTAGCCCAAATCCCATTAGAGTTTTCAATCCAAGGATGAGTTTATATACAAGAAACTAGGGAAACAGAGAGCCCATTTCTTTTTCCCCAAAAGAGAGTTTTTTTTTGCACCTAGATTTCGTTAATGTTCAAAACCTGAATCGTCTGTGGCCTGATCGAGCTGAAATTTAGAGGAGATGTCAAGACAGGGAGCTACAATCTAAACGGTGGAGATTGAATTTTAAGCTCGAGAATATTGGTTCGTGTGTGTGAACAGTAACTATAGTTTGTAGGTATACTCTTCTTCCTATTTCAAATTATATTGTCCAGAATTTCGTTATCTTGAGGAAATATAAGTTGTAGCATCTAGTTGTGATTAGAGAAGACTTTGTATCCATTATTTGGTTTATAGGGAAGACTTTGATTGGACTACGTCCTGTGAATTTTATTCCTCACACTAGAAAAGTTTTTCACGAAAAATAATTGCTAGTGTTCTTGTGACTTGGTGCGATTGATCTTTTTTAGAATATTTCCAGCATACACAATTTTCTAGGGAGAAGAATTATTCCTGTGTATTTGTTTACATCTCAGCTTTCACGAATTGTTTTGCTGTTAAGTCAAATAGTCTCAAGTTTCTGGTTCAAGATTTTACTGCATCTCTTTCGTAAATTAATCACAATTTCATTTAGACAAAGCATCTGACATAGCTACTTCCTGCTGTAGTTTTCTTCAATGTTGTAGAAAATAGACATACAATTATTGGGAAATTTCATATGAAATGGTTTGAATGAGCAAGCATTGTGATTTTTCCAATTGTTTTAATTGTGATCATGTGAAGTTCTATACCTTATTTTATTTCGATTCACTTCAGCATTTGATGAATAATTTGTTTTGTTTGGGATATTTTTAGTAAACTTAATTCTAGTTCAGGAACCTGTCACCTTTTATGTTGATGTGTGGGAGTTCTAATAAAGCAATTTCTATAATAAGAAATTTTAACATGCTATATAATCAATTATATGACTTCCATCTTTATTATATTGTTTGCATATGCGTTCGTGATTTGGGAGTTGATCAATACTCAGAAATGAAAAAAATAGTATATATATATGGCTATGCTATTTTCTTATTTTATTTTATGGGAATATGGCTAAGCTTCTTACATGTTAAAACCATTTATTTCGAGGGCACAATTAAGCCCCTGTTTGGTTCCCATTTTCTCACCATAGAAATGAAAAATATGACCGTTATCTATCACATCCAGCCACCATATTTGACTTTACATCTCTTGTGTGGGGCCATAACCGCTATATTTTTCATTCTCATTTTACAAAAAATGTATATCAAACGGGGTTTAATTAAGGTGTCTCAGTTAAATAAGTGTTTTTTTATTAAATTAAATTAAATTAATCGTATTTAATACTTATTTGTTAGAAGGAAAAATAGTGTATTGTGTTTTTGTGCTTTGTATTTACTTTACAATGTCATGTTTCGAGTAATGTATTCCGTTTGGAATGTTGGTAGCGAGAATTAGATAATATTTGGGTATTAATTAGAAAAAAAAAAGGTTAAAATCCATTAAGTATAGTTTTCAATCCTATCTAATACTGTGTGCTAAATATATATATCTTTATATATACATATCAAGTCTCGTTAAAATGATTAAAAACTTATAAGTCACATGACAGATGTTTTTTTTGGTAGCTCTGTGACTGAGTAGATCGAATTAATGCAACAATTATTCTACTTGTACAAAGTAGGATTGCAAAAATGGTTGATAAAATGTCAAATGATGGCCCCCTATTGGAGGGGTGGTTGTGGGGTCAGGCACCCCTCTAATAGGGTGCCGTCACTTGAAACTTTGTTAATTATTTTGTAACCTTATTTTGTATCCATAGCATTACTCTTAATGCAAGGGAGGCGCAACATCCACATACTAATCTGATTTTATAATAGACAATCAAGAATCCTTTGTAGGAGTTAGAACAAAATGTTGTCTTAAATTTTTATTATTCGTAAATGAAACTAGGTTTGAAAGACGATTACGAAAAGACGATGTTTAAGCTCATTTCTTTAAAAAAAAATCATTTTTCTCTTTTAAGTTTATTTTCAATTATATATTCTCTCAATAAAATAATTTTACACCTGAATTCAAAAAAAAATTTCTATTTTTTAATCACACATTTTTCATAGAAATTTTTTCTATAAAATATGTTCAAAAAAATGGGAAATCAAATAGGGACAAAGTTTCATACGCTAAAGTGATCAAATTTTTTAAAAAAAATAATAATCAAGTGATGGCATTTAATTAAGAATAAACTATACATAATCGATGCTTGATATTTTTAATTAATTTTAACAAAATTCTTAGTTATTTATCGTTATTAAAGTGTTTAATCAACAGAGTTTGAAATTTGGAGAATGAATGATGATGAATCATTTGGTGCTTTTTAAGGTTGGGCAAAATTCTCGAACCTAACTGAATTGAATCGGACAGTTTTTTGGTTCTCGATTCTAGATCAAGAACCCAATAAGAACCGAATATTCTTAATTTTTTAAATTTATTTATTTTAAATGAATCAAGTTATTTTATTATTTTTTTAAAATAAATTTGCTAATTCAAAAATATAATTTTCCCATTTCTAATTTTCAGTTCAAACCCAATTTAGTCAAATTGATCTAAGTTTTATCCCAATCTGTTATTTTGTCATAGTGTCGTTTTTTTCTGGAGAAATCGAATTGAAACTCGATGCTTCTTTTAATTATTTTAAGTTCACTATCGTCATCTTCCTGTGATTTTCACAATCAAATCTATAAAGAATTTAGCAAAGAGAGACTTAAAAGATACATAAGATTGGACTATATTATTTTGTAAGAGCTGAGATTGTACATGTAATTACTTAAATTAATATAATTTTGTAAATATTAAAAAAATTAATTATAGTATAGAACCTGGGAATCGAATGGATCCGAACACGAACGGTTCTATAATTATATTTGGATCCGACGATTCCACTTACTAAATACCTGAAAATTTCGAGTCCGATTCGGTTCTCGTGCTCAGCCCTAATGCCTTCTATGTCTGACTGCGTGACATCCCTAACTCAGCCTGATACTCTAGGGAAATAGTGCCTCACAAAACAAAGTTGATGAAAAAGATTTTATAGTTATTAAAGTTACGAGGACTGAGGAAACCAAGATGTAAGTATCATAAAAGCTGAAAAATTGGTCGATTACCTCGTACTTATGAAGAAGACGACGATGAATCAAGAAGTTCTTGGAATCAGATTAATGCAATAAAAAGCCTAAAAACCAACCCAATGACAAAAAGGAAATTCCAAGCTCTTCGAAGAAAAATTTCTCTCATTTTCTCTTAAAAGACCAAAAACCACATAATGTTCCGTGCTTGTTAGGAATTTGATGTCAAGTGGTCAAGAAGAAAAGAAAAGTAAAAGCATAAGTGACTGATGGATTGGACTTTATTGTTGAATTTCAATTAACGTAGAGACAGGAAATTGAATTAATTTTACAAACATGCTACAAGTACAACATTGATTGACAACAATGGTTGACAATCACTCACATGGGAGAGGGGGTCACGATGAATGAAAAAATCATGAGCCCCCCTTCATGTGAGATGATTGTTAACCATTGTTGTCAACCAATATTGTACAAGTAGCAAAATTCTTAATTTTATACATTGGATCAAAATTGACATTTTAATTATGAATAATTGAAGAACCTAAAAGCAGAAGATATGCAACATAAATTTTTTTCATTGTACCACTTTAAATTGCACTAAAAATTCTAAACTTATATTTATTGTAGAACTTCTTTAAATTTTTTCGTAGCATTCTTCTTTTAAAATCTTCTATTAATTAATACATCTTGTCATTGATAACAATTTAAGTACAAATACTTTGTTAGCACACTTTGAGATTAGAATCAAATATTACGTGGCACTTTTTTATTTGCTTATCTAAAAATAAAATGGATAAATAAGTCCTTTAATGTCCCCTTAATGTACTTTTTGGACGGAACCTATAATCAGTGATAAGATGTTTTAATTAATAAAAAGTTGATGATAAAAATATAAAGAACATAGGTATGAAATGGAAAAAACCACTTGAACAATCCCTGGTTGTCCAAGGGGACCCCTTGGACATCTAATGAAAATGCATGATGATTGACGAACTTTAGTGCCATAGAATTCAAAATACGCAGCAACCTTGAATTTGTATTACACGTATCATGGCCCTGTATGGAACAACAAAACACAGTGACAGACGGGGTACAGAAAAAGAGTCATGCACTTAGATTTCATGAAGAGACCAATTTTTTAAATATATCGATTCAATAACATTGATATCATTCTTGTTCAACATCGTAAATGATCACAAGGATGTTACTATAAGATGAAAACATAAACTACATGCAGGAAGGACATAAAAATCTTGTATTACAGGCTATATATAGCATATATGTACACAAACTCAATTTGATTGGTCACTAGGCCAAAAGTAGAACTCGAAATCTATCACGAGTAATGAGAAACTGCATATTCAACAATGCATGACGGGCCATTTTAAGCCCTGTTAAATTTTCTTGAGGGAACAGTAGCAAGAGACCATGATGATGGCTTAAATCCTCCAACCAATAACTTCGATGCAGATGCAGTATTTATTTTTCTTCTCTTAGCTTCAAGATCCAAACGTCTTTTATTGGATGCACATCCAGACGATCCAGAAAATATTGAAGCAGACTGAATTAGTGCCCTTTTGTCCTTTCGGTTCTTGTCAAACTTGGAAGCAAATTTTATGCAGGAAGCTGCAGCGGCATCCTCTTCAGATGATGGAAGAAGTCTTATCCCAAGTCCCGATTTCCTAGATATAGCCTCTTCTTCAGCTACTCTTTTCTTTTGATCCCTAAGCTTAGCTCGGAGTGCCTTGTTCAAGGCATAATCATCTGAATGCCGAGCATCAGAAACTCGCTGAAGACGCACCAATACAGGCTCTGCTTCTTTCTTCTTCTTCATATCTTCTTCCTCGTGTTCAAGACGGTAAAAAGGATCAACCAGCTTGCTTCTATCTGTAAAAGATCAAATAATGTTAGATTTAGAGAAAACATTTACAGAGGATTGAAGTACTCGAGAGGAGAAATTTATTAGGCATTCAGAGAGAAAATCCAGAGAGTTCCAGTAAAATTGTAAATGCCCTTGGATATCAGAGAAAAAAAAATATTAGAGTAAATACGAGATCTCAGAGAGCAGAATTTAATATGTAACACTAAAAACTGTTCATTCAGGAGGTAATTTGATAGCTTTTATGTAGAAACAGTATGAGCTCGCTGTGAATCGCAGGAATAATGGTGCATTAGGTGTAAACATGCAACAGTGAGATTTTCAAAGTGACTGATAAAATCACTCACCCTCATCGACTGGAAGTACCATAGTTTCAGCATCTTCTGCATCATACTCCTCAATCTTTCGACGGGCTCCACTAATAATTAAGTACTCGCAATTTTTCGGATCAGTTTGAATAACAATCTCATGTTTGCAGCACGCAGACTTCATTGTAAAGCTCCATATCTGGGGAAAAAAATGAAAAAAACAGATAATTGCCATTAGCGATCCTAATTAGCAAGAAGTAGATGAGCATTCATTATCAACAATAGCTTACCTTTGTGGAGTAATAATTTCCCACTTGTTTCTTCTCGGCATTGAATCGTACACCCTTTGCAATCATGGACTCACATCCACCACACCAAATATTAAATGGCATCTCAAACCTGGAAAATGGAAATTGTGAGCAAAAATCAGTCATTTTTCTATTGTCAACTTCTACTGTTCCTATAACGAGGGAATCAAAGGAATGTCCATAGGTTTTTAAGGATCATTTGATCATGCAATTGCATTCATAGTTGAAATGAAGATTTTGGTTTCATCTTATTACAAATTTATTTTTCTGAATTCAACAGTAAAAATGGCATTAGAAGAAACCTTTGGCAGTAAAAAACTAAAACATATGATAAATTCTCTCAGCTCTATCATCTCATTGGGTTCCGATCCACTACGAAAAGCATGAGAGCAATCTCAAAAGGTCTTGCAGTTCAGTAAAACTTAGTTATAGCAACACCAGTGATTCCTAAGCTCTAGACAAATATAAGAAAAAGATGCATTGATTGAGTAAATGGTTTCACATGCGAGGTTAAAATTAATGAACATGCATTTGTGTGTATTAACTTTGACCTACACTTTGAACCCCATTTATGAAAGGAAATCTCAATTGTATTGTTGCACCAAGATAACAAAATAATGAGTTTTTTCCCCTGCAAAAGCAAGGTCAATTTTAGGCATATGCTATTAGAATAGTTACAAAACCAAGTTGATGTTTTTTCTTCTTTAAGGACACAAAACCTCCCCAACAGTTGGGACTGATGAAAGAAGTATTTTCCTAAGCTCTGATAGAGTGATAATGCAATAAAACACGATTTGCTCTCCTCATAAAGAAACTGACAACTGAAAAACTCGGTAATAAGTACATTACGGATAAAAAGCATTGGATCAGTGGCTACAAACATCATTTAGAGAAAGTTAAGGGAAACAGCATTAAGACTAGAAATAATTTATAACAAGGAATGGAAACTTAAATGATTGTTATAGTACATAAATTAGACCTATTGTGTATACTCAAATTTACACAACACTAGTCAAGCTCAATAAGTTAGTGATCAGGGAGGAAAAAAAAAAATTGTTCAACATTCCCTTGAATACAGAATTTTCTTAGCCACATTCCATTTTTCATAATTATAGACTCACAATGCCTTGGTTACTCATACTAAGGAAAGATAAATGCTTCTGTATAATGCAAAATTTTCACATATATGATATGTTGCTAAGGGAGCATTCTTATTTCCTCGGCCACCTAAACACTAGCCCCTTGGTCTTCTCACCAAGATACTAAAATCTTATTCAGTTTAACACAGTTATGCAGCATTGATGCCGTGAATTAATAAACTGCCTCAGAAATTAATGATCAAACACTCTTAGTTAAGTACCTTATAATCAAGATGCCTTGATCTATTTTTCTTGCCCTCTCCCTCAAAGCATGTTGTCCATGGAATTTGTTCAATCCACCCTGAAAAGAAGAGCAGTGTAAGCAGCCCAAAAAGAAATAACTCACCGCAAAAACTCATATCCATAAATACGTGGCATATGCATACCTTTTTTGGCTCCCATTCTGGAGGATAGTAAAAATTATCTGCTCTTGCAGCAGCAAGCGATGACTGCAGAAACCAAATAAATTTAATTCAGTCACTTGAAATTTCAAACATTAAAGTAAGTCATGCATCAGATATAATAAAAGAATAACATCTTATCTCTATGAATAGAAGAATAGCAGAAAATGGTCAAATAAGTAATAATAGAAGTGCTAGTTCATATAACTATATTTAAAAATAAAGATATTTCTCAGAAATTATATCTCTATACATATAAGAACTGCAGCAAAATATTGAAGTAATTAATAATAAGAGATGTTAATACCAATATACATGTAATGAAAAACAAAGATTATTTCTCAAACATTATATAAAGAAAAAAATTCCTGGTTCGTGCTAACAAAAATCAGTTAACATCATTGATTGTTACAGAATTCAATTTAAACTCTTGATAAAATAAACCCAAAATAAACATATTTTTCCTCTATACATTTTAAAAAAAAATGAACGAAAAAGGGATCTCAAACCCCTTTCCAAGTTAAAAAAAAGACGCCATCGATCTCAAGGAACCCAACCAATTTCTATATATTCTGTAAAATTCTAAAGCAAAATACACGATCACCGAGGATTCACAAATTTTTCAATCGTCAAATCACAATTGCGCTGAAATATGTATTCAGACCTAAAACACTATCAAGAACAAATCCAATACATCAAATATGATTTCAGATCGTGAAAAAAAAAATAAAAAATCCAAAATACGTCGAAACATCTTAATAAAATCGAACAAGTAAAAATAACATCCCCAAACCCTAAAAATGAATGAGCAATTAAAACGATAGAACAATGAATACAATATTTTTACATACCATTTTTTGATTCTTTTATCACTCGAGACGAAAATTTGACGAATTTCGTTGAAGATTTCGAGCTATGTATTCCAAGTAATAGAACCGAAATCTGATTTTGCAAGAACAACTTTTTTCGGCCAAGGAATAAAGAGATTACGCGTTGGAAGAAACAAAACCTTTTCGCTATGCTTTTAGAACCTAAATTATATGGGCTTGGCGGTTAAAGCCCAATGTGCATGATGTATTAGGCCGTAATATGGCTGCTGGGCTTGAATATGTTAGGCCTAGACGGGAAAATTAGGCCCACCGCCCTAAAAAAATTATTAAGTTAATACCTTTAAAATTAATTAGAACTATAATTTTCATAGTAATTACGTTCAAAACCCCCCAAAATCCCAAAAGCACAAAAAAGACTACATTGATTTTATTACTCTTTTTTTAGTTTTTGACACTTTTTTTAAATATTAGTTAGAATTAAACGTGCATTGCACATTATTCTGAATCTGAAACACTTTATAAGTGTTGTAAAAGTAATATTTAATATTAATTTGTTGAGAGAATTTGATGAGTGTCAAACAAAATAAGGAAAATAAAATTTAGGATAGAAATTTAAGAGATGAAAATTGTACTCTTAAAACTCAACTCTATGATTCAATTTTTTTGTGATGATAAAATACTTTTTTATATTACATTTGGTACATAAGAATTAATTGCTTATACATGAATTTAAACACCTAATGAAATTCCTAGATACATGAAAATGAATAAATTCATTTATAATAACTCTTGATTTATGTAAATTAATATTCATCAATGTAAGATTCATTAAGTCTAGATTAATACGAATGTTAATTAATTGAGAATTAATAATATGAAATTCATACATGACAATGATTTTGTAGTATTTATTTTTATTACATATTGAAAAATGAAAAGTAAGGTATTATCAAAATAATTGAATTGTAATCGGGTTAAAATTGTTCAAAAATGATTCTCACTTGATATGATATTTAATATATTATAGATATAGATTTGTCACTTTTCATTTAAGAGTATTCATTTTCTCTTTTTAAATGAGATTGGGAGTTAATCATACCACATGAATATTGATTTAAAACGACATGTTATATCATTTTTCATAAAAAGTGATATATATACTTTGAATTTCAAAAAATTGTTGCTTAATTTAGCTTATGTGTAAATATAAGGATCGTAGTTTTTTTATTGATGGAATTACATATCAATGATAACAACGACTACTTAATCTCTTTCTAACAGTATTAAAATTTAGCTTCTTAAAAAAAAAGTGATACAATATGATGCGAACTCCGTAGCAACGGTGACTACGACACCCACAACGAGATTGATGCGGAACCCAAGAACGCCAATAAAACTCGGGTTGGACTTGAACCCAACAAAGTGAACCAAAAAACTCAACGATAACGATGATACGCTGAACCCCTTGATTACATAATTGAAAAACTCTCGTACCGATGTTTGAACGTCACAAAGATTATTCATCTTTGATAAGTTCGATAAAATTGTTCATGGAAGAACAAAGTAGAAACCAAAAGCTTTTCAATTTAATTCAATATCAAAGTTGTTAATACAATGAGAATAAAAAATCATATTTATAGTAAAGCAATAAATCCTAGGAAATATGAAAAATACGAAATTCTAGAGTCCTAAAATATAGAAATTACCAAAAATAAGAATTATAGTCAAAATAAACAATCTCGCCAAAAATAGAAAATTTGTCCAAAATTTGTACCAAGCGGTAGCTTGGAAGATCAACTTTTTTCCAGATTGGTTTCGATAATGGTTGGGCGATAACTTGTTAATTACTCTAAGCAGTCGCTTAGGGTTCCGGGTGGCTCTCAGGACAGATTTTAGTATTTTGGTTATAACTTTCTCTACCGACGTCCGATTGACGTGATTCAAAGTGCATTGGAAATATTACTTAAAGATCTACAATTTTCCTTCAGATATAATCTTTCAATTTGATCATTTACCATATAAAAAAAGGTTTCAATATGAGACTAAAAACAATTGCATAACTTTCATGTTGATCCAATTGATTTCCGGCCTCGACCCAAACATGAAACTTGTTCATTGACATGTAGTCTTCAACTCCATGTGTCCCATTTCCCAAGCATGCATTTGTATGACTTTGTGCGACGTCGTTAACCACGTTATCGACCTTAAACACCTTCGAACGAGCCATCAACTTCTTCTCAATGAACATTGCACTTTTGATCGCCCGGGACCTATCCTGGCTCATATCACAATATGTCCTTTTTTGACAAAATTTGTGACGTATAAGTTTTAACAAAGATTGTTGTATAAACTATCTATTGGAATAGAGCAATTCAGCGTGTACAAAATTGCAATAGATTAGACACATTGGGAGTGAGCTGGGTGAGTTTTTGGCATTTTTTTATTATAACATGAGAACCGCTACTGTGAGATTTCTATTGCAATTCTGTAAAAAAAAAAAAAAAAAAATGTACAAATGGAATAAGTCATTGGAATAATAATTTCAGTCATTTATTCACTTTTATATTCGTTATCTTGTTTCCATCCGTCCCATAATAGGCAAAGACGTTAATTTTATACATATCTATAAAAAAATACAAATAAAATAACATGAGAAAAAAAGTGATAGAGCGTGTCACGTTTAAATTCCATCACATTAATTCATATGGATAAAGACAAGTAAACTGTTTTATTATCGCACTTTTTAATTTAAAACAATATTTGAATTCATATTCATATTTTTCACAAACACACATGTACGTATTTCTTTAATTGATAGAAAGAAACTTAAATAAGATAGACTACAACTTTCTTAAGAAACATGACCGAGGATATTATTTTTGTCATTCTCATATTTGTATTTATAATTTTATAAACACCTTGAATGCATCACTTAAAATTGTTCCAACCTTGACTTTTCATATATGCTTTCAATTCATACAAATCTAAATTTTAATATTCGAACTCAAAAGTATTAAGCTAAAGATAAGATTTATATATATTAAAGCAAAAAATCTCAAAACATCAAAATCAAGGTGAAAATTATGTTCATTAAAAATTTCACAACTGTCACAGTTAAATAAGGGCATTAACTCAGTATTTATCATTAAAATTTAGCTATAATTGCCATTTTTTTTTAACTGAATAGTCATCAAATATATAATATGTTACTCAATAATCGAACAAAATATGAACTAATTGAATAAAAAGTAAAAAAATATACAAACTTGTAGATTTGGATTGATTATTTGCAAATTTGGAAAATAAAATTTTGATAAAAGGTATTTGAAACAACCATCGACCTTGTTTGGGCTTGATTTGCGCTAGATTTCTTCTTATGATTTCGATTTTGCTTGATTTTGGAGCATGCAAGATTTTGGTTTCGCCTCTTTTTTCATTCTACCGTTCCCACCATATTTTATTACATTTCTAAGTGGTGAACTTGTAATATTGATGTCTTTCCCATGTTTATAATGATTTTTCAAAAGCACCCAAAATTAAAGATATATCTGTAAGTTGCGCAACACTAGCGAAAGATAAGATTGCAATATGGGATAATTTTCATTTTTATTCTTCGATTCTTAACCTTTGTTTCTAGCATCAATTCTTGATAAATTATCACCACCTTTAATAACATATCTATTGACTTTCTTCCAGATAATCAATGTATGACATGTAAACTTACCGCTACACGATGTCATTAAGTATTAAAAAAACACTGATTTTAACATTTTTTGAAATAAAGGTATAACTATAACCTTTATTCAGTAAATTACATTTTGAAGGTGTCACATAATAATTACGTGTGATATTAATTGTTGTACGGTTGTAAACTAAGCAGTTTCCATCAATTTGGACACATTGAACGATAGAAGGTGATAGAGTGGCTTAAATTAAAATTTAGTAACTCAATTGTAACAACTAATAACCCAATTTGAGATTACACTAAAAGTTGTGCTTGAAACATGGAATAAGGAAAGTCTGGGTCGAAACTGATTCTAAGGCGGCACTTACTTTGATCAAACAAAACAATGGTCCATGGGTAGTGCAATATATAGTACAATCCATTAGATGGCATCTGGAGAAAATGGAGAGTCAAATTACACACACTTGGAGGGAAGGTAACCAAGCAGCCGACTGGTTTGCATCCATTGGTTATAGTGAACGGAAGTTTAAATGGATGGAAGCTAGCGAATTCAAGGGTAGGATCAAAAGAATTGTATACCTTGATAAAATTGGATTGGAGTCTATCATATTAGTTACTAACTAGTTATTGCATATTGTTCCTAGATTAGTTCTTTTGTAAACATTGCATTTTGAGTCCTGTTTAGCTTTGTTCCTCATCAATAGCTTTATAGAGGTTTGTTGTAACTCTTTTGGAGGTAAGGTACATTAGTCCCCCTCTTTGCATTGTATTTGACTTCTCTTTAATAAAATCATATCATACGGCTTGGATTTTCAAGCTAGGATATTTTACCCAAAAAAAAAAAGATTACACTAAAAGTTCAGTGACAACATGTGAAATTTCCCTCCATTCTTCTTTGAAGCAAAGTAATATAACTCAAGGGTATTTAGAATTGTTATCAGTAAATATTTATAATATCTCGAATTAGATATGACAAATGATAAAGGAATTGAGACATGCTTTTTTGTTTTCATGTTCTACTTAAATAAAGTACTAAACCTGCCTTATCGAGATTGTAAGCACTTAAAATCGCTTTGAATTAATTTAACTGAAAACTAAATAAATGCCCGGGATTTGTATAAGGTAATTAAAAAATAAAACCATTGCAATTAGGGCTGTCAAAAAAGTCCAACCCGCCTTTGGGACAATCTAGTGCACGGCTTGGGCGCTTGGGCCACGTCAAGCTACTGCCCCCTTGCGTTTCATTTTTTTTTTTAAATCAAAAAGGAAAAAAAAAAAAGAAAAAAAGATACATAAAACTGATTAGCGAGGCAAGTGCCAAATATATGCCTGGTGGACTAAGCACATTTTCAAATCATAATTTCAAATGGAAATTACATCAAGCACATTCGTAAGTTTCATAATTCCAAATTTACCTTCTGTTTTTATTTCTCAAATTATTGCAAACATTCCAAAACCCCCATGTCCACCTAAACACAACAACTACCAAGCCCACCATCATCGGACAACCACGACCATGCACCCGTTGGAAATTGGTTTGAAAGTTAGAAAAAATGGTTAAATTTTGAAACCAAAAGTGAAAAAAGGATTTTCGTGTCAACTTTGATCAAATATTCGGATTTAATCTGATGGTCCAATTACAAATATAAATAGACTAACTTGTCCTATTCGTCGAGTAGATCGTCTTGGTAATATTTGGAATCTCGAAATCAATTCCGGATAAATGAGAAATTACGGTCCAAAATTGGAAGAAAAATAGAGGAAACTGTCATGAGAGATGCATGGAACCATCGCACAAGCGACAAGCGGACGAAAAATTTCTATTAAAAATTTTGATGTTGGTACTAGAGCGAGAGGCTAGCGACAAGCTAGCCCCAATAAGTGTTGCTTTTGTTCATAAGGTTGCGAGATTTGGCTCACAACATGGAAAAAAATGAAAAAAATCAGCATTTAATTTTTAACTTAAAAGATTTGTAAAAAAAAATTTAAAAAAAGAAAAAAAAAAAAAAAAAAAAAGACAATAATGTGCGCCTAGGTGCGCATTAGCAGTCAACGATTGCTGTTGACCGCCAAATAAGGCGTCAGACCACTTAGCTTGATGTTTCAGTCGCACATCGCGCTTAGGTGATGCATTGGCGTCGCTTAAGCACTCCTTTTAGAACAATGCTATAAATAAGACCAATTGGATGTCCATAATATATCCCATATCATACTTTTATTGAGCATTACATAAATCTCTTGAAAAACCTCTCTCAAATTCATTCAAAAGCCGATTTCTTCTTGTAAAGAGAAACCCTGTTGAAAGTACGTTGTAACTTGTGGTTTGAAGTGTTTCTACCTTAAGTTGAATTCGTTGTATCTTAGGAGACAAGTATCGTTAACCGTGAACACCATTGCGGGGCAATTTTGTCTTAAAGGAAAGAATGAAATTCATTTGTCTCGAATTATTCTTTCCTTCTTCTTCCTTTCTTGGTTTTATTTATGGTTTTTCATCTATAGTTTATATACTACATATCCAACCCCATATTTATTGTGTTTAATCACGCTCATGCAGATTAAACTTTGTTCTTGCTTGTTTTATATATATATTCAGACAACCCTTTCACTACATACATAAACCTCAAAATAACAATTTTAAAGACAAAAATTTTGGTTGATGTGTTGTAGACGAACCTATGATCTTCATCTTTGGAATAGAATTTATGTGCTATCCCCTTCTTATTATTGCTGAGTTGAACTGTTGTTTGTATAACAGAAATGAACACCATGAAAATGACATCAAGTCAAATTACCAATGGTACGAATAATGTGGTTCCACCGTTGGCTATACCATTTTAAAATACTATCATTCAACATGGGGAAAAATCGAAAAAGTATGGAAGCGTGAACTTCAAGAGATGGCAACAAAAGATACTGTTTCTATCTAACCACATTAAACTTGGCAAATTTTCTAAACGAAACTGCACCAACTATACAAGAATGAGAAAATAATTATGAATCGATTATTGCGTTGGATGCATGAAAGCATTCAGACTTCCTATGCAAAAATTATATCTTAAATGGAATGGATAATACACTATATGTAGTGTATAGTTTGAAAGACTCAGCCAAAGATCTGTAAGATTCATTGGAGAAGAAATACAAGAGCTAGGATGTCGGAACAAAGAAACTCATAGTCGGCAAATTTTTGGATTACAAGATGGGGGATTCCAAAATGGTAATTAGTCAAGTGCAAGAACTTTAAGTTCTATTAAATGACATACATGCCGAGAAGATGTAATTAAGTAAATCTTTCCAAGTGGGAGTCATCATCGAGAAACTCCCTCCTATGTGGAGAAACTTCAAAAACTATCTCAAGCATAAATGCAATGAGATGAGCTTGGAAGAGTTGGTAGTCAATTTAAGGATTGAAGACGACAATAGGAAAATCGAGAGAATGTCTATTGTCCAACTTGGAGCGAAATTTGTTGAAACCAATTCGAAAGTTGTCAACAAGAAGCACAAAATCTCCGGTAATGCACTAAGAAGAGACAACTCCAAGAAAAGTCAAGAAGTTTAAAGGCAATTGCTACAATTGTGAAAACGTCGAACATTGTTCAAGCGAATGTCAAAAGCCAAAGAAGAATGTACAAGCAAACATGGTTGAAAGAGACACTATTTCTGAAGGGATGCAAAAGATGAGTATGTCTGCATTTGTTTTCAAGTGCAACAATGTTGGAAACTCAAGAGAATGGTGGGTTGATGCTGGTACTACCGGTCACGTATGTGCAGACAAGGCGATGTTATCTAACTACAAAGAGTTTGATGGAGAACAACTCTTCATGGGGAACTTTAGCAAATTCCAAAGTTGAAGGATAATGGAAGGTTACTTTAAAGATGATATCCGACAAAAAACTCATCCTCAACAATATCTTACACGTGTTAGACATACGAAAGAAACTTGTGTCTAAGTTTCTACTTAGAAAAAAATGGCTTAAAACTTGTGTTTGTATTCAATAAATTTGTACTCACTAAGAATGAGATATATGTAGGAAAAAGATACGTTTGATGGAAAGTTCAAAATGAAAGTTCTTAAGATTGTACCGAGACAAAGCATTATTAATGAAAATTCTATTTCTATTTATATGCTTGAATTGTCTTATTTATGGCATAATCGATTAGGACATGTGAATTACAATTTTTTGCACAAACTTATAAATCAAAGTTTAATGCCGACCTTAATATTGATCCTAATCATAAATGTGAAGTATGTATTGAAGTAAAGTTGGCTAAAACACATTTTCACTCGGTTCAAAGGAACGCTATACCTCTAGAATTAATCAATAGCAATATATGTGACTTGAAATTCGTTCAAACTAGATGTGGTAAGAAATACTTTGTGAAGTTTATTGACGATTGTACAAAATATTGTTGTCTTTCTTTTAAAAAGTGAAGAAATACTATTAATATTATAGTATAGTCTACCAATTAAGAAATACGATTAGAAAGTTTATAGGTTTCTCTTTTATCTAGTAGAGAACAAATTATTAGCAATAGTAAGTTTGTTCTTCCATATCACACAATATTGACTACTCTAGAGCTTGAATAAGAATTTGAAAAATTTCATATTTTACTAACGTTCGTTTTTACCATTATCCAGAAATATATGCTCTTCATTTGATTAAACGTGATATTCTTCTGGAATATTGACACGTATAAATGGATTCTATTTTATGAACAATGGTACAATATTCTTCAAAAATATTAATAAATATAGAATTGGGCTTTTTCCAGGCAACACAAATTGAAACAATTCTGCCATATTCTTCTGGAATATTTAAATATATGATTCGTATTTTGTTCGAGAACAACTGATTATTCTTCTTATATATTAATTTAATATAAAAGTATGCATCTTTCCAACAATATGTTAGTATTCTTCTGGAACACTGAAATTGTAACGTCATGCTTTTAAAGAGTATGTAATATTCTTCCAGAATAATATAATGTTGTGTTTCTTCAAGAGCAACAAGAAATTGAACATATCAATTAAATATGTACAACCAATATATTTTACATTGTGAATAATTATAAAATGCAATTGAATATAAACGTTGAATATGCATTATGTAATTGTTATAATATATACAAAACAATCAATCAAAGAAAATGTAACAATTTATCAACTGAAATTAATCATAGATGGATACCTGCACTAAAATAATTATTTAATGTAATCGAGCAATTTATGTAATTAAGACAATATGCAATTCTTATATTGAACACTAAATTCAAAAGAATATATAAATTTGTGAATAGGAATTGATGGCCTCTACATGTGACGTATCAAAATATATATTTTGGCATTAGAACCAGAAAAAAAAATTATAAGTAAGAGGTTAAGTCTCACCTATTTCAAAATTAAGACAAAAAGTTTTAAATTTCAAAAATCATATTTTTATTAAAATTTATTTAAAATTTAATTAATTAAATATATACAATTTGGTCACAAATTAACGATTTAACTAGTCACGTATTATTTTTGGGTCACAAATCAGAATTTTTATATGTCACAGATTATTTCACGGTCATAATTCAAAAAATTTATAGGTCACAACTTGTTCATCGATCATAGGTAAAAAATTTATACGTCACAATATTTTTACCGATCACAGATTACAAATATTATAAGTCACAACTTATTAAATAGTTACACATTATCAAAATATCGGTCGCAAATTAACAATTTTTTAGGTTACACGTTATTTTTTGGTCACAATTCATCTATTTCATTGGTCACATATTATTTATTGATCACAGATTAACCAATTTAATGGTCATAGTCAACTAAATAATTTGTGACAACTACCAACTCTTGTGACCACTATCTCATCACCGCCTAAACCACCACCACCACCACCACCACTTAAACCACCACCACCGCTACTACACAAATCTCGTCGGCACCACCTCCACAGTCAAACTACCACCTCACCACCAACACCATAAAAACCATCACAGCAACCACCACACAGATCGTCGCACTGCACGCAACTGCAAACTGAACATCGACGGCACAGAGGCGATGGCGCCAACGTAGGTAAAAAAGAAAAACGGTCAACTGGGCCTAAAACTTTGTCCCACTCTACCCCTACAATTACGATCGCCATCGCTGTCATTGTCCGTTGCCACCACCACCACAATTCGAAAACTGCCACCAACTAACAATCACAAAAATCACCCCAAAATCATCGCCATAGTAGCGGAGCCATCGTTGAAACTATAAAGAAATTCACAAGTGATGCTCGTGGTACAATACAACACCACGCCACACCACAACCATTAGCGACTCTTGTGTGCAGCGATGGTTCTGCACACAATCGTCGTAACGCCGCAAGGTCGATCGTGCGCAGAACCACGGCGAAGCGCCGGTTGCACCGGTCGTGTGCAGCAGTCACGCGGTGTCCCTGGAAGAGTAGCAGTCTCGATCACGTGACGTCCCCGAGATGGTGGGTGGTAGAGAGAGAAAGTGAGGAATTAGGGTTTGTAGCATATAATTAATTAAATTTTATAATGTTATTATTAATATCTGATTTTTGTATAAGTAAACCTTACATCTTATTTTTGAAATTGGATTGTTTGAAGTAGTCACATGTGTAATTTTCACTTAAAACCACCAATCAATAAATTTTTTTTTTTTTTTTTTTTTGTTGCAATAATTTGGGTACTGTTGTTCACGTACAGATTTCTCACGAATGGACCTTTGTATTTTAATCATAACCCTTGGATTTGAAGAAAAATGAGTTGTGAACATTCTATCCAAATTTTATGACAATCGAACCATGGACATTGAGATATCAACGTTTTGATAACATCTGCGCAAGCTGTCCAACTCTTACGATTTTTCTACACTGTTAATTTCTAATTTTCTCTCTAATTTGGGTTAGCTCTTTGGTGTTGATATCATGGTATAAAAAAAAAAAAAAAAAACAAGAGAGAAATATTTAAAAAAAAAAAAAAAGACATAAAGAGAGTCAAAACTCAAGTGTATATTTTATTGAGAACCAATGTCTCGTATTTATAGGGTTCAAAATGAGAGTTACAATCATAGTAGAATAGACTCTTTCAGAGTAAATGTGACTTATCTATATAACGTGACAACTAAATAATCATCAACAATTATCTCAAAAAAATAAAAAATAAAAAAAATAAATTCTAATTCGCCTATTTTTATTGTTGGTGCAGTTTTAATAATTATACTATGAGTCATGAACGAATATGAAATTAAATTGAAAATTATTTGATTGTAAATTAACAAAAAGAAGTGAAAGAAATTCTTTAGTAGAATTAGGAGATATATTTCAATTGCATTCCTCTTTATTTTCTTCTTGATTCTTTACCTTAATTTGCCACTCCTAATAATTACCTTCCCTCTTCTATAAAAGTGCGGAGGTTGCTTGGTCCAAAAAAATTATGAAGTGCATTTCCCTACCCTGAAAACTTGGTGCATTATTTACTCAAAGCGGCATGGTTTCTCCAATTTAGAGGTTTCAAGCAGGACCCCTTTTTAGAAGCTTCAGCTGGGTCATGGGATAATCTAAACAAGATCCGTGTTCTTGGCATGAGATGGTCAAAATAATTCGCAGCCAACTCAACTCGTGGAACCGTTTATATCAAAACTCTTCTAGGCACGTTCACATAAATCTAGTAGTTACAAGTCAAATTTTATGTACAACGTGTATGTCTTAAGCATGCCACTAGCGTTCATCCGAGTCAATATCAAAATTTTCACTATATTATTGCTTAATTTATAAACTTGTTTTATCATCTCGCATTAATGAGCCAATAGTTCTTGTTGTACAACATCATGATTCGAGTTTTTTGTTTACGAGATCCAAACCTTGAAAGACTTCTTCCTTTGCACTGACGGTGCGTGACTAGTCCTGCCAACTATATTCCCTAATCGAGTGCAAACTATTCTGCCTTAGACATAAATAAAATAATAGAGTTTGACTATATCAATGTTCTAATTTCAAGATAATAAAAGTTGAATATAGGTAGTGACCATAATCAACCATTACATAATTCAGGTTTTGACAATCCACATAATGACCTCTTTTGTTCCTTGATTTTGAAGGAACATTTATTGGAAACACCACCCACCCACCCTTCCTCTCTTCTTTCTAACATTAAATTCGAATATAAACAAACTCACAAGTCTCCCATGTAAGCAAGCACCATCCAATTTTAAACCCTTTTCTCCATATATCTCGAACTCATCCATTGAATTCAAGTTGTCAACCTTCAGACCGACTAAACCCCATTTCTTCTTATTTCATTGCTCCATGCTTCGCCTCCAAACCCTAATTCTCTACCATTTTTCTCCACATGGCCATCAAAATTCCCCATCTATTCTATCCCATTCTTTGCCTCTTTCTTTTCCTAATACTATTTCATGAGGGTTACACCATGAAAGACCTCAACAATGTCTCTTCATATCATCCTTTGATCCATAGAAAAGCACTAGCCACCAGCAGAAAGTTTGACTTTTCGCCGTTTCTCAAGCGCCTCCGCCACCGGAAACCTGCACCAGACCTCCAACAGCTTCCAGACACACCGACAAACGAGATCGACCCGCGTTATGGTGTGGAAAAGCGCCTTGTCCCTACCGGACCAAACCCTTTACACCATTAAGCTTTTGATGATGCAGAGATGAAGATACATATATATATATATTGATCATACAACAGAATGGTTAGTGACGGGATGTGATTTTCAATTGTTTTAGTTTTTGAATCCATGTAATTTATAGATCATTGCATATGATCTAACGAGTTTGATTAATGTAAATTATATGATTAAAGTCATAGAATTTATAGTAGATATCTAAGAATAATATTTTTTTCCCTCTATTATCATGAATAAAATGTTTAATTAATCGATAATTAGTAATGATTATCAGACTAGTAGTAATGAAATTTCAAAGAAACATATGAGTAAACGTGACGGAACGCCAGAGAGGAAGTTGGATACTTAGCCTACACCATGATGATATTAATTAATGTGGTTGGTCAAATCAAAAGGGCTAATTTCTTGAAAATAATAAATTTTAAATAGTGTGCAATGCACGTGATGAGCTGGCCATTTATGTGGATGCGTGTTGTCTGTTTAGCCTTGGAATTTAGCCTTCATTCTTGCTACAATTCAAGGCAGATGTGATCTAGTTCACATTTTCTGAGATTTCACATAATTAATATTTTCATGTATATATGCAAATATGTGTGTGTAGCAACCTAATTAATTACTAAGACCGGGTTTGACCTCAACTATTTCATTCAAAGTCGGAATTGAAAGTAGAAAACATTTCAAGAGAAAAAAAATTGTAAATCTATATTGCTAATTTGCATTCTAATATCCTAGAATTCCCCAGATAAATATTTGAATGGTTTCAAATTTATGAAACTAGTAAAGGGGAGAATACCACCTAAATAATTGTGGTTGGAGAGTCAAATAGGTCGGAAAGAAAGGTCTCATGTCAATTTGGACGACATACATCTTGGTTGGTCCCACCATCACTAAAAAGATTGGACATATATAATCTTTCTTCTCAGTGTAACGAAAAGAACTAGATGAGGAGATGTCTAAAGTTACAAATCCCTACCCAACGCTTTACGAGGGCGCCCTAGCCAGATTCAATTCTAAGCCCAAGGGCCTACCAAGCCTTCGAAACTAGTTCAAATAGTCACCGCAATCGTTCTTGCTTTCAGCGAAACTTTCTTTCTTAGCTGCATCAGTTTGTCAAACTCTTAAAAAAAAATATTCAATTTGGAATGAAAAGTACAAGGAAAATGTAGTAAGAAAGATGAAAAAGGTGAAATAAAATAACTAGTCAATGCGTAAACAATCTATTGGGATCTATTGTAATGATGTTGAATCGAAAAAGCCCCATAAAATTTGTACACTTTAATAATTTAATTAATGGCTCACACAAAAGGAGATTTGTTATTGGTGACAGCAATGAGGTTGGGCAGGCGAATAGCTATGAATAATTTCTTGCGTACAGAGATTTTTTTCACAAGTATTTTATACGGGTTGGCAGCACCTATATGGTGTATTTTTTTTTATCATTATTGGGTCTAAAACCAGTGAAAAATCGTCAAGTATTTTTCTGTAACAATTATGTTTAACTTTTTTCTGTACATGTAGTGTAATTGGATTCTATGTTCTTAAAATCAAATATAGTGTACTAAAACATAATCACATCCCTTAAATATGAAATGATAATTAAAAATATAAAGGTTTGGAATATTTTTTTTTAAGAAAATTGATTTTTTAAAATGAAACCCAAGAATCATTATAAATTTGAGCTCGAAAATTCAAATGAATAATTTGATTCATTTAGAGCTCTCAAACGAGCATTTGAACTTTGAAATTTGCATTCTCGAACGAGCCATCATTTTGTAAAGTATGCAATCTTGGTTTAAATATATATAAAAAAATAATCAATATATATATATATATATATAGAACTTGTGGAACTCAATTAACTAACCTTGATGGAATTCTAATAATCAGTATCTTTGCACAGTTATTTTCTATCAAATTTTCGGTAAATATGTAGAAAATTATTGTAGTTACATCAAATTAGAAAATAAATTCTCTTTCAGTTTATAAGCTTTTTGCCTCTTAATTAAATTAAAGTCATAAGCTTTGGAAAGCTAGAAGCACCTTAAGGTTACGTGGAGACATTGAATAAGTAATTTTCAGCTTATATTGTCAAATTATTTGTTAAACAAAGACAGGAAATTTCGATGATTTGTATGTCAAAAAAATAGTTGCAGCACGTTTGTTCAACTAATTTTTTTTCCGTACAGTATATGTTAGGAATTGTGATTTGAATTTTTACTCCAAATGCTTAGCTTATTAGGTGTATTAACATTAACATTTCTAGCCTATTACCTATATGAGACTTTTATTCATACTTTTTTCTACAATTTCTCGAACGATTTACCACATAATTATGGTTTACATTTTCATCTCATCTGCATCCATCTCATCTGCATTAGGGAAATATTACTATGCCCCTGTTTGGTAGCCATTTTGGGAAGAAAATGCATTTTTGAATAGTTGATTGATGGAGAATGTGTGGTTAAAATTTAAGGAAATTTTTTGAATTTGAGCGTAATATTATTTTATTGAAGAATGTGATTGAAAAGAATAGAGAAAAATACATTTTGAGAAAAATGACTACCAAACATGGACTATATATGTTTTTAAAGAGTTCTCCATAATGAAATCTCTTGCCTTGGCAATTAACTAGAGCCCCAAATCGTCGTTCAAATCTTCCATGCATGGACGGATAGATTCAGGATTAATTAATTGAGGCTTGCAATATGTTTTTTTAAAGAGAGTTTGATCGTAAGATGATAAAAGAAGGATGAAAATGGGGACGCAACAAACTTTACGCTTCAATTTACATATTTAATCCAACTTGTAATGAGCAGAAAACTCATTATTTTTTTATATATAATTATTCAAGTAAGACGAGTCTCAATTGACGATAAATAAAAGTTTATTTAAGTTGACGTTGGAGTTCGCGAGAACAAAACATAATTATATTACATCCATTCAATATGTAAACCGTGTTTGCCTATGTTTGGCTCAACGCTTCTTTCATTTTGAAATATGCGTCACATAGCTAATTTTGAGTTCTTTGAAACTATACCAAAAACCTACCTCGATGATCGATAAATAAAACTCCAAAATACGCCAAAATAGTTTTAGATTACGAATTAAATTTATTAAACTCATATTGTGCCACCACTTTTAATTTACCGTTGCAAACTCATCGTTCAGCGAGTGCATTAAAAAGTATGCCGTAATTGTTTCGAAAGGTATCAAGAAACTTAAGAGAATGTAATGCTACATGTAATTGTTTCACGAAAGGTAAAAAACTCAAATGTACACGTCATAACATCATTGGATGGTGACGTTTTTTCAACCATCCATTATAATCCGAAATTGATTCGCAAAACCCTTTGAGAATTTAAAAATTGACTCACAAATTAGCAATCCCCAACCCCCCCCCCCCCCTCCCCCCCCCCCCCCCCCTCCCTCTCTCTCTCTCTCTCTCTCTCTCTCTCTCTCTCTCTCTCTCTCTCTGTGTGTGTGTGTGTGTGGAGGAGTTGGGTGACCTTGAGCTCCCCCTGCTTAACCCCCTAGACCCGATTGTGTGCAAGTTCAAAGATGTATGTTTTATATTCATGCAACGTTTTGATATTAGTCAAATATATTAGGATTTAGACTTTGATCTTAAAAGATTAAGTAATTTGGTAGAGAAGATCAAATCACTTTATAAACTCATTTACGTATCTAAATACAACTTCTTCTTTTTTTTCGACTTTCTCAAAATGTACAAAAATTCATTGAACCTACCACATAAATCATAATTGCCCCGGCAAGGAGAGCATTGGCGTGGATTCCTCTTTCCTTAATTCCTCATATATCATAATTTGGTGAGTTACGATAGATTATTTCATAGAAAACTTATGCAAAACTCTACGCGTTGTCCCGCAAATGCAGGCTTGTTTTCTAAATCAACAAGCCAAACAATTGACAATTAAAAGACAGATAGCCGTTACCGACTAAAGAACAAAAAAAAAAAAAAAAAGGACTATAAAATAAAGTATACCTGAATTAACTTAATACTTTATTAAAGAAACAAGACAAAGATCTTTGATTAGTCACATTATATATTAAAACCTTCTAACCGTCTTTGCATCCTAAATTCTGAAAAATTAATATACAATCGCCTCTATATCATGTGTATACCTTAAATTGAGCATGAAGAATGATGCTTTATTGACCAGCTTTTTATGCAGTTAATTTTCATTCAAGCATTTGACTTCAAAAACGATTTTTGTAATAAAAATAAAAAAATAAAAAATAAAAAAAAAGGGTTAGTGAAAAATTCACTGTTCAAAACTTGATTAACAACAATTTGTGAAAAACCTTTGTAGAAGGTGAAAATTACTCGCACATAGACAACAATTTTTATTAAAGCAAAGATCTCCGCCACATGGGCAATGATTTTTTTTAAGTCATTGTGGAAAAATAATTGCAAAACTGTGGTAAAAAGACAATATATATATATATATATATATATATATTACAATTAAACTACTTGTACAGATGATGTTTACATTTTTATTGACAAACAATGAGGTAGCATGCATTTTGATCATTGATTTGAATATATGAAATTCAAATCAAGGGCCAAACTGCATGTCACATCATCATCTGTAATTTTTTTTTTATCAAACTAACTGTATATATAACATATATTATAATACTGCTTGCACATAGTCATTTAAATATTGGTGTACAGAGATAGAGAAAAAACAGTTTGGAAGAGACAGAAAAAAGTAATTAAAAAAAACAGAAAAGGAAATCAGTAAAATTTTAATGTAATGTCATATCATCAATATGTACACCAATCTCTAAATGATTATATGTACATGTAACATGTTTTTTCATCAAAACAAAATAATTTTTAAACTTTGATGGGATCTTCCCCCTTCCTCTCTTATCTTGCGACCCTCTGACTGCACTCCCGACTGTCGAGGTTGCGATTAGCACTCCCCGCTGTCTTCGCCTCAAAATACAGTGTTTATGAATTTTACTTTTTCCCTTTTCTTCACTCTCAAATTTCCTTTTCAAAACACTACTCTCCCCATATCCAGATGTAGTTGAATAGGTTAATGAGACCACATTACAGAGAAAGAAATCAAATGATGTTAAAATTACTTGAACATAAACTATGAACTCATGAGACCTAAGAAAAAACAAATCAAAGATACAAAGAACATATCTCCACAGAGACTTCTTGCCATTAAAAAGAAGAAGAAAGTAGAAGTTGTATGAACTTTGTGACAAAACTAAAAATGAACACAACAAAAGAACCTTAAAACTGCAAACTATAATCCAAGAGTCGAAAAAGAGAAAAAGAAAACTCAAAAAAGTCCAACGAAACATCAACTGAACCCAAAAAATCAGAAAATATATAATCCCTCCCTAAAATCTAAACTAAAGCAAGGCACAAACGACGATACGCATACAAAGGAAAAAAGAAAGCCACAAATCAAATTTGTTCACAGTGAAGGAAAATCATCCATCTGTGTATAAATCACAGTGACAAATTGGAGGACAATAAATATTATATCGCGATTTTAGGGTTGCTATAGACTATTGGAAGCTAATCAGAGGAAGACAAGTAGATTGCAATAGACCATAGTAGATTATGGAGAGTAGTCGCCAGGGTTAATAAAAAATGAAGTCAAAAAAAGAATAAAACTTTATGGTAAAATGTCGCTTTTGGATTGCACAAAACAACATCGTCTGCATTTGAATCGATAATCCTTTCTCTCAACTTAATGTAAACAGCAATCGTATTAATTCCATGAGGAAAAAAAAGAACCACGCAAGGAGGTGGCGCAATGCACAGTGGCAGTGAATTGCCTCTTTTACTATAGGTTGACATGTTCTTTGACAACCACTTATGTATTCCTAGAATGTCCTCAAGGGAAAAACTGATTCGAAACTTGCATGGAGGGGGTCGGGGTGGACATTTGAGACAAGGTAAAATAATAAGTAGTCTTGAAGAGAGAGATTATTTGGCACAACTCAAGAAAGATTTTGGAAACTTTATCCGAAATTGCTACACTTGTCAAATAGCAAAAGGCCAATCACAGAATATTAGATTTTATATTAGGGCTGTAAGCAAAAATCGTCAAACCGAAACACTAAACTGAAACCGCATTTTGGAAACCGTCGGTTTGATGTCACGTGGACCCGTCAACGAAATGGTTTTAAACCAAATCAAACCGGTCAAAAACAGTTTGATTTAGGTCTGAGAAATTTTATTGCGGTTTAAAACCAAACCGGACCGGTGAATAAATATATAAAAATTAAAGAATTAAAAAAATGATTTTTTCTAAATTGTAACTTGTAAGGCTTTTATATTGGATTTATTTATTTATTTTTAAATGAGACTCATATATTCCATAGACTCTTAAACTGAAAGTCTGAAACGATTAATCAAGCAATTCCACGTTGTATTCCATATAAATTACTATCACCAAACAATCATTGACTTATATAAAATGCATAGTACTCCAATAATTAAACAAACTTCAATCAAAATCAAAATCCTACATTGAATTGGACATTCTTTAAAAAATTATTGTAATTTCTAGTTCCGTCGATTATAATTTGTAGAAATCTAGATGAAAAATTTTGATCGGATCAATAACTATGTAATCAAAGTGAAAACAAAATAAAAATTTCGGATCATAGAAATGAAATTATATATTGTAAATAAATTTATTAAGGTATAGATTTACCCAATATTCTAATTTGGCTTGAAAATCAATTAATCAAATAATTATAAGAAGAGAGAATAAAATAATCAAAGAGAATGAGGAAAGTGCTGGAGTCTAAAATGAAAAAGGAACCCTATTATTTTTTATAAAAGTGATTGGAGATTGAATCATATATTTTACCAAAAAAATAAAAATAAAATCCTATGAGAACCGGACGGTTCTCATACTAGAACCGAGAACTGAACCGGAACCGGTTGGTTCTTAATAATTTGTCCAAAAATCAAATTATTTTTTAGAAGATTCGGAACTGAATCGACCGGTTCTACCGATTCTGGAAAAAAATGTCCACCCTAAATTAATGGCATAAAAGTAGACAAATAAAAAAATATACGGTGAAATCGACGGTTTAAAATCGGACGACAGGCAAAAAAAATATATGGCGAAACTGGCGGTTTGAAATCGGACCAAACCGTTAGGTTTATGTTTGAGTTTTTTCAAACCGTTCAAAATGGTTTGATTTAGGTTTGAATTTTTCTCAAACCGTTAAACGGTTTGGTTTGAAAATCTGTCAAAAATCGGTAAAATCGAACTGCTTACACCCCTACTTTATATGTCGTTGCTAGTTCCAAATGTGATTTGAGAAAATCTATCAATGAATTTTATTTTGGGACTACATATTAAAGGATAAATTCTACATCGAATAAAAATGATAATATAGATCTCTTTATAAAAGTTTGAATTACTCCTCTTAATAAGGTTGACATTTTAAGATAGAATCATAAATCTTAATCTGGTATCAAGAAGCATTAAGTTCCAATGAACAATTTGATCCGATTAAGACTTAAAAAATGAACACTTGAACTTCAAGATTGATTTGCTATAAAGATGAAAATATAGACTAATTTATAAGAGATTGGATTACCCTCTTAATAAGGTTACCATATTTTAAGATGGAACTTCAAGTCTTAATACTATCGCGAACCTAATGTGGGGAGTGATTCGAATTTTGTTGTTGTTGATAGATTTTCAAAAATGGCTCGATTGTTCTTTTTAGAAGTCGTTTAGTTGCATGGGGTTCCAACATCAATCGCTTTAAATTGTGACAAGTTTTAGTCATTTTCAGGCCATTATTTGGAAATTTTTTGACACATCTTTGAACTACAGCAGCATTGCACATCCACAAATAGATGGGCAAACTGAATCCATAAATTGAACTTTAGGAAACTTATGTCGTAGTATTTTTGGAGACAAGCCTAAACAATGGGACTATGCACTTGCTCAAGCAGAATTCACATACAATAAGATGTCTATAGTGCAATGGCAAGTTCGCTCACGTATTAGACACATTCAAATTACCTGAAGCTAGTGGTGTGAGCATTGCAGTTGAAAACATGGCCGAACAAGTTCAAGCTATGCAAGTTTAAATGAAGCAATGGTGTCTATAGTGCAATAGGAAGTTTGCTCACGTATTAGACACAATCAAATTACCTGAAGCTAGTGGTGTTAGCATTGCAGCTGAACACATGGCCGAACAAGTTCAAGCTATGCAAGCTGAAATGATGCAGCATCTAGACATAAGAATGCAAAGTATAATACAACAATTGAACATATGATTATGGTGTTTGTTACGCCTCTTCCAACGAAACTCCAAGCATGGAAACATGGCAACCATACACCAAGGTAACAATGGACCGTATTCTACGTCATCCTGTCCAAGTGGAAATTTTCATCGAACTCATATAGGGGGTCGAACCCCTGTGCGGGGACCAAACCCATATAAGGGTCGAGCCCTAATGGATGAAGTGAGGTAGGTAGAAGTATATACGATCGCTTAGGTTAGTCAGTTTGCGGCCTTGGAGCTTCAGGAGGGGGGATGCGACCGCGTCCCCTACAGTGCATAGCGACCGCATAGTTATGACAACTATGCGGTTGTGATGTTCTGGTCCTCAACTTCTCGATTTCTTCACTTTTTCACTTCTTTACTTCTTTTCTCGACTTTCTTCACTCCAAAAATTTATTTCTTCATCCAATTGATCTTTAAAGCTTTCAATTCTTCATTTTTCCTTCCGAGTCAACTTTTGGATATTTGCGATTTGGTCTCTGAACTTTTGTCTTCTTTCATTTTGGTCATTTTTCACATTTTTCTTCCAAATTACGCTTTATCCATTGATTTTCCACCTAAATCACAATATGGACACAATATTGACATTAATTTAGCACACGAGCGTAATAAATAACGGGAGAAAATCATGCATTTTACATTCCTATCAAAGCACTATAAATGATCTTTTGTACAAGATCTTTCATTTATGGTGATGTGACAATATACTATAACAATCACTCTACCAAGTTAACATATCAAGTCTAATCCCGATGTGTAAGACAAAAAGTCATAACATTAAATGCGTCTGAGCCACATATCTATGACAAGGTGTCTAACTGTAAGGATGATGCCACATGTCTTTTCATCCAACAGTTTTTACTCATTTCCTTATACTATAAAAAAACTCACATATTGTGTCATTCAAAGATAATTCAGTTTATGCTCTCAACAATATAATTTTTTCAATATCTCGTTGTACTTTATACTATACTTGGATCTGAAACCCTTTTACTTAAGTGGCTCACGTCTTAACACATCCCATACTCAAATATTTACTTTTACAAAGGCTGTGCAACTTACAGCTCGTCCGAGTGCGCAAGATAAAGGCTTATATGACACGAGAGGACCTGAGATCTATTGGCCATGTAGTCCCTACAAAAAAAGGTTAACAGATTGACTCCATCTATATGAAATCACATTATAATCACGAGCAAGCTAATAGAAAAAGCTATTGGAAAAGTGTCTTAGCTTCCCCCTTGAAAAATGATTCGTTCTTGAATTAAAAACTAGTGGAAGTTCCAAAAATATAAGATTTGAAATTCAACTTAGCATCTTGGGTGATTACACTCCTTGAGAATTGAGGTCAAAATCCACTCAAGAGACCCTATCTTTGAATAAAAGTTCATCCACAATAAATGCTAGTAATGAAGATAGAAATACAAGGAGCTCAAGAGAGGTCCTTGAAAAAGAGGTCCTCTGAACCAAAGTCACCTATCACCGACCTTATCAAGTACATCGTCGAGGTGGAAGGGTCATTGTACACCTCCACATGAGAAGTGGGCGAAAAATGATCGCCAATATAAAGAGCGTCACCCAGCAAAATGTCCTTAGGCAACAACTTCTCCTCTAAGTGTAAGAGAATATGCATATCCTCTGCAAATAGGTGGCCTTTGAAGAATATGCCATCAATATAAAAACCCCTGAAAATAGAGGCCTATGAAAAAAAGGCCATGGATGGATGAACCCCTATAAATGAGAGGCCTCTAATGAAGAGGCCATAAAATGGAAGAACCCTAAAAATGGGAGACGTCTAAAGAAGAGACCACGAACAGAAGAACCCCGATAAAGGAAAAAGAAGAGGCAATAAGGGAAAGAGCCCCTGAAAAAGGGCTCCTTGACAATGAGCTATAAATAGAAGAACTCCTAAAGAAAAGTGAGACATCTGAAGAAGATAACATGAATGGAATAACCCATGAAAAAAGATAGGCCTCCGAAGAATAGGCCATGAGCACGAGACCCCTGAAGAAGAGGCCATGATCGCGACAACCTTTGAAAAATGGGAGGCCTATGAAGGAGGCCATGACTATGACAACCCTTGAGAAAAAGAAAGCATTTGCATAAGAGGCTATGAGGGAAAACAACCTTTGAAGAAAAAGGTGACACTAAAAAATAAGGACATTTGAACAAGGCATCACATTTGATGAATTAAGAGACATCATCCCTGAAACTTAGGACTTCGAATCAGCACAAATATTTCATTTACTTTCAGAGGCCTCATCCATAGAGCACAAGATTCCAATGCTACAACTAATATTTTTCCAAATGCAAATGCTTCATCTTATCTATGGAGCAGCGTCTCCGCCATGCAAGACCTCATCTTGCATATGCATCAAGCGTCTCTACCATGTAAGGCTTTATCTCACCTATGCATCAGCGTCTCCACCATACAAGCTCCTCTTACCTATGCATCGACACCTCCTCCACACAAGGTCTTATCTTATCTATACATAAGCTCCTTCGCCATGTAAGGCCTCATCTCGCCTATGCATCAGCTTCGGCTAGGTAAAGATCAAACACCATGGAAGAAGTCATTATATGGAGAGATATGAAGTACCCCATAGGGGACCACCTTAATACTTACAATGAAAATCTCTTTCATGGATAAAATAAAGACCATGGAAGAGTCATTCCCTACACAAAAGTAAAATAGCCTCATAAAGAGAGGTGCGAAGCACCTTAAAGGGGAGCCCACCTTCATACTTAGGAAGACGAAGCATTTTATGGATGAACCATTCACCATGGAAGTAGCCCTTGACATGGATGAACCATCCACCATATAAGGAAGTCGAACTACTTCGTAAATAATTAGGTGTGAAGTGCCTCAAAGGTTGTCTCTTCATCAATGGGCTCTCCATCATGCAATGGCATTGCCCAAGTTCAGTTCAGCCTTATGACAAACCTTCTCTTCACCAACGAGCTCTCCTTCAAGTAAAGGTCTCACCATTTAATTCTGTTTTATCAAAGGATGCCTCTTCACCAACAGACTCACCTTCATGCAAGGGCCTTGCCCAAGTTCAACTCAGCCTTGTCAAAAGCTACCTCTTCACCAATGGGCACACCCTCGTGCAAGGGCATTGCCTAGGTTCAATTTAACCTTATCAAAGGTTGTCTCTTCACCAATAGGCTCACCCTCAATTTAAGGGCCTCACCTCAACTCAAATCAGCCTTATCACAAGCTTCATCTTTAACAATAAGCTCATCCTCAGTATAACCAATAGGCTCACCCACAATATAAGGGCCTTGCTTCAACTCAAATCAACCTTATCATATGCGCCATCATCAACAACAAGTTCACCCTCAATGTAAGGGCCTCGTCTAAGTTTTAATTTAGCCTTAACACAAGCTTCATTTTCAACAATAGGCTCGCCTTCAGTGTAAAGGCCTCGCTCAACTCAAATCAACTTTATCACAAGCTTTATCTTTAACAACATACTCATCCTCAATGTATGGGCCTCACATAAGTTCAATTCAACCTTAACATAGGCTTCATCTTCAATAAAAGGCTCACCCTCATGCGTAGTACTTGTCTTAAAATAGGTTTGCAATCTACCACAAAAATTTACTCATTTTCACGTATTCTATAAATAACCATACTTTGACTTAGGGGACTATTGTGCTATGTTATCACTTCGCAATTGAGAGATTAGAAAAAGCACAAGTTCAATAAACACAAAATAGCCCATGTCAAAGCACTGTCTCTAAAAAAATAGAACATGAGGCATGAATAAGACAACATATTTCGACTTAAAAGTTCACGCATTAAATGAATATTCATAAATGGACTTAGGACTATTGTTATGCCTCTTCCAATGTGGCTCTAAGCATGACCACATGGCAACCACACAACAAACAAACCTGGGCTTACACTCCACATCTTCCTGTCATGTGGTAATTTTGGAACCACCATGAAGAGGCTGAAACCATATGGAGGTCGAACTCATATGAGGGTCAAGCCCTCATAGATGAGGCAAGGAAAATAGAGGCGCTACAAAGGATTTTTCGTACAAGATCTTCTATTTTTGATTTATGTGACAACACACTTTAGTAGCCACTCTACCAAATCAACAAGTTAAGTCTAGCCCCATGTGTCAGACCTAGGGTTGCAAAATATCATAACATTAAATATGTCGGAGTTAGGACTGACCTATGATGTCTATGACAAGATACCTCAACCTTTAGGATGATGCCAAGTGTCTTTTCATCTAACGGTTCTTACTTATCCTCTTATACTATAAAATCCCACGCATTATGCCATTTAAAGGTAATGCTACTTTATGCTTTCAACATATAACTTTTGCAATCTCTCATTACTCTCTATACTTTGCTTGGATCCGAACCCCTTTTACTTAAGCTGTTCATGTCTTAAGTATGCCGCACACTCAAATATTTACTCTTGCAAAAGTTGACTTGATCATCGAAGTGTGCACAACCGTCTCTCCTCACTTTGAAGAAGGCCACATGCTATTTATGATTCATTCAGTGCGCATGACAAAAGCTTACGTGGATGTGAAAGGACCTAGGATCAGTTGACCACATCACCACTACAAAAAGAGTTCAACGGTGTTTTTTGGGAGAAAAAAGTTTCCAACTGGCACTTGGTATGGTACTTTTTGTGTATTAAAAAGATTAATGACAATGTCTATATTATTGATATATCGAAGGACATGGGAATTTCAAATTCCTTTTAAGATATGGGATATATTTGAATATAATATCTGGATCAACCTCTTTACCTTGATGATAACTCGGGGTCGAGTTATTTTGAAGAAGAGGGGACTCACATATGACACAATTAAGGTTGTTGCACTAAATGAAAACAAGAAGTTGGAAAGTATTCCTTTGAAATCTGTCGCTTGAATTGGAGAGTAACGAAGTTTGAGAGTCTTCTTCGGAATCATATAGTTTTATATCGGGTTATTAACACAAAACATCTCTACATTTGAAATTCACTATGGAAAATGTCCTCATCTTGCATTATTTTTTTATTTTTTTTTTGTTTTGCATTTTCCAGTCTATTTTCACCTTCTATTGTGGAAATCATCATTTCCACTTTCTTAATAAAAAACTGTGAAATGACGAATATACCTTCATAATTAAAGAAAATAAAATAAAAAGAAAAGAAATAAAGAAGTAATTGCAATCATAGTACTAATTTTTTTTTTAAATTATAAATAAGTCCCAAATAAAAAATTATATATCAAAAAAAAAAAAAAAAATTCACTTCATCTTCTTCCTCTTTTCTCTACCACCTCTTCCCATCACCACTGTCACCAGCAAAAAAAAATTAAAGCAAGATTCACATTTTCCTAGAGCATTTCCCCCCCCCCCCTTTTTTAATAAGCAAATAGAAAATCCATTTCCACTCTAACTCTTCCTCAGACCCACAGACATTTTGAACTTTGGATTGGTGGGTTCGACACTTTTCCTTCTTTTCTTTTATCTTTTCTCTCAATTCATATAGCGAAATATTTCGGAGGTAAAATGTGAAGATTTGAGGTGATATTCTTGTGGAAAGATTAGAATATGTGATGTAGTTACAGTTCTGTTTCTCTTCCAGCACTTGCGTTTTGTTTCTTTTTAACGTTTTCCTGGGAATATTCATTTAGTTCAACATTTCTAACCCTTTTCAGCTCAAAAATTTGACTCTTCATCTGGATTTTAAATTTTGGAGTATTTTGAGGTTATGCCCTTTATTTTGACATCAATGATTCTAATTTCATGGAGAAGAAGAGGCACTTGTACAATAGGAGTAGCAGTAAGACCCTAAAGTTAGACTTATTATTTATTTTCTGCTTCAACATTATCTCTGTGTAATGCTCAGAAAGAATCTGCAGGATTGATTTTGTTGTTCTCGTTGTTGTTTCTAATGAGATGCTTTATTATATACGTTAACAGGGTCCTGTTGTGCCCAATCCTTAAAACTTTATAGCCAGTTCCTGCAAATGAACCTAAGTTTTCTACCAACAAAAGTATAATTTGTCCCAAAACTTTATTTTAGCCAGTCACACATTCTGCAAAAAATGAATTTTAAATAAGAAAATGTCAGATTAAAAATCTAAGAGAAGTCAAATTTGCGTGTTAGTATACTGAAAAATTTGTATTTTGTCAAATCACTGTTGAAAATATATTTTGAAGGAAAGAAAAAGGGCTTAAACAAGGGTTGTATTTTTCCTAAGAGGTCGGTCACTGGAGTATTGGTAAAGTTCGGGGTGATAACCAAAATAGTCACTGAATTTGTCAAAAGTACCCAGGATGGTCACTGAACTTCAAAATGTCCCTAGGGAACCGAATTTTGCCAAAAGTGGAGGTCACTAAACTTCAAAACTTCCCAAAATAGTGGCTATCTAAAAAAATTCCTAAGTTTTTGAAAAAGTTCAGGTGACCTCCTTTGCAAAGAGAATCTTTTTTTGCTAAAATGTTCAGTAACTAACTTTTGGCAAAGTTCAGTAACGATTTATGAACGTTTTGAAGTTCAGTGACCTTCCTAGGTATTTTTAGCAAAGTTCAGTGACTATTAGGGGTATTAACCCGATTTTTTTGTCTTTTTTTGTTTTGATTTTTAATTATTTTTTAGGACTTATTTGTAATTTTTTGAAAAATTTGGGACTATGGTTACAATTAATTTTATTTATTTATTTTTTCAAATAGGGGTAAATTGATCATTTCACAACTTTTTATTGAAAAAATGGATGAAAATGATAGTCTTGCTATGAAATGAGTAAATAAGGTTGAAAATGCAAAAAAAAATAATAATAATAATAATAATAATAATAAAATAAAATGTAAGGTGAGTGTTGCGAAACCCTTTTGATTTAAAATATCGTAAGTGCACAATTCGTTAACAAGTAATAAAGCGAATTTCTAAGTTTAAGTATTGTATCCATCGAGATTGTACTAGTTCAAGTTCAAATTAACTTAGTCTTGACCGAAACCTTGAAAATTTAGGATTTTTCAATAACTAAATTGTAACCATTTAAATTACATATGAATGTAGGACTTAAATGAGTTAAAGTCAATGCAAAGTTATAATTAAATGCAAATTTTATAAAAATGTGATGATGAAAAGCATATTAGGATCCCGAATTTCCTTATGTCAATCCCCTTTAACTCCGAACATTTCAATTTGACAACATGATTCAATTTTGAATATCAATATTCCTAAATTGTTTAACAATCTCTCTCAAGTAGAATTAAACATATTCTCACATGTGATCCGAATACAGTTCTATGATGAATGCGAACATATAAGAATGCATTATGGATTTATGAATACTTAAAGATCACATAAAGCATGAAAATATATTTTTATCATCTACCAGACCTTACAGTAATTATAATCATGTCTAACTTATTTTCAATCTTTTAAAAGTAAAAGAAGTCATAAGATTCATACAATTAGTGATCAATTAATTGCAGGGAAAGTAAATCTCTTATAATTGTTCAAAACTAAAAACATGCTTTAATATAAAAAAACAAGTCTCAAAAGTTGAAGGTTCATGCTCTATGTTTCATCGTAATACTTGCACTAAAATCGTTTAGCTACTCATAATGTCGAAATTAAATAAATAAAGGTGAAAAGACATCATCAAAACTTGACAAAACGTGAATAATTTTCAAATTCTTTGCACAATTCTTGATGAATTATTACACAAAAAATTGGAATTAATTCTTCTCTTGCTGTTGCCGTATCTGTTCACCTCTTGTCTGCCGTTTTCTGTCTCTCTTCTGCCTAGCCGTATCCAATATTTTTTTTACTTGTGTTTTTCTACCCTCTTTATGTGTGTGTGTGTGTGTGTGTATGTTTTTACGTAATTATGTGTTATTCGGATTCATGTGTGAAGGTGATGATCGTGATCACCAGCATAATTTTGAAGTTTAATTGGTAGTGCAGTCTTTTACCCTGAACCCCATGGCCCAACTTACATATGGAGGTTATTCTGGGTATTTTGTTTTCTATTTTGTTTTGTACAGAGGACTGTATATTCGTTTGGCATATTCCTTTTGGTAGTGTATCATTGGCTGTAATATATTGTATATATATAGTCGACTGCTTCAGAATTTATGCACTAAAATGTGGGATGAAAGTATTAGACATTAAACTCAATCCCAACACATTCCATAAATTCTGCCTACCATAGTTAAGGATATCAGGACAGAAATTCAAACATGCTTGCCTACAACTCCCAATAATGCAACCTAATTGCCTAGCACATGGGATTAAACTCAGTGTGGCATGCTAGAACTTCATGACGTAGCATATTCATATTATAGACAAGTAATAATTTATCTATAAACATAGGTGACATCAGACTGACTATTCTCATAAAATTATCAATCGCATTATCATGTTCAAGAGTACATAATCGATGTAAGAGACTAGTCCCATGAGTTGTCCCAAATCCTAACCTAGGTGTAAGGTTTTGATAAGTTACATTGGCGTGGTTACATCCATTGTTACTGTTACTCACCAATTTCTCCATGCGTCCTGCATCAATTGGATAGTCAATGTATGGTTCCCCGCGAATCATCCCGCCATGGAACAACTCCTTAAACTCCTGCAAATGAGAAATATCCAAATTGGGGAGGGATCGTTAGTTCTCACTAAAGTCCTCTCACACTCGACTTTTCTCTCATATAAGTTCACCTTGGAATTTTCTCTCATCTCTGAATCTTCTCTCACTCATCTCCTTTGTGGCTCCTCTTTTCTTTCTTCTACCTCTCCACTCTCATTTTCTTTTTCTATCTCTTTCTCACCCTCATGTTCTTTTTCACTCCTTTGTGGCTCTACTCTTTTTTCATCACACTTAGCCACTTCACAATTTTCTCTCATTTTCCTCTCTCGTTCCTTGGTATGATCAATGTGAGAATTAATCATGTTGCATAGCCTTGAAAATTTTAGTTTATATTCCAAACTAGCTAGCTTATTTGAAATATCACTACCCTGCTTCACAACAGGCGTTTTACTCCCTAGTGAACTCTCAATTCCATCATATCGCCTAAGCTTCTCTCGACACCCCATTTCCCGCATATCACTCACTACCTTGAAAAGTTGGAGTGTTCAGTTTGTTGCTCCCCACTTTCCTATCAACACCTTGATCAAACTTATCTCATATACCCTCACGAGGAACCCTTTGGGGCATCCCTTGTTTATAACTCCCAAACAAGGCTTCATGCCTAGTTACATTACCACTAATATGTTTAATCGCCAACCCCAACTGATCACACCTACAATTCATAGCATGCATACTATTCCTAAACTCCACATAAAATCCCTTAGGCACGGCGTTCTCCTTACATCTACTCATGTTCTTTTTTTAGCAATAAATACATAACAAAATCAAATGAAAGGAATGATAAGAAAGCAAAAATAATTTACCTCACGTGTTTGCACTCGTGTATCACTCGAAATTGGCTTTTACCCCATATTGAGCTCACCACTCTTGCCTTTTACCGCTCGTCCTCATTTCTCAATGGCTTGAGAAACAACCGATCTCAATCAATTGGAGTGCAATCCCGTAACAATCACCACCGCAACACAAGTCTACGGATAATCAACCAAATTTTCATACAAACCAAGTAACGGGCTCAATTCAAATAAGAAAAGACAACAAAAGACTCAACTTCAATTTCGAATTGCCTCTGAAACGTTCACGAGAAATAAAAACAATTTTTTTATTAATTTTTTTTTTTTTTTTTTGCCTTTTTTTTTTTTTTTTTCTTTTTTTTTATGAAAACTAGATAACAATTAACTAACAAATCTAGAGGTAATCAAACAATACAATTATAAGAAAGATATAATGAAGCTAAAACACGAACAATAAATAAAAAATAATTTTTTTTTTTTAAATCTGGATGTGAATAGTGATTTTTTTTTGCTAAAAAAATGAAAATTAAATAATAAAAATTAAAGATAGATGACCTGAATTCTAGCTATGTGCTCTGATACCACCTGATGTGAACCCGACCAAGAACAGGCTTGAGAACCCCACGAACAAGAAGAAACAAATCCAAGAAAACTAGAAATCACGCCGCGCAAAGATTCAACCCGACCCGTAGCAAGAACCAAGATTTCACGCAAGAAATCTGACCTGTTAATTACCTGGAACTAGAACCGTGAAGTGGGAACGCCACAAAAGGACTGCGACACCTTTTGATAAGTTCAAGATTATAAGTCTTAAGCCACCAAGAACATTGTAGGAGAAAACTTACAAAGTGCATTAAAAATCTCTCAATAATTAAAGTCTTAATTTTACAATGAAAAGGAAATCCTATTTATATGAAAACATGCTAAAACCCTAAAATCCACGAAATTGGGTTCAAAACATGCAAGAATATGGAAATAAAATTGAGTTTTAATCAAATAAGGAAACTCGCGAAAATTAAAGATCTCGTCCCAGAAAATGAACTATGCGGTCGCATAGTAGTGTGAGATGTGGCTGCATAGTAGAATCTTTGGCTACATCTTTGGTTTCTGCTCAATGGAATGCGGCCGCATGGGTTTTCTTCTATGCGGCCGCATAGAAACCCCACCGGACAGCGTTCAGTATTTTGGCTATAACTTTCTCTACCGATATCCGATTGAAGTGATTCAAAGTGCATTGAAAAGATTACTTAAATATCTACGACTTTACTTCAAATATAATATTCCAATTCGATTGTTTACCATGTTAAAAATGGATCTCAATATGTGATAGAAACTCCACTCTTTGATTCAAAGGACTTCCAACTCATTTCAGTTCTCGACTCCAACATGAAAGTTGATCTTTGGCATGTTGTCTTCAATATGTTGTGCCCCGTTCATCGAATAAGCAATTGTATGACTTTTATTGCCTCCCCGAAGACCCGAATCCGGCTTAAGACTCTCCCGCTCATTCACCAAATCCTTGTGAGTTTGTAACGCATCCTGGATCACATCACTTTTGGTGTTAAGGGATACAAGTTTCTTGACCTTGATTCCGAGTTCTTTTTCATCTCACGGTATGTTGTTTTTCATGAAACAAACTTTCCTTTCCGTATTACCGACCCTACCAACCCGACACAACAAACTATTGATAGTAATAATTTCTGCCATTTTTATCCTCAATCATTTTCTCCCATTACTAAGCAGATTAATTCTGAACTTTCTCCTTCCCAGTCTTCAAGCATAACACCTTTGGACTCTTCTTCCATTCCTGTCTCCCTTGATAGCCCCATTCAAACTTCGGAGATAGCTTCTTTCCCTCCTGTTTCTAATTTACCTCATGCTACAGAGGAAATCACCCAAGCTCAATCACCCATCCGCAAGTCAACAAGAGTTAGAAGAGCACCACAGTACTCGCAGGAATTTCATTGTCAACAAGTGCACTTCACTTTCCCGAACCAATCATTGGCCAAGCAGTCCTCTTCCGATATAGGCACCATTTTTCCTTTGACCCATTCCTTATCACATCATCGTTTGTCTCGCAATTATGCTGATTTTTCGACTTCTATTTGCTCTCAAACTGATCCCCAAACCTTCCATCAAGCTGTTAAGGATCCCGATTGGTGTGAAGCTATGAAGGCTGAATTGGATGCTCTTGAACTTATCCAAACCTGGGAATTGACTGATCTGCCACCTGGTAAGGAACCAATAGAATGTAAGTATGTATACAAGACCAAATTTAATTCGGATAGGACAGTTGAAAGGTTAAAAACTAGATTAGTGGCCAAGGGCTATGCACAACAGGAAGGGATAGACTATCACGAGACTTTTTCTCATGTAGCCAAGATGGTCACAGTTCGTTGTCTCCTTACACTTGCTGCCATACATGGTTGACATTTGCTATAATTTGATGTTAATAATGCTTTCCTTCACGGGGAGCTAGAAGAGGAAATTTACGTGTAAACCCCCTGGTTATGACAAAGGAAAACCTGGATAGGTATGCAAACTACTCAAAAGCTTATATGGCCTTAAGCAAGCATCTCGCCAATGGTACTCCAAATTTTCCGACTCACTTATACACTTTGGATTTCAACAATCCAAATCAGATTACAGCTTATTCACATGATTAAAGGAGATTCTTTTACTGCTTTATTAGTTTATGTGGATGACATTGTGGTTGCTAGTGACTCCATTGATTGTATTAACTCTCTTAAAGTGTTCTTGAATATTGAATTTAAGATTAAGGATCTTGGTACCCTTCGTTATTTCCTTGGCATTGAAGTGGGAAGATCTGTACAAGGGATTCATTTAATGTCAACGAAAGTATAAACTCGACATACTAGCAGATTCGGGTACTCTTGGTTCCAAGCCAACTAAGCTTCACATGGAACAAAATATCAAACTTAGCAAAGAATCTGGGTGTCCTCTTCCCGATCCAAGCATTTATAGGAGACTTGTTGGTAGGTTATTGTATATAACCATTACAAGACAAGACATCAGTTATTCGGTGCAAATACTTAATCAATTCATGTCTCAGCCAACTGATCTCCATCTAAAGGCTACTCACAAGGTACTGAAGTATTTAAAGGATAGTCCTGGCCAAGGTATTTTACTTTCTTCTTCATCTCCTTTGCAGTTACAGGGCTACTGTAATTCTGATTAGGCTTCATGTCTAGACACTCAACGCTCCATCACTGGCTTCTGCATTTTCTTGGGTAGCTCTCTTATATCTCGGAAATCCAAGAAAAAATCTGTGATTTTTTGCTCCTCTGTAGAAGTAGAGTATCGCGCAATGGCAGCAACTGCTTTTGAGTTTACTGGGATTAAACAGTTGCTAAAAGATTTGCACATTTCCCATCCATTTGCTGCAATTCTTCACTACGACAATCAGACAGCTTTGCATATTGTTGTCAATCCTGTGTTCCACGAATGTACTAAGCATATAGAGGTTGATTGCCATCTCATTAGGGACAAAATTCAGGAAGACAGTCTCATCACAACACATATACCTCTCATTCACAACTGGCCGACATTTTCACTATGTCTCTCTCTTCTGTTCTTATCACTCTCCTCTCCAAGATGGGAATAGTAAACCTCTATTCTCCATATTGCCAGGGGAGGGGGGGGTATTAGGATACGTGTGAAGGTGATGATCGTGATCACTAGCAGAATTTTGAAGTTTAATTAGTGGTGCAATCTTTTACCCTGAACCCCCTGGCCCAGCTTACATTATGGAGATTATTTTGGGTATTTTGTTTTCTGTTTTGTTTTGTACAAAAGACTATATATTCGTTTGGCATATTCCTTTTGGTAGTGTATCATTGGCTGTAATATATTGTGTATATATAGTTGGCTACTTCAGACTTTTTTATTTTTAAGAGAAATAGAAGAATCATTCTCCTTCTTCTCCATTTTCATTCTAAATACTTATATGTGTCTCGTTTTATTCCAAATTCGCCGCCTATGTTCTAGAGGAAAAAAAGAGTCCAAGTGGTCTTTTTCTTCATTCCAATTCAGCCACTAATTGGTTTCGTGGAAAAAGGAGTCCAATTTTGATTGATTTGATTTCTCATTCCATTTGTCCAAAACCCAATTTAATTTTGTTCCATTGTTAATTTGATCGAAGCCCACTTAATATAATATTTCTCTCCAAAGCTTTACTTTCCCCAATTAATGCAATTTAGTCCCAAACCTTTCATTCAATGGCCAGTTGATCCTTCTTTCTTTTTCAATTGCTTAAGATGGGTCCAACACTGAAATGAAAGAAAATTAATCCAAGTTAATTAGAATTCAAAACTTTGAAATAATAATAATAAAAGCTTAGTAATATGACTTGAATAAGTACATAAAACGCATTTATCACTGATGACGGTTTGCACAATGAATTTCAAACCTTGGAACGTTTTGTACCCATTACCATTTTATATCATTTGACTTTTCTTGGAATTAGAAATTGTTTGCATTTTTTTGTTTGTTGAATTTTTTAGTATAAGTAGACATTTGGGTATTAATATAATTTGATTTCCTAGTGGATTCCAATCTTTACTTTGTTATGCTGGATTTCAATGTTGATTTTCTTTGGCATTAGGCGTGTTCTTTCCTACTTATCATTTATTGCTGCGTTAGTCTGTTATCAAAAGAGTCTCAAACTGATATCTCCAAATATATGTGTATTGAGTAAGACTAGAAAAGATTTAAAAAAAGATAACCTATAACAATCTTACAAGTTGAGATGAAATCGTACAATAAAGTGAGTTCATATATATAGGAGACTTAGAAAAAACTAAATAATAAAGAACTTTGAATATATAGGAAAAATGTGTGATATATGTAATGTGAAAGTCAATGACGCAATATAGCCTAACTCTTGCAATGAGTGTTAGGATATGTATAAGAAAGATCGAGCATTCAAATTCTACGTACCGTTAAAATGTGGAGATGAATCAAAGTAATACTCTCTTTTATTATATTAATTAGTTTGTTTACGAACTATGATTAATTGTAATCTTTTAATTTTTTATTCACAAAAAAATGTTCATTTAGACCAGCTAATTAATAATATTATGTTGTTTAAGTACGATAAAGAGTCGACTGGATCAATTCCAGGTAATGACCCAATTGACAAGGGGGATGAGATAAATTTGAATTTAATAGAAAGAAAATAAATAGAAAATGATTTCATACTGAAAATGAAAGATTAGGACCTTACAAACCAGATGTAAATGGCTTGTATAGTTGACAAAATAATTTGAAGAAATCCAAAAAGGAAGCTGCTTGAAATGCCCCAGATTTTCCAATTGCAGAATTAGTCAACTCTCAATCTAAAATCATATACACAAAAGTCAAAGATAGCAGCTTATGATGACATATTGGTAGACATTGGCATTCTTTTTCGAGGGATGCTACGCTGACGGGGATTTTGTCCCTGGTCCAACTCGAGACACCTCTGATTGGAGGGGAGCTGACAATCCAAGGGGATTATTCCTTCTTTTTCACGCTTTATGTTGACTCAACCACCCCGACTCACAGTCTTGTTGACATAGTCTTGTATATTCTCCTTTTCTTTTTTTCTTTTTTTTCAATCTTCTATTATTATTCACATTTTTAATGACAACAATTAAATTATCACCTAATTCTCATAAAAATATATCACTTTAAATTTTTGGATGAAACTTCAAGTCAAGAAGTAAAACCTAATTTCATGAATTTGGACATGCATGGATCACATGATGAATAAATAGAAATTTAGACGATTTTCGTCGTTGAAAGCTGATTATGCAAGTATAATAAAAATTTGAAGACCAACTTGCTCGTTTCTAAATATAAAAATGAACTTGGCTAGTAGGGTAATTGGTTGAATACAAATAGTTATACAATTTTTTTCAATTCTAAATTCAAATTTATTGCGTGTGAGATACATTTTATTAAACGTTAATAGAAAATTAAGATGTCTATATAATGCTATAATTCTTATTTTTCTATCCTACATAGTCGAAGAATTTGGTTTCTACAATTTCGTCCCAAATTTAAACTGCACTTGATTTGTTAATGTAATTTGTTTAATCAAGAAAAGAGAAAATTTATGTTTGTAGAATTTGTCCCTACCCACCTTCCAACTGCTACCAAATATTTACAAGAAAAGAAACTAACTCCCATATAAAACGACACAATTACATATTCAAATTCCATATCTCTTCTTCATATAGTATTAAAACTTCTCCTTCTTCTTAAACTGCAAAAATGGTTCGCCCCATTCCAATACGCGCAGGTGAAAACTTCTGCACCATACCACTAGCAATAGGCTTATTTGTATCAGCAACACTTCTTGTAGCCCTATGTGCAAAACATGCAAAGCAAGTATCAAGAAAACACCAAGCAGAAGATCCTAAAATCGCACCCAAAAATCCATCACCATTGCCGAAGCAGCTCATCACAGCCAAAAGTAACAAGGCCCCGCCCACTCCGAGAAAATCCGCCGGGACGAATTTGACACCAAAGCCAAGGAAGGATTTGGAGAAGGAGGGTTGTGGCAGAAGGCCATTTTAATGGGAGAGAAGTGCCAGCCGCCGGAGTTTTCTGGTGTAATTTATTATGACTACTCCGGGAATAGGATTTCTGAACTTCCTAGGTCACCGAGAACCACCCCCATGAGTCCCTTGAGAAATTTTTCTTTCCCTGTGGAGAATAATGTAAAATCGACATCTTGATGAACAAAGTATTCTGGTAATATTAATGAAGTTTAATTTATTGATTATAGATTTGTATGGTATTTGTTCTCTCCCCCCATAAGCATTTTTTTGACAGAAGCAGAAAGAAAATATCCTATTACGAATGATCAAGTTATTGAGGAATCATATTTATTTTATATTCATATGAGTCTTTTTCACTGGAAATGAGAATTTTGTGATATAATAGAAGCAGAAGTTATGCAGAATTTTCAAGAATCAAAGTTGATGATTTTTTTTTTTTTTTTTTTGTTTGAGTGTAACAGGCACGATGAGGTTAGGTCAGTTTTGATTTGTTGCTCTCTAATAAATGAAGGAGGATCATGCTAATTGCATTATTTCGAAGTTACGCCCATCCATTTGACATCCCCAACTGGCAACTACAATCTCGGAAAAATGGGTTAGAAAGTTGTGTGGACGCACTCACTTTTATGTTTGGAACTAAATTCTGGCATTTTCCAAGCAAATAATGTCTTAAGTCATATTTTCTTCCAATAGTAATTAACAACCAATTTCAGATAATTAATTTGGAAATTTTAAATCTCATTATTTTTCTAGTTAATTAGTCTTAAAACCAAAGGCCTTGGATTAATCTTCCCTCAACCCAAGTTCAGTTATGTGTTAAGTCAATAAACATCCTATAAATGTTGGGGCATTTAATAGAGAAAAATGCTTTGTAGTTAAGCGGTGCTTTGTGTTGTGCTAGGTACCACCAAAATGAAATAGCATTACGATTAATCAATTCCCTTTCAACGTAGCTAAGTCCAAGCTAGAATCTTAAATCTCATCGAACATATGCATATAATTTAGCAATAAAAAAAAAATGCATATAACTAATTCTCTCGAAAGCTATAAGCATAATCTAACCTTTTATCACAGAAAATGAGACCCTAGAATTCACTCCAAACACTATTCGTTTAGACCTGACTTCGAGAGTCATTTACCAGTGTGTCATTCTCATGTTCTAGTGATGCTTCGTATCAATAAAGTTTTCCCTAATCTTTTTTTCTTTTTTTTTTCCTTCTTTTTTGATATTGCTATATAAAGTAGAATCTAGATTAGCAAATAAGCCATAAAGTATATTTTACACTATATTGATTTAACAAGATTATAAGATAATAAAAATATATTATGAGGGTGTTTGATGAGGATTAAAATTAGATTTTTTTAGTAAATTGTGATAAAAAAAATTTTGAATGTGTGGTTGAAAAGTTGTGAGACCCATGAAAAATTGATTAATATTGATTGTTTGATTTTGACTCTGATTAAAATTAGAACCAAACAGACTCTATATATCTTTTTTTTTTTTTATCGAATCTTACCCAATCTAACAAATCGTAAATCATTTAAATTTTGAAAAATATACCTATATTTTTGAAAAGTAAAGAAGAAAGCTAAAAGGTCAAAACCAAAATAATATCAAAGAAAATGCAGGTCAAATTTGTGTTTAGTGGGCTTGCACCCACATAATTCGCAGTAGCTTTTGAAATGGTCTTAGTCAACTCCATTAGCTACTCATCACACGTTAACAAATTTATTAGTGCCTTCGCAATGTTTAATTGGTCAAAGCATATATAATATCAATTATTTTACAGTTTATTTGAATATATATATATATATATATAATCTAGCAGTAGAACCAGAAATTTCACTAGGCGAGTTGAACCTGAATTTCTTGCTACACTTTTGCAATTACAAACTCCAATATGCAAGGTTTGATGGAATTAAATAAAATGAAAAACGTAGAACTCGACTACTGTTTTGTTTGTAGTGAGTGACTATCAGGCCAGTAGAGTGTTCTCGTCAGATGGAGGGAAGCTCAACGTTCCTCGAAAAATTTGGATTTTCATCGATCTATCGATCGTTTCACATTAGTGCTATACCGGCTTGTAATAATCAGGCACGCAAATAAATGGGGTTGCAGTGTAACTACCTATGTGATTCTATACTGCCTCTCTGCGAAATTGGTGTGGAAAATCTCTGGATTTTGTACCTGAATTGAATGGAAATCTGAGTTACCTACATAAGATGCATTACTGAGTGTTTTCCATACTTGCACCTAGGCTGAGCTTAAGATTTTCTGCTGGATGACACAACCAGCAGTTTCTGTCACGGTTAATCTAGCTGCTACACGGTGAATTTATTCGTGCTTACAGCCATCCTCTCACCACCGGCCTCATCGACAGATGGTAATATTCGATGGAGTGCGATCATAGTAGCCATCTATTCTAAGCTCATTGACGGGGTTTTCTGGGATGATCATGTAGAAGTACTTGCTTTAAGGGAATGTTTAGGATCGACAAAGACTTGTAGATTGCATCTTGCAGGCTGCTGCTATTTATTTTGACATTGTAGGTTATCTAAAAGTAAACTTTGGTTCAGTCGATTTATTTATATAAATGGGAATAAATTGAACTATGTGTTTGCCTCTTTGTGAAGGTGGTGCAACAAAATCAAGCACAAGAAAATTAACACTCCAAAAGCTTGTTGATTTATACGAAATATTGAGAATTTGAGCAAAATATGGAGAACATTATCCACAGTCATCACTATTGCAATTTGCAACTTTGAATCACTTAACTGTTCAACAGTAGTTGTCCATTGCTCATTCTCAATCTGATTGACTACTGCACTCCATGTTGAAACTATGAATAATTGCTATATTAGAAACATATATTGCTAATATAGGTGTACTCCAATATCGACAATTATCTTCTTTTACTCATTGTGCTAACTCTTCGTATCGCATAATTTTCACCATCTAAATTTCACGAACAAATGAGTTCTGCTACCATGTTAGTGCAACGAATCAAGAGGAAAATGATTAACTCCATAAGCTCGTTGATTTACACATAAATATCAAGAAATTTGGGCAAATATGGCGATCGTTATCTCACAATTTTTTATTTAATATTTAAATCAAATTAGCCAAATAATAACTAGCCCTAAACTCTAGCTTATAAAGGAAAATGAAAATACAAATTGGCTGTTGTAATTAAAGATAAACTTTAATAAAAATACTTACTGTTAATCTCAATAAGGGAAGAAAGTAAGTCCCTGGCTCCATTAAAATGAGATTTTGGAGAAAAATTGTGTTTCGAAATAGTAATTTTTGGAATGTGTGGCTAAAAATTATATTTACTAATTCAAAATTACAATTTAAAATTTGTCCCTGGCAAGAAAGTAAAATTGAGGAAAAATTTTGAATTTATGTACAAAATATTTTATTGTGTGAATGTGTGGTTGAAAATAAGTATGTAAAAAAAAATCCAAACAATGATTGGCAAATAGGGGTTAAATTGACAAAAACAAAGCCCAATTTTACGAGTCATATAAAAGTGTCTATTTGACCACTTAATGTAAATATCGAAACGCATTTGCAATGGTCTCATGAGATTGGATTGGTTGTATTCTCGATTTTATTTCACACGTCGCGTAGAATGACTTACTATAATAAAAGTAATATGTTGATAAAAAAAATTAACGAGTACAATGAATATTTTTTTAAAAATCACAATATTGTTACAAAACAAGAAGCAAGCGTTACTGGCTAGTTATTTCAAAGTTTCTAAACAACAATTTGTCAACATGGACAAATTTGCTAATTTGCATAACTATTGGGATCAAATTCGTAGCAAGTCTAAATGTTATGGGTCAAAGTGAAAAATTACTCCTCAAAAATTGCTAGTGCAAAGAGTACCTCTCCCGGCTATTCTGGCCTAATTTGCCTAATTTATCCCCTAACCCCCCACACCACCTCCATTTATTTGAATCTGCTTTCTTTCTTTTTTTTTACCGAAATCAAACGAAGATCACCATTGAAACTGCAGATTCTGCTTTGTAAATCAATGGCTTTGTGCACTTCATCTTTCCTAATACCGCAATTATCAATCCCCAAAATCCCTGATTTTCATTATCTTTTCCCCACCACATCTACTCGTAGAAGAAGAAGTGGAACAAAGAGAATCGGAGCTCTGAATTTGTCCATGGCCACTGCAAATGCTGCTAAAAATGTCAGTGATAATAAACCCACAAAGTTGGTCACTTTCTTGGGTAAAGGTGGCTCTGGAAAAACCACTGCTGCTGTTTTTGCAGCTCAGGTATGATACAATACACAGTCTCACACTGTGCTCTAATTCGTTTTAGTTAGATTTTCAATTTCACTGGTTAAATTTTTTGTTGATTATTTGCTTGGATTGGATGAATTGTAGGTTTTTATGTGGTTGAAGACATAAAAATTTATTGTTGTTCATTTTGAACTGCTTTACAAAAGTTAAAAGTGCTTTTATCTTACATGTGGAAGATCAGCAGCCTCATCGCTCGATTAAAAAAATTGTCATAATAATGATGATAACACCAAAATTAACAGGCAAGAAGGAAATCATGCAAAAGAAAAACTTTGGCCTTCATACCAAATGGCAAAAATCAAATTCAGTTATTTGATCAGAATTGACTGAAAGGATACCAAGAGTGGAAAATGAATGATAGAGTGAAATGGGAATATACTGGGTTTTTTGTTGAATAGAACATAATTTCAGTGCAAAAGAGGAATTTGGATAATTTTCAAAATTCTGGCGAGGTGCATAATCTCTCAAATATTTATTTTTAAAGTAAGGATGGATCACATCACATGATCTATCCATAGAGAAGGCCATCCCCACGCACAAAAATATGGATCTCCTCAGGGGGGAGAAAGGATAAAAAGCTGGGGTGCAAGATGCTATAATGTTGTTAGTGTATTTTTTTAGCACTTGCATTATCACTCGAACTTTTGAAGCTGGATTATTCTTTTTATTTTCATTTCCTTCCTCTGATAATGAGAGGGGACAGTGAGATACAATGTCACCATCAGCTATATAAAGTTTTCATATTCCTGTACTAGAAATGAAATTGCTTTCTTGGTTTATATTTTAATGAGTATGGTATCCTCACTGTTATTATTTTTTTGGTGCTCAGCATTACGCTATGGCAGGGCTCAAGACATGTTTGGCAATACATTCTCAAGATCCTACAGCTGAATATCTTCTGAACTGTAAGATTGGACCATCTGTTGTCAAATGCAACAACCACCTCTCAGCCATTAGATTGGAAACCACAAGAGTGCGCTTACCTCTTCTTCCCCTTGTTTTATGCATGTCAGAATGAGCTGTCCTGCTGAGCTGAGTATGACTTGTGATGAACATGTTTATTTTCAACAGATGCTCCTCGAACCTCTTAAAAGGCTCAAGCAAGCTGATGCCCGTCTGAACATGACTCAAGGTGTTTTGGAAGGGGTGGGTATGTAACAATGTTTCAAATCATTTATGTACGTCGAATTTTCAAATTTCACATTTTCTTTGTAATATTCTCATGTGTATCTCTTCAAAATGTAGTGTAGGTGGTAGGGGAAGAGCTTGGTGTACTTCCTGGCATGGATTCCATATTTACAGCTTTGGAACTTGAGCGACTTGTAGGATTTTTGGTTAATACCGTTCAGAGGAATGGTGATAGAGATAAGTTTGACGTAGTTGTATACGATGGTATAAGTACTGAAGAAACAATACGTATGATAGGTGCAACCAATAAAGCGAGGTTAGTGGTTTGTTACTTCCCCACTCACTCCTCCCTTCTTTTTTCCTTCACTTGCTTATACCTGTATGTCATTGTCATTGCACAGATTATACTTGAAATATATGAGGACTCTGGCTGAAAAGACTGATCTAGGGAGGGTAGTTGGTCCTTCTATCTTGAGACTTGTGGACGAATTCTTGAGTCTAAGTGGCAAGGGTACCAATCTTAATGGGAGAATGAGTCCAGAAATATGGGATTATCTAGAGCAAGCATTAGAGGTAAATGCTGTTTGTAGTTTAAATTTTCTGGTCATCAGTGTATTTCTTGCTGCTAAAAGTTTCCTTACCATCGTGCTACAGAAAGGATCTTCTGTGTTCGCAGAACCTCAGAGATTTGGCTGCTATATTGTTATGGATCCAACAAACCTGTTATCTCTAAATTCTGCAATGCGCTACTGGGGATGCGCAATTCAATCTGGCGCACAAATTTCCGGTGCATTTGGCATCGCGTCACCAAATGGTCCTGAGGCACTAGCCGAGATTGGAAAAAACTTTTCTCCTTTGCCTTATGCTTTCTTTCCATACCTCAAAGCGGTTAAGGATCTAAACTGGAATGAGATCATGGTGAGCATACGTAGTAAAGATGCACGAGATCTTCTATCTTTGTCAAACAGCGAGAGCTTACCATCAGTCAAATTTGATCCATCCAATAAATCCGTGACACTCTTCATGCCAGGTTTTGACAAGTCAGAAATCAAGCTTTACCAAGTATGTCATCATTTTATTTATACTTCTGGGTTTGACTAATGACGTTTCTTATTGAGGGATATAATAATTAAAAAAAAAAGAGAGAGAGAGAGATAAAAATCGTGATAATCAAGTTGTCTGGCGAACTGGAGCAGACAGGAAATATGTGCACGAATGAAGGATTCTTGAACAGAACCTGATATAATTGTCGTTTGGGCTTACTGTATTCAAATTTTCATATTCGTACCATGGATACAAATCAAAATGATTCATAATTTGTCAATTGTGAAACTTGCAGTTTAGAGGTCGGGTCGGAGTTGCTGGTTGAAGCAGGTGATCAAAGGCGTGTCATTCAACTGCCATCAAATATCCGAGGGAAGGTAGGAGGAGCTAAGTTTATAGACAGGAGTCTTATAATCACAGTGCGATAGAGAACACATTTTTCTTTCTTTCTTGCTGGGAGAAGAATCCATCTTTCTGTTAAACAAGATATGCATTTTATGAAATAATCTTTTCTCTGAATCTTAGTCGCTACGTGCAAAAATTCTTGGCTTGCATTGCTCCGATCTTCCTATATTTTTGCCATGTGCAAAATTTCTTGGAATTGATCGAAAGATTTCTCAAAACAAACAAAAAATCAACACACTGGAAAATAAAAGGCCTAACTTATCCTATTTCAAACAACAATTATATTTTGGCCTTAACATAAAACGTCAGAACAAAAATGAAAATAAATTCAATAAATGGTATGACAATAGAGTTTAAAAACCTGTCTGTATTTTTTAACCTTTGAAGGTTGGGGCTGGACTCAAACTTCTTGGTTCAAGCATTTTGGTACAAGCTTGAATTACAGCTTCTCTTAATTATTCTGATCTCTGTATAATTATGCATTTTTGCTTAAATGAACTGTTGATCCTACCAGTTCCAGTATACTTTGTCTCTACCCTTTCACACGGACAAGGATGAAATAATGTGCAAGTAGAAACTAGATATAGGCCAAAAAAAAAATGTGAAAATAAAAAAAAAAAACAATTTCATTCTTCCAGTTTATTCTCTTCTCCTGTTTTCGCGTTCTCTTCTCCTGTTTTCGCGTGAGCTCGACTTCTTAGTTCTTCAAAAGCTTTCATGCTTTCTGCATCAAACCCTCCCGCAAACTGAAACAAGTTTAATTGAATTCTCATTAGTACGTTTATTTCCATTAAATTTAAGGTCAGCTACATAAATTACTTTTCTCCATTTGTGATAACCTAGACGCACCTGATGAACACGGAAAGCAAATCGGACACCTTGGAGAATCAAAAACTCTCTGTTAGGTTCCTTGTCTGGTTCATTCATGGCATCAAGCTCTGATGCCACACGTTTCATGTATTTTCGTGCCAATTGTACTGATGAAAGCTTGATCTGCAAATACATGGCCAAGTTGTGCATAGACAGTTATTTCGATGCAGTTAAAAGCAAGAAATATTACAAAATAGATGAACAAGTTCTACATTTCATTCCAAAACCTCATATCACAAAGTCAACATCACATAGGAACGCAGTGATGCGTTTTAAACTTCAAATGTACCTTGCCAACTACTCCTGAATCAAGCAACCAATCGACGGGGATGCCAAATTCCTTATACCGTGAAACAGCCATGTCGCGTGTGCGCAACAGTGCATATACACTGTTCTCCACCCTGGAAAATGGGAAATTTTGAGTATTTCATAATCTTTTAAGGTTTCAATAAAAATAAATTTCAGAACGATCACATTGTGCAAATTTGTAGAGCAGCAAATGAACAACTCTCATTAGAGCAGTTAAACTGCCATTTTAAGTGACCATGTGCTTTATAATCTCTCCAGACTACTTAATCGCATACTTTCCGAACAGCAGGCCCTGACTATAGGCGGCATAGGCTGCTGCCTTAGGCCTTGTATAGATGAGGGGTCTCCATAATATTAATGCTTTTAATATTTATATGTATAGATAAACTCAAAAGTAAATATAGGTCTTACAAAGTAGGCTTAAGGTCCCAAAATCTCAAGGCCAGCCTTGTTAATCTAACTGAGATAACTTCGCAAAAGACACTTACTTCTCAAGCAACTTATACATCTTCTTCAAAGCAGCCTCACAAGGAAGATTCAGATCATCAACGAATGAGGTCACTAGCTTCTCTAACTTCATCAGGTCCTGGTATTCAAATGCTGCCTCTCTTAATGCATCTGCTTTACTTTCTGGCCAATCGAAGTGTTTAAGGACAGCTCGTTCATCAACCTTGAAGAGAAGATTAAGCAAATAAGCTCTAAGAAAATTGCTTAACCAGCTACGAAGCAGTTAAAAACACTCATCTGGTTATATTTTAGCCTCTAGTAATTTGTGGCTGCCCTATTTGATGGATTACTAATTTGAACAATTGATTGAAACGCGTACTAAGAAGGAGAGTTCCTCATCAAGCCAGTTCACGAATGCCAGCAAATCTTTTATGTTGGTAAACGAAGCTGCCCGGACTTCAGTAGCCAACGACTGAACAAAATCACCTTGAGTCTCCACGTCAGCTTTAACCTGGTTCAAGATTCAGAATTTTTCTTTCATTTTCAAAACTGAATAACTAGAAATACAAACAGCGTATTAGAAATAAAGCAGTTTAACTTACAGCTAAGAGGAATGATGATCTGTTTTCTATCTCCCCAATCATGTTACTTCTTGCATCTGAAGGGCTTGATGTTGAAGAAATCAAAGATGGTGTATCCTTCTTCGCCTCGCGTTTCATCAATGTCTGGTAGAATTCAACTAGTTCAGGAGCTCGGTGAACTTTGTCACCACTTCCAGCCAATTTTGAGAGACTTCCTGGTGAAGGTGGTGGGCGTGGAGGTCCACCACCAGGTGGTGGAGGTGGTGGCGGGACACCTGGTGGAGGAGGTGGTGGTGGTGGCATACCTGGTGCTCCACTTGAAGTGTTTGTATTTTTTTCAGCAGGAGGACCTTCTGATGGTTTAGGAGGTGCTCGAGGGACCCTAGGAGGTCGCTTCTCAATATGTGCAAGTTTCATTTTGCTCACTGCAGTAGAATCAACTTTGTTATCATTCGACTGGTCACTTGAGTCACCAGAGGCAACTGGTTTTTCTTTTATTAGAGCAAGTTTTGGAGGCAAAGTCACAGATTTATCTTTATCCGCCTTCGAAGGGTCACCAAACCTCGCTGCTCTTGCTTGTTGAGCTTTTTCCTTGATTTGCTTCTCTCTTTCCAAAGCCAGCTTATGCCTATCTTTATATACAGGATACTTCTCCTCCAGAACTCCTTCAACTGATTTGGACATTAAGTGGAAAGAGGCTGCAACAGAATTGAGTGAATCAGGAGAAGAATCTTGAACTCGACTAGGCTGTGGTTTTGGAGTTTCAGGGGAATTAAGGTCATCCTGTTCTCCCATCCCAAAACTAGTGATAGCCATGCTGTCACCTGCATTTCTTAGCATCAGGGCTTCGAGAGGACCTCTAGGTCTAAAACTCATGCTACTGCTGGGGATCCTCCCCCGAGAGATCTTGCTGGGGAAGAATGTGCGCTTAAATCATCTTTACTTTTTCCCCATTTCTTCAGCTTTTGGATCAAACTAGGCTTTCTACTGAGACTACTGAACCTGCTTGTGGAACTATCAATAGACATATTATCAAGATCCTCACTTCCAGGAGAGGATGGATGGGAGAAATTACTTTCAATATCTGTGTCTCCTTGTCCACGTTCTGATCCTGCATACTCTAACATCAGTTGTTTAGCCTTCTCTTGTGATCTTGGGCTCAAACTTTTATTGAGATCGCAAGCCAATATTTTTCCAGATGGTGCTTGGTAGTTCCGAAGCTCAAATCTTAAGCATGCGTTGACCCAGCGAAGATAAACAAGCTCTTCAACTTCAGTGAATCTGTTCATCTGAAGTCCTTCCACCTGCTTAACGAGATCCTCATTTGCATGTCGTAAGTTATTCACCTCTTCTCTCACTTTGGCAACCATTTCACTCTGCAGTAACAAAATAACGAGGGCATGTCAGAAATTAATCTTTTAACTGATCGGAGTTTAAATTAGTTCCCGTTTATCCACTTCAAACCGTGTGGGGAGGGATAAAGGTCTGTACTCAGCTACCACATTTATTTTGTGTACAGCAGACGCCGGGGTCTGGTATTTCTAATGGGGGTTCTGGATATCGTTTATGTACTAATTGACAGCATTATCAATCTGGTTAGTAGTTACCTCCTTGCACAATTCAAAAGGTAAATCACTGCAACTCGAGACGATATTCCTTAAAACTAGAAGTATATTCGTACAGTATTGAATCAAAAAGCCAAAAGGGTTGTACTGCTGTATAATCAACACTAATTTGATGCAGCAAATAACCATTGAAATCAGAAAAGAAAGTAACAAAAACACAACATATAACATATGCAAGGAGGTATTGGGAAGTTATACCTCTGTCATATTGGAAAGGGCATTTACTCTGGCTTCAGTAGTATCTAATTTTACTATTAACTCTCTCTTTTCATGCTGGAGCTCTTTGTTCTTCCTCTTAAGTTCCATAACCTCCACCTCTAACTCCTTCAGAGCTTTAAGCTTCTTCCCTACTTCAGCATCTTTCATAACTGCTTCCTCTTCCTTGGCTTGAAGCCCACTGACTTGTTGCTTAAGCAATAAAAGCTGGCCTTTTGTCTGGTTTGACTCAAGCTGAATTTGCCTTTTGCAATTCCTTTAATTTCTTTCTTGCCACCTCAAGTTCTTTCCTAGAAACGGCTCCCAAAGACACCTCCTCTTGAAGCTTTTTCCTCTCAGCTTGCAATGAATTTATTGTAATGCTGAGCATCTCAATCTCCACTGTCTTAATTTTAAGCTGCTTCTGTAATTCAGCAATATTTGATTCTTGCTCCTTCAAGCCATAGTATTCAAGCAATTCTTCCTCAAGCTTTACCTCTCTCTCTTCTAACTCTTTTACTAAGTTGCGTAGTCTTTCCAGTTCACTTGCATTATTTGCCATCTCACTTTCGTACACTTTATTTTTCTCTTCTCTGGAATCTGCTTCAGGTATCATATTTGTCCACAGGCAGAGGAAAGTCAATTTCTCCGGATAAAAGATTTTCAAATTCTGGGAAAAGCTCATCTTCATCGTCAAATTGATTACTTAGGGCAGGGTTTATCATTCCATTAATTAATTTAACTTCTTCTTTCTCCTCTTCCTCTGCCTGCAATTCATGATCAAAGGAGAAATAAAATTGAAGGAATTAATGGATCATTAAAATCTACTAACACGAAGTTAAAGTTCAAAGGAAAAGCGAAGGAATTATTCTAGGGTGTTTCTCAATACTTACAACCACTTCTTTGAGGCCTTCATCAGAATAAGAAAACTGCTCTTTGTTATCCCCTTCATTTTCTGAGTTACAAAATAACCAAGCAATTATTTAAAACTAAAATCCAGTTGAGAAAGCAACGCAAAGTTTAATCTTTTCTAATTACACGAGAGGCAATCTTTATCAAGGAAAAATTAGAAAATCCATTAAACAACTTTATCATTAAAGTATTCATATTCTAGGTTATATCTCACGCACAAAAAAGTAACTTTTTTTCCCTTTTTGTAGATAAATTCAGTACAAACAAGAACTGATGAAACACAACTCAAAGAATAAAGTACCTGAAGATTTAATTAAAGAGGCCGATGACCTTGAGCTCCTGATTTTAGCCTTCTGAACTGCATAGGTTGCAATAGAAGCAGCAACCAAGAAGCCTAACCTGACTATCATCTGCCTATTTTTTATAGAAAATACTGAACTTTCCGATCATCTACTGAGACAAACAGAGTCTCAAATAGCCCTCCACTCATTTTTCTTTAACCCAAAGCTCATATTTCAGGCCATGAATCCAATTAAATGCAACAGGACCAAGAATACAAATTTTTTTAAGACAACCTCAGTTTAGTCCCTGAAGAAATATCAAGTTAGGAAGCTCTTCAATGCTCAACCCAAAGTATAAACATCTCAACATCACTAGCATTATCTTCTTATCAGGTATATAGACCATTCACAGAAAGAAAAAAAACCTGCTTGTATTAGAAAGTTTCTATTAAATGTATTCCATCACAACTGTCATATAAGAGCTACAGGAGCCACCAATTCTTGTGGACACCCTTTTTCCAAGAGGATTGAAATTCTCCATATGGGTGGGTCTGACTTGTTAAATTCTTTACACAGAAAAATGGACAGTTAAAGATGCAGATACACAGAATGGAGAAAACTCTAGTAACAGTAATTTTCAAAGAAAAAAATAGTTCCACATGAGTTTTCTGATGAAAAATAAAAAAAAAATCTCTCAAGTTTCATTTAGATAATGACAATTTTGTTAAGATTAAAAATGAGGAAGGAAAACATTTGTTTTCTTCGATACCACATCCATCTATGGTTGGATACAATTTCATTTCGATTTATCCCTTGCGTATCTGTTATCCTGCTAAATGGCTGCCTTTCGTCCACGCAAATCCTCCAATAAAGGAAACTTCTTTTCTTAGTTTGACAAAAACTTACTAGTCAAATCTACTAATCAAAACTAACCCCATGATTAGTCTTGATCTTTGCAGGATTTCTCTATAGCATCATGTGTAATTCCTGTGATGTAAATGGGGGAGTGGGGGGAACTTACATGCACAAAATGAGTCCAAGGGACAAGTAAAAAAATAGCATTACAATTTTTGGGTGGCACAAGAATTAGAGGAAAGTAGTTAGTAGGTAGGAAAAAAGGTCAAGTTGACATTTAATACCTGGCTTTGCTTAAATGGACTGGAGCACATAGATAATGTTAGCCAAAAGAAGGCATATTAACATAAACTTTATGCATTGTACCATATGATTTGACCTATTTGCCCAAATATTGGCCTTCTCATTATTGTCTGTTCTATTAAAACTTTGGGTTCATTCGGCTCAACAAAAACATTTTTTCCCTCGATCATATGTGACAAAAAGATGAAGCTGAAAGTATGGCTCCTAGCAGAAGAGCGAAAATACAAATAACGTTTTTTTTTTTTTTTTTTTTTTTTTTTAGGCAATCAGAACTTTTCGTATTTTTCAAGAAGAAGTTATTCAAGATTATTTCCCGAGCACTTGCCTGTCAAGGATTAAGCTTAATCCCTCTTAACCGAGCACACTATAAAACGAAATCAAAATTACACAAAGCAAACACAGATTTTTTAGTGGTTCACCTCAATATAAGAGCTATCTGACTATGTCCACCAAGTTTTCACTTCATAGTCTATATTTGGGAGGAGAGTCAACGTTTTCTCATGCCTCCGATACCCAGAAAGGGCCACCCCCTAAAATCCATCACATTTATGGACTAATCATTATTTGGCTTGACTTTTGGTCAAGAGGATAAGTAACCAGTATGATTAGGCTACCCACATCTGACCTTACGAATTCTACTACACCCATACGACATACACAAACAATTGGACCTACCAGATCGGTGGGTGGGAGCATAAATTCCAATTGATGAATTATACTGAAAACTAGAAATCAGTAAAATACCTAGAAATGTACACGAGCAAATCTTTTGAAAAGTGAACAGATTAACAGAGGTGCAAACTGAATACAATTTGGCCTCTACACGTCAACTGTGAGTAATTCGGTCGAGGAATTTGGTACATGTCGATTAAATTGAACAAAACAAAATAAAATAAAATTACATACAAGAGGAGAAACGGAGAGGTCCCCCCAAAGAAAGCTGTACGGGCAACATAAAAGGGCCCCAGCATACGACATGTGGCAGCCCACAACATGCAACTCGTAGCAGAAATTCACAAGCCACGTGGCCGAACCTATGATCCCGCGTAACGACCCGAACCCAGAGATCGAACCATTAGTACAAACCTCTTATGTCCGAACCATCGTGCCGTACCGAACTCTTGTCGCTTGAACAGTATGCAGTATGACTATTCTATTGAAGATCTCATACAAAGATCTTCTGACAAATGGTTGATGTAACAACACACTGCAATGGTGGCTGCATCAATCATGCAGGTCAATCCCAATCCAGCATGTCAGAGTTAGGGTATGAGTAGTCAGGACATTAAATGCGTTGAAGTCTATGACAAGAGGTCTCAATCGCCCGGATGAGGCCACATGTCCGGTCATCAAACGATCCTTATTCACTCTCACTCAGTATAAAAGCTCACACGTTATGTCATTTGAAGACAATGCTAAATTGGACTCTCAATACTACTTAGCAATCCTCTTTATACTTTACTACTCTATTTATCTCTCCAAATCCGACCCCCTTACATATTTTGGAGGCTCGTGTTTTAGCCTTTCCATACTCATTTATATATTTTCACTCCAACTGACTTGATCGTCGGAGTGCGCGCGGTCGGCTCCTCCATCTTTGAAGAAGGTCACATGCAACTGACGATTTGTCTTAATGTGCAGGAAGAAAAGCTGAACCGGACACGAGAGGTGCTGGGATCTGTTGACAGCTCATAGGTACACTTTTTTATGTCAACAAAAACCAAAGAATTATCCTCAGACTTAGTGGTTCTGTCTTTAGAGCAGTAAACACCAGGCAGATTTTACAGATCTTGACACTACCGAATTTAATATTCAAGAAAAATATATAATTGGAAATAATTATGAATTTTACTAAAGAAACTTGATTATAATGTGATAAAATAAGCTACAGGTCCCAACTGTGCAATGGTCTGGACTCTGGAGTGTGGACCACTTTCTTGTCGACTGGCTCTGCTCATTCTAATGCAGCCCCACCCAAAAATTATAATGAAGTCTCAATTTGCATCCAGTTTTTTAACTTTTCAAAGCATGCCAATTTCAACACTGCAGCATTTTTGTGTTTATTCCATAACATGTAAATAATAGGGAAATAAAAAGAAAACTAAAACTTAAAACTTATCAAAAAACCGTCCAAGTGAAGGAAAAGGAAAAATAACAAATGACCAAGAAAATTTAACCAGCAGACAAATTGAAAATTATATATACCCAGAAAGGTAGGGAATAGCTAATGTACCTGGAGGAGGAAGGGTGAAAATTGACAGCCTTTTGGAAGCAGGGTTGGTAACAATTTGAAATGGGAAGTACGGAATAGGGGCTTGAGAAAATGGTAAAAAATAAAAATCAAAGAATTAGACATAAAAAGCTGTAATTGTATTTGGCGGGAAATATGACCTAGGACGAGTTGTGGAAAGAAAAGAAAAAATACAGGAATCATGCTAGAGTGCCTAAGTTGATTTACAAAAGGAGAATTGCCCAAATGATGTGGCAGCCTCCTATTGGAGGGTGCGAGTGGCCCGCAGCTGGTGGGCCAGTCGCCCCCTTCAATAAGGGACTGCCACATCATTTGGGCAATCTCTATTTTGTAACCCAATTTGGGCAAAGTAGAATTATTCAAAATACAGTTGCACCGTCAAGTCCGTCACCGCGTGATGGGGAAGGAAAAAAAAAATCAAGTTATTGGTTATGGAAGAAATAAAATATTTATGTTAAAAAATTAAAAGTATAATGGTGTATATCATTGAAAGGGTCATGTTAGTAAATAGAAAAATAAATATTTAAAATTGGGTATTATAAGTACAAATCTTGGTGACAAATAACAATATAGCCACTCCTCTATATAACATAAGCAAACAACAATTAGCATGGGGGAGAGACACCAGTTGGACAAAGGAAATATAGAAATGTGAAGGCTTTTTTAAGACGATATTGCACTGGATATATGTTTACCATTTTGACAAAATATAACAATTACTTTCAGTTGAGGAAATATTTAGACCCAAAATGAAAAATTAGTCAATAACAAGCAACAAAACACTAGACTATTTTTTTCTAAATGATTAAGATTATTAATTCAATTTAAACCCTAAACGTCAATCAGTAAACATGCTGATCAAAAGCAATAAAGTAAATAATACCAAATATGATCACGGAGGAAAACTCCTTGGGATAAAAAAATCCCGGACAAACTTACCAGTTAAACTCATTAGAAAAGTTAACTTACAATTAGTTTAGACATCGCTAAACTTTAGCTAACCTTGGCTACCTAAATTTAAAATTACCAAAGAACTCATTTGGTTGTGTGACCCGCACTTTCCGGCCAATAACTCTGGGTTACTTTTCCTCCCGTGTGAATCACCATGAACGAATTCGTTTCAAAGCTTTGAAACTCCAAGCGTCTCTTCTCCAAATTTCAAAACTTCAAAGATTTATAAGTGAATGTAGGATTTTTGATGTTTGATCTAATAATCTTTTGTGTTTTGATCTGTAGCTGAAGCAAGATTATATTCGAATTTGGATTTGATCTTCAAGGAATGTTCACATGATTGAATACAAGGCTCAACCAATGGCAAAATGAAGAATTGAATATTGTTGTTGAATCAACGAATCAAGGAAAGATGTTCTGGATATTTAATAATGTGATCTCTAATATATAATAATGATTTATCACACCTTTAGGATGGACTAGGCTTGGGCATTTATAACATGAAGAGTTTGAGGTTGAATAGGATTGAAAAATATGCTAAAAGTCGGGGACATAATTTTTCCGGATACATATGCCGCTCGAGCACTGCGCTTTAGCACGTGGCCAGGCAAGCAGTCGTGTTCCTATTTTGAGCGTTCAACGCACAGCCAGTGACTGGTTTTGCGCCTACCTTTTTCTCCTTGGTACATATTTGATATATTTGACTTCTCAAGGACTATACTACCAATCCACAACTATTTTGATTTTAATTACAAATTCAATAACTCGTGATTTTGAATACGAAAATTGCCAATTACAAATTTAAAAATTGCAGGGTCTAACACTTTCCAAAATAATAACATTCTAGATTGGGAGAACATGAAACCATACAGTGTTTCGTAATCTCTTTCTTATGAAAAATGAACTTAAAAAATATGTAGAAAGAATTTTGAACCAGAATGCAGTTGTTTTAAGTACACAGAATAATGGATGCGATCCATATCAAATTGTCTAATATCTTTCAACCCAAGTCTCAAACTTGGACTATATCAAATTGTCTAATACCTGTTATCCAATTCTACTTTCGAGCACATTCCACATTCTCAATCTTAATTCCTCATTACTCCAAATTGATAATTGAGGAAACAAAAATAGTACGATCATCGATTTTTTAAAAAATTAAAAATTAAATAAAAATATGAGTGCGTGTGTTTTAACTTTTCAACTAATTTTCTTCTTTTTAAATTACTCAAACACAGTAATTTTCTCTCTTTGGTAGTCGCAAGTTTGTGTGCATTTTTTATAATGATCGATATCTACCATTCAATTCCTCACCATGAATCTTATAAACATCATGATTGCATGCCCTGCATCAGGCACCCATCTCGTTTTTGGATGGATTCAACACATTCTGTAAGAATTCTAGTTGTTTCTATTGAATTCTACATATGTATATGTCAACACCTCGAAGTTGGTGTCACATAATTAGCCGCACTCACAGTTGTGTAAGTGAGAGGGGCTTCGTGTACAGTCATTGTACACAGCCTGGTACACAGTCCTCTCATACGAGAGGGGGCCGCGAATACTTTAATCACCATGGGCCCCCTCACTGTGTACAATGATGTACACATAACTTTTTTCTTGTGTAAGTATATAGGCATATTATGTAATTATGTATGCTAGGATTATTCACACCACAATAATTTAATTGCTAAATTGTGTTCACTATTTGTTTAAAGCGGTAAACATACATCAGCATATTGTGCATAATTATGCAATTACAATTGTGTAGCCATTGTATAAATATTCTTAAATTCTTCAGGAGCAACCTCCGTATTTGATTTCTTTTTCTTCTTGTTTTATCGTTCAATTAATCATCAAGTACTTGTTATACAATATATTGATGTTTCTGAAGCAGCACAACATTCTAATTGATATTCTAAAAAAATATTATTTGATTCAAAAGAGCATGATATTACAATTTCAATATTCCATAAAATCACAAAATAAATTAATCGATTTCTTTATGTATCCATTCTTCTACATACGTATTTATATATTGATGTTATAGTTAAATTTTATTTGCTTGAGAAGAGTATGATAAATACGATCTAACATAAGAGTAAATTCTTACATAATTTAGTATTCTAAATAATAATATATTATTTACTCATGAAAAGCGTAATATAATCATTTTCAATATTTCAGAATAATATTGATTTATTACTCCTTGAAAAAGTAATAATAAAATATAATATGCTTTTGAAATAACATATATTTAAAATAATATATATCTCGTTGTGTTCCTAAAGAAACACAAATTAAACAACTCAATACTAGATTATAATTTTTAAAGGAGTCTAATTTTCTATATTATTAATATTTAAGAAGAATATTAATTTATCGCTCCTGAAGAGTATAAATTATAATGTCTAATATTTTTGAAGGAAAACATATAACTAATGTCAAGAGGACATTGATTAGTTTGACTACTTGAATAATATATGATTGTATAAGTTTTAATTATATTCTTTAAAATTAAATCATTGAATTATATATTATATTGAACTAGAAGTTCAATTTGACTTTAATGTTTGACATGATCAATTGGATTATCACAGGAGTAATAATGATGTGAAATTAAAAATTTAAATCGATGTTCAATTTTCTATCCAATGAAATCTTATATGATTGTTATTTTTCTTGAAAATTTTTTATTTAACCATCGCTATCTAAAATAGAGACTGGATTTTCTATATTTTCAAAATTTAATCAGGGTGATAAATGGAGTATCATCATCCTCCACGTTGATCATTTAAATATTATTCGTATCTAATAAATTTGATTGCATGGTATTTTTAACTATTGCATGGTATTTTTAACCTAAAGTTTGCAAAAATACTGCTCAATTTTTAAATTGTGAGCATAATTTTTAGATTATATAATCAAGACTGTGTCTTGTTAAGGCTAGTCGACATAAATTTCAACATTTTAATAAATGTTAGTTGAGATATTGATAAAAGGTTTAACAAATTGTTTGTTAGCCTCCAATTAATTTAATTGAGAACAAAGTACTTTCCATTTTTGTTTAGAGATTCTATTATGCATCATGCCAACATCATAGTTCACCATATTATAATTGGCTAATGGTTATAGCCTAATTTTTCCATCAATTTATTTTGATAGCACAATGTATGTAGAATTGATTCATTACAATGCATTGAGATGAGAAATAAAGACTGTTAAGAATAAATGCATAGTCTGAAGCTTTATCCCAAATGGGTTAATTTTATAACGCAATTTAATTATTGTCAATTTTGATTGGAGAATTCTTTCAACATTAAGAGGAGGAATTAAGATGTTGAAAAAATCATTCATTCGCAAAGAGTTGCAAATCAATTATTTGATGTAATCGTTGACACAATTTCAAAGCCAAAAAAATGATGTCCTTGAAGGACAATCTGCTATTGCAAATGAATTTCAAATACGTCGGAAGTGTAGTCGGACAATTGGTTCAAAAGACTATGTACCTCGAAAAAGAAAAGTACTAGAGAAAACCAACAAAAAAATTCAGAAGAAGTAATATTAAAAAAGATTGATCGATCAAATATTGAAAATATAGTTCCTGAAAAATTACAAGTGTCCGAAAATAATGAAATTTCAATAAATTATATGTTATCTTATAAATTATGGGAACATAGTAATGTTATTATAGATAATATTTTCGCTTTTTAATGTGATTTTTGATATTATGCAAAATGAGGATCCTGAACCACAGTCAGTTAAAAACTGTCAAAATAGAAATGATTGGCCAAAATAAAAAAAAAAGTCATAGAGATGGAATTGAATTCCTTAGAGAAACAAAAAATATTTGGACATGTAGTTCGAACACCTGAAAATGTAATCCATATTGAATATAAATGAATTTTTGCACGAAACATAAATGAAAATAATAAAATTACAAGATACAAAATCCGACTCATAGCTCAGGGTTTCTCACAAAGATCATGAATTGATTTTGAGGAAACATACACTATCACTTTTTGATTCTTAATTAGTTTTGATTGTGTCATAAAAGTTTGATATGCACCTTATGGATATGATAACTACATATTTGTATGGTTCACTTGATAGTGACACACATATATATACACACATATATATATATATATATATATGAAAATCTTTAAAGGACTTAAGGTGACAGGAACAAACGATATATGCCCAAGAACCATGTTCTCAATTAAATTGCAAAAATCATTATATGGATTAAAACAATCCAAACGCATGTAGTATAATCGTCTTAGCGAATATTTGTTAAATGAGAGTTAAAAAAATGACGATATCTGCCTATATGCTTTCATAAAAAATAAAAAAAAAAAAAAATATTGAATTTGTAATTGTGACAATTTATGTTGATAATTTAAATTTAATTGGAACTCCTCAAAAACTAAACAAAAATGTTTATTATTTAAAAAATGAATTTGAGATAAAGGATTTGGAAAACCTAAATTTTGTCTAGATTGCAAATTAAACATTTTACACAGAATGATTATTTGTTCATCAATCTAAATATAAAAAAATGTTTTAAAACGCATTTATATGGATAATGCATATCCATTGGCACCAATGGTTTTTCGATCACTTGATGTAAAAAAATGATCCATTTCGTCCATTTGAATATGGAGAGAAGGTTCTTCGTCATGAAGTATCATATCTTAGTACAATTGAAGTATTAACTTATCTTGCAAATTGCACTCGACCCGACATAACTTTTACTATAAATCTCCTCACAAAATATAGCTCTGCACCAATTCAAAGATATTGTAATGGTGTTAAACATATTTTTCGTTACCTAAAAAAGTACTATTGATTTGAGATTATTTTATTCTCAAAAGTCGGGATCGGCTTTAGCAAAATAGGCAGATGGAGTTTATCTATTTAACCCACATAAAGTTAAATCACAAACATGATATGTGTTTACACGGGGAGGAACAACTTTATCATGGAGATCTGTGAAATAATCATTGACAGCAATATCCTCAAATCATTTTGAAATTATTGCAATCCATGAAGTATGACGAGAATATGTATGGTTGAGGAACATGACCCATCATATCCAAGCATCATGCGGGTTAACTTTGACAAAATTTAACAAAAGATAATTCAACAATTTTTTATGAAAACAATGCAATTTGTATTGAACAACTCAAAAAAGGTTATATCAAAGGTAATAAGACGAAAGATATTTCTCCAAAATTATTTCATACACATAAGTTTTAGAAGAATTGCAACGTTGATGTCCAACAAATTCGTTCAAGTGACAATGTGGTCGATTTATTCTCAAAAGTACTGTCGACATCTATATTCAAGAAATTGGTTCATGAAATTGGAATGCGTTCGACTCAAAGATTTTTAATGATCAACATCAGGGGGTGGCTGTCTTTTTTTCATTCGCTTAGGTTTTGTTCCACTGATTTTTCCTAGCAAGATTTTAATGAGTCGTCATTTATTTTTAATTTTTCAAAATAACTGTACTATGTTTCCTTCGTTTGATTTTTTTTTCCCATTAGATTTTTATCAAACAAGATTTTAACGAGATAAATATTTTATAATGTGTCATTCAAGGGGGAGTGTTGTAAATGGTAAGTTTATTATGGTTTATTAATTAATGATAATTGTAACCCTGCAATCCTGAAAATTATTATTATTGTATCTTCTTATTCTTACATATAAATATTGGATTTTGATTTTTAATAAAATAAGACAAGTCTATTGACTTTTATTTTCCCTTCTATTTTTCTCTCTTTTCATAGCAATATCCAATATTTATACAAATTTCCGACATGAAGAATGTGGGAACTATAGGTGTTAAAGATATATTTCTTAACATAAATAATAGATGTGTTAAACTGGCTAACCCGGAACTAATAGCCTGCCCTGGCTTGAGATTAGACCGGCATGTTGGATCTAGTGAGGCCAATATTGCTCAACTATGATATGCTTGTAAGTCGATAGACTGGCCAATCCACTCTCGTCGACAGGCCAATCGGAGTCATGTACATAGGGAACAATGATTACTTGTGGCCTATATATTATCCCTATCCCTATATATTAAAAGAGTGACTTTGTGTTGGCACTATTCCTATGAATGTGTGCCAAGTTACTATTTGTGTGTTTTTTTTAAAGTTACTATTTTATCTTTTATTTTTGGGACCGGATACAATGTCAATAACCTCATCCGTGGTTTTTTTTTTTTTTTTTTTTCTAACTGCAATACGACTTTGTTTAATTCCTCATTTCATTAAAAAATAACAACAATAACAACAACATTTTGGTATAATTTCCGTTTAAAACCATTCCCACATTAAATGCACTGTTTGAATTCTCGTACATGTGCTTTTTATGAAGAGAAGTGTTACAACGTAGAAAATAATTCTGATCCTTAGTATCTTTAGGTGATTATGTTTGATGTAAATTGGTGCTTAACACAAATTTTTTTTTATATATACTCTATTACATAGTCAACTATACTATGATATGTGCATTACATATTCGTTTCACTAGTTTAATTAAGTAGAGTAAACAAAACTTCTACTACAAGAAGGACAGGCAAGTGAGCTAGATTGGTACTAAAAAAAATTACCAGCATGTCATTTCATTTTGAGGAGAAGAACTTTGATAGGGCGATCGCACCGTCCTACGTGATCGCCCAATGGGGAGCTGCCACCTCATCAGGTGGCTTAACCCTATGGATGACAATTTGGCTCGTTGAATCGGGTCGTCTGTTGTTTGGCCCAAAAAATGCCCGAGTTGGATTGATCAACGGCCTGTGTGGCTGATCGGGCCAGCTCGCAAATAAAAAATCAAAAAAATCCTTTAAAGCCAGCACACAACTACCTTTGAATTATAATAATAATAATAATAATATCGAGGCCGCTTGGCTCGATAAAACCTGAGCCGAAAGCTCCAATCAAATCTCAATTTTTTGGTCAAGTTTTTACTCGGCTCGGAACAAAAAAAGCCTGACTTAGATTTACTCGAGTCGAGCCCAAATCTCGAAATTCAGCTCGACTCATTGATATCCCTACCCGATCCATTAGGTCGGGCCACCCGATGAGGTGACAACTCCCATTGGACGGTCACACCATGTATGACGGTGCCACAGCCCAACCAAAGTTTTTCGCCATTTTGAAATGTCTAGTAATGAAACAAAAATGGTCTTTTGAGACAATCTTATAATTAATATGCTACTTAAAAGACATTGTAAACAAAAATCAATTTCTAAAGCTACGTTCTTTATATAAAATTGTGTCAAATATATCATAATTGGCTTCTAAAACCATTTCCATTTGCCTTCATAACTAAAATTACATATTTTGCCCTCTCCTCCAGCACTGCCAGAGGGTGTGCAGTAAAAAATCACAGAGCTTGCTTGAACAATGTTAAGTGCCCTCTGCACTGAAGCAAATAAAGAACTTATTAGCAGACAAAAATGCAGAGCTTTGAGAATCTTTACACAATTCCTTGAAATTTCGTTTCACAAGCAAAAAAAAAATGCATACACTAACAGCATCCCTAATAGATAACAAGTTTTGATCCCGGTTCCTGATAACTATAGAGAAAGCTTCTTCTGGCCTGTTCATCCCTGGATCTACACAAATATTCAACCTCAAGACTTTTTCTTCTGTAGCATCTACTATTTCTGACATAGCTCTAGAGCACGTTTCTTCAGGCAGTTCAGCCATGGAGATCATTATTAGCTAGACGACCTCATGACTGATTGACCCACTTCCACCTTCGCCCAGCCTCCTCAAGGACCGTAGCACGGTTTTGGCTTTTTCTTGCTTCGTCCTCAACCCAAGATCTGTAGACATAGCTTCTATTAGTAGAGCATGGTGACTAGTCCAATCTTGACACTATCATTAAGCAAATAAACATTCACTAAGTGAATGGTGAACTTATAAATGCTAAAATGGGAGGAAGCTCAGTTGTGAGCAAGTTTCTGGGAACACTTTGCGTGGTTCACATTGGTCAATTCATCTTGAAATCCTAAGATGAATTAGTGGTTTAAAGTTCGGTTGAAGATATAATTTAAATAAACATTTCCCTAGAGCAACTTTAGTTTTTAAATACAATGGTTCTACATGGTGCTAAAGACAGGCTGCAGAAAACGTTTTTAAGCTCGGCCAAACATGCTTCTTGTATACAGACTTGATTTTCTTTTACCTTAGTATATGACTGGCTTCCAACTCAGCTTTCAATATTGATTTTTCATCAAGCAGTCCTTCGTATTTCACCTGTAACTTCCCTAGTGCATCTTGTACACCATGCTGCTCATTGATATACTGGGACTGCTCAGAAGCAAGCTTTTCTGACATCTCGGCAACTTCTTCATTTAGACTAGAAAGCAACAGTTTCTGACAATCTAATGCTGCCTTCTGCTTCAAAAATTCAGCCAAAGCCTTTTCTTGAACTATCTTCTCCTGTTCCAAAGCATTGATGGCTGAAAGATAATTCCTTTCCACTTCTAAACCATGGCTTCTTTCTTCATCCATCTTTCTTTCCCATTTCTGCTTTATCTCACCTCTCTCTAGAAGCTCGGATTTTATTTCTTCAATTTCAGTTTCTCTTGAAGAATTCTCAGCTTCCAGCATTGATATTTCAGCACGTATAAATTCCATGGTTCTTCCACTGGTCAGTGCCACTGCTGCCTGTGCCTTTGTACATGGTTTTCTTGGTTGAAATCGCTTGCTCTGTCCTGCGAATAGCATGTAGTTCATGTCATTTGTTATGTAATAAAGAAAGTAGGAGGTGTAATGGGTGTTCACATGAAAGTCGTGTACACCGACAAAAATGTACATGAACTTATCTTAAAACCATTGGCAAATAGAAAGATAATTTGTATGCTCATAGTACCTGGCTTGGCAAACAAGCCACAATTAACTACAGATAGTTAATTGCATGCATCAACTCTGAGCAACACATCTTTAATTAAGAACAAAACCACAGGGTGGGATGGGAAGGGATGGGGAGAAGAGAGATAGCAAGAGAGAGAGAGAAACCAAAAACTCTTCTGAGTATGCTCTTTTCCTCAGACAGAATGTCCACGAAAAGCTCCACCAGCACATCTGAAGATATCTTTCTCACATCAAGAAACCCAATGTTCTTCATTGACATCTGAACTGCAAATGAAGTCAATTTTTAAGAGAGGAAAATTTTCAAAACGTCAAGTCAATGATGTATATATTAAGAAATAAAAAAACAATAGGCAAAAGCTATAGTTACTTCCCTACCTCTTCAGTAATTCCTTGTCTGACTTCATATTCTACCTTTGCTTTCCAACTAATCAGATCCTGCCGAGATACGAACCTATTACACCAGAAAGTATGATCTTCAGAGCAAATGAAATATAAACCTGAGGTGGATAATTTTTTTCTTTGGAGATTTTTTCTATTGTAGGTGGGTGAAGGGAGATGGATAGAAAGATAGATACAGAGTTCAGCACATTTGATGTACCTATCAGGACAGAAATTCATGCATCCTTCACCATCTAAATCACCCAGACTAGTCCTTGAGCTTCTTTCTGATAGTTTGCTTCTAATAATGCCAGCCTCAGCTAGTGCTATATTACAAGTTCAGGGCACGATTGAAACAGTTTTTTTCTAACAGGAAAAAAAACACAAAATAATCGGGTGACATCATGAAAAAGCCTTACACTGAATGGATTCAAAATCGGGGTCTTGCGTGCTCACATCATCAAATGCTGTAACTGTAGAACCAGAAAGTGCAGCACATGAATTTATCTGATGCTTCCTACTCCTGCAGGTTAAAGAACAAAATGGTGATCAGAATCAGCTAATAGCGCTTGGATTAAATGTTTTATAAACTAGAATAGTTTAAAATATGTGTAAATACAATACTACCTTTCCAGTTGCGAATTTGTCCTTAGAAACCATCTTGCATATTCCCGTCTTGTACATAGTTGTTCTGCTTTGGCATCGTCTTCAGTAATCTGTATATCTTGATCACAATCATAGAAACGATGCTCAAAACTGATAAGGTTTAATCCAAATACCAGACTATCTCATAGCAAAAGCATGAACCTGTTTGGGACCATCTACGAAAGCAACCAGAATTCCTTTTCTTCCAAGGAGTAGGAAATAGAGGGGTGTTAAGAGTGTTGACATAACCTTATTCCGAACAAGTATAACCACCCAAGTCCAAACTTTTCTTATTCGCTCATATAATAATATTCTTAGAATACACATTAGTCTTTTCAACTTAATTACAGTAATAACTTTTTTATAAAAAGGGATCTTACACATGCATGAACAAAATTTGATGTTTTCTCTGAACCGTATTCTAAAAAAATCAATTGTATTTGTATTCTGTCTGTTGGGTGCCTGTGTCTCAGTGTATTATCCTTAACTAAAGGAAAAGGGGGGTACAGGTGGTGGAGGATTTTCCGCCGCCTCCGGGAGACAGAAGAAGAGGGGATAAAAATAAAGGACTATAGAGTTTTCAGTGTCGAAACAAAGGAAAGAGAAAGTGGAAGTTTCACAATTGAACAAAATGACAGAGGATACTTGCAAAAAAATGAAATTGGAAGGGCATAAAAGGAGGAAAAGAGGGGAGGATATGGCCATGACAGAGTTTGCAGTAAAACAAATACAGGCGGTAGAAAATGTATCACAGGAACATGAGATATGCTACTTAAACATACCTTCAATTTCTTTAGCATTAACAGAGCTTCCTGTTGAGTGGAATCCACAGCAAATGGAACTACAATACGCTCGAGCCTTCTTTCTTTCATTATAGTATGGCTCATATCTTCACAGGATAATCAAGAACAAATCAGCTAGGATCACTAAATATGAGGAAGGTAATTCAAAGGCAGGAATATTTCCAGCGACGATCACACAGTACATGCATCAATAGAAATGTCCTCTAGATTGAAATCACTAAGGGCCTGTTCTATTTGCCGTTTCTGTTTTTTATTTTCCAAAACAGTAAAAATGTGTTTTCTTTCCTATTTTTGAAAAAAAAATAAATAAATAAATATATTGTACATAACCCAAAACCCAGACAAAACCCAAAACGCGGAAAACAGAGGCTTCACTCTTCCTTTCTCTCTTCCCCCCAACTGAAACACTCAACTGTAGCTTTCTTTCTCTCTTCATCCAACCCAGGCTCTTCCTTCTCTCTTCTCGACACCGGCTTCTCTCTTCTTGACGCCGGCGTCCTATTCTGCAACCAACGGCGACGGAGATGCGCCGGTGTTGGCACTGGCGAGAGAACCAACAACCTACATTGAGATTGGCTCTTATTAAGGTAATTATCGATCTCAAATCATATATTCATGGGAAGATAATGAATTTCTGGTTCCAGTTGGGATTTCAATTTTGGGCTTGTATTCTGGATAGAGATGGTTGCAGAGCTCCAAAAAAATGGGATTCTTTGTTCTTTATTTTCTTGTTCTAGGGTGAAATATTCCCACGGACACAAATCCTGTACTCCTTTTTTGGAATATGGGGTTCTTAATCTCTTAGACCAATTAGAGAATTGGAACCAAATGGCTGTGCTTGTAGATGGTTTGTGAAATTTTGAATTCATAATCTTGGATGAGTATGTTTCCATCTCACAGCTTAATGATGTTTATGTGGGTTCATAGTGATGGGTAAATTTCTTATTGTTGTATCTAGAATGAGCATGTTTCCATCTCACAGCTTAATGATGTTTATGTTTCAATTTCTTATTTCTGCTGTCTTTTTGCTTTCACGATTTATTGGATTAATGTTCTTTTGGGGGAGTGTAGGCTCATGTAGATGTTACTGTTAAGCAGAAGTAAATAGAACTTTGTGTTTTCTTTGATTAGAAATGAACCTAACTTTGTGTTATTAGCTTTGAAAAGGGGAAAAAAAAAAAAGAATCTCTGTGTTTTTGGTTCTGTTATTGTAGAAGAGTGTAAGAGAAAGCGCACAAAATAATAGGCAGTTTCAAGAGATTTCTCAGTCTGAGTGCACAATAAGTCACATTTTGGAGCTTTATTTTTGATGAACTTATTACATGATGTTTGCCCATTTGTTTGATTTCTCGATCCAATATACTTGATGATGCTCGAAGATCCAATCCTATTTGATAAACTCTATTATTGTAGTCTTCAAATGAAGTTGCACCGAGGAATGCAATGTGCTATTATCAATTTATTACACCTCGTGTTGCTTGGAGTTTTGGTGATAAACATATATTAAGTAGGATTAGCCAATGCCATCTTGTTGGCTTTTGTTTGTGCTAAAGCATTTATTTGTCTTTTGTCTATTTTCTGTAAATATGGAGTTTGAGTTTTTTCAGAGAATTGGAGCTTTTGTTTATAACTAACCCCGTCACATAGTTCACATAAATTGGTCTATCTGATGTGTTGCTTATTCCTAGAAATTTTGCCATGCATTGAGATCTCTCCAATCCCGTCTTGAGGATTTTTGACACAAATGTTATTTCTTTCTCACTTTCTTAGAGGGGAAATACATAAATTTTCTTAATTTTTAGTCCTGATTCGTGATTTTATTTTGATCTGTAGGATACCTGCAAAGAGGCAGTTAGAGATAAGCTAAAGGAAGAACTATTACTTCACTCAGAAAATACTGATCTTAAATTGTTTTCCTATGAGTAAACTTGAAAAAAAATTTCTTAATCTAACTAGATTAAGTTTCCTGCCCCCGGACTCATTAATTTGACTGCTAAAGAAATATTAATGGTTGTTGATTTATGCGCCTTAATAGTAATGGTGGTTGAGTTGTCTCAGTTATTTGGTGCTGGAAAGTGAGAATGCTATGTAAATTAGTAATGGTGGTTGATTTGTGCCCCTTACCATGTAGACATTTTGTAAGCTAGTTTATCGTACTATTCATGTGCATTTTGTGATAGGCTGATAGCACAGAATTTGGTGCTTAATTGACAATTAGTTATTTCATCTTTTGCTCGAACACATTTGTTCAAGGATAATGGATTTAGCTTTGATGTGGTACAAGTGAAAAATCTTAATGATCTTGAATTAGTATTGCAAATTGGTTATATCTCAGTCATTTGCAAAGGAAATTGCATAAATCTTGATAATTTTTGTTGCAGGAGTGCTTTAACAGCTGCATATGAACTGAATAATAGGTCGAATAATTTTTAAGGAGTTGGTCAAAATTGGATATGCAACAAGTGCTTGAAGACCAAGTCTTCAGGGAGATAGTTGATGCTGTTTTTATGTTTATGCTTTTGATATTAGGAAGTTGTTAGTCATGCCTTGTAATCAACAAATTTCTTTGACATTCTGTTAAACTTTAGCTCTAAATAAAGAGCTGTGCAGTGAATAAATAAACATAAGTTTCCTAGAATCATTTTTTTTCCTTTGCTGTCTTTTTACTTCTTTGTTTTGCTCTCGAATAACAACAATTCTCTGGGACTATAAATTAGTTACACTGACAAGTCCATAGCTGTACAATCTCATATGCAAATGAAACCTAAAATACAAGGAGTTGGAACATGTTGAAATGATTTATGCGGAAATTTCAGAAACAGAGATAGCAAGGCAAAACATTTTCAACTTATAATGAAATTGAGGCTACAAAGGAGGCGCAAAGTCTCTTTTTCCCATGTAATCCCTAGCTGCTACGCTCCTCTTATTCTTGGACAAAAAAATTTCAACTTACATAGCTCTGTATGAGATCTGATGAAACCTATTGTCCTTGACCAATTCATTCAGTGATTTTTTTCTCTCCGATGCAAGTCCTCGATCTACTGTTCTCGACCAATTCATTCAGTGACTACTTCCCAACGTCGTACATGATTCCTCGAATTTATTTTATATTTTGTTTAGTGTCTGCTTGTTTTGCCATGACATGTTAACTTGTAATTGTATCTATTGATTTGTATTGCCAAATTTAATTTGGGTTGTGTTTTTATATTTTAAAAAAATCAAATGTATATATTATTTAATATTATATTCACATTAAACTATTCAAATTTATTGAATAATCAAATTTATCGAATAAAATATTATAAAAAAAAGATTCTCAAAATTTCAAATCAAAATTTCAAAGTAAACGGGTTTTTAAGTTTTTTGTTTTAAGAAATAGTTTTTCAGAATGACAAAACAAACGCATTTTCAGAAATTCCAAAACAGACACTCAAAACAGAAAATCCAAAATGAATTCAAAACTCAAAACATGAAAACTAAAACACGACGAGAACAGCTCCTAATAAAAGCTGATGAAATTAAAAGCAACCAACAATGCAATCACATTCAAGATAAATGTATTATTGTTTTTAAGCTAAACATTACCAAATGTCAAAATGAAAAGTTGCTACACAACCTACAAGAAGGATACTGCAACACAAATTAAGAGAACATTTGGCTAGGCTTAAAAAGTCTACATACAAATAAATAAATAGTATTTTATTTCTCAAAGTTAGAAATAAGAAGGTTACTTGTGTTGACATTAAGGTAACAGTTACATCAAAAAATAAGTAACCTTTTTTTTTTTACTTAAATGTTAAAAATAAGTTATCCAAATATGTTTGAGAACGAAAGGAACGGGCACTAATTAGACCAGAAAGGAAGAAAAATGCCATCACAAATTGCTAATTGTTCAACAAAATTGTAATAAGTTTGAATCGAGATTAAAAGACCAGCTAGAAAATTACTTTCATGCTTCAATCAGCAATACTAATGATTGCGAAGAACTCGTTGTGTTCTAATACCTAAGTTCATTTTCTTTCCAAGCAAAACATATAAGTAGATTTCATTAATGCAGTTGTAACAAAATATATAACCGCTAGCTAGCTAAGACAAAACATAAAGGCAGAATGCAATAATAGATTATCCACAAGGAATGCAACTATGGAACCATGTTGTTCTGCGCATTTGCAAGTTTCAAGAACCTACATTATAAGCTAAGCAATAGCAATTACAATGAGTGATCCAAGATGCCCCTATCACATTATAAGATAAAAAATAACAGAATAAATCAACTTCAAAACTTATCGATTAATACACCTGTTGTCATGCTGTCATTGGCTGCGTCGTACACTTCCCCTAAACTGTCTTCAGGCACTTCCTGATATCCCAATGACACATCGGAACTAACCTTTTCACTAGCAGTGTTTATTTCATCAATTGAAGACATTACAGAAATCCCATGTAAAGCATTAAATGGGCTTCTGAGTTGAAACCTAAAACCTGACCAAGCAAAATGTAAAAAAAACCAGCAATTTAATTCCAGTTATATAAAAACTCCATCAAGTTGAAAACCCTAATCAGCAACCTACGTCATAATAAATAAGTACAACATTTTCAGGGGAAAAGCACAACCTTTTCTTAAGAGTGAAGAATAGGCAATAAAACCAAGCAACGCAGTTACTGAAGCTCCAATGCCAATTACCAATGCTGTAGTCAAACCTTCAAAAACACATTTCATAATTAGCTTCGAATTGCCCAAATTTACCGTCAATATTAGGGCTCATAAAAAGCTCAAAGATCAAATCTTTACTATTCTCCTTGATTGTCTTGGAAGCAGCTTCCCGAATGGCCCAACCATTAAACTCGTCAGGGGTATTATTGTCCCAAAAAACCCAACTCAATTCAACACTCGAATTTTTCTCAGCAATCGAAGCTGATACTGAAAAGGTCCTAGAGTTTCTGGGCCTGACCAAAAATGGGTTTGCAGAAAAACTGAAATTGAAACGATGGTGAAATAACAAGGGGACATTTGAGGGCAATGAAAGCGAAGAAGGTGATATTGAAGAGCACATCATCGAGTTCTAAGGGTTTAATGGGCAGCGAAAAAATCGAGTTTGGATTTGTAGGATGAGATGGAACTGGAGTACATTGGATGTGTATCGAATTGAAGGTTATGCTGGGGCCTTCTCCATAGAAACCACTTACGAGTTTATGCCCCATTTGATAGTCATTTTTGAGAGAAAATATGTTTTGATGAGAACGTGTGATGAAAAAAAAGTTTTGAATTTGCGGTTAAAAACATACAAAAAGAAGGGATGAGGCTAAAAACTTTTAAAAAAGCAGGCAACTTTAAAAAGTGGCAAGGCAAGTACCACCAAATATAATTAAAAAGGCAAATCACGTATATTTTTCTACTATAGATGCTACTATAGAAATATATATTTTGAAAAAGCTCTTTAACCATTTTTTCACTCTACTACCAGTGACTCAAATGACGAAGACAGTGCATTAGCCTCTTACTCTCGTCTCTTTGAGTTATGTATCGACACCATCAGCGGGCGAAAGCAGGTTCAGCGATACCCGTTTAAAGAACCACTTATCACTAAAACGTGAAGTTGCTGAACTGGTGAAGAAGAAGAAGTCGATTGGCAGTCGGCAGAGCAGGTAAAAGTTCTCGTTTCTCTCTCTCTCTCACTCCTTTTTTTTCTTTATTTGTTGTTTTGATTTGAGCCCATTTGTTTGGTTAATTTTTTCTCGAGTCTCGTATTTAATTTAAAATCATGTATCAATTTTTGGATTCTTTGAAATTCATTTGCAGGCAAACTCAAAAGTTGCTGGAGCCGGGAGTTAATTGGATGCCGTCCTTGAGGCTGAGGAGAGGTAAACTTAATTCAGTAATTGGATGTTGCTTTAAGGTTAGACACAAGCTGCTGATTTAAAGTGAATTTAAACAGAGCATGTGCATGCTGGGGGGAGAGGGGGTACCAAAGTTATTAATGAAATCCTATTGTCTAAGAAGGAATATGCATTTGAGGAAGCATACCGTTTTTTTATGCTTTTCCATTTTTTTTTTTTTTTGATACAACTGATCAAAGTAATGATTCAAACTTAGCATCCTCTTCTTCCTGCAAATGTGGCAATTGATAGGAGGCTATCTCCATTAAGCATGGAGATAACATGCTATCTCCATGCTTAATGGAGATAGGGTCCTATCTCCATTGATATATCTCCATTCTTAAAGATAAAAAAAAAAAAAAAAAGAAGGCCCAAACTGAAACGTGAAGTTGCTGACAAAAAAAGAAGTCGATTGGCAGTCGGCAAAGAAGGTGAAGCCCGGAATCCTTCGTTTTAACTTTTTTTTTTTTTTAATTGTTGTTTTGATTTGAGCAAATTTTAATACAGATTGTAAAAAAAATCAAAATCAATTTTTGGATTCTCAAAAAATTCATTTGCAACAAAAGTTGCTGTAGTTAATTGGATGGCTGAAAAATTAAAGCTTTAAGGTTAGACATATTTAAAGTGAAAGAGCATGTGCATGCTGGGGGGAGAGGGGGTACCCAATCAAACACAATATGCATTTGAGGAAGCATACCGTTCCTATGCTTTTCCAACAATGTTTTAGTGGACAATTAGTTACCTCACTAAGTTTGATAATAATGTACCAAGTAATTTCAAACTTAGCAGCCTCTTCTTCCTGCAAATTGGCAACTGATAGGCTAATCAAAAGCATGGATCATGCTATATGCTTAATGGAGATAGGGTCCTATCTCCATTAAGAATGGAGATAGCACCCCAATCTCCATTCTTAATGGAGATAATAAAGTTTTTATTCTTATTTTTCATATACAATCCCGTTTTGGATTTATCACTGAAACGTGAAGTTGCTGACTGGTGAAGAAGAAGAAGTCGAAAGAAGGTGAAGCCCGGAAGTCCTCTCGTTTCTCTCTCTCTCATTTTTGAGCCCTTGGTTAATTTTTTCTCGAGTCTCGTATTTAATTTAAAATCATGTATCAATTTTTGGAATGAAATTCATTTGCAGGCAGAACTCAAAAGTTGCTGGAGCCGGGAGTTAATTTTTGCCGTCCTTGAGGCTGAGGAGAGAAAACTTAATTCAGTAATTGGATGTTGCTTTAAGGTTAGACACAAGCTGCTGATTTAAAGTGAATTTAAACAGAGCATGTGCATGCTGGGGGGAGAGGGGGTACCAAAGTTTGGTAATGAAATCCTATTGTCTAAGAAGGAATATGCATTTGAGGAAACATATAGTTTTCCTATGTTTTCCATCAATGTTTTAGTGGACTAAGTTAAGTTTGATAATAATGTAACGGATGGACTTTTTCCAAGTAATGATTCAAACTTATGTTTCTTCCTCACCAATTGATAGGAGGCTATCTCCATTAAGAAATTCCCTGAAAGATGGGTCCTATCTCCATTAAGAATAGATGAAACAAATGTGAGAAAAAAGTTTTTAATTTGTCATATTCCCGTTTTGGAAGAAAGGAACATTAAATGACTTGCCTGTCTCTTTCCAGAAGAAGGTGAAGCCCGGAGCCTTTGTTTCTCTACCTCTTTTTTTTTCATGTATTTGAGCCTTGGTTGTTAATTTTTTCTCGAGTCTCGTATTTAATTTAAAAAATGTATTAAATTCTTATGAAATTCATGCAGCAAAACTCAAAAGTTGCTGGAGGGGAGTTAATTGACAGGCTATTTGAACAATTCAGTAATTTGAAATTAACACAAGCTCAATTTAAACAGAACATGCTGGGAAAACCAAAGTTTTAAAAATCCTGTTGTCTAAGAAGGAATATTTTTACCGTAGTTTTTATTTTTACATTTTTTGTGGACTCCAAATCAAATTTTAAATACAAATCTTTTTCCAAGTAATGATTCAAGCTTATCCTTCTTCCTGCAAATGTGACAATTGATAGGGGGCAATCTCCTTTAAGAATAAAGGGGTGCTAACTCCATCCAATTCTTAATGGAGAAAATATCTTCATTCAATGGAAAATAAAGTTTTTATTCATTTGTCATATAGATTTTCTAAACAGGAAATGAAAGGAATGGTCTTGAGTCTTACATCTCATAAAATATTTTTTGGTATTTTTATTGGCATTATGTGATTTGGTGAAACATTATAAAGGATCCACAGCCATTTATTTTCTTTTTGAGATGACTGGCACGTGAAAAACACATGATTCCACTTTGTAGGCCATTGTTTCAATCAAAACATAGTGAAAGATTTGGAAGATGAAGCATGGACTGTAGATATGATTTATAAAGCTTAGGATCCATTGTATTTGTAGGGTGAAGGTAGGGAATTGCATAGTGAAAATAGTTGCATTCTGACCATTTAGTTACGTTGTAAAAGTATGATTTTGGAGATGGCTCAATTTGATGATGTGGATACCTAACTAATTTTTCAAAAAGACTATGAAAGATTTGGACATCAAAACTTACTTACCTTGTAAGGGTGAAGGTAAACATAGATGGGATAGATAGTGAAATAGTGGTTTTAGTATTCTAACTTTTTGTTTAATACCAAGACTTGAGATGGAGAAAGGCTAGCATGAGATTTTGAGGTGCTTCATGGTTGAAACAGTTGAGCTACACCATTCACCTGCAGGGAAACATCAATTAAGATGTTGGTTTCTGATTTATGATTAGTCAGATGCATAAAAAAGTACAGATCTTAGAAAAGTAAATTACTAAAGACTAAAGATAACTTAAGTGAGGTTAAAATTCAATGTAAAAAATTAAATCAGAGGCTTTAAATTAGTAAAATAAATATGGAATCCAAAAAAACATCAAGATTATTATTTTGCCCCAATTAGTTTTAGGCTAACACTTCAAGTGAATAAAATGAAGACTTAAAAAGGATGTAATCATAAGATTAGAGTGGTTGAAGGGGTGCCACAGTTAAATAAACTAGCTCTGGTGCAATGCATTGACGCCCCTACTTCGAACCTTCTTTCGATATTCCTAATATTTACGAAGTGTGATGACGAAATTAGGTCATGTTTTCTGGATTTTGAGAAAATCGGATGATATTTGACGGGATTATAACATTTATTATTATTTTAAGGTTTTTCATTTGTTATTTTAATTTTTAGGTTTTGGATTAAATTATTATTTTTTACATTTTATTTCAGTGTCAATTTATTTGTGCAAATGTTTTGAAATAATAAAGGGTAACACCTGCAATGTCATGGGGAGTATTATTCTGATACTAAAAAATATTATATTTCCGTTAACATTTTAGATTATGATAAATTAACTATAAATTGGTATCCTTAATCGCATCCAATTGCTTATGGTAAATTGAAAAAATGGCAAATTTTTACCTTTGCAATCTTGTAATGTTAAATGTTTTTAGGCTTAAAAGCGTGCTCTAAACCTGATAAGAAGTGTTGTCACTCTTTATTTGAATAGGTGCAGTTCACTTACAAAAATTGACGATTAAATGTTTCGATAACATTTGTTTAGCTGCCAATAGTGATATAATCGATGAGGATGAAAAATTTACAACTGTGTTCTTCGTCGATAAGAAACTTGAGGTTGAATAGCATAAATTTTAGTATTTGCCTTCATCCTCGTACACGTGAACCGATGAGGGAAGTGAAGGACTACAGCCATCTCATTTCAACATTTGTAAAAAATCCTCCTTGACATTAACTTTTGACTGATGAAAACTTATTTTCATGTCATCAAAATTGCTGCTTGATCGAGTTTTACTGCACATAAATAAAGTTTGGGAAATAGGAAAGGAGAGAGTTAAGACACTATATGGACGAGAATATCCCTCGTTCACTTCACTCGCTTACTAATAGACAAGTAGCCACGAGAACGGTAGGCTATTGGTCAGGGGAGATAAACTAAGTTTTACAGTTTAATGGTTGGTGGTCAATAGCCGTTTAATTGGACTTTTTAGAAGTATATGACCATATAGTTGTCGGAAAAGGAAGTCAATTGTAAGTTTTTGTCATTATGTGTCACTTGAACAAAGGGAAGAAATAATAGAGAAGAAAAGAGTTTGGACACACTTAATATACCAATTTTTGAGTGGATTTGGGCTTTAAGAGGGACCCAACTTTCTTACATAATGGAGGACTTGACCAACAAACAAGCACATCTTGTCACCATATGCCCTACTCGATCACTCAACTAGGCACCCTGCTTCATCTAGGGATTGGGTTTTCGTTAAAAAACAAATATTTTTTTGCAATAATTTTGTTTGGAAATTTAAAAAATCTTTTCTAAAACCAAAAAAATCTTGCCCCAAACCAAGGTCTACTTGTTCAGATTAGCACATAAAATTGTGATCGTCAATGTAAGAATGGAAATGTCTTCCCTAATCCCTATCATGTATCACTCAACTTTATTCAAATGTTTAATTCAAAAGTCACGGTGAATTTCATTTCTTGCTGTGGAATAGAGGTTTGCTTTTAAAAATTTGCTAAATTCAAATCACTGAATTTCATTTTGACTTTTCAGCCTATTTGAATTTGAATTTCTGTTTTTCTGGTTTGTGTTTAAGCGTTTGGCTCAGATCCACATTTTTAGTAATTTTGTAAAAAATTAAAAAAAAAATAAATTCTGGGAGGCGGTCAAGGTTCACTCAACTTCTACATACACAGTGATAAAAAATCAGTTCTCATTTACTGTCAAATTTGATGACAAAAGCATTGGGCTTAATTCGGTATGACTTGTTCGACCTTTAGGGGAAAAAGTCATTACTACTACTTGGGATCAGTGGCAATAATATATCCTATAATTCTAGCCTTGTATCCAGCATGTCTGTTTCACCTGCCTTAAGTAAACCACCAGAGCAGTATGTGCTAATCTTTGCTCACTTTTTGGCCTAACACTATTCCCATTATTCCTTAAATCAATCTAAAAAACTGAAACTTTACTTTGGGTTAATTTCTGCTTTATTTTATTTTTTGCATAGATCTGCTCATCTTAGTTCAATGCATAGTAGGGTGATCTTCAACTTAGGAAGAATTCTTAAATAAAGTAAGCAGTGTGAGTTCTTGATCTCTAATGTGATTCTCCATATCATCAGATTTTTGAGAAATCTTGGATTTTCCCCGAAATGCCTGGAGAATCTCTCTTCCAACCAGCAGCAATGTTTTTAAAAGTTCGAGGGTCAATTCCACCAAATAGGAAGATTTGAATGGGAACGTGCTAGAGGTTTCAGCTCGTGAGAAATTGTTAAAATCAAAAGCAGTTTTGTGGATCTCCTTCCTGTTCTAAAGGTTGGTTTTTAGAAGGAATATTTTTTCCGTGTTTTACAATCAAAATTTGCCTATATATAAAACAATTTGTTGTGTTACACCGGGTTTAAAACTGAGAAGTTGTATTTTCTTTTGGACTCCAAACGTCATTCAAGGAATCGTTAACTGCTCAAGTAGCTAAATGATGACTTTCGGCAAGTATATTTTGTATGTTCGAAGTAAGAACTCTGTTATATTTCTTTATTTCTACCATTTCTTATTTCGATGATTTACAAACATTTCTTTTAAGTACTTATAGTATTCAAAATGCTCGATTTTTTTTGTAACATTTCTTCTTCATTAATGTCATTCATGACTTTATTTCCATCTATTTATTGTAGTATACTATACTCTCACATATGCACAAGGAGAAAAACGCATGCACGTGCATCGCACGTGCCCACATGTATTGAAAAAAATGTGATTAAAAAAAAAAAAATGCATTTTGACCCAAATAACTACCAAACAAGAGTTATGTATTTAACCTCTGCGAAATTTGATACTATAAATTTCACTGTTATGGATGAAATAAGGGTTCTAAAATTATGGTACCTTGGCAATTTTGTTTCATACACTTAAATTTTTAGAATTCTAATCATTTTTAAGTACAATATATCTATGCACGTTTTGCTTGGAAATGATTTCCCATCTGTTAGGTGGTAATTGAATGCTTTTTTTGCTTTTTTTTTTTTTTGACAATGAAAATAAATTCTAGACTCAATGCTAAAAAAAAATTCTATTTAATTGATAATTTACATAAAAAAAGAAGCCAAACGAACACAAAAAAAATTCAAAATATTTTTTTTTTAACTTTTTGGCAATCCAAACAAATTTTAATACAGATTGTAAAAAAAAATTATATCAAAAAATAACAATTTGCATGAAAAATAAAGTCAAACGTATTAGGTGAAAAATTATACCAATCAAACACAATTAATTGACAATTCTCGGTAAAACAATTCTAGGCAATTCAATTCCCTAGAATTCATTTCCTTTCCACCCAAATTCAACTCTTGCAATCAAACGGATCACTAGGTAGTGTTTGATTAGGATGGAATTGGGTGGAACCCTTAATTTTGGTATTTGATTGCATAACTTTTCATTGGAATTCATTCTCACCCCTTTTCTAGGTACAATAATTTAAAACACATTTTTCACCTTTTATTTTCCCATGGGTTTGGTGGGAAAGTGTTTTCCATCCTTTTTTTTTTTTTTATACTTTTTGGCAATGAAAACATATTCTAAATCCAATGATAAAAAAATTTATCCATTTAGCCCCTGTTTGGTTCCCATTTTCACCCTATTTTAAGTAATTTGTTGCCCGTTGATACTAATCGATGGACCATAGGCAACCGTTATGTTTGACTCACCAATATTGAAATTCCCTGAAATGCCCATCTCTTTAACTATGAAACAAATGTGAAAAGGGTAGAAAGGTGATTTGGTTTCAAAGGAACATTAAATACTCCTGTCTCTTTCCAGCCTTTGCGTACCTTTTTTTCCATGTAATGGCTGTAATTCTTCTACAAATGAAAAAAAAAATGGCAAACAATAAGGGCTTAATTGACAATTTGCATGAAAAATAAAGTTAAACGAACACAAAAAATTTCAATAATTTTTTTTTATTTTTACTTTTTTGTAATCCAAACAAATTTTAAAATTATCTTAAAAAGTAACAATTTGCATGAAAAACAAAGCCAAACGAATTAGGTAAAAATTATACCAATCAAACACCATTAATTACAATTCTCTCTAAAACAAATTTTAGGCAATTCAATACCCTGCCATTCATTTTCTTTCCACATATTTTCCACCATTGCAATCAAATGGACGTTTTCACATGATCTACATCCATATTTAACATTGCATTAAAATTTACACCATTTTACACTCAATTTTATACCAAACTAATTTTCAACTATTACATCAAAACTTACACCAAATAAACATTATTTAAATATTTTTTCTCTTTTTTTTATACTTAATAATTTATTTATTTGAAATATTATTTATTTATTTATTTTACAAATACATAAATTACTAAATAAATAATTACGTTAAATTAAGAAAAAATATTAAATTCATTAATAAATATTAAAAAAAAAAACATAATGCAATTAGTAGAAACACTAAAAAAATGAAAAATAAATAAATCATGCCACTAAAAACTAGTAAAAAGTAGTGCAATGCATTTCGAATTTCGATATTATAATATTACGAAATCGAAATATCATTGTAATCAAATTCTCAGAATTTATATATATTTGTATTCTTATTTTAATTAATTCATTAATTATTATTTTTTACATTTAAAATTTATTTTAAATGTAAATAATAATAATAATATTATTGTACTAAAAAATGTATAACACAAATGATATAAATAATTTCTATCAATTGCTTTGGTAAATTGAAAAAATGGCAAATTTGACATTGCACCATTTTGGTGAAAAATGGTGCAAAGTGAATAGTGTTGCACTATTGTGGTGCTCCATTTGAAAGCATTTGTGCCAGAATTTGGTGAAATTTGATATTTTGGTGTTAGCATTCGAGTTGGCCTTACGGCTTACGATTGAAAATCATGTAAGATCCTCCTATTTGTGTGAAAATTTTCATGTCATCAAAATCTGTCAGATTTGTTATTAATATACAGATTTGTTATTATATATATATATATATATATATATATATATATATCAAGATTAAAAATAAATAGTTATAATTTCAGTACCAAACCTTTTTATATTTTTATAAATTCAATTCAATTTGTTTATATGTGCCACCAACAATACCAAATCTTTTACTTTATTTTTCACCCGAACCCATTTCACTCCGCCCCCGCTTCATCTTCTTTCCAAAAAATAAAAATAAAAAATAAAAAACCAAAAAATTCAAGAAGGTTGCTTTTTAAGGTCAATTAATGGAGCTTCCCAATTGGGTCACTTAACTTTAAGTTTAATCAAATCACTGAATTTCATTTTGCGTTTAAGTTTTAATCAAATCACTGAATTTCATTTTACTTTTCAATATTTGCATTAGCTTCGTTCTACGTTAACGATGGGATCATAATAAAAAGAATTAAAAAATAAATAAATTGTTCAGGTAAAAAAAGATAAAAATTAATGTCAAATTTGATGTCAAATTGGAAGGGTATGAGAAGACGAAAGGTAAAAAAAAAAATAATAATAATAATAATAGTTCTATCTGTGCAGTATTAAACAAAAATATATTATTCCTTACAATAAATAAAACTTTTAAATTTCTTTATCTTGCTTGGCAGCATCTCTATGTAGTCCAACTTAGGAAGGACGCGGGTGAGTTAGATATAATGATTCCGACCATCAGAAACTTGGATTTCCCCGAAATGTGGAGACACTTTTTCGAGCCCTACCATTTGATTATTGTTCAAGATGGAGATCCACAAAAAAATGTCCCAAAGGGTTTTGATTATAAATTCTACAATCAAAATGATATAAACAAGATTCTGGGTGATAAGTCTTCGTGTGTTAACGTTTAAGGAATCGGCCTGCTGATGCTTTGGCTAGATCGCGTCGTGTAAGAAGTATATCTTCACCATTGATGATGATTGCTTTGTAGGATCCAAAGCTCAATTTTTACATTTGATTAATCTCCATGTACAAGTAGGGGTTCCATCTCACACCAGGTGGGTCCCACGCAGGACCCACATGTATAAAAAAATACCCCCAAAAAACTTACCCATGCCTTGTATGTGTGTATTCGGTTAGGGGTTCTACCCTGTACTCCAAGCTCTTTTCTTTTACATTTCTAGATTTGTTTGTTTTTGGGTTTCAAGAATGGTCTTGATCTGTGTTCGCTAAAATATTATGATGCAAGTAAACGGGTCTCGTAGAAGTAATAAAGTGGACTTTTTGAGTCCAAACCGATCTCACGAAAAGTGTTATTCTCAATTACAAGAATATGGATTCAAATTAACGAAATTGACACGCATTTAAAAACTTGAAAGATGATTTAAAAAATGAAATGATTTTAATTAAAATAACAATTTAAAAAGTTGTAGGATTTTTGATTTAAAAGATGTTGAAACTTACGATTTCGCTTAACCTTTGTTTCATTAATATCAAACCAATAACGCGTAAATGCAAATTACCAAAATACAAAGTTAGACCCTATTCTCTAATTTTAGTCAATAACATCTTTCGTGTGAAGTTAACCCTAATTGATTAAACTATCCACAATATCTCTATATTGATAAAAACTTAAACAATTGCATTAAATTATTGTGAAAATAACTCAAAGGGTCACCTAAGGTAGGTTTATCTTTATTTTAAACGCGCATAGTTACTTACAAACTTATTAATTATTCAGGTCTAGTAGCACAACAATTTCTCAATAATTGCACAAACTTAACACATCATTTATTGATTAAGTAAATGAAGGAAAATCAAAACAATAATTAATACACCATGAAATAAAATAGGTATCATTCAATACATACATAGATATTAACGAAACTTGGTTAAGGTACTTAAATTCCAAAAAAGTTAGCTCATAATATAAATAATAACAAAAGAGATTATGTATACAATACATTAATAACATTATAAAGTTGTGAAAATAATTGAGAAAATACAAAGGTGTAGATACAACCTTTTAGTGTTGGCTTTGACTTCTCCAAATATATCTTCACCTTCTTGATGTTATCTCCTTGTTATATCAAATTTGCTTCCCAAAATGAGCCAAAAATACAAATGAAATAAAACTAGTACTAAACAAGAGAGAGAGAGCGAGAGAGTTCTCATGTAAAATGAGAGGGAGAGTTATATAAATTATCTATAATAGATATTATACGATATTTTTAGACACAAACTAAATATCTATCAATAAACAACTAGAAAATAATGCAAGTTGGATCAAATAAAAATTTGGAACGAAATTTAAACCGTCCTATATTTTTTTAAACTTATGCGGCCGCACTTAAATCCAATGCGGTTGCATAGAAGGACCGAATAACAAATTTGAGAAATTTTGAATGCAATAACTTTTAAATGTTTGCTCAAGCTAAAAATAACTTGCAGCTCCAGTCCATTCCATATTTGCCCGTCAGGTCCTTAATCTTTAATCTCGTACAATTTGGTCCTTGAATTTTGACTCTATCCTAGAAATTAATTCTATCAACTTTCACACTTGTGCACTTTAGTCCCCGACTTCACAATTTTGACTTTAAGTCCATTTTTTTCCTCTTTTCGTTCGTTCACGTGTCGGTTTTGCACAAAAGTTTTTATGCATGAAAATTTACTTAATTTCATTAATAATAAGTTTTGAAAAAGTGCCTAATAAGTATGTAAAAACACACTTATCAATCTGCAGAATTTTAGTTTCCAACACTAGATTTTGTTTTTTGTATGTAAAAGACTGTACACGAATCTGCATGGTGTGGATTTATATAATACTCATAGCCTGATTTTATTGTTCACACAAATTAAGAAATCTTATTTAATGATATTGAAAAAATAATTTTTGCCACAAATTTTTCTAGAAATAAATTTTCAAACTAGTAGTAAGCACGTGCGTTAAAGAATAAATAAAATGATATATGTAATATATAATGAATAAAGGAAAAAATTAAAATGAAAAATAATAATAATGCTTATATGTAGTGGGGTGGATACAATTTTGGGAAGAGTAAATAACTCCTAATTATATATTAGGAACAATTGATAACGTCTTTAAGATTGATGGATCATTTCTCCCACCTTCGATTTTTTTTCCTCTGAATTGTTGATCATATTTAAACAATTTTTTTTTCTTTTCAATTTACTGTCATTTGTATTTAAATACTTATATTATCTATTATATTAATTAAATGTGCAATTTATATAATCTTTGAATGAAAATATTGACAATGTTATATAACAACAAAATGGTAAATTGAACGTTTCTCATCTATCTCCACATTTTATTTTTATATATATTATAATTATATAAATAGATAAACGATGATTTTAAGTGAAGCTCAAGTACATATAAATAATAAATAATATACTATATATATACATGTACGCATGAGATAATATTATAATATATTAAATGTGGCATTAATGATAGATAAATTATAATTTAACTTCATGTAATTTTCTTTTTAAGTATAAAGTTCATTTTTTTTTATTAGAGTACTCATAATTTTATATTATTAATTTAATTTAATCACTTAAAATCGAAACTGATCTACAAAAATAATTATATTAAAATTATAACAAAATATTATTTTATATTGTAATTAATCTACCATTATAATAATGCAACTTTAATATATTATACATCTATATATGTGAGCTTCAATTTTAAGTAGTAATTTAAAATTTAAAATAAATAAAAAATTTGAATAATAAAACTTAATTTGATTAATATAAAATTTTAAGTACTCCAATATAAAACAATGAGCATTACATTTAAATAATTATTAAATGAAGCTAAATTATATTAGATGGTACTATATGAAATATAAAAGGGTAGAATTGATATATATAGGTAAATATATAAGGGTAAAATTGATAATCAAAAGTTTTCTTATTAATCTACACTTTTAATATATTGTAGATGTAGATGTAGATTATATGGAAAAAAAAATTGGTTATAATTAAGCAAATTAGAGCCCCATTTTTTTCATCAAAATACATTTTTCAACGGTGATTTGACTCAATTTCAACGACACATTTTTTAATAAAAATAATACTATACACAAATTCAAAATTTTCCTTACTTTTTAACTACACATTTTTCATCATAACACTATTTCAAAATGCATTTTTTGATTTAAAAAAAAAAAAGGGGGTGAAACAACCCCTAAATAAGAATATATTAGTAAATGAATAAAACAAAATATTTTCAATAAAGAAATAAGACTATATAATTGGGATAAGAAAATAAGAAAAATAAGCCTATATAAATGGAACGAAAATAATAGTTTCTTAATGATTTTGGTTTTAAGGACTATCCCAAAGTTCTGAACTCTGCTGATGTGGTTTGTATTTAATTGAATTTTTTGGATTTTGATTTTGGTTTAATTGGATGTGATTGAAAGTGGGGAAGAAGTAATTTTAAAAAATAAAAAAGTTGGGTACTGAAATTGTAATTATTCATTTTTACTTTTGGCATGTTTTACTGTTTTTAACGACAAATTTGACAGATCTTTGACAGTAGAGGGTTTTCACAAAAAATGTTTCAAATAGACGGATTTTCTGTAATTTCCAATAGATAATGAATATATCACATATGGAAACGTTTCTAGGGGGTTTATTACTATTAATCCATGAAATAATTTAAAGTATGGCAGTCTAGGTGAAAATTTGGTAAAACCAAAGGTGTCAAGGCGTGACAAATGTGAAACCTAAAAATTTACATGCCTACACGTAATAAGTTACTTTTTCAGTTTTACTATTATATTAATTATTCTAGACTAATTAATAAATAAAATAACGCGTAGACCAAAAATTTATAGAAACTCCATACATATTTATCATTTTCTAACAAAAATATAATTATCAAAATCATAAATACCTCAAATTAATGATGTTTTATTCAGATGCAGATTTATGAAGCGATTGGCTCGTTCTGCCCCACCTCAAATTCATGAGGTGACAGTGAAATTTTGGTTGGTGATGGCGGTGGAGCAGTGGGGTGGGGTTTTGGTAATTAGAAGTTTGATTGTGATTGATTAATTTGATAATTTGTGACTTAATAAAATGTGTAATTTGTAACTAAATTTGTAATTTTGACTATAAATTGTGTCTATGTGATCTTGATCTTGTGTGATTTGTGATTAATATGTGACCATATCCATAAATTGTGTTATTGTAACTGTGACATGATTAATTAAATTATAGGTCAAAATATTTTATCAGATGTAACAAAATGTGATACCTCATTTTTGAAAAATAAAAAAATAAATTACAAGTTTGTTATTTTTAAAAAAATTGTAGTTATGTAATGTCCTCTTTTATTTTTATTTTTTATATTAGTTTGTATCTAAAAAAATATAGCTCCTGTCTAAAAATAAAAGAGACACATGTATTGATCGGTAAAACGGAAGATACATTCTACGACCAGCATATGTTCAATGAGATTGGAACAATATGTACATCTATTAGCTCACAAAGCACTAGTTTGAATACATAATCTTAGATTTTGGAATTTGGTGTTTAGGTGATACTGCTACTAATATTACAGCACCACCCAACAAAGCCAATCCGAGTCCTAAACCATTTACAATTGCTGATTCTGTGCCACGCTTCAATACATTTCCTTTGGTTTGCAAGAAAGTTAACTTCTCGAGGAGCCCTGTCTCGGCTGTGACTAGAGCCAAACCATATGTGTATAACCCAAGGAAGACATGCCAGGGCAAGACTCTTACTCTTGTAGTCCGTACTTCCCCTTTATGCCAAAAGCTTAGAAAACCAACAAGCCACTACACCAATTTGGGAAAAGAATCATACATTAGAGAATTCTTTCTAACATTAGATCTACAATGGAAACATGATATCAGCAGTTGAAGGGATAAAAATGTGCATTTATAACTGATATAAGCTCTAAAGAACCTAAATATGCGACGGGGTGGACATTGGATTATCAGAACAAACGGTGCCCTTATGACATGTTTGGAATAGAATATTAGGTAGCATCGAATAATATTAACAAAGAAAATGAAGCTAATTTTTTTTTATATTATAATGTCTAATCATATCTAGTACTGCATTACCAAGCATGCATTTAGTCTATGGTCGACCCTTTATGTATCAAAAGTGAGGAACTTACTCGTGTTGTATTGGGCAAATGCTGTATTTTGTATATTTGATATGTGTATGTTTAATACTATAATAATCCAACCATGCCCCTCCATCTAGTACCATTATTGAGTAGCATAATTGATTGAATCCTGCAGCAAAGACATTACTTGCTACCTAACTTTAGTCCAACGGCGTGATGTTCAATAATATATTATTCATAATCCATCAAATTCATATTAATAAACGGAATATCTTAAACTACATCTAAAATTTTAGAAATAAGTTATTTGTACACTTCGGACTTACCCTTTAGTTGACTCGACCCCACCTGCCCTCTCACGGACGAAAATATTAAATTTAATGGAGTGGAACCCGACCTCCATATGAGTGTCGGGTGAGACCGTGTCAACCAAAAAGTAAGTTCGAAATGTACACGTAACGCGATTGAAAATTTTAAAGTAACTACAAAATTATTGTAAAAACTTAAATGAAACAATATATTTATTTATTTATATTATATCGTAAATGGACCCCACCCGATACTCACCAAAAAGCCAGTAATAATAAAAGAAAACACCACGCTGAAAAAGAATTGGGGAGTAGAAATAATTTCAAATTGGAAGAAAGTGGAACAAACCTGAGCCCCAAACATGGAGACACAGATCAAACCCATCCATGAATGCAAACTATAGAAATTAGCCACAACTCCATCTTGTCCATGAAATTTGGTCCAAACTCCAAAAACCCCACAAGCCAAAGCAAGTCCTTGAAGACACAAATGCACTGATTTCTTCAAATTTCTTGAACCAGGTAACCATCTATGCACTAAAATTGCTGGAAAAAAGTAAAAAAGAAATTTAAACACAAAGTTATCAAAAGAAGTCTCAAGAGCTTCAAGGAATTAAACTTAATATATTCATAACCTTCTCCACTAATGAGAATGAAACCAATCACCATTAACAAAGGATGCAGCACCTGCCCAACAAACAAAATTCAGAAATTTCACTCACTCAAATTCAAATGCATGCATCATATACAAGAACGCGTCAAATTAAATGATATACAGAATAAATTAGGTCTTCTTGGGAGTGTGTATGAGGGAGAAAACTGGTCTTGAAATGAAGAGCCCAAGTGATTACAAGAAATGCAACTGTAAAAGCCGAGAATCTGGCAAAGAGTAGTAGCAGATAAATTGGTGAAAATGAGATTATGGCCATGGATCTCTATGTAAGTGAGGTTTAAGCTGAGTGGAAACTGAGAAACAGTGAGCAACCGACAAGTAAAGAAAGATAGATATCCAACGTTTAACACTGTACTGTTACATCTTTTTTAGTGGGGACAATTTGACTGTGAAATTATTGAGAAAAAGAAGTGTCTTTTCTATTTGATTCCGACTTTATTTGTATAAAGATAATGTAACTTGCACTATTCATTAATTAATTATTATTACTATTATCTATTTATTTGAATGACATTTGAGGTCCGATCGATAGAATGATGACCGATGATAGCTTTAAATTCTTTGAACACGAGATCGGTTCAAGTGAAAGTTACATTTCAGGGTTTGATTTCGATCAACGTAAAAATTAAAAATAATTTTTTTTTTTAAAGAACATAAAAATATAGAGGAAATTGTAATAAATGTCTATTTCTATATAGTAATTTGCAAAAATATCCAAAATTCGTTCAATGTCCATTTTCTAATAATTTAGACCAAAATATCATTGTTAACACTTTTTAATTCCACACTAAATACAAAAAATTTATAGTGTTAATTAATCATGTTGGCCAATAAGAATTTAACACATAGCATATATTATTAGTTTGAAAAAGGGCTTAATAGTACAAAACGTCCCTACGTTTGTCTAGTGTGCAAAACGTTCATACGTTTCAATTTTTTTGTATTTTCATCTATATTTTCACATTTTATTGAGAAAAACGTCATTTTCATCAATTTTTAATATAAAATGACAAATATACATTCCTATTTAAATAAAACAAAAAATAAAAAAAGAACAAATTGCAATCTCGCTCCTAAACTTTTTAAAAAGTGCAAATGAGTCCAAATAAATTATGAAAAGACTTAATAGCACAAAATATTCGTACGTTTGACCTATAGTGTTCAAAATATCCATACGTTTCAAATTGTTGAAAATAATTTTTTTCGCAATGAAATGTAGAAATATGAATGAAAATGCAAAAACTTAAAGCGTATAAATGTTTTGCACATTTCAGGGCAAACATATGGACATTTTATGCTATTAAGCCCCTATTAAAATATTAAAAATTATTAAAAAAAACTATTTATCTTTTATCTTCTTCTCCAAATGGGACCGCTAGGGACGAATGCAGGGGGGACTGGGCAGGGCTGTAGCCCAGTCCCTCCCCCAGCCCATTACAGCAAAAAAAAAAAATTATGTGTAATTTTTTTTTTCGTGTATTAGTCTGGTTAGAAATTTTATAGCCCGGTTTCAAATTCAATCTTGGATTCGTCCTTGGGGACCGCCACTTTAGATGCCAAAAAACACTGACAAACCTTTGCCCAAACCGTCGGACCTCTATACCACTGGAAAGCCTCCATTCCCCTCTACACATACCACCCAACATCCAACCTTCATGCAAACAGATTTGTAGATTGGAATCATCAATTAAATGCATTCCAACCATCATGGAAGTCCAGTACATGTCCACGAACCTGCCTGAAAATGGGAAGATTTAGAATAGGTAGATGTGCAATCTCTTGGGGAGAGTGATGTGCATAGATCATGTGAGTAGGATTTAGGAATGTAACTTGGTGAATGGTGAACCGAATGAAGTTCAAGATTTTATTGAAAATGAAGTTCTGAAGTTTGATCCATCAAAAGAGAGGTTGAATGTGCAGATGGATTCCAATTTAATTGTGGATTCCACTGGAATGCAATTTGCACACGGCCAAACTATGACCTCTTTTATTAAAAGTGGATTTAAATTGTAAAGTCAGCACCCCTAATGCCTCTATCTATATGTACTGGAAAGTCACCCATCAACTATCAGAGGATTTATACGGGTCACGTGGGATCAGTTGATTCTACATAATTTTTTAATTTTATCTTTTCAATTGTTTTTTATTTGCATGAATATTTTTCTTCAACATTCTGCCGCTACTTCTCTGAAGTCCCGAATCTCATTCTTCACTTATACTTATGTTTGTCATTTTCACCAAATAATTTCCTTTCTACTTAACTCGTCTGCACCGACGCCGATGATTTCTTGACTTCAAAGCCTACCTCAATATCTCACGGTTTGAACCACTACCCTTTTCGTCGATCCAACTGTTTTTAGTGATAAAGAGTCATTTTCACTCAATATCTTCAATTAAACGGTTTAACAATTTGACAAATTGTCCACCCCCCCCCCCCCCCCCCCCCCCCGGTGTCTCCTAAGAACTATTGATTAATTACTCTTTTGATAGCAATTAAATGCAGTTCATACAAAGGAAAAAGAAACAAGCAAACAAGACGACTAGAATTCAAATCCTTGTGTTTCTTGTTTCCTTTGGTTATCCAATACGAAAAGTTAAGAACTGCTGGCTGTGTAGCTTTTTTAATCTATATCTAGTGATTCTCTTCGTAAAAAGATTAAACATATGTTTGGTTTGGTTAAGAAATAATAATTTTTTAGTAGATTTTGATAAAAATTTGATGAAATGTTTGATTGAAAATTTAATAAAAGTTATGAATCCATGAATGTGTGGTTGAGAATAAATTTTAGAAAATGAAGACCAAACAAAGAATAAAGTAAAAAAATAAAGAAGCAAACTTACTTTCTTGCTATTTGGGATGGGTAAAAATGTCCTCCCATACTATATCCTATACTTACATGCCATAAAATAAACCCACCTGTCTCCAGGGAAAAAAAAAAAAAAAAAACAGCAATTGAAAATAGACAGTGAGGATTATTTGTAATTTCCCATAATTTCTATAAGAGAAGACAGAAGGATTTTTTTAGGAGTACTTTGCAGTCAACTCTACATTACGTTGGGACAAAAAAAGTTCACATTTTCCATGCAAAAAAAAAAAAAAAATTGTAGGGCTTTTAGCTTCATTAGATAGAAATCCCAACGAATTGGTAGGTTGTACTCAAGCTCAAAACACCATGTCATGCTAGGTACGCTCGACTGTATCCTTCTAATACATTATTTTTTTTTTTTTAAAAAAAAATGCCTTATTAATTTGTTTATAAGCTTGTGAATAACCTTCCGAAAGGAAGAGTATATGAACAATGACTAACAAGATGATTCTAGTCATATTTGAGAGATTTAACTGGTGCTAAGTTCCCCCTTTTCAAAACTCGATAACATTATGACCCACCACGTTAGAAAACCTAACTTTGGTTGTCAATTCATCAAGAAAATCAATGTCAAACTGGAAACAAGAAACTATCAAACTTCTGGCCACATTATATATTAGAGAGACAAAATAGTTGACAGCAGAGAGAAAATCAAAGATTTTATCCCCATTTATTATTCAAACTAAATGTGAAATGCACAAGCATTACGAGCAAGTCCTGAATCGATTATTCGTGGACAAGATGACATTAACTTTCACTCTTCATATGCACAACATATGGACTTTGCTTTAAGAGTTACGATTAGAAAAACCTCGACCACGGCCCCTACCAACGTACCCACCATATCCACCGCCGCCGCCACCATAACCCCCCCTTCCATAGTAAGAGCCTCGGAACCGACCACGACCTCCTCGGCCACCACGATACCTTGAATAATCTCCAAATGTCTGCATCAATACATACATCTTAGCCAACTAATGGAATACCAGCATACGGGGAAAATCAACACCAAAATGAGCATACCTCTGTATCTAACTTCATTTGCTCTGAATACCGAGACCTACCATGATTTGACTCGTTGTCCACATTAGAAGAAAACGAGTCAAAAAAGTCATCCTTCTTGTAAACAGACTACAAAAAAAAAAAAAAAAAAAAAAAAAAAAGTTGTAAAGAGGTGAAGAAATCATAGCATAAGAAAGCATTCACAATTTAAAAATTTACCTTCATTTCAATCTTTGGCAATTCAGTATCATCTTCATCATTTGAATCATCATCTTCATCGCTGCCATTTTCATTCCCTTCCTTAGTCTGGGATTTGTTACTTTTACCCAGATGACCCCATACTTCATCCTTATTGAATTTTTCATTCATTGCCATAAAATCGAAATCTTCTGTAAATTTTGTCACACGGTGGGAAATCTACAAGGTCAATGATCGATGTCCAAATCAGGGACTCCAGTTATTAGTCAAGCAGCATATAAGCGAAACATTAATAATTTGAAAGTTCATTGAGATATGTTGATGAAATTCATCATATACTAGACTCAAACTCGTATCCTCACACATCAAATTTGCCACAATTATTTATTTTATATCAATTAAAGCAGGAACCATCTTAATTTACATTTTTCAACTGTTTAATGACTCTAAAATTAGATTAGCAAGTAAAGACACTATTCTTTGGGTGAAGTTATACCATCTTCTGCTCCTTTTTAAAGATGAATACTCAATGTACTTACTTTCAAGTTTTCTCTTCATAGTTTAGAACAATAATATATATGAGAGGAACATGTTAGCACAGGTATTTGCAATTAATTCTGTGCTTTTAAATGTAAGAATGCCACAAATTCTACAGAGATTTTACGGGCATGCATTTGGAGGCATTGAAAGCCATTTATATTGATTTCATATTCATATTTAAGTGTTAAGTGTGTATCAAAATACCACTTTCTCTTTAGATTTTCCACAGGCGCATTGAAAGTCATTTCTATTTGTTTATATTGAAGTGAACCTCCAAAAGGATTTGTGCTTTGAATTTTCTCACTAAGGCAGACTTAATTTAATGATGTGAAACAGTGGGATACGTACAAACAACAATCAACCCATTCAGCCTTCTCAATGAGTAGGCGTAGTAACACACAAGGTTAGAAAATAATTGTCAGCAGAATCCCATCAATGATTTGGACCTTATGTTCAATAACCAAAAAATTATTTGCCATTTGACATCCTACAACTTTATAGGAAAGGATTGACGAGGGTCAGTTCGGCGATGCATTGAAAAAAGTGGCATGATACATTGTGAGAATACAAATTCAACAAAGTAGTGATGAAGCATATGGCTAAAGCAACCACAACATATAACTAAGAGAGACATGAAAGTAGTCTATAAAGGCTACAGAGAATAATGAAGTGTGTATTGAATAAATGGAACAAATCTGAGATTAAATATAGTGAATAGAGTTCTTACCCCAGTTCCTCTTCCCCCACGCCCTCTGTAATTATAACGTGTGTAATAACCAGCTCCATTTGGCTAAAGGACATCAGGAAAATACAATATTAGCTTCTAAAGCACCTTCCATCTGATAGTGCATTCGTAAACCATAACTGAAGGTTTACACTCAACATGTGGAAAAAGAATTAGTCATTCACATTCAAATATATTGATCACGATGTCATGGAAACATCAGTTTGAAGATTTGCCATAAGCAAATAAACTAATATGGTATTGATTAAAAGAGGAATGTCACATCTTGCAGCTTCCAAGTGACCAAACAATTTCAAAATATCTCTCGTCCATGAAGCACACGTGAAAAATACAGCATATCATTTTTATTTACAGGCTGGCTAGCACAGGTGATCATATATTTTTTTTCCTAGCTAGCAGATTGTGATCATATTTAAGGAAAAGAAAATATTCATGGAAACAAGTTACTGTACTAATATGAAAGGAAAAAAAATAGCAATCATTTGTGTGACCAGTGATGCCTATATTAAGCACTCGAATAGAAGGCCTTATCCGCTTAATCAACCAACCAAATAACACATTGAACTAGATTTGGAAGGGCTAGTTTTCACTTGAATCCTAACTAGATTTTATATTATCAAGGGCATCAAAATTGGAATTTCAACCAGACTTGGATGCTTAATCTTTTCAGTTTAATCACTTAACTTCTTCGCATGTGGTTCACCATATCCTTTAACCTCACAAAACTCCTATAATCTATTCAAATTCTAGACAAAAAGATACTGTCTTCATCACATTCAATACGATGATCGAACTTCAATACATGAACAAAGCACAAATAAGTGTTTTGAGTGCCTGTATGTGTGCATGCAAAGATGAGAATGGAAACCTTATGGGCTCGCGTGCTCGGTGGTAAAGGTAGTATTGGCGGTTGAGATTCAGTTGCTACCCGGACTGGCTGTTCTGATGATCGCTTAGGTGACACTTGAACTACTTCCACATCCTTTTGAGCTGTTTGCAAAGACTGACTTGAAGACAACGGAGGTGGTCCAGACTGCAATAGCTGTCCTGGGGTTACAAGTGAAGGTGTGGATGTTTCTACAAGACCTAGGCTAGATGGCCCAGAAACAGATGTTGTAAGATGAGAAATGGTATGTTGTGGTAAGAGTGTTGGGCCATATTTTGCAGGATTGCTAGTGACTGAAGGTGCACCAGCATTGTCAGGAATTAATGTAGACAGAGGAGCGGAAGATGGCAAATTAGAACTTGATGTTAACGTAGGGATGGCAGATGTAGGAGCTTTATTTGGTAACAGGTTTGTTATTGTTTCAGATGCCAGTGATACGAGCTGCAGTGAAGGAACACTAAAAGGCAAAGAATTGGAGGTAACATTAGCAGAACTAGAGCTGTTGGGAACCAACGTAGAATTATAATCTTGTAAATTAGATCCTGGTATGCTTGATGCTCCTGTCTGTAAAGATGTGTTGATACCAGAATATTGCATCTGTTGCATGGCAGGAGGAGGCATTGACAGCCCCGTAGGTGGTCGCAGCAAGGATTGCTGGGGCAGTTGAGGCATACCATTTGGTGCACCGTAGAACCCCTGCCAATACAAGGGCATAGCTAGCCCACTACCATTAGCATTTGGAGGAGAAGGGCCCCAAGAGTTCAAGTTCCCTCCCGATTGATAAATAGGCAGACCACTTTGAAGAGCTGACCCCGGATGTCCCATATGTGCAGAATGGGAACTAAGATCTGTAAGAGACCCACCAGGAGCTGTGGACAAGCTTGTTGATGTGGTTGCTGGATGAGGATAGTGAGACTGCAGTGACAATAATATAGGTTAGTTTAAAAATCAATTTAACCTCTTGCATAATATCACTGCACCCCCCCCCCCCCCCCCCCCCCCCCCCCCCCCCCCCAAAAAAAAGTCTTGGTAATACTGGCCTGAATAATGGCTGGATCATTGTTTATAGGCAGTGTAGTTTGAATGGGAGGAGAAGCTTTCACCTGCAAATCCTGTGAAATGGAAAGTGGTCGTCAAATTTTAAGCAAATAGGAATACAGATGGAATAAAGAAGAACGAATGCCAAACACAAGTGGAAAAAAATAAAAGCATAATCATGATCCAGTAAGAAATATGGCATGACATGTATCATAGATGTTACAGTAAAGAATTGCTAATGGCATGTAAGATGAAGCCTATCATACTTTAATAGTCATTTTCACAAGCATGCTGAAGAGCCATATTGCCATTCTCGTCTAGAGCAAGTGCTATTCCCATCATGCACCAAAATCCACAAACAGGGAAAAGAACTAAAAGAGTGAGAGAAGAGAAGGGAACCATATATAAACAAGTATATTTGTCTCAAAACTAATCAAAACAGTAAGTTAAATCGAAGGCATGTATTGTTATTGTGAAAAGGATATGTGCTTAGAAAAACTTGTATTAGATCAAAATCTGGAGACGACTGACATGTTAAACAAGATGTATTTATGCAAAACAAGCAAACAACTCACAAATCAAGAAAAAATAATCTTGCAGGACAAACTACGCAAGAATACAGTTTCAGACAGATACCTTGATATCACTTCCTCGAAATAGTATGTATTCATATATTTTGTCACCAGGAGGTAATTGTGGGCCATCCTTCTTCCGTCCTTCAGTTCCAAATGATCTCACTGCCACAGGATGAACCAGCATGAGAATCACAGTGAAGCGACATTAACTCAATACAAAAGTAGCTATAAAGACAACTAAACTAGCTTAAAGGTCACAATGAACAGGCTATAACGATAACTTGTTGAACTTAATTAAGTTCAATAAAATAGTTGTCTTTTTTCTTAATTGAAACCAGCGATAATCATTTTCTAGGCGATATTACAGAAAATTCAATTTATTGATTCGTCGCATATTTTATCAAAAAAAATTGTAAAATGGACTAAATACTTGAAATCTCAGGTAATAGGTTAGGCAAGGAATCCAAAAAACCATTTTCAAGCCCTACGAGTGCAGTCCAGTTGTACTACAAACAATCTATCACCCATCTCATAGGCACTACATCGTACATCTTAATCAGTAATAGACATATTTTTCAAAAATAAAGTTTATTCAATGAGGACCCTTTTTGAACAGAAAGCTCAACTAGCTCAAATTCTTTTTTCAAAGGAGCTCTAAAGCACTACTCTTCAATCCCAAATTTAAATTGCTTATAATTCAACCAAAAATTAGCATAAGCCAAACCAGGGAGAACCAATTAACTAACAATTTCTCATGTTGTGGGTAGTATTCACATCAGCTTTAAAAAAAATTGCTATTGTTTAACCCACAAAATAGGCAAGATAAATTTTTTTCTTAATTCAAATAACCAAAATATAAGATCAAAATAAAATAAATCAAAATATGAAAAATATCAAGCCAATTATTCCCGTTAAACCAAATTAACAATGTTATATAGCATCGGTGCTGAATAGCATTACTCAAACCAAAAACAAGGACATAACAGCAAAAAAAAAATTCTTACAGGAAAAAAAAAAATCAATCAAGAATCGTCCAACAGACAAAGCAAATCTCAGCAAAAACTCAACCAATAAACAGATATAATAATATTTCCCATTGGTCTAAAACAGGAAAAAAAAAATGTTTTAAACATATGTGCTATAAAGCATCAACAGAAAAAACCAATCAATCATAAAATTTCCAAAAATCGGTTAACAATTTCAAGAAATGCTAAAATTTACATAAATAATAATAATAAATGCCTTATTAATTTCCGTACCGTTGCGGAGGCCGATGCTGGACTCTTCAGTGTTAATGTTGTAAAGTATGCCTTCGTACCTGATCTCACTTTTCGATGTCAAGCTTATTAAGCTACCGATGTACGAATCTGCCGATGCTGCACCCCCAGATCTACTGCTCGACGCCCCCGTTGAACTCTCCGCCGTCATCTTCTTCCACTGCTATTCTATTTCACTTAAATCTGTCAATCACATAAGCAAAAATGTATATATATGTAAACAGAGAGAATTTTCAGATGCCTCGAGTGACGATTGTTAAGATAATTTTAGGGTTTCAGTTTTCCACTTTACACTGGGAGCGTTATGGTGGGTAAAAGATTATACTTTTATTTGGGATAATTGCAACATTAGCTCCAAACCTTTAAAACACTAACAATTTTTTTTTTTTTTTTTTTTAAATCTTTGATTTATTGCAGCCTTCACTCATAATCTTTACAAACATTAAGACCATTTTGGACAATTTCTATCCAAACACCCATCAGTTGACCACCAAAAAAAAATTGACCACTTTTTACCAAAACAGGGGAGGGTAAATTCGTCCATACACTTAAAACACTAAACTCCAAATAAGTAACTGTTTATTTCCTTCCAAATGTAGAAGTACAACTCTAATAAATTGTCAGTTTCTCACTCTCTATCAACATCATGAATTGAAGGTAGAAGAAATGGAGAAGTTAGTTTGCAGTTGTGGAACCCCTGCTTAAATGAAGACATTGTGGACTAATTTGAATCCAGGCAAACGATTTCTTACTTGTCCTCGCGGAATGGATCTGCAAGGCTGTAAATTCTTTCTTTGGTGGGATTCTTCAATGTGTCAGAGATCAAGGGAGCTTATAAATGGTCTTCTACGATCGAGGCGGGAGATAGAAGCTGAAATTAGGCAACTCCGTTCGAATGGAGGTGGTGTATGGAAGATTTGGTTTCGTAGGTTTGTCCGTGGAATGATTATAACATGGATCGGCAATCTTCCTTTTGTAATAGTGTAACCTAAGTTAATGGATGAAAATGTAGTTGTATTGATGTAGTGTTATGTACATGTCCAATATTCTTTTTATTTTTTGCAACTAATTTTCGTAGAACTATGCACATGGTTGACACCTCAGTCGTTAAGTAAATGGTGCGGTAAAAACATTAAACCTCTGTCCATATTGAGTCGAAGGCCCCCAACATTTTTAAAAATTGCGAAAAAAGCTCCCTACATATTAAATTGCTTACAGAAAATGACATCACTTCAACAACAGTTTCAATTGCACATGCACTATAAAATGTGTATATATTTCCGGCACAAATTAAATTATGAAATCCAATATATAACATTAGTAGACTCAAAATGAAGAGTATTTTAATACTTATATATAGTGATACTACAATTTTCAAAACATGAATTGTCAGAATTACAAAGTAAAAAATGTCAATTATATTCCAAGTTCATATTTCCTATTTCACATGCACAAGTTCAGTTTCCAATGACATCAAGATAAGACTGCTTTGGAATTCTTCTTTTTTTGGGTAGTTTTCCTTTGAGGTAGTTGCACCTCTCTTTCTCTTCTGCTTATGTATTTGTGGTGCTTCAGGAAGCTGTATTTGTGCAGTTCATATTCTCTTGTTGTGTCCAACTTCTCTACACCTCTTATATGTTATTTTCATGCCTATTCGTGTCATTTTAACTCCAGTGGGTAGTTCAATCCGAGTTCTTTTCCTTAGCTTTTTAGGTCAACTAGCTGATTCTTCTTTATTGGGGGCTTCAATGGGTTTTTCCCAAATTCAGGCTCAGGTTCAGGCCCTGACATTAGATGAATCACAAGATTGTATGCTCTTAGATATGTCTCCTTTTTGTAATATTCATTTACAAATTCATCTATGTCTACTCTCATTGATAGCATACCAGAAATGACATGTGCACAGAGAATTTCACTCAATTGTCATTTCCTACATACACATTCTTACCTCACCAAATCCACACTCCACCTCAAACCATCAGTGTTGCGAACTTCAAATTTTTTATTACCTACATAATCTACTCTCATGAACCTGGCATTTGACTTAGCCTTTTCAATTATCACTACAATTTTTGGACCATATGCATGATCCCACCTTTGAACTGTCTCCCTCTTTGCATTTATCCGTGTCATTTGTTGATGCCTAATCTCATCCAGCATTGTGATTATAAGATTCTCTCTAGCTACTATAATGGAGGCATTTAAGGCTTCCATAGGTTATTCTACAAGATATCGCACTTAGCATGTTCTTGAAATGGGATATTGTCCATTGAGTTGTTAACTTCTTACTAAACCAATTGAAGACTTGTTCATTCACTGTCTTTATCTCATTTATAACTGCATTCCATTCTAGTACAGTAGTAAACTTGGCCGCAGCCCAGAACAAACCTTTTAAAGTTAGCCCTTCATATTTGAGAGTGAAATTGTTGCACAAATGTCTAGCACAACACCTGTGCTCTACACCTTCATAGCACTGATTCAAGGCTTCAACCAATCCTTTCTGCTTGTTAGATATGAAATTCCAAGTCCTACTATTACACATTCTTATGTCAAATACCAAAAGTTCTATGAATTAAGTCCAATTGGCTCTGTTCTTTGCATCTACAATTGCCCAAGCAACTGGGAACATACAATTGTCACCATCAATCCCCACTGCTACCAATAATTGAACCCCATGTGTACTCTTCAAAAAAACACTCATCCAGTCCTATCATAGGCTTGCGACCAACCTTCAACCCTTGTTTACATGCCCCTAAGAATACATACATTCTTTTGAACATAAATTCTGTTCCCTTAACATGCGTTGTAGTTCCATGGTTAGTTCTCTTCAACTCCTCACCATAGTCCCATAGAATTTTGTATTATTCCTCAATAAGTCCATTCACAACTACTGTACAATTTGCCATTATTCTATAAAACTGATATTTGGATGTTTTATACATACAATCTTCCTTCACAGTTTCTATGAAACTACCCATAGACAAATTTGGATCCGGCCCGAACTTACATAGGTACTTCTTGGCCAGGATCTTGCATGAACCTTACTATTTTTCCAGACCAATGTGCATCTATATTCGTCCCTAAACGTGTTGATTCTTAAGCTATTGTTTGGTTGTCCGTAGGCATACAATTGCCACGGACAATTCTCTTGACATCTTACTCTTATCATAAGTAGTTCGTTCTTCACATAGCTAAGTTCTATTACATTCTTCACGGAGTATTGCACAATAGCTGATCTTAACATTTTTGTATTCTTAAACTTCATACTTGTAAAACATATGAGAACTTTTTAAGCATATTATTATAAAATGCATAAGCGGCCCCAAACCTATTACAAATAACATGTCAAAATTGTTGAAATTGTTGTAGTATTTTAGAGAGTGTATTTACTACTCATTTGTCCAAAATATTAGATGAACTTGCAAATGCTTCAAAGCTAGAAGATGATGATAGCTTCCACCAAATGACGAGTCCTGATGTGACAAACTATTCCATAATGATCTCAAAGACAAACGTCTGACTTTGGTCATTATTAAGAAGGAAGCCGAAAAAGTTAACTACTTGTGTTAGTTACCTTGGTCTTTATTCATTTTGGCAGTCAAATTTTCTTTAACATCACTTTTAATAATAATCTCTTATTTATACATATAGTTAATTCATTAAATCAACAACTGTTGAATTCATGTTTAAGAAAAAAATATTATCTTGTCACCAACTTTACTCAAGAATGTAAGAAGTTTATGCATACCTTAAACCTATAGCAAATGAGCATTTATTTATATTGTGATGATCTAGATGGTGGAAACAATGCTGAACATTTTTATTTATTGCAAGAAATATTCATTTTGATGTCATTCTTGTTGACTAAGATTTACTATATGCTTCTTTATATATTTGATACATTTACTTCTTTTGATATGAACTTGTGAGATTTATAATTGGAAAGCTCTACTTCCTAAATATACAGAACATCTTGATGCATAGAAATGTTGCGCAAATGGCTGCCCATGGAAGCAATGCAAGAGGCTTCTATTGTAGAAACTTTATTTCAATGTCAAATGTATTGTCTTCAAAGTGAAATCTTGAAAAGTTGTCAATTTCCTCTAATCGAAATAATTTTAGGACATACATACCAGTTAACAATTAATATTGAGATATTGACAGATTTTCGTAGGATAAACCCATATGAAAAATGCATATTCCAATTCTCATATAACCTCCACTCTTTGTTGTTTGCTATCATATGAGAAACAATACTCATTTTGAGATTTAAATTTCTTAAAACATTTTTCCTTCTATTCTTCCATATCACTTCATCCAATTAAGCATTTTATGTACTCCAGTTTAGTTGGAGGCGACATGTCTTGAACTTCAACTGCAACTTGAAAGGTACCATCTGTTTTCCTAACATTATAGTTAAGTTTATTCATTAGTAATTAATGACTTTTGTTGATTCTTCAGGATATGTGCCAACAAATGCTTAACACAAATAATTTTTTTTTTATGTCTACGCTATTATATAGCCAACTATACTATGTACGTGCATCTCACTAGTATTTACAAAAAAAGGGTTACATTTGTGTTGAACACTTTGTTACGCTACATTGATGCTGCCACCTCTAGATAATCACTTGATCCAAACTCCTACTCACCATCACCACCAGGGGCGAATCCAGCATTCATGTTCAGTTAGGGCGGGACTTTGATCATTGACCGTCGACAATCAACGATCGTAATAACTCGGTCGTTTTGATTAAATAAAACCCTAAACCATAATCCCTAATTAATAAAACCCTAAATCATAATTCATAAATCTCTAATTCGTAAAACCCTAATTCATAATTATAAACCCATAATTCATAACTCATAAACCACAAACTGACAAACATGAAACATAAGAGACATAATCAATTAACCATAATCCAAATTTCAAACAGCCACAGTCAGCAACACAAAACAGTCAACACTCCATTCCAAGTTTTCCAACATAGGCAATCACTCACTAGGCACACGACACAGCTGCATAGGGCCGACACAGTAACTGCAACACATTACACACACAGCCACAGCCACAGCCATAGATGCATAGTTAGACGAAAATTTAGCAACACATTACCGATCCGACAGACGGCAGTCAACGTCGCAGTGGGCAGTGAAGGCACTCCAAGTCTACAACACAGCACCGCAGTCCGCACAGCAAGCATCGCCGCGTCGAACACTTGATTCACCCGAACCCTCAAAGTTACAGACTCACACTCACAGGGGCGAAGTTAGCTGCGTCGTCTCTCTTCTCCAAACGCAGAATTTCGCCCGAATTGCTCAAAGGGTTTGCAGTTCGCCGGTTGTGATTTTGTGTGGCAAATTGGACTTTGCAAACCGTGACCGTCCATAACATTTTCAGGCTCCAAATTGGGCGTAGATGAATGAAAGTGTTCAAAATGAGAATGTTTTGTTTGTAAAAACCATCATGATTTGATAGTCACAGTACCAACACCTCCAATAACCATCATGATTGGTTATTGTTTTGTGTATGTGAAAGCGTGAAATTGATAAATCATCCATCTTTGAATTTTTTGTCGTCACTGGATATTGATAAGAGGTTTGGGGAATAGAAGAGAGAGCAAGCTATTGTTTTGTGTAATGGATTATTACACACTATTTTGAAAAAAACAAAAATGTAATGTAAACTTGGAATTAGATGAAGTATAGTTACTTACTCTTTTTATTTTTGGCCCGTGCAGGCTAACTCCAGCCTACCTTTGAAGGCAGCTCAACCTTGTGCTTGGACTTGAGCTATGTAGGGGTCTGACTGCCTTGACTTGGATGGCCTAATCCCATTGGCCCCCTAATGATGCAAAGACATTGAGGTAAAATTCAAGAATTCCCCAAATAGTAAATGAGTGATTTTCCAAAGTTAACTTTACAGTATTAAGAAGGAATTGTATCCCAAATCTTATGAATACCTAATTAAAATTTTCCATTGAAGTAGGATAGTAGAAATTCCAAGAGCAACTGCAAAGCAACCAAAAAAAGTATTTCGTAGAGAACAAAAACCAAAATAGACCTTACCAACTGGGGTGATGCAAGGACCAAAAAAATTCCACAAAACCTTATTTTTCATCTTATAAAAATAAATGGGATTGGGGGATTGTTGGCTAAAGCCTAGGTCGGTCCTCCTCCCTTTGCCTTTGCCTATCAATCAAACCAGATCCTTTATAGTTTAGTCTTAGGCCACCAATTGTACACCAAAAAGGAAGAGAAAATATGAAACAAATAAAAATATGTGAAATTAAGTTCCATACTCGAGCACAGGCAGGTTGTTTCAGTGGTTTCTTCGCTTTGATGAATGCATCCATGAGTATCTTTAATGTTATTAGGTTAAGGGTTTGACACTATTATCTTCTTAAAATCAGTTTTGTTAACCTTAACCTGTCCATCAATGACTAGTTCATAAACGTATACCACAACAAGCAAACCATCAATATCTATGAGAGCAAAGTTTAGGTTGACATCGTAAGTGATGCTGCTACAGGACATTGTTATAGTTAAAATCACCCCATAGAGTCTAATCTTCACCTAACACCAATTATTTAAAATTATCAAAATTGTTAGAAATATATTTAGATCCAAATATGCGGAATTATAACCAGGGACGGAGTCAGGATTCACGTTCAGTGCAGACACAATTTTAACTAAGTCGAACATCGAGTTTTTAGTCATACATGTAAGGATGAAAAAAATAAAATAATATTATGAAAAAACTAAAAATGACATAATTTATATATTATACTTGTTCGTTCCGAGTTTTTAGTCATCTTCTCCTTGCTTTCCAAAACTTGTTTTGAAAAGATAACAATACAAAAAATAAGCAACGACTGTTTCCTCAATTTTTCTGTACCCTTTTTTTGAAGTCCCAAGATCCTCAATTTGATCCTACTGCAATCAAAATTCGTGAACTAGAATCAACATTTAGCTCAATTTTTTGTTCATTTAGCAGTAGTCACAAACCAAATAGTTGAATCTAAAGACCAAACAAAAATAATTATATTTTATTAATAAAAATGTTTTCACAAACCAAAACACACAACTCTCACAATATTTATTATATTAAAGATTGCACTCCCTCTATCCACTCACTATCTCACTGCACTCTCTCTTTCACTCTCTTCCCTCTGTTTTTCTTTCTCACTTTCACACATCATACATGCTGCCACTACAGCACTACTTATAGATAACAATGGCGGTGGCCTCATCTTCTTCTACATAATTCTATAATGTTGGTGGAGTTGGAGGCTTTAATTCTAGATTGTTCCATTAATTGATTATAAGCTATTTTCCTAGAGAGATCTAGAATGACAATGGGTTGTATCTTCAAGGTATTCTCTAGATTTTTCTATGGCTGAGGAGGGATCATAGATGAATTTAGAAAATTCATGCCAAAGTCAGTGATGATACTTCAGGCAATCCTCCAGGTTCAAACTTGCATCAATGGTGGGAATTCCCAATACCACTTCAACATAGACCCCAATAACTTTGCTACCCGACGGTTTTGCAGAGAGCCCATTGCAGATAAGCTGAGAACTCAATTTGGTTGGGCAGCTGGCTCCGCCCATGATTATAACAATCAACAAATAAAAAACAAGAAGTCACTATTTATTGGTTCTAGATTATTAAGATTATTAATCCAATTAAATCATAATTAAACAATCACGTAAATATTTAGATCAAAGCAGTAAAAAGTAAATAATACTAAGAATTAATGATGGAGGAAAATCCATTGAAGAACTTTTTACAAGGATCAAAAACCTCCGAGTACATTGTAAAAAAGATCCACTAGAAAAGTTAACATACAATTGTTCCAGATATTGCTAAACCTTATCTGATTTTGACTACCTAACTTATAAATAACTAAAGAACCCATTCGATTGTGTGACCAGCACTTTCCAGAACTCTTGACTACTTTTCTCTCCACTGGATCATCAAGTATGAATTCGTTTTGGAGCGCTAGAACTCCAAGCACATCTTCCAACTTCAGAACTTTGAAGCTTATAGGTGAAGGTATGATTTTTAGTTTTTGATCTTTAGATCTTTTTTTTTTATTTTGATCTTTGGTTGATGTAAGAGAATATTGGAATATGTAATTGATCTTTAAAGGATAATCTCTTCACTATATATAAGGTTCAATCAATAATAATAAATATTTTGGAACAATTATAAAGAATTGATCTTGGTGTTGAATCAAGAAATCAGTGGAATGTGTTTGGGATATTCAACAATATGATATCTAATGTAAAATAATGATTCAGCAAACTTTGGGATACTGTTTATGTGTCTATTTGTAATTAGGTGTTGTCAATTTTATATCATGTAAGTGCACGGATCATAAGGAATAATAAAGTGGGCATAAGAGTCCGAATATCGTTTCCACGAGAACTACTGTTAAATTATTTCTAACTTTAATTTGATCCAAAATAAATAAAGAATTAGATGTTGTGATTTTTAATGTAATTATTTGAAAATATGTGGATGCACACAAAGAGTGATTTAGAATTTAAATAATGAATGAATATTATAATAGAACAATTTCACCTATTGATCACCTTCAAGTCTCAATTCAAGATTCAAAAGTCTAATGTAGTGTTCGGTTGAATTCTTCTATCGTATTCAATTTACCCCTCTAGAGTTCCCATTGAGTATATTTAACTAATTCAATTTCATATATATATATATATGCGAATCAACTTTAGTTAAACGAAATTCTAGTTTAAAGAATTCATACAACGATCGCAATAATCAGTATAAGTATTTCTATATGTTATACTAGTTTACTGAATTTTAATATATTGTCTAAATCTAAAACTCACATCTCGATTCATAATAGATTCGCGAAGTCGTTGAAAAATTGGCCAAAGAATTCAAAGCATTAAGTACATAATTAAAATCAACACATATACATTTAAAGAACTTCAATCTTGAATAAAAGAAACAAAAGGGTCTCAAAAGAATATATTGTTTGCCCTAATATGAATTTAGTTTCTCATGATAATGGAAAAAAAAAACTAAAGAATTGCATTGAGTACACCACAAAGTTTGGAATTGGGATGTAGAAAAGATGATGAATCTTGCACCAAGTTTCTCTTTTCGTTCCAAATCTTAATTTCAAACCCTTGAATTGTTGTTTTTCTTCTGTTGAATTTGCTCTCCAATTTTCAACTTGTATTCTCTATCTCTCAATATGTGGAATCCCCTTGAAAGTGTCAAAAACATGTATTTATACTTTTCCCTACTTTTTTGGTTGATTGTAAGGTTCTTATGGGCTTTAAAAAGGATCAAACTGCACCCTAGATGTGCCCAGGCGACGCCTTGATGCCATGGAGTGGCGTTGCGTCTCTGTTTTGGTTGCACCGTGACACCACCTTTTGGGGTGAAAATCTGCTTGCACTTCTTTTAGCATTTTTAACATAATTTTATCTCCCAATATCTGATTGGGGCGATTCAAATTGGGTTAGAAAGCTAATTCAAAGAGATGCAACTTTTATTCAGATATAATTTTTCAATTTGAATGTTTGCTATATCAAAAATGGGTTTCAATATTAAGCTGAAAATCTGGAACGTTCTAGTGCGATTGAAAATTGATTTGTGAAAATGTTTTGGTCATATTTCATTCATTTTGACTTCTAATTGAATCCAATTGACCCCTAAAATTATCGAATCTTCATCATGAGTTTTGACACAACATTTGAGTATTTATAATTTAGTCCCCCAAACTTTGGATCTTGCCTTTTTTTTTTGTCAATTTTTCTTCTTTCTTTCAATTCCACTTTCATTCATCGAGTTTCACCTAATGAACAAAATATACAATAAATTAGACTATATTTTTTTCAAAAGAATTATTAAATATATATATTTTTAGGTCTAAATAAATGTACAAAATACACTTATCATTAGGCCTGGACGCAGATTAATATAGGTCAGTTTCGACTTCAACCCGAAACCAAAATCAAATTAGTCAGTTTGGGTGAATTTCAACCCAAATAAACTCACTCTAAATCTTTAATCGAACTCGATTTGATTTGGTTCGGTTCGGTTAGTCGCTTTGAACTTTTACTCCAAATTAATTTTTTTTAAAAAAAAATTGTTCAAGTTTTGGGTCCACTTAGATTACAAGAACTAAAATAACTAAATAAATAAATTTATATTATAAGAGCTGTTAACTAACAAATAAAATTAGGATAATAGAGATGAATCAATAGAAAATTTAAGAATTTTTTTCTATGGATTGTGTAGCCTTATTGTCTGAGTAGAAGAATATGCTAAGTATAATATAGTGAGCCTGTGAAAATAAATTTTTAGTACTATTACTTACCAACAATATCATGAATTGGAGGGAATCGAGATCTAGTTATGAAATTAAGGCTTATCTTTTGTTTTTTATGAAATTGAAGTAAACATGTAAGTGGATTGTGTTGGTTAAGTTAACTAGTGGCATGAAACTTCAAACTATGACCGAACTGACTCACAATGGTTTTGGTTTAAAGAAAATCAAATCAAACCAATTACCTGTGTCAAACCGACCTGATCTGGCTCGAGTCAGTTTGGTTTGGTTTGTTTGGTCGTAGTTTTTGGGAAAGAAATAGAAGTGAAAAACTGTGTAAAAATTGAATCGAAATTCTTCTCGTAACGAACCATCCCTCGAGCGCTGAATTGGCATCAAACAAGCAGCAAACCCAACGCTCGAGTAGGCAGTTGGTGGACACAAGCGCTAGTGACCCTGCTCTGAGTGCGCCTCACACGATCGACGAGCGTTTGTTTTCCCATTTTTTGATATTCTTGAATGTCTTCGATTTCTTTTAGGAATCTATCAACCCCAACTCTTTTGACTTTAATGACAACTCAAATAACCATAGTTTTTTATACGGATATATCCAATTATAATTAGGACTTAATAAAAATCAAGGACAAGGAATCGTTTATGCTTTTTTGCTATAACCTGTTGCTAGAAGAACTAGAGTGCTATTTTTGAATTTTATCTCAGAATTGATATTAGATTTAAAGCTTTGATTGTTAAAAAAGAACAAGGTAAAATTTTAAGGGAAAACAAAATCATAAATCAAGTGTTAAGTATCACCAATTCAATTTTCAGGTCTTAAGTTTAAAAATACAAAACAGGTATTTATTTATTAATTAAAAATATCTTATTAATTAAATGTAATAAAGTCATAATTATACAATTAATAGTTATATATATACATAATTATATGTCACAACTTATTTACTGGTCACATATTATTAAATTAATTGGTCACAGATTAGTTCGCTGTTACAAATCAAATTTTTTATAATTTACAATTTATTTCGTTTGTTACAGATCAAAAAATTTATAAATCACAGTTTATCTATTTGTCACATACTTTCAAATTTGTTGATCACAAATTATTTTTTTAGTCACAAATTATCAAAATTTAAGGTCACGGTTTAACAGTTAGTCACAGAAAACCAAATAGTTGGTTTCATACACCAAACACCCACCCTCCAATCACAATACTTGGTCACAAACACTCTTCATCTCATCCCTTCACCGTGGTTGCTTCCGCCACCACCACAACTACCACCAACAATAACAATACAATACCATGACCACAACATTACCACCTCACCACTATCACCACCACCACCACCACCACCACCACCACCACCAACAAGGTCTGAACTCACCAACCCACCACACACCACATCTGCACCACAACTGGTCAAACACCATTACCACCACCACAAACAACATCAACACCAACACAAACACAATACCCTGACACAACACCATCCCCCACCACCACCACCACACTCGACGCCGCCCATGCTGAAAATCGTAGAGCCACAAACCACCACCACTACCACTATAAGCAACATCAACATCAACATAAATACCACCACCACACCCCCACTCCACTGTTGAAAACCATATCAACATGAAAACCACCTGCCGCTCTAAAGATCTTCGAGCATGTGATGACACCTCTGGTGTTCAATCTATGGGTTTCAGATCGCCAATGTGCTGCATACCACCACTAAAAATTTCGGCATCACCGTCGTATATCAGCTAAAATGGGGTGTAATCAACAGCATCTGTGCGGCAAGCACAAGTGTCGCTTATAGCGGATATGCAGAGGTGGTGTCTCACTGACAAAGCTATGGTGACGTCATTCGGATTATCTCGTCGGAGCTTAGCTCATGGTAGTGTCTCGAGCGCCAAAGCTATATGTTGGTGTTATGTTGCCGGATCGACGACAGAGAGTGTGGAGAAAGGAGAGGAGGGAATGAAGATAGAGAGAGATTTAGGTTTTGAAAATAAGAATGGGGATGAATTGGGTGAGGTTGATTAATTATAATATTAATATTAATATTAAAATATATAATTATTACCCGATTTATGATTAATTAAACTTTTAACTTGTTTTTTGAAAAGTAATCTTTAAACACTGGTTAGTTGTGTAATTTCCACAATTTCAAAATTTTGGGACCTTTGCGAATTACGTGGTCTAAAATGATCGCCCAAGTAGTCTTATATTCGAGACGATTCTGTAGACTTGATACATGACTAAAGATACAAGATTGGAAAAAATAAAGTTTACATGTATGATGTGGGTAGATTTCAACCTCTAGCTAAATTTCTTCTTTTTTAAAATGTAAAGAAAAGAGAAGTCTGTAAGAATGCATTTAAAATCCGAAGCTGAGCCTAAATTATGAGATGCTACATTAGTGAGCTGCAACATAAACTCGTTGAGCCGACCTATTACTGCATTATTTAACTAAACAAAGGTACACATTTGAGTTTTGAAATGATCCAATTAATTAATGTGTGACCTTGTGAGTAGGATAAGTTGGCTTATCAATTTATTAGTACTCGATAATTCAAATTCGAAAATAAATTTAACTTAACTTCTTTATCATAAAAAAAAAACTACCGTGTCGTTATATTTGAAATAAATATCGCTTTTCAATGAGAATTAACTGTTAGATTCATATCAACTGATATTGTCATGTCATATTTAGGAAAGTATATTATATACTAAACATCCATTTAAGATTGACATTATTTTATTACCAAGACATAAATGTGATTATTTCATATTTTCTTTAAAAAAAAAAAAAGTTACTTTTGGTACCATAATTTGTACTATTTATTGACAATAACATGTCGTGACTGCATTGTTAATCGTACTCCATATCTCTACTGTGGTACATTGCTCTCTCTGAATTCAAATGACAATTAATACAAGTAAATAATTAACTTTAAAAATAAATAATTTCATTAATATAACTCTAATATAAATTTTTTGTGAGTCTATGATAGTGGTAAGCTACTAATTTGAAATTCATCCTTTTAATAAGTAATAATAATAAGAAAGGTACTTAGCCCTGATTTGATGTAGATTAAAATAAATTTTTTTAGTAGATTTTAATAAAAGTTGACGAAATGTGTGATTAAATTTTTTTTTTTTGCGTATCGTGAAATGTGTCATTAAAATTAATTGTTGACATTCTGTTAAAATTTTAATTTGATTTTAATCCAAACTAAATATGAACTTAGTGCGTCTTATGAAATATGTTATTAAAATTAATTATTGACATCAACTTAAGATTTTGATTTGATTTTAATCCAAACTAAATATGGACTTAGTATAAATTTAAGTAGCCCTAATCATGGTGCTAAGTGTGTATTGAGAATAAAATTAGGACAAGGGAAGAAAATGACTATTCAAACCATTAGGACTAGCTATAAAATTTAGTGTGGGCTAGCCCTAGCCTTTCTATCTGTAGGGCCTCCCCACCCACGAATCCCCACTCCCCACTCCCCACTCCCCTTTTATTTTTTTTGCAAAACTCATTTTATGTGGTCCTAAAACTATTGCCACTTTCCAATTTCCAACCATCATTAAGAACCACCATCTATACATTGCATTTATTTTTGGTCCCCCTCCAAAAAATTGTTTGGGAGCTTATGGGGATATATATACAGACATAAAAAAAATATTATTAACACTAGTTAAAAATCTAATATATAATTATTATATGGTATCAGATCGAACAAGATTGAGCGCTTGTTTGGGAGAAATTTTCATCCAAATTTCAATTAATTATTGTACCGTTTTCTGTCGTCATTTTTTATTTCCTTCTCAATAAAAGGTAGACACTGGGACCCACTTGTACTTTGCAACGGTATAAAAATTAATTTTAATCTTATAAAAAGTGGAGCCAGACGGGCTAAGATAATGAATACGCCTTCATTGTTTCGATATTTTACAATCTACGAACACTGTTTTTGCCCTTTTTTTAAATACATGCACGTATGCACAAATATTCATGTATCCGAAACGATAGAACAAGTTAGGAGTGTTAAAGAGTCGAGTCGAAACTTGAGACTCGAGCTCGACTTGAGTAAAAATGGTTCTGGTGCTTTTTTAGCTCGAGCCAATCCAAGTTTTTGCCCACCAAAAAATCTAGACTCGACTTGAACTTTTAGTTCGGACCTTATCGTCCTGAGCCGACTCACTTTTTTATTTTATTTGTTTATTAGCTGCCTTTTACATGCAGCATGTAGAGACTTAAAAGGCACCAATGTTGTGCTATCCCCTTTTTTAAGGTAGCAACTGCTGCCTTCTATCATTTTTTAAAGGTTCGGGTTGAAAATGACCGGTATGACTTGTCGAGCTACATGGGCTGGCTTTGCCTGAGCCTCGAGCCGATTAACCAAATTGACATCTCTAGAGCAAGCATACTATAAAGAAAAAATCTTGTATTTACCATTTCCCTCAAACAAATTGCATTAATTTCCAGAAAAATAAAATAAAGAAAAGAAAACAACTCTGAGTTATATAGAATATTCCCCACTTGAAGACATTAATTGGAGCTCAAATTAATACAACTTATGTAATTTTGGAGTTGAAAATTTTGATGGCCTTATTTAACTGAAACAAATTTGCATGACAGAACCAGTACTTATAAAAAAAGGTTGTGCTTGGGGTACATAATTTTTTTTTTTTACATAATGGTGTCCAAACACTCATATGAGGGTGGACACCATTATATACAAAAAAAAAAATATGTACAAGTAGATTTATAAAAAAATATATATATGTGAAAACAAATTTGAAACCAATACAATTTTCTAAAATTTTTATTTACCAATATTTAAATAATTGGGGCCTTTCAAATTAGTTATTTTCTTCATTTCTTGTCTCTGTAGGTGTTTTAACTTTCAACAAAGTATTGAAGTTTTTCTTTTTTAAAGAAAATCACATGTATTTAGATTGGGAAAATTATACCAACCCATTCTGCCAGTAGTAAGGTAGCCCCTAACCTATAAAGATGAAAAAAGCATTCCTCAACTTTTTTATTAATTAATTGAACAATTAATTGAACCGGGGTCCAAGAATACAAAGTAATGCAACATATTAATATGATATGAGGGAGACAAATTGATTAAATGAGTAGTATTATTGGACAACTATTTATGATAAAAATGTCGGGGACCAACCTATTTCTTTTTTTAAATCTTGAAATCAATTTGCTAATGCGAAAAAGAAGTTAGGGACCAAATTACTAATTTTTCCAAAGAGACCTTCAATTTCCTTTTCACAAGAAAAAAGAAACCATTTCTGAGGTTTTTAAAGTCTGATAGGTTCATTATAGTTGACAATGTTTTGAAAACTTTGATTGCATTTGACATTACTTAGGACCTATAAATGAATAAATGAAAGCCAATTATTTTACTTATAAAAGATACTGCTTTTTTAAAGACTCCCATGCATTGCTCACTACTCCTTTGTCCTTGCCATCACATAAAAACATCCAACAGCGAAAGAGAAGTGAGACCGAGTAAACCAGAGAGAAAACCTACAACAATCCTGCTACAACGACAAACTCAATGACGGGATGCGTGCCAATATATGATTGGACAGTCTGAAAAAAAAAAAAAAAATACAATACCCAATACCTCCCTGCCACCCACCCTGTCGCCCCCTCCCTGTCAGCAATCCCTATCTAAGGTGCAAAATTGAACCTACAATTGTTTTTGCATCCATTTACATGCACACATCCAGTACTGCACTGCTGTGAGCAAATGGTCCCCCTTTATCCCCTTACCCCCACCCCACTTCTAGCCCATTCTAAAACCATAATCACAATCCCTAAATACTACTCACTTTTAACTACTCTTTCTATTCCAACCACAAATTCATCCTCTACTTGTGAGTTATTTGATATTTAGGATTAAACGGTGCTCAACATTTTTAAAGGAAAAAATGTTGCTGAAATCTTATTATTATTATTTTTTGACAAGTGGCGGCGGTGCAGGCCAAACGTGCACTAGGAAAAACCATACGCTAGTTCTATTTTGAAGTAGAATAATGCTTAAATGCTCGGTGGGGCTTAACACCATGAATTAAAATGCATCTAACGCCAATGAATATTAAACTAGAGAGTTTATTGTTACCTAGATTGATATTAAGTACGGTAAATAACATTATTCTTTCAATTAAGGTTTCAAATGATTACTAATCGCGATGGATTTTTCATAAAAGGAGATAATGAAGTCCTAATTCCAACCACGATTTCCACTTTATTGTTTAGCAAGAAAGATTGAAATCTTAACGGTATTTTAGTAGAAAAGTAGTTGAAATCTTATTTTTCGTACCATTGAGTCTCGGCTAGTGCTGTGTGTTACTAGTGTAAACCCTCAACTATATTTCCAAGTATGATTTCCATCGATTACTAATCACAAGAGATCTTCCTTTGATTTAAGGAAATCAGGATGCCCTTTAAACAACAGATTCCCTATATTGAGTTTCAGCTACCTTTCTCTTTCTCTGATCTCATTGTTGACATTATCATAATTACTTTCTCCAGCATTGAGAAATGTGCTCTTAACTTTTAGCTGCAACTGCACAAGACACCCTAGACTTATGTCCTCTGCTACCGGCTTCCATTCTACACTTCCTCTACTACCTTTGCTTTGCTATAAACACTAGCAAGAAACGGCCCTCACTTTGTCATTCTCTTGCTCCTCCATGCAAAAAACTCCATTTCAAATAAAAGGGTATTATATGATACGAAAACCATTTTGGCTTAACCCAATTCTTTAAGCTTTCTTGGTTTCACAAATCTTGTTATTTTCTTGGGTTTAATGCTTGTTTTTTGCTCAGAAAATCACCATGAAGGAGTTTAAATTCTTGGGTGTTTTCATTTGTGTTATATGCACAATTAATTTAGGTGTTATGTGCAATGAGGAAGGTGAAAATGGGCTGGCTTCAATGAAGAGATCAGAGCAAGAAGCTTTGTATTCTGCTATTCAAGGTTTTGTGGGTAACTGGTGGAATGGTTCAGATCTTTATCCAGATCCTTGTGGTTGGACTCCAATACAGGTAAACATTTTTCAACAGGTTTTATAATTCTGGTTATAACATAAAATTGTTAAGACTTTTTTCTCTTCTTTCATTCTTTCAAGATTCTTGGAGTAAAAAAGTGGAAATTTACTTTTTATGATTTTAGTAGTTATGTGAACTGTGAAATCTTAATATAGGCGAATTTACTTAGGCAAGATTTTAACTATTTTTCCTTTAGTCTTAATATGGAGTATTATCTATCTACCATACTAAGCCCCTATTTGGTATTGATTTAAATCAGATTTCAATTTAAGTTAAAGTCAAACAATCAATATTAATCGCATCTTTCATGAATTCCACAATTTTTCAACCAAACATTTCAAAAACTTCTATCAAAATCCACTAAAAATCTAATTTTAATCCCACTAAACGAGATTAACTATATCATAAAGCACAAAACTTTAGGTTTTTTTATTTTTTAACTGTTCTTCCATTATGTAGATTGAAAATAGGATAAGTTTCAGTAACATATTATTTTGTCGTTTGTATGTTCATTTTTAAGCGACTGTTGGTCGGAAAATTATATGTGGGAATCGAACCGTGATAAAGTTTCTACTGGTCAGTTAATTAAGCTGGAGCCAAATTTAAGTGCCTACGATTCCTGATTCTAATCTGAAATTATGATTCCATCCACAGGGTGTTGGCTGCGACCTTTTTGATGGCTTTTGGTACGTCACAGACCTGAGTTTTGGACCTGTTCATGAAAATTCCCTTAGTTGTGCCCAAAATGTTGAATTTAGGCCCCAGTTATTTGCATTAGGGCACCTGAAATCACTCTCATTCTTCAATTGCTTTGTCTTACCCCACCATTATCCTGTTGCAATTCCTATTGAAAATTGGCGAGTTTTTGCTGCCAGCTTAGAGTCACTAGAGTTCCGGTCCAATCCCGGCCTCACTGGACAAATTCCATTCTCTTTTGGGTATCTCAGAAATCTCCGGTCGTTAGTGCTAGTAGAAAATGGATTGACTGGGGAATTACCGATGTTCATTGGAAACTTAATTAACTTGAAGCGGTTAAATCTTGCGGGGAATTCATTTTCGGGTGGAGTTCCAGTTAATTTTGGAGGGCTAAATCAGCTTCTGATTCTTGACATGAGTAGGAATTTACTGTCTGGTCCCTTGCCTTCAACATTTGGTGGGTTGACTTCTTTATTGAAGCTTGACTTGAGCAACAATCAATTGGAAGGAAAGATCCCACAAGAGATTGGAAAATTGAAGAATCTAACACTATTGGACCTCAGTAACAACAATTTCTCAGGTGGGTTGCCTACATTATTTGAAGAAATGAGTACCTTGGAACAATTAGTCCTATCCAACAATCCAACAAGTGATGACTTAACGAACCTCGCGTGGCATAATCTGATATGCCTAACCGTATTAGACTTGTCAAATACGAGCTTGACAGGTGAGATTCCCGACTCGATTTCAGAGTTGAAGAGGCTTAGATTTTTGGGTCTCAATGATAACATGCTCACAGGGGAAATCTCCACGAAGCTTCAAACTTTGCCTAATATTAATGCAATGCACATCTATGGAAACAATCTGACAGGTGAGCTTAAATTCTCTGAAAGGTTCTATGAGAAATTGGGGAGGCGTTTTGGGGCATGGGACAATCCAAATCTCTGCTACCAGTCTGGTTTGATATCAAGAATTAATGTTCCGTTTGGGGTAAAACAATGTCAGCAATATGAGAATGAAACTGGCCTTGATACAAATTCCAAGTTGGGTAATAACGGGATTTGGAATACAGAATCCAATTCCACGGTTTCTTTGGGATCCTCAATCTTTTGTATTTATAGATTTAGGTACATCTTTGTGTTTATAGTTCTTTTGGTCTTTTAATTTTTTCCATAAGCTTTTACTTAAGGTAGCAATACAACATTTGGAATGTTGAAGAAATCTAACCCCTTCATTTTCCCCTTTTTTTTGATACTTCAATTGCTCTCACGCCACCTAAAAATTAAGGTGTCAAAATTTGTTGGAGAAATGACTCTAGTAGCTCGACTCCTTAAAAGTATATGATCAACCTTTTTGGCATTTGGCACGACTATTGAGGCCTACAACACATGGGCTACTATTGAAAACAAAACGAACATAAAGAAAAATTCAATAGCCATCGTCCATTGAGGTCTAGTTTAGATATTTTTTGTTGTGTCGATTACCCGTCTCTATTTTAAAATGACACGTGTATAATAATGATCTAAAATCAATTGAAAATTCTTATCATTCCAAATGTTGAGGCATAACTCATAAATTCATGTCAACAAAACCAGTTTAAGAAAAATAAACTAGTTCAGTTTTACCATTCCATTAGTTTGATTGATAAATAGGAGATTTCCTTTGACTGTTCTATGGCATGGCAGTGTTTTGACAGTAAAAGGGTATAAAAGTTATACCATTATTCTATTGGAGAGTAAAGGTTGGAGGAGGAGGAGAGAGAGACAATCCATTCATTACACCAAAAACCAGTTGTATAAACAAGACAAAATATATTATCTCACCAGGACGGGTCAGGCTGCCTTTTGGTGGGACCCATGTGGGCCGTCCGTGGCCTAACACGCCCTAGGTCTGGCTCGTAATTCATACATTATTTATGTTTCATTATTTCATGAAGAAAGATACCAACTGGATTTAATTTTATAGGAAATTAGAGTTGGTTTCACAACCTTGTAAGTAGAGTGTTTACAGTTTTACTACACAAACAGGTTCAATAACAAGGATTTAAACAGAAAAAAAAGATAGAAACTGCCAACCGGATACTGCCATTTTAGCACTGGAAACACAGAGAGTCACTGAGGTTGTTCAAACTACATTATTCGAGTGTTTATAGGTTCTCAACTTTAAAAACTGAATTTTATATTCCTAATCTATTTAAATATGTGAATATGAATCTTCAAATGACAGAAACTGTCAATGTTGACGAAATTGAAGTTAGATGACAAAATCAGCAAAAGACAGTTTAACATTTTTCTCCAATTCAATTTGACCCTATTTGATAACCATTCTTTCAATACTTTTTTCTTCTCATACTCATTTTTAACCATGTATTCTCACAATAAAATATTTTTCATGTAAATTTAATTTTTTTCTACTTTTTAACTGTACGTCCTCCAAAACTTTACTATTCAAAAATTGGCTATCAAGCAGGAGCTTAAAGTTGCAGGTGATTTACCGTTGTCATCGACAGTTTCCACGATGTAGGAATTTAAATTTACAAATTTAAATAGATTCAAGCTATGTACCTCATATTTGAATGTTATGAACCAGTATCAAACCAGGTGAAAGGTTAGAAAATCCAGCCATAATTTTCCCTTATTTTTATTACTTTCATGGGGTTAGAAGAAAAGGTAGTAGCTTTTGGCTTTTGATAAAATAGTCTTTCTGACCCCCCTTTTCCTGTTTGCAATGACAGCCATGATTTTAATGCACTGAAATTGAAGGGCAAAGGCAATAATCTAATAGCCTCTATTTATTTATTTTTTTTTTCCCCCTTTTTTCGTTTTAGCAATATGGGTAGACATAGACCTTATAGTCTGCACATAAAAATACAGTCCAGTTACAGTGTGGTCCTATGTATTTAAAGATGGTGGGTCAGAAAGTGAAGGACCATTTGAATTGAAAACTAGCTCTCTTTTTCTGGTTTCATCTAGTTTTTCTCTGGGCAACAAGGGGTTCTGGTTCTGGATGGAGATTAATTGAATGAATATGACAGCCTTCAGAGAATCACTGTGCTTCGGTTTCGTACCAATGGACGGATAAATATTTAAACTTGTATTGACTTTTTTTTTTTTTTTTTTTTACAATTTTGCTACATTTACATCCATTTTATATAACTATTTGAATAATGCTATGTGTACATAACCGTGTACACACAGCTTTACACCCTCCTCACATGGAGGGAATCCCACTTAATAAAATATTCGTGGCTCCCTCCATGTGGGAGGTGTGGTGTAAGACTGTGTGTACCCCATGAGGTGTACACGTAGTATTGTCCTAACTATTTTGATTGAAATTCAAATCAATAAACATATTGTCAAATTAGTTGTACAAAATCAATGTACAAATAGATTAATTTTATTTTTTATGTGTAGTTCCTTTTTCCCCCATTTTAAAATGTTGGTGATTGTTGAAGCAATCACAAATATTTAATGAGTCGCAAAATTTTATTTTGTTTTTCGACCACTAGAATTTAATAGAGTTTTTATGGCCTAGCCCCTCAAACCAACCCCCCCACCCCCCAAAAAAAAAATGAAGAAGCTTTATTTAAGTCTTTTAAAAAAAATATTTATCAGCATTAAGAGTCTTGCTGCTTGCAAAAGTCCACAAACATTCTCATAAATATAAGAGCATCTTCAATAAAAACAAGAACTAATGGTTGATTTATTCGAAAAACAAATAATTTTGTCTTATGATAAGTGTATTTTATATGTTTATCTAGACCTTTAAATTTGCATAACATGGATTAATTGCTTGAATTTTTACTTAATTTAGTGATATAATTCTTTTATAGGTGAAACCCCGACTTGGAGATAAAACGAGCACAAAGGAAGAGAATTGAAGCATAGTTGGAGCTAAAGGGATGCAATTGAAGAGCTACCAAGAATTTTGGACTCAACTGAAAGCTTTTCAATTGATTATTAATTAGATGAATTCACAAGTTTCAGGGACCAATTTCTACTTTTGGAGAAGTTCATGGACCAACTTGAACATTCTCAACACTTTGGAGGATCGAATTTGGAAAAAATAGAAGTTGAAGAGCTTAGATGATGAAAGACCAATTCGATGGCAATTGGTAGTGATAGGACCGAAGTGGGATGATTTAAAGTATGAGGGACTAAAGTGTATGAAAACCTAAATTGGGGGACTAAACATATACGAAAATAATGATTAGGGACCAAAACGTGCATATTTCATAGATGGAGGACCTGGCATCGTCAAGATTGCCGGACAAGACCCTCGATACCACTTTTCGGGTGCGATTTGAAAACTAAGGGGCGTTCTCTTTACTATTTTCAGGCCGTTTTCTATTTTCGATTTTCCAAAATACTGAAAACGCGTCATCTTTCCCATTTTCGAAAACGAGTTTTTGAAAACGGTTGAAAATTTTGTGAAGAAAACAGAAAACAACTTTTTTACGTTTTGATTGTTTTCTTCATAAATCTGTCAAAACTAAAAAAATACGGGTTGAAAAATATTTTTTCAAAACGACAAAAAGAACGAGTTTTCAACAATCTCAAAATGGACACCCAAAATAAAAAATCACAAAACGAATTCAAAACTCAAAACACAAAATTGAAACGCGAAGAGAACGCCCCCTAATTTTTTAATGATCTTGGCTTTCTAAGAATGGTTTTGGGGACTTGTTGAGGTCTATATCCTACATCCTATCCTATCCTACATATATCAAAGTGGCGAACTACCCACCTTATTTCCTAAATTTCGGCGCCGACAGTTCGAACCATGGCCACGGACCACCACTCTTGGCTTCGACACGTCATGGGAAACAAGATGCACATATGGATCTTCATCAATTTCCTTCGAATAAACCAACTACAGTTTATACGCATGGTACCCCTCTCGAATGGAGTGTTATTTCTAAATTTTCTGTCATGGTACGTAGGTGTAGTGTTGTTGGCACCTTTTCAGCCCTTTCTTCTATTTTTTTTTTGAGCTTTTAGTATATTTTATAGATTTAGAATTGTGAATTGTGATGAATGAATAATGAAATTAATGGTGAATTTTTAAGGAGTTGTTGGGAAAGTCTATGAATTTGAATGAAAATGGATTGTATGGAAATCGTTGGTTTCAGTTGGTTTTGAAAATTCACTGAGTGGTCATTCCCTTTTTCCTATAAACTACTAAATTTCAACCTCTTTCACTTATTTATGGGCGAAGTTAATTTTACCCTCACATTATTAAAATTTCAAGCTGATGTTTTAAATGATGAATGTCTTGGGAAACAGTGTTTGGTTCGAGCAGTTGATGTGAGCAATTATGAGCCAAAGCAACTGCAGAAAATACATGATTACCCTAAGGCCTGATGAGTAACATTGTGCTTTGCTCAGGTAAATGTTATGTTCTATCTTTCCAATGAATTAAATTTCAATTCTGCTTCACGTACAACAGTGTACACCGCATGGGTTACAACGCTGACGTGTAAAATGAAAAAAAGCCAAAAATTTCAAACGTTTAAAGGAGTCAAAACGGGTCATTTTCGCTCATTCAAAGACCTGTTTTCTTAGAGAAAACCTAAAATTTTCAATTGACCCCTCTCTAAAAAATCAACTGCTACAACGTCGACCCTACTGCCAACCGAAAAACGTCGACGCTATTTTCCCAGATCTCTGCCCAGTTTCCCGTTAAGAAGAAAACCCACCAGTGATGATAAAGTTTGAGGCTACCACTGATCATTCTTCGGCTGTCGCATAACCAGTACCACCATCGCTACACCCACTCCGTCGCCAGTAGACGACCACTGAACTGGGTAAGTAAAAAGAAGGCAACAAATGTGTTTTTCCCTCCCCCTCTGTTTAAAATTTTTTATACCGGAAAAAAAGTGCATACAATTTTTTGACATTTGTATAGTGCGAATCAAGCATTTCATTTGGGCCTTATACATTTTTTGAATTATTTATATGTTACAACAAGCTTAATTCTATGTTGTAGTCTTACCAGTTCCATTATCCAAATGCACAATTCTTTATCTAATCTGTAGATAGAGTTTACATAGGTACATATATTTTAAAAATTATTTTTATATACACATTCTCTTAATTAAATAAATTTAATCATGAATTCATAACTTTTCACTACTTTTAATCACTATTTCTCTAAAAATCACAAAATTTATTCTCGAAAATTCTACATTAAATAGGCCCTCATTATGACCAAAGTATAACCATAATTTTCGTGCACGTCTAACAAAGATTTTGTCTTTACGTGCACGTTCAGTATGCAGTCCATAATTGCAAGATTAAGAATCCATTTAGGAGGACTCCGTTTTGAGTTGAGTTTATGTTTTTTGAGTTGAGTTTTTGTTACAATATCAATGCCTCCGTTTTGGTTATCTCAAGTGTCATTTTGTATTTTGTTTTGCGCCTTTTACATTTTGCCTGATCTTTGAATTGAGTGTATGTTACGGTATCACTGCCTCCATTTTGGTTATCTCAAGTGTAATGTTGTATTTCATTTTGGCCAGTCGACTAAGATTATGCGAAGTTCTGATGATTAAATTGGGGCATTAATTATTTTGAGATATTTGGTTTAGGGTGTGCAATGTGGATAAGTGGTTGGATATTTTTTGCATATATCAGTAGTATTGGATTTCGGTTAGCATTATATTAGTAGAAATTGGACATAAACTTGAGATATGGCTGGATTGTGAGTTAAACTTCTATCAGTAGAAATTGGACATAAACTTGTATAAACTTGACTTATTTAGTAATAACGTGGTTCTTTTATGTAGTTGAACTAGAGTACTTTGATGACAGACAAGAATAGGGGAATTTGTCATTCTTGCAGAATAGCTGGACATATGATGCCGGAATGTCCAAAAAAAAAAAAAGATGCTCAAAATGTGGTGCCGGATTCGTTAAATGGATGGAGGTGGAGAAGAGCAATGATCATAAAGGGCTTTCTTCAAATGGTGTAAAAGTAAAGACGAAGAAAAATGTCCACTGCATGATGATAGTGAATCGAGTGGTCTTAAAAAGAAAGCTGAGAATATGGATGATTTGTCGCGTATGTTGAAATCGCTTGCTAAGCTAACGGAGGAAAAAGACTTGGAGATTTCGCTGAACATAAACATGCGCAAGGGAAAATGAGTGCCTGAAGACTTTATCTGAAATCCGATGTATTCGGAGGCTGCGTGAAAGATTTCTATGCGATGGTTGGCTGGACATGTATATTTCAAGAAATTATCATCAATATAAAACCGAAGTCTTTGCGTTAGTATGTTGTATTGAAATTGTTTATTATAGGCCATGTAGTATGTTTAATTCTATTGTAATTTGTATTAGCAACTGTTAAAAAGAGCCAACTTGTGTGATTGTTAGGTCGGTAGACATCTATAGTTATGGAATGGACCTAATCGAACCTATGTAATTCAATTTATGATAATTCGAACCTATGTACTTCTTCAAAGGAGGCTACTGATACCTCCAAGAAAAGCTACAAGGGTATCAATATTATTTTTTTGCAAAATAGGGCAACTTGCAAACTGTTTTGAAATCCAATTTTTGAAACATGTTCTGATGACATTTTCTTGTCAATTTCCATGAGGAAAAGTGTGTAATCCTTTCATTTTTAAGCTGTGCTTCGGGTTTGATTAAGTCATAAACGAGTTTACGGGTTCAAAAGTAAAGTTATAAGATGGAGTTTAACATGAAATAAAGCAGAATACATGAAAGCTAAGTTCAAGAGCCAACCTACTTTTTGCCATTTTGAGCCATTATAGAATCCTATACCCATAAGGTGATCATAGCAGCATACAAGCTTGCAGGAACTCAAAATAAATTTTACCAAAACAAGATCACAATTAAGTAACTACAATTGCACACTACAATTTCATTCAAATGCCCGAAACAAATTAGTCATAAACTAATTAGCATATTCTGGCCCCGTAATTGAAAATGCAAAATTGAAAGACATCCATACATACAAATCATTCACAACAATCTGAAATTGTGACATCTTCAACCAAAAAAATCCATAAGAAATGGTCATATTGTTAAGGGTAGAAAACTTCCACTTTGCAATACACCACACACACTATTGATGTTCGCTAGTAGGTTGGAAATTTGGTGTTGTCGATGAACCATCTGTTTGCATTACAAAATCAGTCGGAAGTATGGGCTGAGTTGCATGGTACATCCAACCTGATATGGTACTCTGTTGGGACGGCATCTGTGGTCGGAATGGCATCTGTGGGGATGGCATCAGCGGTCGGAATGGCATAGCAGTACCTACTGTAAAACATACAGGGTGAATGATATGTGGAACAAAAAAATACAAATTAAACATAGGAAACCATATGTTTACCTGTGTAATTGAGTACCACATTTGATGGTAATGGAGCAATGAAATTTGACGGTTGTGTAACTGCATGAGTGTTATCGTTACCCTACGTGAAATAAAAAAAATGTAATGTTTTATTGCGGCAATTCATTGTTAAAAAAAATTTTAAAAACAAATTTGCTCACTTACCAATAGAAGTTGTGAATGTGAGAAGGCTGTGGGCATTGAATATTCTGCTTGTTGGGGGTGTTTGAATGGTAGGTGTATCCTGTCAAATATTTTTTTCCTTGATCTCAATTTACGTACTATACTTGAAGACAATACCGCCTGCTACGATATTATAATGTGTTATATGTTGCAATATTTCAGGTGAATGACGACATAAATAAATAAATACGTAATTTGCATAGCATAATACCTTCGAATGTAACTCCGATGGACTTTTGTGACGAAGTTTCCTCGGCGCGCCCTTCATTTTCGAGCACTTAGGATCTTGTATACTCCCATTGCCTGTGTCAGGTGATGCTCTAGATTGGGATCCTAAATGCAAACTTGGCAGAGAAATGCTATTAATGAGAAATCAATGTGGTAGACCCAATCTGCTTAGATTATAACCAAATCCAATAAACTATCTCACGACATCGCTCTTCATCATCTACGGCAATGTTTGCCATTGTAGCAAATTTCCCATATATTCTGTCATACCTCAATTGGCCAGGATTGCTAACCAAACCGCCATAGTTCACTCCAACCCTCGTATGAGCTCTGCAAACGTCTCTCCTCCATCTCCTTAATATGTACCTATCCGGTAATGATGTGACGTCGTTACGCAGGAACACTGATATGGCATGTTTGCATTGAATTCCTCGAAACTCAAAGAAATGACAATTGCAAATGATATCGCACTGACAGCACGATACAAAACTGTAAATTTTTTCTTCCTCACCTAGTCATCATATAAGACATCCTCCTCGACCTCGTATGTCCTCCCTAAACCACCCATCCAATGCAGATAGGACATCGCAGTAGACCTTTCCAGTTATCTCATCTTGAAATTATCGGAACTTGGTATCGTATAAACTGCCTGAAATTGATTTTCCATTATATATTTTGTTGTACATGGCACCATCTGTGAATAAGATTTGAAATCTGCTTGGAACTCCTTCTCAACCTTATTTCGCAATGCTCGTTCGTATTGCTCTACAAACTGCTTCAACGATGTCTTCGAATGCACGTATCCATCAAAGAATACATTCATACTTTCACTACGTTGAGTAGTTGACATCCCTGCCCAGAAAATCGTTTTCAAATAACATAGCACCCATCGAGCCCTATTCGTATACAACCCGGACAACCATTCGTTGTCATGTAAGTTATATGTATCAATCATCACTCTCCAACCTTTCTTAAACTCTTCGACGAATTGTGAGTCATATACTAATTCGTGTATACTTGAAAAAATTGAGGCCTTCTCCACGTGATTTCCAAACTTCTCAGATAACTTCTTCATTATATGCCACAAACACCATCTATGCCTCGTATTTGGAAATACTATCTCAATTGCGTTCTGCATAGCCCTATCTTGATCGATAATAATTCTATTAGGAGCTTGACCGTGCATACACAACATCCATGTTCTGAATAGCCAAACAAAGGTTTCTGTATCCTCATTCGATAGCAACCCACATCCAAACAGTATCGACTGTCCATGATGATTTACTCCAACAAAGGGGGCAAAAAGCATGTCGTACTTATTAGTAAGGTAAGTGGTATTAAATGTCACTACATCATCGAACTCCTTATACGCTTGCCTAGACTTATTATTTGTCCAAAATAGATTCTTAAGCCGTGACTCATCGTCTACATCCATAGAAAAGTAAAACCCCGAGCAACGTGCTTGTGCCTCCGAAAAGTATGATTGTATTGCCGTTGCATCTCCTTCACCTAGTCGTAATCGCCTCACATTTCAACATAATTTTGACAATCTTTTTCAACGTAAGTCATATTCTCATATCCACCGGCTTCAACCATCGCGGAGTTGAAACTCTTGTGCAAAGAAATTCCTACTATATCATTCACTTCTAGCCTCCGTTTCACATGATCACTCAATTCTTGGTTGCATCGATATAACCTAGACTTCAACGGACTTGTTTTATGATTATATTTGAGATCAACTGTGCGGATTTTCCATATTCGACGAGCACCTGAGAAAGCAGTTATCCTCGCTTTGCAACTTGTTTGAATTGTTGGTTGCGGCTTCAAAGAAGCGCTTCTTGAATTTCTTCGTTGTCCCTCACGACAACACGTAAGCGTAACATATGTCACTAAACCATTTTTATTCTTTCTTGAATTTCTTCTCCTAATCGGAAAACCTACTTTGTATGCATATTTTTTGTAAAATTCCCACAATTCATTTTCATCGTTGAATGTCATGCCGACCTCCGGCACAATCGTAATATCCCCTCCGAAATTATCATCTTCCAAAGGTAACACATTTTCCGTTTCATTCTTATCCTTGGATTCTACCAATCATCATCCAATAACTCAATTATTTCTTTTCCTACGTCAAATTCAACGGAGCTATGTGTTATGTATTAGAGAAAAAATACAACTTACAGTATAGCCTGGTCTATGCACAATTGCAAACAATAACAGATTTTATAACAGATCTATTCCCAGTCATAGATTCAACAATATTGCAAAATAACATATTTATAATGAAAATCCTTTATGCCTGTTTAAGAAAAAAACAGAATTTGCCAAATTAGGTGGATTCATTTATTGCAAACGATATAGTTTCCAGTCAATACATTTCAAAGAACACAAATGATCAATGCATCAGATCCCACATACAACAACAAAATCCCACAATCATTCACATGTTCATCAAACTGAATAAAATATACCGCAACCCCTCTTACTCCAAATCATTTCAATCAAAATACGCAAACCAATTAAAATCCCATGCTAAGTTCAAACAGTCCAGATCTGGAAACTCAAGCAGCTCACAACCGAGGAAAACATTATATTTTTGAAAGAAAAAGTTCAAAATAGTTTCGAATCTACCTTTCTCAGTCATATTGTTCCTCGTCTGTGTACGAGATAGGATGTAAACCGGGAAACATGTTCTCAACAGCACGGATCTTCATGAGAGGTGAATGTGGAATGGGCCCAAGTACTCTATGAACGGAAACGAAGGTTGTATTTCCTTGTCATGTTCTCACCGGAAACGACACGTCGCAAAGGTGGATCTGCCGGGAAGGTTTCGCGCGATGGTTGGGATTGGGATTGGGATTTAATGTTTTAGTATGCATACGCATCAAATGGGCCGGGTTAGGTCATACTATAAACACCCCGCATTTTCCTTTGATTTTTCAAAATTTTCCACTGCCAACTCAGCATTTTTGAATTGTTGTGTAGTATGCTATGTACTAAAACGTACAACAAGCATTATTCATTAAATTTACTTCTGCCAGGCAACAGGGTAAAATATTTGTATTAGTTTATTTTTTTGTAGTGCACATGTCTCTTTGTTCATGATAAGCGATTAATCGCTTTGAGGTAAGTAATTAAGATGGGCAATTGACTCCTTGAAAATCACTGCCTGGGTGTATTCTTTAAAGAAATTACAAGTACTTTTTCAGTTTTTTCATGATAGGTGGTGCAAATGAAGTTTATTAGGAAACACCAAACCCTTCATAGCTTAAGTTTGGTCTGACAAGGATGGCCCCTAATCTATGCTTATATATATATATATATTCTATGTTCACGGTGTGACTTATCGTTAAAAGAACCATATGAAAACTTGGTGTGCAGGATTTCTACAGAGAAATTCTCAAAATTTTGCATTTTAATCATTAGTTACTTCTCTACAACTCACTCAATTCTTCAGCTCTAGGAAATCTTTATGCATCATTGTGCTTCTTAGTTCTTAGCTTTAACATCACTTGGTGTATTTACCTTAACAAGAAATTTTAGGATATTTCAGGATTAAGACTCCCTATTCATGAAGTTCGGTTGAATCCTACATTAAACTCTACAACAAAGTTTTTATTCTTCGAGGAAAATCATTTTTGAAATTGATTGTGCTGTTTTACGAATGTAAATAGTTTGAATTTCATATCTTTCTCCATATTGAGGATTTTTTATTCTGTTATTGGGCATTTCAAGCTTCTGTGAGGTGCATTTAATGAGTTTGCTAGATAGAGTATTTATGGACATTGCTGATTCCTCTTTACCAACCCAATAGCAGTAAAAACCAAGAGGTAAGTGAAAAAGAGTTGCTAAAATATGATACATATGGGAGCTTTGGACTCATGGCCGAGGAAACCCTTTCCCTTTCCTTTTTTTTTTCTTTCCATTCTACGGCTCCAAGCCGGCTCCCTACTGTGACATCGCTAAGCAAGTGCAATTCGCGGCTTCTAAAGTACGTGTGTATGAAAGATTATTTACTAATGGAAGAAGGGTTCGTGAAGAACCATGAGAGATTGAAGCTTCAAGAAGAGAAGACGGAGGATGATGAATCCAAGGTCGATGGTCACCGATGAGTGTAGGCAATTTGGAGGAGTGGATTGATGAGAACCACGCTATTGTTTTGTCGTCTGTGGGCCCAGACTACCACTTTTCCTTCTTTGTTGCTTTTGTATTTTCCTTTCTCTAACACAAACTTGCACAGGTATAACAATTTTAGGGGTTTTAAGTTCACCTTTTATTCTTAAATTTATTGTTTTTATATAGGGTTTCAAATGTATAAAACTCTCGAGTCAACCAGTTTCGAGTAAGAAGAATGTTACTGCTATTCCAAACATTTGCTGAGTTTCCCCTTTTGAAATAGTGGATAAAGGCAAGCTATCCAAAGTTGAGGTAATTTTTCTTTTGTAAGTTTTTTGTTTTCCAATTCCCCCATTTTCTTCTATTGTTGTACTTCATAATTCATTTTTTTAATGTGCGAGTAATTTTGAATTGAGAATGAAATACCTCTGGACTTGATTTCAGGACATGTGGAAGGTGTTCTCCAATGCAGATTTAGCTGAATATGTCGTTTTTCTTAATCTGTTTAGATTTATCTGTCTATATAGTGTATATGTTTTAATTGTGCATCAAAATTGTTAATGTTGCTCGAAAAAATGGAATAAATTTTAGGCTTCTTTCCCGTTTTAATAGCATATATTTGGTTGTGAAATTTGATTTTATTGCATTAGCAAACTGAATAATTTCTTTCATTTTTTAACAATTTCATCTTCAACCAATGGAAAAATAATACAAGATGAAGATGGAACGTATGAATTTTTTTTCCAGTAAAATTGGCTACATTCTGTTTGTTGATGGACTTCCGAATTATTGTACAAGAAGAGAAATAGGTCGTTTCCTTGCTTCTGTATCGCTGTTAATGGCTTTCTTTGTCACGTTATATTATTTGTCAGAGTTTATTTATGTAAGTGATAAAGATCATGTGTTTAGATGGTTCTCTTCTTTGATTTATGGACTTGTTTCTTTGGAAGAAGAATACCATGAAGTTAGAGGAAGAATACCCCCATTCATCAGCAAATGACCTGCTATATACTCCACATTTTGTTTCGGGTAAGAGAAGGCTTTTACACAAGGTATTATTTTCTTCCATGCATTATTAGTTTTTACATAGCCAAAGACTATTGATGGTGGGATCGTATAGATGCTACAATGGTTACAAATGCACCTTGATAAGACCTAAATGCTTAGGCTATATGTAAGCAAAACGATTTCTCTAAAAGAATTCAAATTTCTTGCTGGAGGAAAGGTAAAGATTATATGAGTGTTTTAGGTACAATTGAGTTCTTCACTTTTTAGTCAATTATGATTGTGAAATTCGTGTTGATGATTATCTGTGTATATATATACACAAATTCGTGTTGATGATTATCTCTGTGTGTGTATATATATATATATATATATATATATTTTTTTTTTTTTTTAAATTTGAATTTGTATATCTAGATAGATGATCTTAAATAACATTTTATTGATTAACTTTGTTCTTCTTTGATCTGGAGTGGATATGAATACTGTTTACTTTGTAAAAGTTAGACAATTTTTACTGTTTTCTTTTTGAATTTTTGTAAAGCAAAAGATTCTTTTTCTGTAGAAACACGATTTTTCCATCTATAAAAGGAGAACCAAATTCATTTGTAAATGGATATAGAGTTTTGATATATAAATACAATATCAAGTTTCCTCTCAACAATGTTTTAATTTCTTTCCTTTCCCGAAAGGGAAATCCTTAGCTTTCTTTTATCTTTCAGTAATATAATATCCCACAAAAATATTTTAAGTTTTTGTATAGTTTGGTTTGAATGTTCTAAGGAATGGATCTAATAATCAATATTAGTTCCAGATCCTATAAGAACAAATGTTCATAGTTTGTTTTTAAAAGTTGAAGAAATTTTGAATAGTGTTATATTCAATGCAACCCTGGCTAGAATATAATATCAAAATTTTGAAAACTGTTTTTGTTAATTTTTTGTAAAAAGATTTTATGCTTCATACTGGGTATATGATAAAAGCATGTCTTAATTTTAAGTTTTCAAAAGCTGTTTTAAAATCAGTCCTGAGTGACCTCCCAGAAAGCGTAAAGGCCCAGTGGAGAGGCTAAGAAGCGCTATAGAGGAGAGAAAGGGATACTGTTTTAAAATCGTTTTGTAAGGAATTGTCTGAAAAGTCCTGTCCTTATAAAATGGAAGTTAGGCCAAAGTTTATATATCCCAAATGGCATAATTTTATCATTTCAAAATGATTTTGAAAAATAGTTTTGAAAGTGTTATAAAGAATACTGAATGCAACCCAGAGTATTCTTATAATATCAAAACTTTTCTTTTAATATCTTTGAATGTGATTTAAAAAAAAAAAAAAAAAAAAAAAAAAAAAATTATACCCAGTGGATTTTATAAAATTAAAAGGAGATATCCACTGGGCCTTTACGCTTTCTGGGAGGTCACTCAGGACTGATTTTAAAACAGCTTTTGAAAACTTAAAATTAAGACATGCTTTTATCATATACCCAGTATGAAGCATAAAATCTTTTTACAAAACATTTACAAAAACAGTTTTCAAAATTTTGATATTATATTCTAGCCAGGGTTGCATTGAATATAACACTATTCAAAATTTCTTCAACTTTTAAAAACAAACTATGAACATTTGTTCTTATAGGATCTGGAACTAATATTGATTATTAGATCCATTCCTTAGAACATTCAAACCAAACTATACAAAAACTTAAAATATTTTTGTGGGATATTATATTACTGAAAGATAAAAGAAAGCTAAGGATTTCCCTTTCGGGAAAGGAAAGAAATTAAAACATTGTTGAGAGGAAACTTGATATTGTATTTATATATCAAAACTCTATATCCATTTACAAATGAATTTGGTTCTCCTTTTATAGATGGAGAAACCGTGTTTCTACAGAAAAAGAATCTTTTGCTTTACAAAAATTCAAAAAGAAAACAGTAAAAATTGTCTAACTTTTACAAAGTAAACAGTATTCTATCCTATAAAGGCATCTTCTTTTTGACTAATTCTATACAAAACAAACAACTTTTAATAATCGTGCAACATCTTTTTCTAATCTTCATACACGTGTCTTCATCTTATCTCTTACGTAATTGGGAATCTGGCTGTCTTCTACCATATCTTATCTTCTTTTGTCTTTTTCATCTAGTAGCATAATTATGCTCTCCAATTGTATCAAGTGAGTCTCCACCTTCAGAGAGTTGGTCTGGATTATCTTCTTCTGAATTATTGTTGGATCTGATTATAATATTTCTTCCTTTATTTTTCTTTTTTATCAGCAACTTCTTCTTTTTCCTTGTATTTCTTTGTTTAACTTGTTGCTGAAAGTCATCAATTCTACCAAGCATTTCTTTAAGTCTTTGAATATCTGACTGAGAAATCTGGTTTGGATCTTGAGCATCTTGATAATCTGATTCTATAATTATTGGTTTTTTCTGCTTTAAGTCTAAAGGACTTATTAATCTAGTAGCAGAAGTACCAGTCTGCTGTGTCTGGTCTTGAAGATCTGTAACAGGATTAACAGCCTGTTGAGTCTGTCTAGTAGGAGAATCAACAGTCTCCTGAGTCTGTTGAACTTTTGGCAAGTTCATAGCCATCAACGGATTTGATAAGTCTTTACCAGTTTCCGTTTGAATTGGACTAGCTATAGATTTCTGTGGCTCTATAGTACCTTGGCTAAAATCTGGATTTAAAATCTTTAGTCTAATAATTTCTCTTTCTAAATCAGTAATCTTCTGTTGTAAAATGAGTTTTTCTTGCTGAAGTTTCTGATTAGATTCATTTAAAATCTTAAAATTTTTATTCATATTTTCACAATTTGAACAAAATTTTGAAGAAAAATCTAACTGATCATCTGAAACATTCTTTAAAGATGGTGCTATAAAATAATTAATACCTAAATACTTCCTACATTCATCTAATGCTTCTGAAATTGAATAAAATCCTTTGTAAAGAGGATTTGGAAAATTTTTAATACAATCTGCTACTTCTAACCAGGTATGGTAAATTCCTGGTAATCTACCTTGTAAAACTACATAACATTTAAACTTTCTATGATCTTGGTTAAAATGTTCTGATAATGCATTTAAACAAGCTAAGAAATATTTCTGGTCTTTAGGATTCTTATTATAAGAAATCCATAAATTGTCTAAAATGCATTTTTCTGATCTAGTTACTGAAATATGAGGTAATAATTTAAAACTAATATTACTGTTAGGAAAACATACTAATTCTATATTACCGAATCTTAATTTATCAAAGGTCTGTGCTACATTAGTCTGAGTCTGAGAAGAAGAGCTGGGAGTGCTTTGCAGCATTCCTGGCCTTGGGCCTCTTGGTCTCTGCATCTGCAATAAAATATTAGTCATATTCTTTATTCTTAATAATTCTACTAAGAATATCTGCTATTTTATTATCACTTACCTTTGATATGTTCAAAATTAAAAGCTATTCCTGTATTTGTAATTCTATCTATAAAATTTAGCCATCTTCTTCGATTACTTCTTTTATTTTCTAATTTTAATTTACTTACAAAACTAACTATGGCTTCACAATCAGTTCTAATAGTAATTTCTTTTTTAGAAATAATAAACAACTCAAAAGAATCTATTGCATAAATAATTGCTAGTAATTCTAAATCTATACTACTAGAATTTATTTTTTCTTTATAATTACCACTATTATATCTAACTATCTTTTCAGTTTCTTTATCTGAATATTTATTGGGTTTTGCAATTAAAATTGCTCCCCAACCTATAATACTACCATCTGTCTCTATTATTAAATAATCTGTATCAAGTGGCATAGCTAATTTAGGTAATTCTCTTAACTTTTCTTTAATTTTTTGAACTAATTTAATATCTTCTATATTAAAATATTTTTGTCCTTTTGGAGAGGTCTTACCATATAATGGTCCTGCAATTTTACCTAAATTTTTTTATAAATGGTCTTGCATAATTTACTAATCCTAAAAATTTCTGTAACTGTTTCAAATCTTCTAATTTATCAGGAAATTCTAAGGCTTTTTGGGCTATATGAGGTTGTAATTCTATTTGCCCTCTTCCTATATTTACTCCTAAAAATTCTATATATTCTTTAAATAAGAACATCTTCTTCTTATTTATGATTAAACCATGTCTAATAAATTCTGAGAATAAGATCTGTAAATGACCTCTATGCTCTCTTCTATTTTTACTAAAAACTAAAATGTCATCTATATAAGTAATAATAAAATTACTATGTTTACTAAAAATACTATCCATCTTTCTCTGAAAAATACTAGGTGCGTTTTTAATTCCAAATGGCATAACTAACCATTCGAAATGACCTTCTGGACATGTAAAAGCTGTCCATATAATTGAGTCTGGGTGCATTTTTACCTGCCAAAATCCTGACTTCAAATCAAACTTGCTAAAAATATTACATCCTTGTATTCTATTTATTAATACTGTCTTATCTGGAATATTATATGCATCATCTATAGTATTATCATTTAATCTTTTATAATTTATTACCATTCTACTTTTACCTCTAACTATTTCTGAGTGTTTCCTTACTATAAAGGCTGCAGATCTATGTGGACTATCTGATTTTCTTATTACTCCTAATTTTAATAAATCTATAATATGCATTTTAAAATCTTCAATATCTTGATTAGTTGCTTCTATATTTTTAGTTTTAATTATATATTCTGGGTTTTTTATTTTTAATTCACAATATATTTTATCTTTTTCCCAAAATTTTAAAACATTGTCTCCTAATATTTCTAATTTTTCTAGTTTACTAATCATATTTTCTACATCTTATTCTGTAACTAACAAATCATATACTCTTTCTATTTCCACAAATTCTGATCTTAAATCATCTTCTTCTTTAATTGGCTCATAATAATTTTCTAACCCTAATTCTAATTCATCATATTCTTCTTCATTTTCTTCTATTAACTGACATTCTTTTTCTTTACTACACTCACATTCTTTTTCGTTAGTCCCACCACGCTTCTCAGCGAACTCTGATGAAATGTTCTTACTATAATTAAGAGCACAAATTGTAAATTTTTGTAGTTGCATAAAATCTTTACTAATCATTATCTTTTAATAAGAAACTTAATCCTAAAATTAAGTCTGTATTTAAAGATAAATCTCTTACCCATACTGAGTCTTTTGGTAAACTATATTCTGTACTTTTACCACAATTAGTTTCAAAACTAATCTTTGCTGGTCTTAGTATATTTTGGTAACTATAAAAATTACCATCCATCTGTTGTGCTTCTATTGGGTCTTTTGCTTTTATTATATATTATTTGTCAGAGTTTATTTATGTAAGTGATAAAGATCATGTGTTTAGATGATTCTTTTCTTTGATTTATGGACTTGTTTCTTTGGAAGAAGAATACCATGAAGTTAGAGGAAGAATACCCCCATTCATCAGCAAATGACCTGCTATATACTCCACATTTTGTTTCGGGTAAGAGAAGGCTTTTACACAAGGTATTATTTTCTTCCATGCATTATTAGTTTTTACATAGCCAAAGACTATTGATGGTGGGATCGTATAGATGCTACAATGGTTACAAATGCACCTTGATAAGACCTAAATGCTTAGGCTATATGTAAGCAAAACGATTTCTCTAAAAGAATTCAAATTTCTTGCTGGAGGAAAGGTAAAGATTATATGAGTGTTTTAGGTACAATTGAGTTCTTCACTTTTTAGTCAATTATGATTGTGAAATTCGTGTTGATGATTATCTGTGTATATATATACACAAATTCGTGTTGATGATTATCTCTGTGTGTGTGTATATATATATATATATATATATATATATATATATATATATATATATTTTAAATTTGAATTTGTATATCTAGATAGATGATCTTAAATAACATTTTATTGATTAACTTTGTTCTTCTTTGATCTGGAGTGGATATGAATATAGCTTGAGAATGCAATTTTGTATAGTTGAAATATTTTTATACCTGCTGCATGATAATCAGCTCCAGTCCCCTAGCCGATATGAAGTTGTAATTTGTTTGGTGATCATTAGTCATCCAAGCAATTTTCTTTCTGTGTAGCATTTCATCTGAAATATTTGTGTAGATGAGTCTATTTAGTCTATATTGCGTACTTGTGGAAAATTAATGTGGTGGAGGTAAAATAAGATAACAAGTTGTATTTTCTAGGCACCCTGAGGATTCTAGAATAACTTTTCTTATGTAGGCTGCGGATGTCGATTAAGAGATTGTTGTGGCTGATAACTCGATATAATTTGTGGTCATTGTGATCCATATGACAGCTAGAATTTTTTATGATTTTTACAGGTTGTGGAAGTTTTAACTTTCCAGACGGGAAAGCATGGTCATGCTAAATGTTACTTCGTTGCAATCGACATCTTCACTGTGAAGAAGCTTGAAGATATTGTCCCCTCTTCCCATAATTGTGATGTATGCATGTGTTTTGTGTTCATCATTTAATTATTAATTTTCACACGTTTGCTGTTTTCGTCTACTATTACGTGTCTTTACATGATATTCACTAAATTACAGGTGCCTCATGTTAATCGCACTGACTACCAGCTTATCGACATCTCTAAGGATAGATTTGTAAGTGCATACTGATAAGCGTGTTTTTTTCACACTTATTCAATATCTAAATATGCTTATTATTGATGAAAAGAGAGGAATTCTACTCACAATTAGGTAACATTTGCTTTTGTAGGCTAAAAATCACCCAAGGAAAGAGAACAAAGAAAAGAGAGGGAAAAAAAAGACTAAAAGCATACAAAATTTGTGAATTTGAGACAAAGGTGAACAAGCCAGAAAACTGCAGGACATTGAGATGCAATTTATAGAGGGTAAATTAAAATGAAAGTCAAAATTTAAGGATAAAAATGTACAATATCAAAGTTGATGGACCTGTCGTGCAATTATTCAAGGGACTAAGCTACAAAATGGCACAAAATTCATATATTTTTGGCCGATTGATGGAGACACGGTGCTGTAGCGCCACTGTTTCGGGGACCATTCTGCTCAACTTCTGAAACTCTAGGGACCAAAGCTGCAATTTTCCTAGGATTTTAATATAAAATACATCCTGTTTTCTGCCGAGTTCTCATTGGCTGGCAGTTTCTTCATTTCTCTTCTGGCTTTTATTTTTCTTTCTTCTTTATTTTTTCTTGATATTTTGGAGCAAATCATAGAGCACACAAAGGGGAATATATCAAAGAAAGTGGAGAAATATTTGGAAAAAATCATAGCCAAGCTTAAAAAGAGTTTTATCTATAATATTGTATTTTCTTGAATATTTTCTGTCATTTGTGATGTATTGGATAAACAGTTTCATTTGTTATCATATATAGTATATGTGCTAAATTTATTGTGATGGAATTTATGGTATTAGTTTAACATAGTTTTTAATTAATTTTAATATTTGCTCTTTAATATTAAGTTATTTATTTACATGTGCTTTTACTATTGTGATTATTGCATTTTTATTTATGTGACCAATGAATGAATGTATTTAGTTATTTGTACATCGTTCGAGAGAAGATTGTGCATTTTAGACTAAATAGTAGAAACCTTAAATTTGTGTAGTGGATAGAGATATACCCATAACCCTAGGTGACCCATTGAACTATTTTCACAAAATTTTAATGCGGTTGTTTGGTTTTAATCGACATAGAGATATAGAATGTTAAACCAATCAATTAGGATTAATTTTGCTAGAGAGGTAATTAGATAAAATTGGAAGATCAGGTCTAATATTGTAAATGAGTAATTTGTTAATTGAATTTTGGAGAAATTAATTAGGTGACGGTTAAGTGAAACCATGAATCTCAATCACGTTTTCCTCTAAAATTCCCAAGTGTTTGTGTTTTTCTTATTTTGTAGGTTTTAATTAATTTTTCCTTATTTTCTAAATTAAATTTTCATTGTGTGTTTATTTCTTTTTATTGCTAGAACTAAATTAATTAGAGTCGTACAATCTAAAGTAGACATTTTTCGATGGATCGACAATTCGGATTCAAAAGGTCCACTTCATTATTTGAACGTGACCTGTGCACTTGCAGTTTGCACTTTTAGCGAACACATACTTTTTCTTGATTATTTTATTGACATGGTATACACTGTCTTATAAATATCTTGCAAAATTGGTGTAGGTGGGGTTGCTGACTGAGAATGGTAACACCAAGGATGAGTTGAACTCATGAAAGTATGCTTTCCCAGGTTAGTTATATTTCATTGGTTTCATTGGCTTGTGAGTAGGGGCTTGACAAAAATTTCGAACCGAACTGAACTGAACTAGATTCGAACCGAACGGTTTTTTGTAAGTAAAATACCCGAATGGGTATCTGAATCGAGAACCGACGGGTTCGGTTTGATTCTAAACCCAGAACCGAATTTTTTTAAATTTTTTAATTTTCACATATGGAATAAATCAAAAAATTTTAATTTTTTTTTAAAAATAAATTAGTGAAGATAGAGTTTGCATTGAAGAGACTAAGTTCTATGAGGGCATTGAGACAGATAATAAAATATATATTATATTTTTTCATATTAAATCTTATTAGTTGAACAATTTTTAGTTTATTTATATTTGTTAATTGTGATTTTTCAATTTTTCTTGTAGAGTTTCTTAGTATCTTGTATGGTAAGTCAAGCAATTGATGGTTAAATCAAATAGTTGGTAAGTACTACTGTATTAGCAATACTTTAAAATATTTTATCTCTATGAGTCTACGACTTCTAATTTATATGGATCACCGATATTTTAGTATTACTAATTTGCTATCTACTTTTTGTTATTTGTATACATTGGTAAATTAATTTTAATAGACAATTTGTTATTTATATGTTATTAAATTGAAATATGTTAATTTGTAAAATCTAATATTATACATGTCAGACTATAGTGTTGTTATAAATGTTAAAAAAATTAATTATAGTATGGAACCGAACAAAACAGAACCGAATAGAATCGAATCCGAACAGTTCCAAAATTATATTTGGATCCAACGATTCCATTTACTAACCACCCGAAAATTTTCGGTTCCGTTCGATTCGGTTCTCTTCAGAACCGAACCGAATCGTGCCCATGCCTACTTGTGAGGAACTTTACTTCATTGTTTTATGTTATTGGCTTATTGCATATTCTCTAAGCTTATAATTTAGGTAAAATGTTGATAAAGACTAGATTTGAAGAGGGAAAAGACTTTGTTGTGAGTGTTATGTCTGCCATTGAGATACTATTTTTTCATTGTCAGGATCATTTGAGTTAAAATCTTCTTGTGTTTTCTTTTGGTTATTTTTTGAGAAAATGTTTGAATCTTGTTCTGCTGCTTGTGTTGTGGTGAAGTTTGGAGTTTAGACCAAATGTATAAACGTGTAGCATAGTTCAACACGACGGTGTTTGGTCTATTTACATTTCTGTCTAACTATGTTTGTCTTTCTATTTGAGCATTTTCTGAATGTTAAATGCTGATTATGGGAAATACATGAAAATTGAAAGATTCAGCTTGTGCAGATTTAAACTCTCCATTTGGGCATGCTTTTTTGTTTATTGTTGATTTTATTCACAAAGCGATTAATATTTTTTGTTTATTGTTGATTTTATTAGATGCTTTTTACAAGTCTCGTTATTGGGGACCTTATTATGTACATGCATGGAAAATGCCTAGGGCTGATCTCTAACCTTCAATTTGCATTTTTAACATTAATCAACTAACGTGCAACGCACATTCACCCCATTCGTAAATTAGAAAATCCGCATAATATATTCCTACACTTTATAATATTCTGTCAATCAACATAAAGTCCTTAGAGCAATCTAAAGCAATAAATCAACCATATTCAGGCAAAATATTTGAAGAAGAAGGCGACATAATCCAAGATAACTGAAGAGATTCAAGATTGAAGGGTTATACTTATCTTTTTCATCTATTCTTTAGGGTTATGTATTCATCTCAAACATTGTATTCTTGACCTTTAATCATGTCTAGCTAAACACTTTGTTGCTATGATTGACGATTAAACCTTGTGTTTTGAATTAATTTGAGGTTGCTCATTTTTGTTTAATTTTTTTTTTTTTTTTTCAGGCTGATTGTTTATTATTTTCTTATTTCGTTTTAACGCTTGAAAACCATTAGAATATGTTTGTGATTTATATTACTTTTGAGAGATTTGATGTAAATTAGCACATGATAATAAACAACATAGGATCCTATTATAGATAGATATATCATTATTAACTTAATTATGTTTTCGTGTGTAGAGTTAAATTGTGATTAAAGTAAGGTCGATAACCTTCTTGGAATTATACTCACTCATCACTTTATTACTTGTTATGATCTATCCACCTGTGAGACAAGTAGACAACATCTTATTCTATCGGATTAATGTTTTAAATATGATATGCAAAAGGATGAAAGGTTTTTTTAAGTGGCTTAACTTTTTTTTGCATCCCTTTCACTTTGTTCATTGTTTGCATATTTTCTATCATGAGTATTCGATATCGTAAACAAATAATATAGTAGACATATGAGTTCGGATGATTGGTCCCATTGAGACTATTATTTAAATCCTTATAAATCCTAATTGATGAAAAATAAAGAATAGTGCTTGATCAATTACTTAAATTATCTAATAATACTAAATTTATCTAAAAGCATACAATTGACTTAAATTAGGGTTTTAACATATGAATGTGAATGTTAGGATTTATGATTTCATCTGGTGGTTACCTTTGATTCACATACCAAGATTCATTAACTAATGTAGTATTTGATCGAATTCTTCTTTATGAATTAATTTACCTTTTTCGAGTTCAAATTAATCATATTTAATTAAGTCAATTCATGATATCTCTATGTGAATTTGAATAAATCTTAACCAAATGCATTTAAGTTCTAAGAATCCTATTAACAATCACAATAACCATAAAAGCGTATCTCTACCATTTTATATAAACTATTGAATTTTACTATATGGTCTAAATCTATAACTTACCTCTTGATTCATTATAAATTCACAATTTATTGAATCGGAGCCAATTAATCAAAAGTATTAAAATTTATAAATAAAATCAACACATGAATAATTAAATTGCAAGAATCTTGATAATTGAAATAAATGGTTACACATAGATTATATCGCCTGCCTTAACCATGGATTTAACTACTTTGACTAATTAAAAATAAAATAAAATAAAATTAAACAGAATAGAGTTCATCACTAGGTTTTGGAACACAGGAAGAAAAAGAATATGATCTTTCACAAAGAATCTTTTCTCCAAGCCCAAATCTTGAAAACTCTGGATTTTGCTTCTCAATCTTGAATGCCTATATGTTTCTCTCCCTTCAATTGTGTGTCCCAAATAAAAGAATGATTAAAATTATATATTATATTCGAAAATATGTCTAAAAATGAGTCCTAAATTATCAAAAATAAAAGTTGGAGTTAAATTAGGAAATCTATGTATTTCCCCAATTTTGCCTTGTGCAATCGCATACGGTGTTCTGCTGCGACCGCGCACAAAGGGACATTAAATTGCTCCTTGATATTCAAATCAATGCTCACGATCACTGACATTTTGACCCTTGCGATCGCAATAGCCAATATATTCCACAGTCCATTTCGTTTTGGTCCTCACCAATATTTGGTTCATTCCAAGTCCCATTAATAGCATAGTAGGTCCTTCCACTTTTGAATGCTTTACAATAGTCTTCAATTTCAAGATTTTGTATAGTTTCAATCCAACTGATCAAAATCGTCCCTTTTTTTCTTTCGTTCACGTTCAAACCGACTTTTCTCCCAAATTAATTATCAAATAAGCAAAATTAAGTATCTATTTAATACAAGCTCTCTCAAATTCCCACTTTTAGTGGCTTAGAGATGGACTAGCTTAATTGAGTTTTTTTCCCTTCTCAACTCCAAGGTCTTCAGTTTATTGTGGTCGAGTATATAATTATATAGAAATGCTGGTGTTTTCCTACCCTCTATGGCCAAAGTGTTCCCTCCCTTGTTGCATAGTAAGATACTCAAATATGTAGCTAATATAATGCAATATATAGTCGAGCCTTTTCTTTCGTATCGAGAAAGCTATTTCAGAAAAGAAAACGAAGCTACTATGTACATCCCAAGAAATTGAGATATAGAAGATGTGTAATGATGAAAGTTTTCATCTTTCTTGTTTAGTTTTAGGTAGTCAGTTTTCATTTAACTTGGAAAAAGCTTGAGTTAGCTCCAACAATGTTCAAAAACTCACACGCCATTTTTGGTTGGACCAACCCAACCGATCATCTAAGCCTTGCAGTCTTCAATCAATTATGTTCTTCAATATAATTACCAGGAATAAGTCCTATAGCCCGTTTACAATCACACTTATCATTCATGTCTAGAAAAATATTTTTTGTCTTTCAATTAAGATATCATTTTTTTTTTTTTAATGGAAACAAAAGAATTAAAAATAAGAACTCCATGATTGATTTGAAACTTAATGAGGATTGGTGATGACTCTGGTAGCTTTGTTCTTACATGAAAATTAAGGAAATATTAGTGTCGGTCTTAGCTGGTTTAGTTATTTTAGTTGGCTTTGAACTTTTTTTACAAGTTTCTTAGTTTTCCTAGAACTTTAAAATTTTTCGAAGTTTGCACTAAACTTTCTCAAATATTTTCTAGTTGCCATTAAAGTACACATGACTTATGATTTTGGTGACGTCGCAGGCACTAATGTCAAAAGCATGTCACATGTGAAAACGTCGTGTGCCACGTGATCAAGTAGTTAACTTTCAAAATGGCAAATGATGAATTTGACAATATTTTGTTAAATTCATTGACAACTATGAAAAACTTTTGAAGTTTTTGAAGTTCAATAACAACTGCAAAAGTTCAATCATAAGTGAAATCTTTAACCTGCATTAGCACTGTAATATTTAAATAAATCTTTTAAAAAATTTCAGACAGCAATGCTAAAGACACGCCATATAATTTGGTAGCACGTTTTCGAATGCTTCACAAGTATAGGTGCCATATTCTTACCTTTTAGCTGGCAAATTTCATATGGTCAAATGTTTGTAATTAGTTTCAGAACACCTAATCATGACAAATGCCAAATTGTCTCGTGTATGGTCGTCTGAATTAGTTTTAAAATTTAAGTAATAATGAGATCGAGCAAGTCAAAACATGGACGATCGAATCATCCTTATTACTTGGCATTGATAGTGAGATCGAGCTAGCCAGAACATCTACCATCGAATCATCCATATTACTTGACATTGTTTGCCACGAATGAGTTAAACCAAGACTTGATAAATTTCGACCTCTCCCATTAATCGAGTTCTACTTGTAAATTTATAATTACGAATTTATACGCTGAACCCTAAATAAGTAGGAGTTTAGTCAACGGACGGCTGGTTAAATTTTTTTTACCCTCTGCTAATTACTATACTTTAAAAATATGCCTACTCAATTGCACAATTTTTCTTCAAAAATTTCAATGCATTGACATCCCTCCATGTGGAACAAAATGAACTGGCATAATTTTCAAACCTCGCGTGGCACCCTCATTTGCTCGTTCAATGAGCAAATTAGATTCACGATTTATTATAATTGCAAGCTCAATACTTGACATATTATATTTTCATTAAAGACTTATATTTTTTGGAAACTAAACATATTTATTTGTTTATTATTATTATTATTTTTTTATGTAGGAATCCGCAGCCGCTACCCTTCGAGTGCACACTGAGTAAACTCTCGGGCTGATGTAATAGTCTGCAAACCACGTCAGCCAGGTTAACCACACTAGACAAGTTTGGTGTGACATATTCTATCGAGAAAGTGTTGGTAGGAGGATTGAACTCGTGATCAAAGACTTTCGCGCTCACTTATTCCACCCCTATAAAAAAATATATGATAATCTCACAATTTTATTTGACACTCACATTTTCATCTAATTTTATGTTTGCAGTCCATCAATATGACCAATTCTATTCCTTTCTGAAAAAACCCCAAATTCCTTAATTTTGGTATTTTCTATATTTAATGTTAATAATCAAATATAGGTCTCATTATGTCACACATACACATTGTTGCATGCATCACCAATTTATTTTCATTCTTCTCGTCAAAAAATATAAACAATAATCAAATGGTCAAAATTTCCGATTGATAGTTGACTATGAAAATTGGATAATATTTTCTTATATGTACATGATGCACCTTAGTGTATCCTACTTGTGCAACGCGTCGCCTGCATTGATGACTTGTTAACTGGTCATTCTGTATTACTTTATTATAATTTGTCCATTTTAATTATTTATTTTAAATGAAGCAATTTCATATTGATCAAAACAGCTGGGATATCTTCAAATATGTTTCCAAGAATCTAAACTAAGATCATGAACCGTATTTAGATTTCTGTCAATGTCGGCTTTGTATAATCTTTTGTTTCTTATGGTGGCATCTCATGCAAATTAAAGATACTAATTTTGAATGAAATTAATTCATTAAGCCCTACATTCTCCATTCATTAGAAATTCAAATTTCAATTGAACTGAAATTTGGAGGATTAATGAAAGATTATTTATTAACTAAGTTCACGAATTTGAGGCTACACTAACAAATTAACAAGTTAGTCACAAATCACATAAGGTCACAGTCACAAAGATACAATTGTAGGTTACAATAACATATAATTTTTTGTCGCAATTACTTACAAGTCACAAATCACAGAATATCACAGTTATAAACATATAAAATGTGGATCACAATTGTAAAATTAATCACAAATCACACATTTTTATAGATCACAACTTATTTATCGATAACATATTATCAAATTAATTGGTCACGACTTATTTCATGATCACAAATAATCAGATTAATTGGTTACAACTTATTTAATAGTTAGAAAGATACAAATTGTTGGTTATAATTACAAATTTAGTTACAAATCACACTTTTTATGTCACATATTATTTATTTATCACAAATTACTCGTAAAGGGCTAACATTAATTGGTATAATTTTTCATATTTGTAAGTTCGCCACGCGGCCAATTTCATAAGTCCCACACGTTATCTACATGACATCTACCAAAAATATAATTTTTTCAAAATTTTCATTGACTTATTAGGCAAATACGTCTAAGAAATTTGTAAGAATAGTATCCCTCTTAGCCGGCATGGATCCAACAACAACGTCCTATTGCATTTTGGTAAACCTTTGACATTGAAAATTAAAATTCCGTTGCGTGAAAATTACTTCCAAGTTTTGATATTTATTCAACTCTTAACGTCCCAATTAATTTGACTTTAATGCTCCCCCCGCCCCCCTACTTCCACCCCCAACTATTCATATATATATGTATGGACTGCTGATCCCTTCATTGTATTCAAGAGATTTGTGCACTCGATCTGCTCAACCAAAAACCCTATAGAGAAAAGAAATAACCTCTCCATATGGCTTCCTCTTCTTCTTCATCGAAAACTTTATATAGCATGTGGCGACTTATTTGTATATTATTTACGTGTTTTCTTCTCGTTAATTCATGCATGGCGACTAGGCCTGGGGTCATGATGGCTGATGATGTTACAGTGATGGCGCTGAGGAATTATCTACAGAAGGAAAAATTATTACCTGGTGGCTTGTATTTCACAAGGCTCCCTAAAGGGGTCCCAATTCCTCCTTCTGGTCCATCCAAGAGACACAATGAGATAGAAAATTGAAACGAAAAAAAAGAAAGCTTCCAACTTGATCAGATTATTATTTTTCTTTAGATGCCTTATTTTTGGAATTTTTAATCCCTAAATTTCGTTGATTATAGGGTTTTGCTGTCCTAACATTAAAAGAAATTAAAGCAACATATTTGTTAATTGGGGTTGTTATTGAAGTAATTTCTTGTAACATTGTATATATGTTTGCACATGTACACGAAGAAGCACGGGAGTAAGAGCATGCTTCGTAATTAAATTAATCACGTGAGATTTTTAATCATCCATCAATTGTTGACGGAGTATCGAATATCATAAGTCATACTATGCGACACCTTAGTATTGTGATGTCAATAGGTATACCAATTGTTCAAACAACTCGATTCCACTAGCTCAGCTCAAGCCCAAACTTGTGAGGTCAACTCTTGTAACAAGTCAAATCCTTTGAGATTTTTTAGTAGGAATGTGAATGTTAGGACTTATAAGTTTCATCTATAGACCACCTTTAATTCGCAAATCAAGATTTTTTACTTATTGTAGTGTTCAATCAAATTCTACTTAATTATTCAATTTACCAATTTAGAGTTCAAATTGATTCTATCTAAGTCAATTCACCATATCTCTATGTGAATATAAAAAAGCTTTAATTAAATGTCTTAAATCTTTAAGAATTCATGTAACGACCACACTATCTATGAAAGGTATCTCTACTCTTTTATCCAAATTAGCGAATTTTATTATATAGTATAAATCTAAAACTTACATCTCAGTTTGTTACAGATGCATATATCATTGAATTATTGACCAAGTAATTCAAATATTAAATTTAATAAATAAAGTCAAAACATATAAATCTAACTGTTAGAATTTTGAAAATTAAATTAAAGGGTCGCATTAACTATATTGTTTGCCCTAACTACTGATGTAGCTATTTATACTAATGAAAAAAAAACAATAAAAAGGAATGAAGAGTTCATAATCGAGTTTTGAAATCTTAATGAAGGAATGAATTGAATACAGTACCAATAATCTTCTTTTTCAATTTTAAAATCTTGCAAACCCTAATTTTTTGCTTTTCGATCTTGAATTTGTCTCTGTCTTTCTTTCTAAAATTGTGTGTCCCGTAAAAGAGAATAATAAAAAGTATATATGGAATTCTACAATAACTATAGAAAAGATTCCTAAAGCCTCTCCAAAGTAGAATTTGAGTATAATTAGGAATCCGACAAAAGATGAAATTTCTTCTAGTTTAATGCAATTTGGTCCTCCAAATTAATTTCTTGTTCATCCCAGGTCATTTTATTTGCATGACAGGTCCTCAACTTTAAGATTTAATTATTTTGATATCCAATTCTTCAATTTTGTATTGCTTCAATCTAATTTCATCCAAGCTTATCTAATATGGGCGTTACTTACAATTAACACGATTTAACTTAAAAATAAGTATATATAGCTCAATACAGTGATAAATAAATAAGAATAGAAACTCGAATGAGCATATAAAATGTACTTATCAATGTGTAATGTGCATTATTGTGTGATGTAGATGTATGTGATAGTTGTACATTGGTTTTAATGTTCAGTTCAAAATATAACATTAATTAAATTGACGGGACAATTCAGAGAATGACCATATTTGTAAACATATTGAAGTTGAGTGTCTTAATTATAACAAAATGAAGACGAAGGACTAGATCTATAACCGAATAGAAGCTGCATGATCTGACTCCATCAAATTAAAAATGGATGACCTAGATGCACATCCACTCAAAGTTGGGTGATCTGCATGCATTTAACCCTATTCTTGATATTTCTTACTAGCTGCCAATATATGTCTACTTTTGCATTGACTTAATAAAAAAAAAAAAAAAAGGAAAATTGCATTTGGGGTCCCTAACCCTTTCAAAAAGGTGCAATTAGGTCTTGAATCTTTCACATTGACAATAGAGTCCCTGTCCTTGGTTAAATAGGCATTTGAATGAACTTTGGATGGACTTCGTTCAAATTTTGACCTAATGTTAACCATTTTCAATGAGGTTAAATTGAAAATAATTAAAATAAGAATAGTATATTAACTTCACGATTTTTATAAATACACCGTATTTTAATTGCATTAAAATTTTCTAATCTTTACCTGTTCTTACAATTATGTTATCAACATTATTTCATCGCATTCTCATTCTATTGATCACGATTACAATTTTTGTCCAAATATTTTTTATATTAGCATACTATAAAACAAAAGGTAAATATTTAATCTCACTTTTGTATTTATTAATATTATTTTTTGTTTAAAAATATGATGGACAAATAAATCTGTTTACACTTTCTTAACAAAAATTTATGGACATATTCCGCCATTTGAATTAATAGAAGTTCGATGATAAGAATGCGATAAAAAAGGTAAGTAAACATTAATGATCTTCAAATTTAGTTAAGATATGATACATCAATTAAAAAACAAAAAAAACTATAGCGTTCATACTCATCCTTCAAATAATTTAAAAGTACAAAAAACCAATGAAATAAAAAAAAAAAAGATTTAAAAGAAAAAATAGTCATCTTTCTCGATCGAGAAAAGTTTTAGTGGGACAGTCCTACATGGTAGGATTGTCCACTCAATTAATGACACAATATCGTTTATATTGTACCTAATTTGTAATTCATTTACCTTTACTCTTTTTTTGATTTTTATTTTTGGGTAATTAGCACAAAACGTCCACATTGCTTGCACTCATTGCGCATATCGTTCATATCATTTCAAACTTAGAATTTGCGCCCTCATTTTAACATTTTCTCGTGGAGTTGGTCATTTCTACCTCATTTCGTCAATCCCTCTTGTCAAATATGGGTAATTAGTGCAAATATCCATATTGTTATCTTCATTATGTAAATTGTCTCTATCGTTTCGATTTTAATATTTAGACCCTCATATCGATATTTCTTTGCGTAAAAGGTCCTACGTCTATTTTCTCCATTAAAGCATTGTAAAATAACTAATTTATCATCATCTTTAAATAAACGAATCAAAAAGGAAAGAAACACTATAAAAAAGAAATAATTGTAGTCAAAGTCCTAAAATTTTCAAACAGGGCAAATGAGTCCCTCTTAAAATAATTTAAAACATATTAACAACAAAAATTTCATCTTCCAAAAAATAAATAAAAAAAAGAAAAGATTTATTTTCCTCTTAGCCAAGTTTGAATTAGAATAGTTAGGTTTGGGATTTGAATTAAGATCTTAAATGAATTCATCAATATAAGAAGAAATCTCTTTTTCAGATATCGTTTTGTGAGGCTAAAAGAAACTTGAACAAAATCATAACAAAATTCAAAAGATGATGATGATGATGATGATGATGATGATGATGTGTGTGTTTAGTCAACAAGAAGAAAATAGAAACACGAATTTGTTGAAAAAATAGCTAAATTTCTATAAAACTCTTGTAAGTTCACTGAAAACAAAATTATATTGGAACACAAAATTTTACAAAAATCACTAAATACTTGTTTTCTACTAGGGGAGATTGTGATATATTAATGCATTCCGAATTCTTTGTATTTCATCTTTAATATGTTTCAAGTCATCTTGTACAATTAAATTTAAAATATAATATACAAAACGAATATGAAACAAATAACTATCAAATTCGGGCTGCAATACCCTTAACAATTTATCGATGACTGGTTTATTAACACTAGCATTATCGAATGTAAAAGAAAGAATTTTACTCTCGCAATTATATTATCTAATAATGGTCATAATAACATTAAAAATATTATTAGCATTGTGAGAAAATTCAATAATTTTAAAAGCAATAATTTTTTTTTTTTTTATGCATGCACCAAAGTGGGTCTATGTAGTGTGCAGTTGCAGCTATATAAACTCTTTTATTAATCCATTTCCACAAGTCCAAAGTTAAAGATATAACACCCCCATATTTTTGTAAATTAGTGATCTATTTTTTTTTTTGTGTGAATAAAATATTCTATTGTATTTGAACGAAGAGTGTTTTAACTTACCCCAACGTATCTCGGTTAAAGATATTATTTTACGTACGAGACGAAAAGTTGGTTGTCCGTTATTGTTAGAGTCAACTCAGCACTTGCAACAAGTTTCACCATTTTCGTTCGACCATTCTCCTCCGAATACATCCACGTGGTGAGGGACGAAGTTGTAGAACCGGTGCCTGGACTACAAAATGAAAGTTGTGTTTGACTGGATGGAAGGAATCCATGTTTGGCCGCACATGATTTTTAGTGACGGTTGAGGTAGGTGGTACTAATGCCCTTTTGCCATGCCAATCGTTGTTGACAGTATTTACATACTGATTTCGACTCTGGGCTTCTATCGACTAACGACCCGTTGAAATCAATTTAAAGTGTTCCCAACATTTTGTCTGTTTTTTCGCTTTTCACTTCTCTTTAGCATCGGGAATGTCTAATTCATGTTCTTCTTCATGTCCCGCTTCGGGAACATTAACATCATCCAAATCAATTGGATAATTTGGATTATTATTTTCATGTGCAACCATATTTGGAATATCTTCAGGAATAAGTATTTCATTTAGACCGAAAAATTGATTTTGAAATTGACTTTGCGGCGTCACAGGTGATTTCCCTCCAATACCGAACAAGCCCTCAACAAATGATTGTGGATCCATTTGTGAATTGTGAAAAAGTAAAGAAAACACTTTAAAAACTGTATGTAATAATTAAAATTGAATAACTGAAATTGAAGATGAAGAAATTGTAAAAATGAATGTAGATTGTGTATAAATTTATAATGTTGATAATTGATTGTTGAAGAGAGTGAGAGATGAAGAGTATTGGTGAATTTAGTGTAAAGAAAATTGATTAGAAACCATGTATATATAGAGAAGGGAAGAAAAAAAGTTAATAAATTTCAGTGGCTTGCTATTAAATAAAAGTTTGTTACCTTGACTGCAATTCTCCCATTATTTTATGCAAAGCATTAAACACTTTCACTTCTGATGAGATTCCGGGTAGGGGAATCACATGGAACTCACGGAATTAGTTTGAAAATGTTGGGAAAACCCAAATTCAAGTTGTAGACGATAGGATCTCGACCCAAGTTTCACAAACCAAGAATCTAAGGTATATTAAGTTTTAGACCGTTGATATACGGAAACAAGAACCTCAATTTGTGAACGCCACAAAATGGTGTCTAATTCTTTGATAAGTTCTAAGGGTTGAACGACACAAATATAATAATAAATTTGATAAGTTCGAAAAACGTTCATTCAACGACAATGGAGAGAAAATCTCAATTTCATAATATCAAAACTTGTTCATACAATGAGAATAAAATTCCTATTTATACTAAACCTAGGAAATATGGAAATAACGGAATTTAAGAATCATAAAATATAAAAAGTTTCAAAAAAATAAGAATTCTAGTCAAAATTATGAAAAAAAAAAAAGTTTTTTTTATTATAACCTAAGCCAGATCATATCAACTTCATTACACTATTCATGTGGAGCTATTGAATTGCTTGCCAAAATTGTAGACTTCTCACCAACTTCATTGTAGAAAAGGTGGCTTTTACTGTTTAGAGTTTGTTCTTTGTTGCCAAAGCAATGTACTTGTGTGCAATCCTAAAGCAAATTAGTGTCTCAATTATTGGTCCTTAAACAAATCTTGTCGAACAAGTTATTTCCTTTTACGCTTTTGATGTAGATTTTTGAGAATATATTTTGTGAAAATTTATTTATTTTTTAAATGTGTGGCATTTAAAAAAAATGAGTTTTAGTAAAATAAATTTTAAAGAATTTGTATCACACTTGAATTTTGACTTTCTCGAAAGTAGAAACTAAACTATTTTCTTTATCTTTATTATTTTTCCTTGTATTACAAAGGGAAATCAACCTTTAAGCAAGCTATGCAGTTGCTAAAGCTCAATATTTAGGTATGACTTTTAAATTTTCATAATTGAATCTTCGGGATAGGTTTTTCCCCCGATAATTATTAAATTTTTTTTTAACTTATAGACGTAAACTTTCTTACTAAAATAAAGTAATAAAAATAAAATAATAAATATTACTAATTGAGAAGTCGAATAGGAAACCAAATAACTACAAAATCAAGTATTTAAGGTAACTAATGGAGTTTTTTTTTGTACAGGATAAATATCAAAATTATCTTAATAAACTTAATTTATCAATAAAATTTTTAACATTAAATAAAATGTAAAATATAAAAATTAAATATTAGTTGAAGAAAATTTAATTGCTAATCTATAATATATTAATATCACATCAAGTAAGAATCATTTTTGGACGATTTTAATCCTACAACAATTGAATTATTTCAATAATACTTCACTTTTTGTTTTCAATATATAATAAACTCTATAAAATTCTTGTCATGTATAAATTTCGTGTTAATAATTCTCAATTAATTAACATTCAAATTAATCTAGACTCAATAAATTTTGATTTGATGAATCTTGATCTACATGAATCTATATTATAATTTATTTCTATTCATATATCTAGAAATTTTAGTGGGTGTTTAAATTAGCAATTAGTTCTTATGTGCCAAATGCAGTATGGAAATATTGCTCATTTGTAGTATTCCACCATTACAAAAAATTTGAATCATAAAAGTTGAGTTTTGAGAATACAATTGTCTTCTCTTAAATTCCTATTCTAAATTTTATTTTCTTTAGTTCATTTAAAATTCTTTAAACAAATTGGAATCAAATATTACTTTTACAGTCATTTTAAAACAATTTTAACCTTACTATAATTCAATTATTTCAATAATATCTTATTCTTCATTTTTTTAATATGTAATAAATATTACAAAATCATTGTCATGTATGAATTTCATGTTATTAATTCTCAATTAATTAATATTCTCATTAATCTATATTCAATGAATATTGACTTGATGAATCTTGATCTACACGAATTTAGAGTTATTATAAATAAATTTATTTCTATTCATGTATCAAGAAATTTTAATAGGTGTTTAAATTCAAGTTTTAGCAACTAATTATTATGTATGACATGTAGCATAAAAAGATTGCCCATTTGTAATATTTCATAATCACAAAAAATTTGAATAATAAAAGTTGAGGTTTGAAAGTACAATTTTATTCTTTTAAAATCTATTTTGAATTTTGTTTTCTTTAGTTTGTTTGAGACTCATCAAATTCTCAAACAAATTGGTATCAAATATTACTTTTGCAGTCAATTTTTTTTAAACAATTTTAACTTTACTATAATTCAATTATTTCAACAACATTTTACTTTTCGTGTTTCAATATGTAATAAATACTAAATAATCCTCATCATTTATGAATTTCATGTTATTAATTCTCAATTAATTAACATTCACATTAATCTAGACTCAATGAATCTTGATTTGATAAAACTTGAACTACATGAATTTAGGGTTATTATATAGATAAATTTATTTATATTCATATATCTAGGAATTTTAATTGGTGTTTAAATTCATGTTTGAGAAACTAATTCTTATGTACCAAATGTAGCATAAAAAAATTATTCATTTGTAGTATTTCATCATTATAAAAAATTGAATCATAAAAGTTGAGTTCTGAAATTACAATTTTCTTTTCTTAAATTTTTATCCTAAATTTTATTTTATTTTTAGTTCATTTAAGAATCATCAAATCTTCCCAACAAATTAGTATCAAATATTACTTTTATAGCATTTATAAAGTATTTTAAAATAACGTTCAATGCACGTTCAACTTTGATTAGTTAAATAAAAAGTAAAGGAAAATTTAAGATTTCAAATGGCTTTTCGTTGTAGTATTAAAATATAATAATCTGACAAATTTAATTTATCGAAAAAATTCATCAATAAATAAAGTATAATAATAAAAATATTAATGATTTATATTTAAAGAAATAACTTATTTATCGTTATCTCATTTGTCAGATATATTATTTAAAAAATGAATATTTAAACTTGACTATCAATAAGTTATAAAAAATTTAGATTAATTGGTAGAATAAAATTTCTTCGACGACTTCCGACAGCAATTAAAGCACTGGATGTTGACATCATTGACGACATTATTGTCGATAACTCTTGATAAAGGTGCATCGGTGATCACCGATGATATCTCTATCAGTAACTTAGTTATAGTTACTAACATATTGATTTTAATCAGAATTTACGACGATAATATCATCTGCCATTATCGACAGAATTTTGCCACGGTCATTTGTTCAGTTGTTCATCATCATCATTACCATCATTGGAAAGGCTCCTCAACAATATGGCCCAAGTCCCCAAGTTGCTTGAGCCATCTTTGTTATTTTATCAAAAAAGTATATTTCACATTTTATATTATAAAAATTTTAATGATATTTTATTATCATAATTGCATGCTCAGCAATTTATGATTTTCTGTGTCTTTTGAAGAACCTGGTAGTTGCATAGCTACTATGTGCATAATATTTTTCAATTGATTTTCAAGTTTCAATCAACAAAAGATTCTTTTCACTCAACAAAAGATAGTGTAAATCCAAATGGCCAATGAACCTATCAACAAAATTGCGGAAACAGTGGGAAACATACCTCAGAAGCAACAAAGAAATTGGCCAGACAAAAGTATGTGTGGAGTACAATGGGAATGCATATGGATTAAATTGGTTACAATTTTTGGTGACCTTTGCCAAAGTTCCCCAGATGTTTCCTTGAATGTTGGAAAAACAAGTTTTGTGCAAGTTTTTTAAACTTTCTTTTTATCGTTGCAGATATACATACGTCATTATCTATTGAGACCTATCAAAAGAATAGAGCTTACAAGCTTGAAAGAGGTATCCATGGATCCATGGACGACAATGGAATAAAAGAACTTTGTGTAGACCTGTGTCATGTGTCAATATGTGAAGCCCTCATCGGTCTCTCTCTCTCTCCTCTCTTTCCCTTTTATTGACACAACATGGAATAGGTTGGACAAAAAACAACCTTAGAGATTCTCAATGAGGTTGTGGATTGTACTAAAAAGTATATCATATTGCTCCAAAATATATACATGGTAAGAAGAAAGGTGGATGATGTCTTAACACACCTTGCACTTAATTTTTTATATCTCGTATATAGACCCACAATTAGTTGAATCCATATCCCTATTGGAGATGCTCCTCTCTATCACAATTTTGCTTACCACATGTATAAATGCACATTATTGCATTGGTGATGCTCTTAGTGTTCTATTACTTGAGTATTTAAGGATTCTCTACTTTGTACGATGAAGTCATGAACCCTACTTAATGGGTTTTGATAAAGTGATAGTGGAATGTTTCTAAATTACGGTTGACATTTTAATCATATTTGATCGAATAAAAAATGATCAACCTCTGATTCGACACTGATTCTCAATTTGTGAGCCAGATTCAAAAAACCAAATGACTATCCAAACAAATTCAAAATTTGAAATGCCCCAATCCAAGCCAACCTAAATACCCGAGTCCATGACCCATAATCCCAATTGCCAATGAGAAAATTTGAGAAAATCACGCTTTTAAGTTTCCATTAACAAAATAAAGTATTATTTTTTTTTACTCACAAATAAAATATTTATGTTTTATAAAATATATTTTTATTATATGTTTTATTTTGTCCACAATCCCGTCAATTGTTGTAATGTATATTTGATTTTTTAATATTTGAAATTCAAAATACCCAATATGGGATTCTTACCATTTCAATGTTAGTCGGAGAGAGAAACACTTATTCTTTTTATTACGGCGATGGAAGGATCTCCAAGATCCTCCAGTCAATCTCCTAATTATAGCAACTAGATTACATTGTATATGTTGCCTTGTACTAAAATATTCTTACCTTATTATCTGTTGTAACATTCCTATATATTGATACTACAACCACCGACTATACAGTGGTGACTTATCAAACCCTTTCATGGTATCAGAGCATCAACAAATATTCACATCCATCAATCATATGGCCTCCGTCACTCTCTCTCTCTCTCTCTCTCTCTCTCTCTCTCTCTCTCTCTCTCTCTCTCTCTCTCTCAAATACCATGGTACATCTCCTAACCGTCAAGTTGTCGTCTTCGAACTACCTTTTCTGGCGCAGTCAAGCGTTGCCATTATTGCAGTGCCAAAACCTTCTCGGCTATGTAGATGGCTCTCTGAAATCTCCTCCTGCCACTATCGGCTCCGGTGAAACCGCTACAACAAATCCCAAATCCATTGAATGGAAGCAAACTGATTAGCTTGTCCTCAGCCTACTCCTCGCCTCATTAACTGAAGAAGCCCTGTCCACTGTCGTTGGATTGAGCACCTCACATGAAGTATGGACCACTTTGGAGACTACCTTCAGCCATTATTCCAAATCTCGGGAGCTGTGCCTAAAAGATGAATTACAGCACATGAAGAAAAACACTTGGACCATGGCTGAATACTCCTGCGAGTTCAAGTCGGTTTGTGATCAACTCACTGACATGGGCCGGTTAGTTGATGATTTGGATAAAATACACTGGTTTTTACGAGGACTTGGCCGTGCCTTTTCAGCATTTTCTACCACGCAGCTATCAATTACACCTCTTCCACCCTTCACTACTCTTGTTCCTATGGAAGAAGGTTATGAAAACTTTGTGAAATCTCTGGAGACACCTACCACTGGACATACTTCTGCCACCTTTATAGCCTCTCATGGAACCGAGTCTGGTTGTGGCGGTGGTCGCTTCTTTTGTAGAGGCCGTGGCAATAGCAGCGGTCGTAACCAACGCAGCCTCCCCATTCGTTGTCAAATCTATCGTGAGGAAGGACATTATGCCACCTTCTGTCGTGACTGCTATCCTCAGTCCTCCAACACTGCAAATCTTGTTGAAGCCTTCACTTCCTGCTCTCTTAATGACAGTGAGGAACCCGATTGGTATACAGATACTGGAGCCATGATACATATGACTAGTGATGTCTCCCAGTTGCACAAGTCTGACAAGTATACTGGTAAGGATCGGGTTATTGTTGGTAATGGTGCCTCTCTTCCCATTTCTCATATCGGTACCACCTCTTCTATCCCTTCTCTCACTTTAAAAGATATCCTAGTCGTGCCCGGCTTAACCAAAAATTTGATATCCATTAGCAAACTAACCACTGATTTTCCTTTCTTCGTCACATTCACTAATGATTGCTTTGTTATACATAATCAAGTCACAAGAAGGGTAGTGGCAACCGGGCGACGTGAAAATGGCCTCTATGTGCTCAAGCGCGGACATCACTCTTTAATTTTCTGTTTTTTCTAATAATTGTCCTTGAGCTTCATTTGATGTTTGGCATGCTCGCTTAGGCCATGTATCACACTCTATTATTTCTCTATTGAATAAAAATCGTCAATTAAGTGTGACTTCTTTGCTCCTGACTCCCTCTATTTGCTCTAGTTGTCAACTTGCGAAAAGTCATAGACTCCCATTTCAACCAAATGAAAAATGAACTTCTCATGTTTTGAATTTAATTCATTGTGATTTATGGGGTTCATCCCCCGTTCCCTCTAATTTGGGCTATAAATATTATGTTATATTTATTGACGATTATTCCCGATTCATGTGGTTTTACCCTCTAAAATTCAAATCCGACTTTTATCCCACTTTTCTTAAATTTGTCGAAAATCAATTTTCGGCTACAATCAAAGCTTTTCAAAGTGATGGGGGAACGGAATTTACAAATCACCTCTTTCGGGATCACCTTTCCCCCCGTGGCATACATCATCAAATGTCTTGTCCTTATACACCCACCCAAAGAGGTCGCGCCGAGCACAAACACCGTCACTTAATGGAAACTGGTCTTGCCATGCTTTTTCACTCACATGTCCCTCTTAAATTTTAGGTTGATGCCTTCAGCACCGCCGCATTCATCATCAATCGGTTGCCGACACTTACTCTTAATGGTCTGTCCCCCTTTGAGTTGGTTTTTGGTAAGACTCCCGCTTACTCTACTTTTCACTCATTTGGCTGTCTAGTATTTCCATACTTACATGATTATGCATCCTACAAATTAGCTCCTCGTAGTCGCCTTTGTGTTTTTCTTGGTTATAGTATGTCTCATAGAGGCTATCGTTGTCTTGATCGTTCCACCAATCATGTTTTTATCTCCAGGCATGCAGTTTTTGATGAACTCAAGTACCCTTTTCAGGGAACTCCCTGCCCTACGTCCGTGCCTATCTCTTCCATTAGTGCGTTTCTTGAACCCATAGCTATCACGGATGCCCCATTTCCAACTCCACCTGATCCCATACCACCTCCTTGTCATTCATGTTCTAATGATGTTTTTACTAGTTTTGTGCCTATGTCTATTTTGCAGGACGCTGATGATGTCCCTGTTATTCCTCCAGTGCATGGCTCCTCTCATGCTTCCGAGCCATATCCGGCCAATCGCTCTTCTGCCACTGGTGTGTACTCGAATCAGTCACCTCCACTTGGCACCCATCTAATGAAAACTCGTGCCAAATTCTGTATTTTCAAGCCTTTCCACCGCTCTCATGTGTGCATGGTTCCCAACTCCAGCCTCCTTGAATCTTTTCTCACCATGCACGAACCTAAAGGCTTCAAGTCTGCTGCTAAACATTCTGGATGGATTGCAGCCATGGATGAAGAAATTAGGGCCCTTTACACCAATCATACATGGGACTTGGTCCCCAAACTTCCCAACACCAATATTGTGGGCTCTAAATGGGTTTTCTGCATCAAATACCTATCTGATGGAAATGTGGATCATCTTAAAGCCCGTCTGGTTGCCAAGGGCTACACGCAACAACCTGACCTCGACTTCACTGATACGTTTAGTCCTGTTGTCAAAGCTTCCACTGTCCAGGTTGTCTTATCCTTGGCCGTTTATAACAATTGGCCTCTTCGGCAACTTGATGTTAAGAATGCTTTTCTTAATGGGTTCCTGCAGGAAGAGGTTTATATGGATTAGTCGCCTGGCTATGTTGATTCTAAACATCCCACACATGTTTGCCGCCTCCGTCGGGCCCTCTATGGTCTCAAACAGGTGCCAAGAGCTTGGTTTCATCACTTCAACTCTTTTCTCTTGGATATTGGCTTCGTTTGTAGTCAAGCTGATTCCTCATTATTTGTTCTTTCCAAGGGTACTGCCTTAATTTACCTATTACTCTGCGTTGATGACATTGTCGTAACTGGGAACGACTCGGCTCTCCTTTATGGTTTTATTCACCGGCTGACTAAAGAATTTTCCACTAAAGATCTTGGTTCTTTGAATTATTTTCTGGGTTTGGAAGCTCATCGCACGCCTTGTGGCCTCTTTCTTAGCCAAGCCAAGTATGCTCATGATATCCTACAGCGTGCCCAGTTGGTTTACTCCAAACCTGTTTGTACTCCCATGGTGGTCGCTTAGCATCTTTCCACAGATGGCCTTGACTTTGATGATCCACACCTCTATCGGTCCCTTGTGGGAGCTCTCTAATATCTCACTATCACTCGGCCGGACATTACTCATGCCGTTAGTACCGTTAATCAATTTATGCACAAGCCCTCTATCTCTCACTTTCTGGCAGTAAAACAGTTGCTACGATATATCAAGGACACCCCTTGCTTTGGTTTATCCTTCACCTCGTCTTCATCTCCAGCACTCACAGCTTATTCCGACGCTGAATGAGCGGGTTGCCCAGATATACATCGCTCCATTTCTGGTTATGCAATCTATCTTGGTAACAATCTAGTATCGTGGAGCTCCAAGAAGCAGCCAACAGTATCACGCTTCAGCTATGAATTTGAATATCGGGCTCTAGCACTCACGACCTCTAAGTTAAATGGCTACAGCATCTTCTTCGTGATCTTTGTGTCTCTCATTCACCTCCTCCTGTCATATTTTGTGACAATCAAAGTTCCATATTTCTTGTTGTTAATTCGGTCTCTCACAAGCGCTCCAAGCACATTGATTTGGATTATCATTTTGTGCGTGAACTAGTGGCCTCTGGTGAGCTCAAGGTTCGATACGTTTCCACTCATTTACAACTTGCTGACATATTCACCAAAAGCCTTGGCAGACCTACCTTCATCTTTCTCCGTTCTAAGCTCCGCGTTCGTGACTCCGATACGCTAAGCTTGCTGGGGGGGAGGGGTATTACGGCTATGGAAGGATCTCCAAGATCTTCCAGTCAATCTCCTAATTATAGCAACTAGATTACATTGTATATGTTGTCTTGTACTAAAAATTCTTACCTTATTATCTGTTGTAGTTTTGATGACTCAGGAACCCGCAGCAGCTACTGGCGGAGCCCGACCACTCTTAGAGCGGGGTCCGACCACCAGTGCGTACTGGGTAAACCTGAGGCCTGATGCAATACCCGCAAACCACACCAGGCGGGTAAATCTCCCCCAAGGAGAAGGCGGATCACTTTTCTTTCTTCAGCTCATTGTGAGAGGTCACATACATAAACTATAGAGATCATAATGCAGTATTTTATTTTACACATCACATATATTATCGGCCAAATTTTTGCATGTCACATGAATACAATTACATTAATAAAGAGGTAACAATTTCACATGTCACTATTGACATATTTTGTAAATAATATAAACAGCAAAACAATTTCATTGGTAAAATTATTGATCACTTTTCCTATGTGCTTAGATATCAAGTGGTCACATATAACTTTTAGGATAAAACTATTTGTACACCTTATGGTTTACCAAATAGCTTACACCCCTCTCACATGGAAAGGGATCCACAAATATTTTATTATGCGTGGACCCCCCTTCATGTGAGGGGGGTGTAAGAGATTGTGTAATGTATTATGTACGTGTAGACTAACCCTAACTTTTAATATGAATCTTATATCGTTCACAGTGAACAAGGCAAATATATAGTCACAAAACTGTAGTAAAAAATTATTAAAAATAAATAAAAATACAAACATACCTTTATGAATTTCAAAAACCTCAATACCGTGGCATGCAAAATGGTGATTATGATCTATTGCGACTGGGAAACATGTGAAGGAAATTATGAATCCATGGAACCAATATTTATTCTTTTCTTATTCTTAGAAACGTTAAAATAGGGAAGCCAATAACTGTAAGCAGATTTATGGGGAGGGGATATAATTTGAGAGAGAAATCAGTAATCCTTCAATAATCACCAATACATAACACGTTATTTTCTTATTTAAATCAATTATTATTTATTTTCATATAAAAAAAGCTTGAATTATGAAAAGTTTCTCAAACTTTGATATTTTTAGAAATATAATTTTAAACTATGTTACGTTTTTTGCCATTTGCCGATTCCCATCCCCGCTCCAATTGGTCCATAGCAACTCTAATTCCAAACCTAATCCAGTATGCTGTTCATAGTGAAAACTACCGGTAGTCGTTATAAGTGGCATACACATGATAATTTTTTATTGCCTTATGTATCAAATAACAAATTGCTATGTGTAGGCTACGTAGGGTGATTGCCGATAATCTTTACTATAAATAACATTATTCCGAGTGGGGTGTCCATTGGAAAGGTAAGGATTAGAAAATTTTATTTAAAGTTACAAAAGCTTCAAAATAAAGCAGTCTCTTGGAAAAGCAAGGCAACACAATACAATGTGTATCGTCCAAATTCTGGATTTATTGTCTCAGAATTATGTGATGTGTCAAATCAAAACATCGTCTTAGATTATATTAAAACATTTTTAAAGAATGGCTTTGTATGTAAGTCCCACAAATTCTTCATGTTTTTCTATCATTTGATGTTTAACTGATCTTTTTATATATCTTATCCATTAGACATATCTATCTTTACTAAACATCGACTTGATATTTATCGTGTTGATTAATACTATGGTTATTAATATTCATGATTCAATTTTCAATTTTCATAGATAAAAATATGGAAGTGAAAATCATATACATCTTTATAGATTTATCCTTGAAGTAGATATGAAAAATAGATTAATCTGATGTGTGGCCGTGTCATGAACCAGCCCAATCACCATCCCGATCCTATTAATTTAAGAATAGCAAGACTGTACTCAGTAATTAAAGAATATGGCAACTATTGGAGATCAATAGACTCTACATTGAGGACAAGTTTGTTTTCCAAATTTCAAAGCATACTTTTATTTTGCTCTTTATTTTTCAAAAAATAAACTAAAATAAAAGGCCATGGTGCTAGTATGACTCTCGAGTCTTCTCTTTAAGGGTGCCAACTTGTGAGGAGCTTTGCCATATGGCTTGACAGTTGACACCCCTCCTAAATTGTTTCTTTCAAGACTAAAATAAACCAGAACAAACAAGTTGTGGGCCACTCCAAAAAGAATCGTAAATTTGATAGACCTCTATTCAAAAATGTGTGTGAGAGAGTTCCATACGTCCAGAAAAGGAGTCATGAGCACGATTCTGATAACCGTAACCAAAATTATGGTCAAAATACCAAAACACGCCTCAATTACCAAAATATGACGATTACTTGCCATATTTGCGTCGATCTGTCAACTTGTGATATTTTAGAGCCATTAACATGTTATCTGACAACTCAACATCCGACTATACACATTAAAAATTGTATTGATTAGACATTGATGCATGAATTATTGCATAAAATATATAGAACATTTTATTTTGGTGTAAAAAAACTAAAAGATGCATTATTTAGGGACATGGGCACACACCACCAATTATCCTACTGCTCCCATTGAAAAGGAATACCTTTTCTTCTGAATTTGACACCACCACTTGGTAAATAGGATACATAGAATGTACACGACACACTCTCCACCACTATACTTTGATATGGAATGAGATTTTGACACATAAAAGGCATAGAACCAGCACTTCTTCCTTTTTCTTTAGATTTTGCCGGAAAAGAAGATATACCATATATATGATGCTGTCACAAGATGAAGAGAGAGGATCGGGTTGGTTTCGAATTCTATGAATTTGTAGCTAACAGATGGCTGACTATCGTGAAGCGGAAAAGGTTAAAACGTTTTCAATTCGAACACGTTTTGAAAATTGAAGTTCTTAAAAAAGTTTTAAAAATGTGAGTGACGATCCATAGAGACATGGAAAAGTTAACGTTTGCAATTTGAATACCTTTTGAAAATTGATATTATTATAATGTTTTGAAAATTTAAAAATAGAATTATTTATTTTTTTTATTTTATTTTTTGGTTGACAGGACAATCCACAACCGTTACCCTTCGAGTGCGCACTAGGTAAACTTTCGAGTTGACGCAATAGCCTGCAAATCACGCAAGCCAGATTAATCGCACTAGGCAAGTCAGGTGCGACAGACTCGACCGAGAATTATTTATTTCTTGATTGTGGAATTCATTGAGAAATAAGAATTATGTTATCAATCATCAACTTTGGGGTTGTCCACCTAATCAAAGTAGATTTGTAATAAATGAAATGGTTATTACATATAATTTCTTCAGAGTAATTTGCGAGATCATCCACATTTTTCCTGGTATAAAGGAAAAAGGTATAGCTAATTAGTATATGATTCGAAAATTTAAAGGAAACTTTACCGAAACTTAAGGAGAAGTTTGAATTAACTATAGGATTGTTTAACAATTTTTTATTTATTTATAAATTTTGATAAAATTGTTAAAATATAAGGTTGAAAAAGTAGAAAACAGCAAGGATCTCATGAAATGAGTAATTAAAATTAATTATTGACTTTGAAATCAATTTTTTTTAACAACTTTTTAAGCTTTTCTCGAACAAACACTTAATAATGGACATTAGATTAAAAATTTCATGAATAAAATTTAGTTGGACTAATTTTGTAAAAATGTATAAAAACAAATGGTAAATTGAGAATTAAATTAAAAGTTAAGGTGTAAAAATGAATTTATTTCCAATGAAATAAAGAAAATAAAAATTTAAATAGCTGAGCTGCGCAAATAATTGTTCCTATAAGTCGGGATTAAAATGACATTTATTTTCTCATAAATTTACAACTGTCGTCATCACTATCCATGCATGAAGTCTTTTCTCCTTTTCCTTTTTCTGTAGTACAATGAATCGAATGTGAGAGATATCAGATAGACAACAATATTTGGAGATTGTACAATATGACAATACCTCATTGTACAATAAAGCAGGAACAAAAATTCGATATAATGACTTTAATCTGCCTTTTCACCTCCATAAAAGGAAAAAAAAAAATAAATTAATTGCGCATAGAGGATTGTTATAATTTTTATTTTATTTGAAATATAATTAAACATTACCTAATTTTTATCTGTTGTTAGTAACAAAAGCAAACATGTATTCTTTGTAAACCTTCTGCAGAGCCGATCCTGTGATTTTCGAAACTTGAAACGAATTTCTTAAATTAGGCCCTCAAGGAGAGAAAACAAAGTTTTCCTTTTACAGATTACAGTGTATACTTAATAAAAAAAATAATATTATTTGAGCCAAAAAAGACGCCCTCATATTTTTGGTCTGAGACGACGATCTCATCTGTCTCTATGCAGATCCGACCATGACCTTAGACATGTCAAAACGGGCGGGCGGGCGGGCGGGCGACCGCACACTAAAAAACTCGTGCACAGCTCGCTATAAAAAAGCTCGCGTTATGCGGGCTTACCAAAAAATTTAGGGGATGTTCTCTTCGTATTTCAGTTTTATGTTTTGAGTTTTGAATTCGTTTTGTATTTTGTGTTTTGGGTGTCCATTTTGAGATTGTTGAAAACTCGTTCTTTTTGTAGTTTGGAAAAAAATATTTTTCAACCCGTGTTTTTTGAGTTTTGGCAAATTTGTGAAGAAAACAGCCAAAACGTAAAAAAATTGTTTTCTGTTTTCTTCACAAAATTTTCAACCGCTTTCAAAAACTCGTTAAATAACCTGACTCGGACCGCAAAACCCGCATGGCCGGGTCATGAACCGGCCGACTCTGTTTTTAAAAATTGTCACTTAAAAAATAAATGGTAAATTTTTTTTTTAAAAAAAAAAAGAGGCCCGCGGTCGTTTTCCAAAACCCGGCCCGGACCGGTAAAAATATATTAAGCACGTGATTCGGCCCGCTCGATTCACGGGCCGGTTCACCTTCGGGCGGGCCTAGACGGACCGGTCTAGTCCGATCCGTCTATCTTGACACCTCTACCTGACCTTCTGAAGTACATATTATCATTATTCACACAATTAACTGTATCGAAAATCAACCATTTAAACGATTGAGCCAGTTCACCTTAGAAAATTAAACCGTGAAAGATGCATTATATGCATTTAATCAAATTTTGTATCAACACACTCTCCCTCCACGTGCGCATGAAATTCAATATTTATTTAAAAGTTCGACACATATAACATAATTTTTACAAATAAGCAGTAACATAAATTGAAACTAGATCTTTAACCTACTCTAGCTAATATAATGTTTATTATCTCCTCTAGAAGCTTAATTTTCATAGGAAAACTTCATATATTCATTTACAATTTATTTTGAACAAAATATTAATAATATTTTAACACTTTGCATGCTTAAAGCATTTTACGAGGTCTGTAGACCCTTTCTAAACACGTAGTCTTTCGTAAGTTTTCATACTGCAGCCTACTTAAAATATTTCCTAATATTTATTTTTCAATAATAAATTTGTAAAGGTGTGTGCCAATTAGTACAACACGTGGTAAAGGAAAAAGAAAGTTGAGCCTCTTAATAATTCTCGTATGCATATTGCCTAGCTAACACTACAAATACAGTTGGCTGCCTACATTCCCTAGTAGGATTTTTTTTTTTTTTTTTTGGTTTACGCCCCATTACTGGCGTCCCCACCTACCCTATCCTGAGCCTTGGTGAAGAAGGTAAATCGCAGGTTATGCCTCCAAGGGTACAGGGTGGAAGGCTACTTGTACACTTGCACTTACCCAAGAGTCAAATCCATATTTCAGGTTTCGAACTCTTGATGCGGTAGTCTCAAGCAAAGTTGGATTTTTCCACCTTCCCCTTTTACCACTTGGAGATGTGCCTGGGGGCATCATTCCTCTTCCTCTTCGACGTCGACATCGACATCGTATGGACGAAAGTCCCTAGTAGGATTCTTGCAGCTATATGTGTCATTGCATTAACCATTTCTCGTGCATTCTACTTTGAAATCCTTCCTCTGCAGGCGAGCCAACGATTAACTATCCCAATAACAAGAGCATTTCTTCTTCTTCATTCCACTGTGTTTGTTTCTTTTTCTCGAATGAAATGATGCCTCTTGAGCAAGAAATCAATGGAGGTGCAGCTAATGCTCTAGTCTGTAATGGAACCAATAATATTTCTGTGCACGTCGAGTCACCAGGTTCAACCAGTAATGTAAGCCCATGTTCAGATGATCAAATACCAGAACAAAATCATGCTACTACAGTTAGATTTTCTGTTCTACGTGAATCCTTGCGGCCTATCACCCTTAAGGTACGTAGTAGTCCACTGTTATATTCAATCATCTCATCTAAAAAGTTGAACTATAGAGAAGAGACGAGCATATTGATTTAAATTGTGTCTTCAACAAACATTTTCAAGTTTAAGCTGTTAGAGAGGTGACAATATTTCATGATATGACTCAAAATTAAACCCATGACATTTTTTCTAATAAACGTGGTTTGGTCTTTCTTTTCTATTTGTAATTTTGTTATTATTTTTGTGCAGTTTGAAGAAGTTTCATACACCATTGAGTTACGAAATAATGGAGCAAATTGCTTTTCTTCACCTCAATCCAAGGTCAAACGTAATATACTCAATGGTGTTAGTGGTGTTGTTAGACCTGGTGAACTTCTGTCCATGCTCGGCCCGTCAGGGAGTGGCAAAACCACTCTTCTAACAGCCTTAGCCGGCCGGTTACCGGGAAAGATCTCCGGTTCGATTACATACAATGGACTCCCTTTTTCAAGCTCGACTAAGCGAAAAACTGGGTTCGTTACACAAGATGATGTCCTATATCCCCACCTGACGGTTCTGGAAACCCTAACGTATGCTGCTTTGTTGAGGCTACCAAATAAGCTCACTAGAAAAGAGAAAATTGAACATGTTGAATTAATTATCATGGAACTAGGATTGAAAACTTGTAGAAATAGTATGATTGGTGGGACTCTATTTAGGGGAATATCAGGTGGGGAGAGAAAAAGGGTTAGTATTGGGCAAGAAATGCTAGTGAATCCAAGCCTTTTGTTATTGGATGAGCCCACCTCCGGGCTGGACTCCACCGCAGCTCGACGGATTGTTGCCACACTCAGGCGGCTGGCGTGCGGTGGCCGGACGGTTATCACCACCATTCATCAGCCTTCTTGTAGTTTGTACATGATGTTTGATAAGGTGATAGTGTTATCAGAAGGGTGTCCAATTTACAGTGGCAGTATCCACAAAGTGATGGACTATTTTGCCTCAATTGGGTACAAGCCCTGGTTTAATTTCATGAATCCTGCTGATTTTCTTCTGGATCTTGCTAATGGTACGAAATATTCTTCTTAATACCTATTTTTGTTAATTACTGTACAAAAATAACTACATTTTCACTTCATAGCTGCAAAAAAATCCTGCCTAAATATAGATAGTTTCCTTTAATAATATTTATTTATTGTCAGAGTTTGAAGAAATATGAGCTTATACTAAAAATCTTATTCTTGCCAGCTAAAATGGGATAATTTTGGTTCTTGAAACCTCTGACTCTAACCCCCCCCCCCCCCCCCCCCCCCCCCCCCCCCCCCCCAAAGTTTTGATATGACGTAGAATATATTCTACATTATGGGACATTAGAAATGAAAATATCTTATCTAATCTTCTGCTAATGCTATTCAGTCCTTTTGGTAAATATGTTTTGCTGATAATATTAATGAATAATGATCATCTTCTTACCCCACCCCACGCCACCCTACCCCATCCCAGATTGCTTCATATGATTTTGAATAGCTTAACATGGTCCCTCAAAAGCTGAATCCCTAATAAAGCAAAGCAAAGACAAATAATGACCTATATGCATCACACACGTATCTATTTAACTAGTCAAAAGTATAAACTATTCTTCTGCCCGCACCTTTTATTTTATGAGCTTTGACTAATTAAAGTTCCAACTTTTAATTAAGCTTTTACTTTTCTTGGTCCCAGTATATCTGCTATTGTTTCAGATATCTAAATAATAAAAAATACATTTATTTCTTAGTACTTTCTTTGATAATATTCAATAATACAAATGCATATATCTATATTTTGCGCTCGGGAAAATGTTTGAAAAATCCCAGTGTTATCAAGTCTTGAGATTTTATCTTAAAAATTTTTTAACTCTTATATATTGTTGTTTTGATTTTTAAGTGACGAGAAATTTTACTTCAACAGGTGTCACTCTTGAGACAAGGCAGGATGATCAAATGGAGTTTCATGGAAGCCATGATGGGCATAATTCAACAAAACAATTCATTATATCATGTTACAAAAAGAACCTGCTTCCAATTCTTAAAGAAGAAATTCAAAGAGCATCTCAAGATGAAATTCGTCCTGGAAAATCATTGTCATCAAGAAGTATATATCAAAATCTTCTGCCTCTATGCAATGCATTTGCCTAAAATTTTTTAAGTGACTTTTTGCTGGCATAGAGCTGCATTAAGTTATTATATTCTTTTTTTATGGGATAATAATTAAAATTTCGTTTCTCTTGATAATTATCAGGTTCTGAAAGTCAATGGACGAACAGTTGGTGGTTGCAATTCAAGGTGTTATTAAGCAGAGGACTAAAGGAAAGAAAACACGAGTCATTTTCAGGACTAAGAATTTTCCAAGTGCTGTCTGTTTCAATTATTTCTGGACTTTTATGGTGGCATTCAGATGCTAATCATATACAAGATCAGGTAAATATACAGTACCTCAAATTGGCCTATTTTAGTTATCTTCGTGGGATTGCTATTTTTTATTTTTATTTTTTGTAAAAAAAAATAAGCATTATATAACTGATAAATATAAAAAAAGGTAAAAACGGCATAAACAATTCATGGAAAATTTGAAAATATCATAGAAATTACAAACATTTTTTTTTTAATATTTAGCAATGTGAAAAAATGCATTTACGTAACGAATGAAATTAAAGTTAACAAATATAAATTTACCATTAGCGCTTGGGTTTTGCTCGGCTCAATTGATAATTCTAGTTATCGGTTGCCTGAGATTATCAATATTTAGTGTTGATTCTCCATCTTTAAAAATTTAACATTTGAAGCAATTCATATAAAAGTTCCAGTTTTTAGAAAACGAATTAAATGGAACTTTTAAGCAAATAATTTCAGTTTTAATTAAATGCCTCGTACATGCATAATTTTTATAGATGGGAATGATGAGAATAAAACTCAACTCTTTTTGTCGAACCGAATAACATGTTGAACTTTCTAATTTAAAAGTGTTAACTTTTAAAAAGATGACATATATTTTAGTTATTTACATTTAATCTTCAACGTGTTTCCTAACGGGCACGTCAAATTTATTTTTTTAATCAAGTACATGAAGCATTCGTATTTCTTATAAATGTTGATGAGGAGACTTAAGCTCATGTCCCTAATCATTTTGACACCATATTATATACCTACATCATCTAAAACTAAATTTTTAGAGTTGGGAACATATTTATCTAAATTTAATTTTCAAGAAAATATTGGACAGGTGGGATTGCTCTTTTTCTTGTCAATATTCTGGGGCTTCTTCCCTCTTTTCAATGCTGTTTTCACCTTCCCACAAGAAAGGCCAATGCTCACAAGAGAACTCTCCTCGGGCATGTACCGTCTCTCATCATATTACTTTGCAAGAATCGCGGGCGACTTACCAATGGAGCTTGTACTTCCTACCATATTCATTACAATCACATACTGGATGAGTGGCCTCAAACCATTGTTTGTAACTTTCCTGCTAACCCTTTCCACGATTCTCTTCAATGTTCTAGTTTCTCAGGGCCTCGGCCTTGCCCTCGGTGCAGTTTTAATGGACCTAAAGCAGGCGACAACCTTGTCTTCAGTACTGATTCTGGTGTTTTTACTTGCCAGTGGATATTACATTCAACATATGCCACCTTTTATTAACTGGTTAAAGTATTTTTCTTTTTGCCATTACTGTTATAAGTTTCTCGTAGTTGTGCAGTACTCCAAGAATGAAGTTTATGAATGTGGCTTGGGAGGCAAAGAGTGCAGGGTTCAAGATTTTCCAGCCATAAAGTATCTTGGTATTGATAATATGGCGTTGGATATGGCTGCTCTGATTGTAATGTTGGTTGGATATAGGGTTTTGGCTTATGTAGCTTTAAGGTTCGGGCAACCTCACTGACTGATTAATTTGTGGTATAATTGATTACTGCCTAAACGTAAGCAGATTCTTTATTGATATTTGATTATCGACAAAAAAAATCTTTCTAATTTCATTATTAATTTAATTTACTATTCTATTCTATTCTATTGATCGGACCGAGTTGGACCATCTCTTTGCCTACTTGCACTTCATATTTGACAAATTACTTTAAACTTATCCCTTGTTTGGTACCCATTAATATTCTCTCTCTCTCTCTCTCTCTCTCTCAATCCAAATTTTTTCTTCTTATTTTTAACCACACATTCTCATCAAAACATTATTCCAAAATGCATTTTGATGGAAAAAAATAGTACTTAATATATAGTCAGAGGGATTCAACGTATTTAAAATAAAATAGCTCATTTATACTCAAAGGGAAAGAGGCACAACTATTCATATTGAAAAATCAAATACTAAAGAAAGATATAAATATAATATTTATCGAATATTATTCAAACGTTTAGACTCAATTACTCCTAGAGGTATATTATGAGGAATTATCAATAAAAAGAATCAAGTCATTAATTATTGTTCCAGAAATTTAATCCAATTAAACCCTAAGTGTCACCCAATCAATATAGACCGAATGCAATAAAGTAAATGAACACCAAATATGATAACGAAGGAAAACCAATTGAGTAACTCTTCATGGGGATCAAAAACCTTCAGGCAAACCTTACCAAAATGATTCACTAGAAAAAATAACTTACAGTTGATCTAAACCATCCAAGTAGACTCTGGCCATCCACATGTAAATCATCGAAAAACCTCTTTGATTGTACAACTTGCACTTTCCAAAATTGTGGACTCCTTTTCCCTCTGTGTGGATCACTAAGACTGAAGCTCATACCAACACTTGGAACTCCAATTGTCTCTTTCCAACTTCAGAATTTTGAAAGTTTATTGATGAAGGTAAATATTTTTTGTGTTTAATCTTTTGATTTTTAGTATTTTGATCTTTGATTGAGCAAGAGAACAAAGGAATCAATGTTTAATCTTTGTAGAATATTCTCTTGAATGAAATAAAGGCACAATCAATAATACATGATGTTTGAAAATTTGGAATATGAAGTTTTGATCTTGTGGTTGAATCAAGAGATCTTTTGGATGTATAATTGATGTTCAATAATATGATCTCTATTATAAAATAATGATTCAACACACTTGGGGACGAAATTTAGCTTGGGTATATATAGTAAGCAGTGTTTGAGATTCAATAGAATTGAAAAAAGTTTGTAAAATGTGAACATGGCCTTTTTTTTTTTTTTTTTTTTTTTTTGCGATAAATACGTCGGTTCAGCATCAGGTTGGCACTTGTTGAGCGATAAGACCTCAGCTCAAGTGTCAAGGAGACGACTAGCGAGCGACTGTGTTCCTATTTTCAGCCTCGAGTGCTCGTCTGGCAGGTAGCGAGCGATTTTGTGATAACTTTTTCTCATTGGTCTATCTTTGACTTCTTTGACTCCTTCAAGACCTATACTACCAACCTTCAACTCTTTTACTTTAAGGATCCGTTTGATAGCAAGAGTGGAATTTGGGTGGAAATTAATTGAATTGCTTAGAATTGTTTTACCGGGAATTGAATTAAATGTGTTTGATTGGTATAATTTTTCACTTTTCTATTATAATACGTTTGACTTTGTTTTTATGCAAATTGTCAATTAAATGAATAAAGTTTTTTACCATTGGGGACAAAATATGTTTAGATTGCCAAAAAAAAAATTAAAAAATTAAAAAAATAAAAATTTATTTTTTATTTTTACGTTTGACTTTGTTTTGCATGGAATTTGTCAATTAAAGGGATAATTTTTTTTACACTTTATCCTAAAATTTGTTTCTATTGTTAAAAAAAAAAAAAAAAAAAAGGTGGAAACCAATTCCCACTATATAGCAAGTCATTGAATTCCACGGAATCACGCTTCAAGTGGTTGTACCTTGGAATTGGGTGGAAACAAATTCCATGGAAAAAAAAAAGCTATCAAACAGCGCAAAAGTGGAAGTTTCGAATTCCTAGGAAAATTTTCGTCTATCAAACGGAGCCTAATTATAACTCAATAACTATGATTTTAGATACGAAAATTGCCAATTACAAATTTGGACCTAACAAACTCCTTATTTGATATTCCGTGACCAAATAATTTATTTCAAAATCAAAATCAACGCACCCTAAATCTATCTACAAGAATAAATGGATTTAGAATGATTTTGAAGAGGTTTTGTAATAGATTTTATATAATCCTCAATCCAAAAGTGATATAGGATACAATATCGATGTCCGAAGGATCTTATTTATAGAGGATGAGGGATTGTAGGTGAAGTGATGCGCACCAAATATCGCAACTTTATAAAGTGAAGCATGGTTTCTTGTCACTAGCCTGTCGCTGGCTCTCGTTTGAGAGCCAGAGTCAAAAATTTTAACAGAGATTTTTTGCCTACCTGTCGCTCGAGCGATGGGGAGCGATAGACAAGCAATGGAGTTAGGCAAAAAGTCACACCAGTTTTCCTCTATTTTCTTCCAACTTTGGACTACAATTTCTCAATCATTCAGATTTGGTTTTGAGATTCCAAATATACTAGATGATCTAATTAATGAGTAGAACAAGTCAGTCTATTTACATTTGTAATTTGACTATCGTATCAAATCCGAATATTTGACCGAAGTTGACACGAATATCAGTTTTTCACTTTTAAACTTAACCAAAATTTTCTCAATTTTAAACCAATTTCCAACTGATTATGTGGGAAATAGATGAATTTGTTAATGGCAATAACTCAAAGGTGAATTATTTGTTTAAACCACTAATGAACTAGTAAAATTTGATAGAAAATAGAAATATACTAATATGATTTTTGTGGTCATTGATTGGATCTCTTGGTAATTGATTTCACTTAGATAGGTTTCAGCTTAGAGATACAATGTATAAACTTATTTAAGTAGAATTAATTTTCCTCGAGAGAGAGGTTATCAATTAAATTAAAGAGATTTGACACGATACACTTATAAAATATTATTAAAAAAAAAAAAAACTATGGTAAGATTGTCAGACAAAAAATTTCTTATCAAGTTAACTTTAAAACCCGTATTTTGGATTAATCACCATTACTGAATTGAATTTACTTTTAGTAAAATTAATTGTTAGGTAAATAATTTCCATGGGATCGTTCTATATATCATTCATCATTGTATTTTATTTTTCGAGTCCTCGATTGAATTTAGATTTAGTAAAATTAATTGTTAGATAAATAGTTTTAGTGGAATCGCTCTATATATCAGTCATCATTATCGCAGCGGAAAACACTCAAGAAACCTTTGATTCGGGCTCAGAAATCAACCAAACGAACACCACATGACTCAACTCGACCCAAGACTTCACCTTCACTTTGGTTGCTCCAAGTCTTCTCTCAAACCCCACAAAGAGGAATGGATGGTGGTGGTACTTTGCAAGTCACAAAGGCAAGGGAAGAAGAAGAGAACAAAGGTTGACACACAACACTTCTCATATGGCTGGTCTCTCTCTCTCTCGGCTCTCCCCTCTCTTGCATTACACACACACCCACACACCATAAAAACGGCTGGGAAGAGGTAAAGAATATATAGCCATAGGTTAGATACAAAAACTTGGGCCAAAGACTTTCTTCTTTCCAAATGGGTTAAGACCAAGTAGCCCAACTAACCAAACAAAATGGGCTACCAATTAATCCACAACCTACAATCTAATAACTCAATTACTACTTGGACCATCCACAAGTGTAGGTTATTTCCGAGTCGAGTTAAGTCTATGGTGTCGATATTATCCGACATCTGTTTTTCATCATCGCCCGGATTATTGGATATCAAAAAATCCAACAATTATATTTTGTTTTTTTGAGTCCATACAGTTGCTGATATTTTATGAATAAGATCTTGACTTTTTAAAATTATTATATGTTTACTCTTGTATTTCTATTTTGAAGTATAATTTTTAGTTAGATTTGAGATTTGACAATGAAATATGTACCAATGTCCGTCGATTGAACCAATTACCTATTGAAGTATGGCTCTCAATGACATAACTCTCACAAAATGTCACTTGCCCTCTAATTTAAAAACAAAATGAGAATTTTTTTATTGGCACAACAATATATTAGGTAACGACCCACATGTAGCCTCTTTTTACTCAATAACTACCAATGCATGTGACCTCTGAAATTCTTTAACAACAACCGTTGACCTTACTTTTTGTAAGGATGGCATTGTCAACAGATCCCAACTCTTCCAGCATCCACGCAAGCTTTGGTCTTGTACACTAGGAAAATCGTTAGAGCCTACGGCCAAACTCCGACGTTGGGGGAGGCGATTGTAGACACTTTGACCATCAAACCAGTGGGGTGAAATATATAATTAGGTGTGGGACAAGTTTGTAACACTGTAAAAGAGGTTCAGAACTAGGGCTACTATGCAGAGTAAGATAGATAAGTGATAGTGTGGTTTGAGAGTTTAAACTTGTAATACCTTCCTATAGGACTGTACTTGAGCTTTTGTTCGCTGAAAAGTGTACCGCAAGCGCACGGATCGTGAACAAGTAATACAGTGGACTTTTTGAGTCCGAATATCGATCCCACGAGGAATGTTACTTTCAATTACGCACTCTAATCGATTTTAGTTCTAACAACGACGGACACACAAACAAAAATATTGAAAGTAAATTATAAACTAATAACTATAAAACTAAACTAACAAACTAAAAAGACGTAGTTGCATCTTTGGTTTGAAAAGCGGTTGGAATTTATGATTTCACTTAACCTTTATTTCATTAACATCAATTCAATAACGTACATGCAAATTACCAAAATACATAGTTAGACCCGATTCTCCAATTTTAAATTAATATCCTCTTTCGAGCGATATTAACCCTAATTAATTAAATTATACCACATATTTCTATGTCGATACAAAATTAACCAATTGCATTAAATTTCTGTGAAAATACTCAACGGGTCACATAAGGTAGATGTCTATTTCTAGATCATCTAAACGCGTATAATCGGAACCATACAAACCTATGGTATCAATTATTTCGGTCTAGCAAGTGCAACTATTTTTCAATAATTACACAAAACACCTAACTACAACATCTATTGATCAGATAAATGAAGTAATTGTAAACTAATAATCAATACACCATTATTTTGATAACAAATGCATTTCTAACAATATATATCGATATTAATGAAAATAAAGTTAAGATACTACATAAATTCCAACACAAATATATTTAACTCATTTTATAAAAGTGATAACAAAGAGATTCTTAATTCAATACATATCAAACTTGGTAAATAATGAAAATAAACAAAGATAAAGATAAAACCCTTGTAGTTTGGCTTTGTTTTCTTCACTTTCACCAAGATTTCTTCTTGTTATCTCCTTGCTCCATTTAATTTCTTCTAAACATGAGCTAATTAAACAAGAAACAACTACAAAATAAAAAAACATAAAAAGAAAGAAAAACAAAAAAAACTAAAGAAAAGAAAAGAAAAAAGGAAAGAAAACGTGAGAGAGAGAGAGAGAATTGAGAAAGAGAGGGTTTTGGATTGATATGGATATGTATATATATAGGTAGATATTAGGATATTTAGGATATTATATAATATAATATAGATATTATAGGATATTTAATAGTTTAATAATATAATTAAGATATTTTAGGATATTTTATAATTATATATTATAAATTAGATAATATTAGAGAAATAGATAAATATCTAGTAATAAACAAAGCAAAAATAATCAAAACTTTGACCAAAAACTCGAGAATGAAGTTTTAAACCGCCATTGATTTTTTAATCCTATGCGACCGCATAGTTCAATCCTATGCGGTCGCATAGAAGAGAAATTTAATCAATTTGACGTCTCGGCGTTATCCATGCGGCTGCAACGCTTTGATCCATGCGGTCGCATGGTTTTTCCAAAATTTGCAGCTCAAGTCCTTGAATATTTGCACGCCAGGTCCCTCATTTTTGAACTTGTACAATTTGGTCCTCAAATTTTGATCTTCATTACAATTAGGCCCTTCCAAAATTGCACTTCAAGTCCTTCATCTTTCAGGGTTGTGCAAGTTAGTCCCCAACTTCACATTTTTGTGCAATTGAAGTCCTTTTTCACTCGTTTTGCCTCCGTTTCATTCCAATTCAGGGTTTTGGCCTATAAATACAAAACGTACACAATTATGGGTAGAAATATACTCAAATTTATCACAATTAAATCCCAAAAAGTGTCTAATAAGTGTGCAAAAGCGCACTTATCACACCCCCAAACTTGAGTTCTTGCTCGTCTCGAGCAAGATTACTTCTAACATAATCATGCAAATGTGAAAATAATTAACATATTAGATACTTGCCAGATATATAATAGAGTTTAAAATTGTATACCAATTCACAACCATACTTCCAAATAATGCTATCAAAAATAATAACAGCTTATCCAACGTCAGATCAGTGTGTGTGTGCATAGCCATTTTCAATCATCATCTAAACTAAGAAAAGATTGTCAAGATGGAGAAGTATGTAAATTGGTCACAACCCGACCCTCAGTGGTCAAATATATCCTTACACGCTCGTAAGATTCACACTAAAATAGATAATTCATCTCAATCCCCCAAGTGTAAATCTAAAGGTTGCTCTCAATCACTCTTTCTTTTTTTAAAAGCTCAAAAATATAATCAACTAGCATGCATTTTCAAGTGAAAATAGAGTAACTGAACAAGTAGAATCTCACAGAATAATGTAGTATGAACACTCAACTCTCAAGTGTATAAGATCAGGTACTGTTTCGCTCAAATCATTCCAATGAAAATGTTCTACCATAAGCTTGCATATTTTCTCAATCGCCACCACTTAGATCACATGCATTACATAAATCATAAGGACTTTACAGGGTTTAAATGTGGCTTAAGGTAAAGGTGTGGAAATATATGGATAAGTGACTAAGAAGCCTCAAATAAATCAGTGGAGTAACATATATTCAAATCAATCAACTGAGATAGGATCTGTACACAATCCTATCACTCCAAAACAATAACTTCTCAATCAGCATCAAATCAACTCAATCACCTTTGTGTTTTTTTTTTTTTTTTTAACAGGAGAACTTATACATTCAGACATTACAAGTCAATCTCCTCAACACATCTCTTCCCTGTCATTCATTTTTTTCATCTTTTTCTTTTCATTTCATTTCATTTCTTTCTTTTTCCTTCTTTCAACCACTACACCAAACAGAGTACCTCAATAATATTGATACCCCCAAACTTCTTTTCTATCGCTACCCAACATTCAGATGCCCAACAACACTCCACTAGCTTCAAAGGCTGGTTAAGAATATTGTTTTTCAGTATATGAAAGCTTGTAATGTAAGTAACCAAAGAAAAGGCTAATAAGGCACAAAGGGGTTATCAAAAGGAAAGATTAACTTCAGGGTAAGCTATTTGGCTAATGTGGTAAGTCAAAGATGGCCTTAATCATGTTCATGCATACATGTGTCAATGTGATCTAGACGAGAATCAACGCAAGTTCTAGAGAAACACAATCATGGAATAATCACACATGAAAGAAATGAGACTGTAATAAATGTCAGTCTATAGGCTCAAAGTCTCACCAGTTTTTGTGTTCACACTATTCAGTTACTACAATCTTTAATGAAAATAACTAACTAGCTGATCCAAAATTTCTCAGACTATGGTAAAGTGAAAGAGAATAAAAGAGTATAGGTTGATAAAATTTTTCAAAACAACTCACAACCTAAGTTCTACCAATTCAAAATTTTTTTTTTACATCTAACACCTATTTCCGCATCTAAATGATAATCAATCGTGACTATGTGCTCAATGTAACGTATGATCTCACAATGAATAAGCCATTTTTGAAAAAAAATTCGCACCAATAGCATATTTGGATTTGCGCATGCATAGCTCATGAATCAATAATAATTTCAACTCATGCAATCCTGAGCCGGCAAGGCTATCTAACATACCAATCATATTCACCAATGTAAGCTCAAAACAGCCGGCAAGGCTGTAACATCAAATTAAAGCACACAATAGCCGGCAAGGCCAATACCCCCAAACTTAATTCACACATTGTCCTCGATGTGTAAATTAACATATAAAGCAAAGAGGAATAAAGGAAACTCCCCTGAATCCATTGTGAAGCAGAACCAATGTATGAATTGGACTCGGAATGCAATTGAGTAGCTTGGGCAACAGACCTCATTGTACTCCAATTCAACTCCAGACTCGTGAGGAATCATTCAACTTTGGACTTCAAAAAGTACCCTACAAAAATGAAAGCATATTAAATAGAAGCAAGTAAAGACATAAAAGTAAATAACAAGCGTAAAAGTTAGAAAGGTTGGGTTGCCTCCCAACAAGCGCTGTTTTATAGTCTTAGCTCGACTATGCAAAATGTTATGGGCCCAAAAAGTAAGCTCTGGATGCTCGGCCCAACTTTATTCTTTTGGCTTTGATCCACTCCTCGTTGGATCTCCAAACATCAATTTTGCCCCCTTTATCATAGGATTTCATCATTCCATCTGAATCAAACTCAACAATGCAGATTTCCATCTTCACATCAGACTTAATCACAAAGTCAACCTCTATGCAATCACTGAAGTCAGCCAGCTGTATGTTGATTTCACCTTCAATGATTTCTACATCTTCAATCAGTTCATTTGTGATTAAATCATCATTCACTTCAAGCTCTTCTACAATAGTTGGTATCTCTTCAGGTTGAATGATCGATCCGCAATCGAATTCCACGGGCGATGAGAAGTCGGTCTCAATGACTTCATCGAGTGGATAATAACCCCACTTCCTAAATCCATCCCAATATTTGTAATCTCCCACTAGCATATCTTCCTCATCCAACCTAGCAAGTGCATTGTAATACTTTGCAAGTACCTTCTCATTCAAACATGGAGGACCATCTCCTAGTAATTTGATGTCCTCGTCCCAATCATCTGGTACATAGTCTCCGGGGAGCATGTAACTTTCATCAAAATTATCCAGTGCTTGTCTCCTGCATTTCAAATAATATCGAAACTTTAGAAGTTTCAACATTGCAGCTTCGGTACATGAATACAAGCACATCCTTGTACAATGCTCCGCTAAACAAATATCGCATCTTGAACCTCCAAGAATATTTGTATAGTCACCGTAGAGACGAGATAGTGCAAACATTTTGTTTACTTGACCAAGGTTAGAAACCTACAAATATCAGACAAGTGCAGGGTGCAGGAAAAAGACTACAGATACAAGAAAGATTAGTAATACGGGGTTAGCCAAAATATACAAACAGTAAAAATAAATAAAAACAAATAATTACAAGTTGCTAAAACTAAAATTAACTAAAGCAGTAATCAAAGTGAAAACATTCCCCGGCAACGGAGCCAAAAACTTGTTCGCTGAAAAGTGTACCGCAAGCGCACGGATCGTGAACAAGTAATACAGTGGACTTTTTGAGTTCGAATATCGATCCCACAGTTGACCTATGGTTGACTTCATCCTTAATGTTTTGATTATAACAAACAAGATTAATATTGTTTCTAACAATTGATTTTGAGTGATGATAGTTCAATATTAAAATCAATCAAGCATTATAAATCGGACTCGAAATAAAGATCAAAGTGAAGTTAAGCATTCAAGTCAAATCATTCGAGACGATAGCTTGAAAGATTAACGCCAAGAAAAATCAAGATCAAGAGCATGAGAGAAGAACCAAAGAAAGATCAAGACGAGAAGTTCAAGAGCCAAGAGCCAAACATGAAAGAAACTTCGAAGCAAGATCAAAGACTATGCATTCTAGTTCATATGTAAAGGTATAACACTTTGATCTTCAGTAATGAATGACAATAGCTCAAAAATCAATTTGCACACGAAAAGTTATTTTCATTATCATGTGCATAAAATATTTTAATTAAAAGTAACATTGATTTTCAAAATGAAAACATTATTTATAAGTTTATATTTTTCAAAAAAAAAAAAAAAAAAAAAAAAAAAAAAAAGTCAACGGGTTGACCGACCGGTGGCGGTCGACCGGCCAAAATCGACGGTCGACCGAAAAATCAGAACGGTCCAAAATTTGACCGTTCTGACTGTACAAACGGCTATATTGGTCATCCGGAAATCGGCGGTCGACCGGACCGGTCGATCGGACGGGCAGTACTTTTATGTTTTGATGGCTATAAATACCATTTCACTTTGTATTTATTACAACAACTTTAAGAGAGCTTTCTTGTGAAATATGTGAGTGAAAAATCTTGTTTGAGCCTACATCTTTACATTCATTTCATTTATTTCTTCATAACAAAAACTTTGATTATTAAATCAAATTTCTTGATTCATTTCTTTCATCAAAGTTTTTCCATATCTCTTTGTGCTTAACTTTTTTATATCAATCTTCAAAGAGAGTTATATTCTTGAAGAAGGTATTTGCACTTATATTGTATAAATCTTTCTACTTCTTCATATTGAAAACTTTGATCTTAAATCAAATTTCTTGAATCAACTTCTCTTATAAAAGCTTTTCATATCTCCTTGTTCTTAACTTATTTATATCAATTTAAAAAAAAAAAAGAGATATTACTTGAGAAGATCTTTTTGAACTTACATAGTATATACTTCATCTTAATCTTCTCATTGTGAAATTTTGATTGATTGAATCAAACTTGTAAAATCATCATATTTATCAAAGTTTTTTCATTTCTCTCTTAGTGCTTAATTTATTACAATCATTCATTAAAAGAGAGAGATATATATTGAGAAGATTCTTTGAACTTACATTTGATTTATATCTTCATCATCTTCTCATTGAAACACTTTGATTGATTGAATCTAATTTTTAATTATCATATTCATCAAAGTTTTTCATCTAACACTTGAACTATCATTTATTACTATTCATTGAAGTGTTAGCCTCTCTTAGTACTTAACTTGATTGTATTATTTATCAAGAGAGGAATTCCATTGTAAAATCATTTTGATAAAGTGTGGGTCATATTGAGGTCCCGTAAAGCTCAATAGTGTGGGTCGTGTTGAGGTCCCGTAAAGCTCAACATTGTATAAGGATCGGTGCTCCTTGTTTGTAAGTCACCGGAAGCGTTGTAAAGGGTTGGATTGCACCATAAGTCAATCAACATAGTGAAAAAAGGCCTTGCTCGTGCCGGAGAGCTTGGTAACGGGGGACGTAGATCATTGCATTGGATCGAACCTCCATAATTATATCGTTTGCATCATCTCTCCCTTTTACTTATCGCTTTTATATTTGAACTTATTATTTAAATTAATCTATTTAGTTTTTACTTGCTTGAATTTAGATTAATTTACCGCATTTACATTGCGCTAATTACTTGTTCTTAATTGGTTTTGTACTTGTGCATATTTGTTTAATTGTTTCATTGGATATTACATTAAAACGTGAGTTAATTTTCGAAAAAGTTTTAATAACCAATTCACCCCCCTCTTGGTTAGCTATTCTTGGGCTTTCACCCACGAGGAATGTTACTTTCAATTACGCACTCTAATCGATTTTAGTTCTAACAACGACGGACACACAAACACAATTAATATTGAAAGTAAATTATAAACTAATAACTATAAAACTAAACTAACAAACTAAAAAGACGTAGTTGCATCTTTGGTTTGAAAAGCGGTTGGAATTTATGATTTCACTTAACCTTTATTTCATTAACATCAATTCAATAACGTACATGCAAATTACCAAAATACATAGTTAGACCCGATTCTCCAATTTTAAATTAATATCCTCTTTCGAGCGATATTAACCCTAATTAATTAAATTATACCACATATTTCTATGTCGATACAAAATTAACCAATTGCATTAAATTTCTGTGAAAATACTCAACGGGTCACATAAGGTAGATGTCTATTTCTAGATCATCTAAACGCGTATAATCGGAACCATACAAACCTATGGTATCAATTATTTCGGTCTAGCAAGTGCAACTATTTTTCAATAATTACACAAAACACCTAACTACAACATCTATTGATCAGATAAATGAAGTAATTGTAAACTAATAATCAATACACCATTATTTTGATAACAAATGCATTTCTAACAATATATATCGATATTAATGAAAATAAAGTTAAGATACTACATAAATTCCAACACAAATATATTTAACTCATTTTATAAAAGTGATAACAAAGAGATTCTTAATTCAATACATATCAAACTTGGTAAATAATGAAAATAAACAAAGATAAAGATAAAACCCTTGTAGTTTGGCTTTGTTTTCTTCACTTTCACCAAGATTTCTTCTTGTTATCTCCTTGCTCCATTTAATTTCTTCTAAACATGAGCTAATTAAACAAGAAACAACTACAAAATAAAAAAACATAAAAAGAAAGAAAAACAAAAAAAACTAAAGAAAAGAAAAGAAAAAAGGAAAGAAAACGTGAGAGAGAGAGAGAGAATTGAGAAAGAGAGGGTTTTGGATTGATATGGATATGTATATATATAGGTAGATATTAGGATATTTAGGATATTATATAATATAATATAGATATTATAGGATATTTAATAGTTTAATAATATAATTAAGATATTTTAGGATATTTTATAATTATATATATTATAAATTAGATAATATTAGAGAAATAGATAAATATCTAGTAATAAACAAAGCAAAAATAATCAAAACTTTGACCAAAAACTCGAGAATGAAGTTTTAAACCGCCATTGATTTTTTAATCCTATGCGACCGCATAGTTCAATCCTATGCGGTCGCATAGAAGAGAAATTTAATCAATTTGACGTCTCAGCGTTATCCATGCGGCTGCAACGCTTTGATCCATGCGGTCGCATGGTTCTTCCAAAATTTGCAGCTCAAGTCCTTGAATATTTGCACGCCAGGTCCCTCATTTTTGAACTTGTACAATTTGGTCCTCAAATTTTGATCTTCATTACAATTAGGCCCTTCCAAAATTGCACTTCAAGTCCTTCATCTTTCAGGGTTGTGCAAGTTAGTCCCCAACTTCACATTTTTGTGCAATTGAAGTCCTTTTTCACTCGTTTTGCCTCCGTTTCATTCCAATTCAGGGTTTTGGCCTATAAATACAAAACGTACACAATTATGGGTAGAAATATACTCAAATTTATCACAATTAAATCCCAAAAAGTGTCTAATAAGTGTGCAAAAGCGCACTTATCAGCTTTTATAGTAAAAGGTGACAAATGTGAGCCATTGGATGAATATATACCGGCTTCATCCTTGTGGCAGAACTTTCTTCTCACAGATGTCAATCAATCATTCTAAAGCCATGTTGCATTGAGTGTTGTGATGGTATTGCAGGCCTAAGCCGGACATGCAATACTAGTTTTGACTTGTTTGATTGAGTGGCGCCACCCATATAATGAGTTGTCATATCATCCACTTACATCAAGATCATGTGAAGATCTTCTTTTGAGGTACCTCTACGGGTTTGCCTCAATTGAAATTGCTCGATATGGCCAAAGGGTCTGGCCTGTCATATGGGTTCTGTCACTCATCAATTCAGCCAAAATTGCCATATCTTCAAAATGATGTGGGGGTGCGGCCTTGTTCTTCTCTGTCGCATGACTTTGACTCGAGTCTTGTGACGAGGCATAACAACAACCAAGGCAATTAGTTCATGAATCGATTTTAGCAAGAAATTAGGAAGCAAAGCAAACTCCAATTGACCAATACAATTAAAGTGAATTGTTATTAAATAATTCAAGCAGTGAAGAATGAAAATACATCCTCGCATGGCTTAAAAGTGAGAATGATCATTGCAGTACTATTTATGGTTACGATGATATAATTTGTTCATTGGAATCAGTTAGGGAAGAATGAGAATGAAAACAAAATATTATGAAACTAATACTTCCTTAAGCAAACCTCTTATAATTTTGTTTTCTTAAATCACCAGCAATATTTACATTTTCACATCGGTTCAAGGCGGAGTCAAGAATTCATCGTATGGGGGGCTAAAATTTTTAAAATGTAATGTACGAATAAACTTTATATGTAACTAGAAAAATTGTAATATAACGTTACCTATTACAATTGTACTCGATGATATTTTAAAGCATAAAATACATCTATAATAAAATCTAGATCTAAATTAAAACTAAATTCTTGTTCAATGCTTAATGTTAAACAATCGGCAAGAAAATCATCATCCATTTTGTTACGAATTTCCATCTTCATATGTTTCATTACTGAAAATGCTCGCTTCAATGTCGCTGTTGAAACAGGTAGTGTCAGTATTAAACAAATCAATTTAGTCAAAATGACGTAACTCTCCGACCTTCTACTTGCAACCAATTCCCGACATAAATCAGAAAGTGTAGGCACTTAAAATTGAGGTTCGGAAATCACATCATGTTGATAATGTTGTAACTCAATTTTCAAACAATAAATATCTTGTTGCGTAAAATCTTCAGGATAAAACTTTTCCGCAAGCTTGCAAATATTATCCATGTTAAACGATTTAAATGAATTTTGTGGATCTAAAGCCGTACTGAGAAAAAGGAGTTCTACTAATGTCTCATTAAATCTTGTATCTAACTCCATCATCTGAAAATCTATGACCGTATTGAAAATATCAAAGTGGTAATGATGTTCAATGGTCGGATACTCACAACCACGAGAATGACCAACCATGTACGAACCATCAAAGTCAGTGTATATCATTTTTGGAGCAAAAATATTTCACCTCTTGAAGAAATTCTTCCCAGCCATCTTCTCTCAATGCTTGAAGGATACTTTTTGTAGTACTGACAAATCTCATAGCAGTTAAGATGTCTTGAGTTTTCTTCTGAAGGACCTGACAAAGTACATCCGTAATTGCCAATATTCTACGCATTAAATGCAAGATAAATATAAATTCAAATGTTGTCATGTTTTTGTATACACCACCAATTTCGGACCCGTTCTTGTATTTGGATAATGATCACTAAAATACTCAAGCACTTTGCAAGTTGCAGCATACATATCAATCAAACTCTTTACAGAGCTGTAATGAGAAGACCAGCGAGTACCTCCGGCTCGTTGCAAATTTCCAATATGATTAGCCCCACTTCCTGACTCTCTTTTTCCAATTTCCAACAAATGCTCAATTTCTTTTCTTTGAGCACTTTTCAACTCATTAATACCCTTAGGAGATGATGTAATCATATTAATAACACTGTCCAAATGAGAAAAAAATGAATTAATAGCTGTCACATCCCTACCTGCAGAAACCAATATGAGTTGTAAACGGTGGGCAAAACAATGAACATAGTATAAATATGGACAATCTCTAAGAAATAATGCATGTAGTTCATTCCAAGAACCACGCATATTATTAGCACCGTCATATCCTTGGCCTCTCATGTTTTGCACTTGAAGGTCGTAACGAACAAGAACATCAGAAATCTGATTCTTATGATTTAATGAGATAGTGTCACTAACACTTTTGATTGCAAAAAAAGTTCTGTCAAAATTCCATTACTGCTCACAAACCTCAATACAATGGCCATTTGTTCTCGTGAAGATTCATCCCGTGTTTCGTCAAGAAGAATACTAAACTTTGCATCTCCAACTTCGTTACAAATTCTTTGTCTTACTTTATAGGCCAAAATATTTAAAACCTCTTTTTGAATGTCTGGAGACATGTATGTAGCATTTTTGGAAGCATTACCCAAAACAACTTTTCCTACTTCCATATTCATTTTTCCAAATGCATCCACAGTTCAATGAAATTCTCACAATTCATTGAAGATGGAGATTCGTCATGGCCTCTAAAGGAACAACCAAGAAGTGCTAACCATTAAACATTCTTAATAGTGGTCTTCAGACGCAAACGATTTTTTTGTTTTTCCTCGGCTGATATAGAATGCATTACATTGTCAATATATTGAGTTGGTTTCATTAGATCTTTAGCACTTCTCTTACAACCATTATGATATGATGACGATGTTGTACCAATATGAATAAGAAATGCACATCTACTTCCTTGGTTAACCCTCTTCCAACCATCAAGTCCAATGGTAACCAACGATGAAATAATAGGTGGAGCACTATCATTGACGAAAAGGAAACAATAAAAGCAATATGCCTTATATGTTGAAGGTGAATATTTCAACCAAGGAAACTGATTGTACCAATGCTCCTGAAAATGACGTTTCTGCTTTCCACATTCTTTACTCTTATACTCAAAAAGTTTTGGTTGAAAAGGTCCAGCATTTAGATAGGCTCGCCTAATCTAATTGCGTTCATTAACTAGATCTTCACATATTTGCTTTCTTTTTCCTAGGTCCCATTCAAATTCAATATAATCAAATGGTTTCAAATTAACATTAGAAAATGAAGGTCGTTCAACTTTAGGTGATGAAATTGGATTTGGAGTGGAAGCCGTAGGAATTGGAGTACCCTAATATTTGTTGTTCTTCGAACATAAAGATAATAAGGTTCTTCCTTTCTTGGAAGAAGGTCGATCTTCCTCCATATTAAACCTAAGAACATAAATATCAAAGATTCAAAATACTTCAATATCCTAAATAAATTCCTAAATCTTAATTCCTAAAGCAACTTAGCAAATAGAAGTCTGCCTTATTCGTTCATCAAATCAAATGGATATACCAACTGCAAATTACATAGCATTTTAGCAACTAGTAGTAGCAAGTCTAATTTTTATCAAACAACTTTTCCATTTTAGCAATTAGCAGCCAGCAGCCCTTCAAATTCAAATTATTCAATGGAGTATAAATTGTCTAATGTGGCCTAAATTCATGTGATGTGAACAAGTTACAACTTACAAGTGTAAATAATCTAAGTATCTAACCAAACATACCTCAGGCTCAGTGTCTCACTCACTGCAAGGCCAGGCCGAAGAGTCGGTGAAAGCTGAAGGCTTGAAGGAGAAGCACAATTGCACTGCACACACAAGGGCTAGAAGCCTGAAAGTTTGAAACAAAACAAGAGTGAAGAAGTTAAAAACAAGATATTAAACACAAAATTGAACCCGGAATTAAACAAGATATTAAACAAAACAAAACAAGACATTACAAAATTGAAACTTAAACAAGAAGGGTTTCGACTTTCGACGGTAAACGGTGCAGTGCCGATTTTCACTTACTGGAATTTAAGAAGAAATCAAAGGGCAGACTTCGGAGATGGCGGTAAAGGGTTTCGACGGTAAAGGGTTTCGCAACTTGGGTTTCGACAGTAAAGGGTTTCGTAACTTGGGTTTCGACGATAAAGGACTTCGGCGACTTTCGAATTGGACGAAAAAGAAATCGAGAAACCGTCTTCAGGGTAAACGGTTTGGGAATTGGGTTTAATTTTATTTATGGGTTTTAATTTTTCAAATGGGCTTAGATGGGGGCTAACTGGGTTGGACAGTGTAAAAAATGGGCTATAACCAATTTTTTATTTTATTTTTTTTACAGTATCTGGGCTTGGACACTGGTGGGCTACAGCCCACCACTAGCTCCGCCCATGCATCGGTCTATGCTTTTTATTATACCTAACTTTGCCAGAATCTTGAAACTAAGGAAAAGGAAATTAGTTAGGTAAAAAGGGGCATGGCCGACCAAATCGACCTAAATGTCTCACTCGATTTAAGCAGAATGGATGGAGATCAAAATCGATTTAAAAGATGCATGACTAACTGAAGATTCAACCTACCTAAGTACTTATGTGACTTATCGAATTGGAAGACTTATTGAACCCAACAAAATACCAATAAATCAAAGAAAATTAACTGAGTTTTCAACTAAACATTCGATGAACCCACGAGTATTATCCAATACTCATTTCTATTTATTAAGCCATTTATAAATTTTTCCGAGATGGAAGTTTACTTCAAAATGAAATTATTAACTCTGCCTAGGCATGTTAAAATGTGGAGGTAGGTTGAACCAGCCTCACACCCGCTTGAACCGGCACGGCCTCGAAGTATGCCGTAATTGGCCCATTGTGGTTACTTGGCCAGCAGGATTTTCATGGACTCGGCCCGGCCCACTTGCTCATCCTAAAAGTGGGTCAGTCCGATGCTATATGAATTGAATTTATTCCCTAATTTTTATTTTTTGAAAAAATGATTTACCGAAAGAGAGAAAAAAAATTTCATTTTTATTTAAATCAAGGCACATTATAGCATTATGCACTGGTTAAAATTTGAAAGCAAAATCTGCCTTGATGACAATACCTTTTTCTGCCTTGTTTCAAGGTAGAATTAAATTCTGCCAGGAATCAATGGGGATTTCAAATATTGAAATTTAATAAAAAATTAATTCTCCTTAAATCAAGGTAGAATTAATTTCTACCTTCAAAATAAGAAAAGTAATTTAAGTTTATCTATCAAAGGCAAAAATATTATATTTCCAAATTATCTAACTTCGTAAAAATAATTGTCATATTTTCAAGATACATCACGTTCATGACCATCTGATAAAATTTTTGTGATTCATTTTTTTAAATAAATAGGTCAAGGTCACAATAACAAACAATTTATAGTCATAATTACATACTAATCACAAATCACACAATGTCACACCACAAATACACATATTTTATAGGTCACACAACTTATTAATCAATCACAAATTATCAAATTTCTAATCATAACTTATTTATTGCTTACAATTTATCATACGGATTTTGCTATGGTAACAAGGGGCTGACAGAAACCCCACAATAGGGGGGGGGGCGAATTTTTTTCGTGCCCCCCTATTGTGGAGTTTTTGTCGGGAGCTGTCAGCCCCCCTGTCTTTTAGCAAAATCATTTATCAAACTAATTGGTCACAATTACCCAATAAATGATTACAAATTACCCTTCATCTCTTCCTCTCCACCACCGGCACCACCTAAATACTCGTCCCCACCTCAAATTCACAACCAATCACCATCTCCAATGCACCACCACCACTCACCATCATAGGTACCGTTAAAAAATACTATTTCCACCTCGCTACCACTACCATGTAGATCTGTAAATTCATCGTACAACAACCACGTAGATCCATAATCTATCACCACACAAATAATAGCGCACCTTAAATCCACTATACTACCACCACCAACACCTCCTTACCACAACTTGAAAGAAGTAGAGGTGGCGTAGAAAGGCACTACAATCCAAATATCATCGCACGATAACTCAAACAACATTGCCTAAAAAGCAACTGGTGCCATGCACCACAACTTGAGAGAAGTAAAGATGGTGCACGAACAGTACTACAACACCACCACCGCACCATAATTTGAGAAAAGTGGAAGTCGTGCACAAACAGCACCACAACCTAAATGCCTTGCACCACATCCCAAACAGGCGGTGCCCAAAACAGCAACGTGTAGCACCTAAACACACCTTAGAGAAGTATATGTAGCGTTGATTTCAACGACGAGGGAAAAAACCATTTTTTAAAACACATTTATGTGGATCGACGTGGATTTGTCAACGTTTTGATTTTGGAACAAACCAAACTATTTCGAAGTGATTTTATTTAGGTTTCAGTCTCTGCAAATTGTTTCAAATCGTAAAATCGTTTACCAAAAAAAAAATTGAAAAAAAAATTGTTTTGAACTTTATATAACTCAATTATAAACTAAACACATTCCAGTTAAAACTAAAACCCCGCGTGATTCGTTAATATTTAGATGAGGTAGAAGCGTTCAAGTTATAAATGTTATTATCGTATTTGATATTTTTATTCATTTTCTTTTATTACTCATTTTATATAATTTAACTATAATCAATGAATTAATGTACTATAGTCTTATCTATGTGTAGATAATGAATCATATGTTAATATTATACCATTAGTATCAACTAAGACATTAAAATATTTCTATCATATTGTTGCATTATGATGATTAGAATTATAGGGTTTGGTTTCTTATATTTTTAATGATACTATTTATGTTTTAACATGAAATTTTAAACTAATATTTATAATATAACTTATTCGATATAAGATTTTTCATTTTTCTTTTTTATAACACGGTTTTAAATTGAACCCAAAAAAAAAAGTATGGATTTGTTTGGTTTAAAAATTGAAGTGGTTTGATTTTTGAAAAAAAAAATCCAAATCGTTTTAAATGGCTTGTGATGTGGCACACTACAAGATAATAGTTGGTTCTAAAACTAATTAGACCACCTATTGTAGTATGCCGTCTAACGGTCTAAGTATGATGCTTAGTATAAACTATGTATCAGTGTTTAGGAGATCAAATTCGTGTGTGTGTGTAAATTATAGTATAAGAATGTTCTATAGACAGCCAAATTTGAAAACTATAAGATTAGATCAAAATAAAAATACAAAGATTATAAATTTTCCAAAAATGGTTTCAGAAAGTAAATAAAACATAAAATTATAATTCAATTCTGCATTTATTTCAGAAGATTTTAATCTCCAATAGACAAATGCTTAATTTTATCGATACCTATATAAATATAGCTCACGATAGCACCATCTTACCCAAGAACTGACTAGTTTCACAAGATAATGTTTCTCTCTAAGTTGATTATTTCTCTCTCTCTCTCTCTCTGTGAGAAATATTTCTCTTAACCTTTGGTTTAATGAGAGCCCTTAGATTAAATGGATGGTGAAAATCATTTGATAGATATTTGCTAGACTTGTTGGAGAAGCTTTCTCTAACATTTGAATCTATATACCTAACCTCTCTTCACTCCTCACGTGGGCAAGGCTAGGGTAAGAAACAAAGACCATACCTTCCTTTGAAAGACTCTTTCTTCTCCTCTCTTTCTTTCTCTCGTTTTCTACCTTGGTCAAGAGTGTAGTGGTGAGCTTGAGGTGAGTTTTGGTTGTAGAATACCTTGGTATCTTAGGCATGAAATAGGGCTAAGTGAAGGTGGTGATTCAAGAGAGTTTAAGGTCGATTTTGAAGGGTTCTTTGCCTGTACTTCAAGCTCTCTCTTGGTGGGGCGATTTGCATTGCATGGAAGTTGTTCCTGAGCCTATAAATCAACCATAAACAAAGAGAAAGGAAGCTACATTTTTGGCCATTGTTACTGTCCAGAATTTTTAGTTTTTATGTTCTTGTTTTTTGGCATTGGATGTTGATGTAAATGTGTATTGTGGTAAGATTAAACACCTAAGATCCTAACAAACTGGTATCAGAGCAAGGTTGGGGTGTTTTTGAGGCCAAAAATAGACCAGAAAACCATCTGGAACAACCCAGAATCAGAGCTGAAACTGAAAAAGAAGCTGTCCAAAAATTCTATTGAAAAATCAAAACTTCAAACGCGATTTTCCGCCAAACCAGAAGGAATTTGGAAAATCCGAGATCATCGGGGTACTCTGCAGACCAAGGAGAACCTTTCTAGGTGGCGCGTGAAAATCCCGCGACGAGCTTATTTTTTGGAAACGGCACGTGAGGCGTTTTTCGGTGACGATTCCTTCAGGCAGAATCCTTATTTAGATGTCCTAAACGTATTGATGTGTTTAGTTTTGTGTTTCAGATTATACAGAATAAGTTGGACGATTTTACCCCTGGCTTGACATCTTCGGCGGTTCGGTATGAAACTTTGGTATATTTATTGTTTTTCAACAGTAGTTTGGTAAGATTATTCCAAACTCTCCGTTAGGATATGTTTGGCATTTTTTACTAGTTTATGCATGATTGTTTGGTTGCTTATTTGTGAATTTCATTGATTGAATTCTTGTAATTAATTCGTGACCTGAAAGCATATTTAATTGCATTATACCTATGTTTCATCGTTGTGCTTCATTTCTGGATATTTGTTTTAACTCTGCATTCGTATTTTATTTGATCATCTGGAAAAGATTTTTTCAAAACCTTTTCTATTATGTCCACGAGTACAGGCCACTGTTTTACAGAATCTGTAATGGGTTCGAGTGTCGAATTATCGCAATTCGATGGAAATGGGGATTACTCGATTTGAAAATAGAAAATGAGGGTCATTTTGGTCCAACAAAGAGTTGCTAAAGCTCTCGATGATCCTGCTACATTTTCTGATGAGTTAAAGGCTAAACTACATGAAATTGAAGATATGAATGAAATTGCTTACAGTTCTATAATTTTGCATTTATCTGATAACATTGTTAGACAAGTTGATAATGACAAAACTGCTAGAACTTTGTGGACTGAACTAGATGCCTTGTTCTTGACTAAAACTTTACCTAACAAGATATATCTGTTAGAAAAGCTGTTTAGTTTTAAGATGGATCCCGGGAAGGATGTCGAAAGGAATTTGAGTGACTTTAGCATAATTGTTAAGAGTCTGGCTCATAATGATAAAAAAATTTGTCCATGAGGATTTAGCTGTCATATTGCTAAACTCTTTGCCCCAATCTTATAGAGAAATGAAAATTGACATAAGATATGGTAGAGACACTCTCACTCAAACTATTGTCACGGATGCTTTAAAATCAAGAGAACTTGAATTAAAAAGAGACAATGGAATTCATTCTCGAGAAGAAAGCTTATTTGTTAAGGGAAGATCTGAAAAAAAAAATATAACTTCCATAACAAGAAAGGGAGAGGGAAATCCAAAATGAGATCCAAATCAAAAGATAAAAGCGGTAAGAAATGTTATCACTGTGGAAAGTTAGGACATTTCAAGAAAGAGTGCTTCGAATGGAAAAGAAAACAAAGAGATCCGAACAATGCTGATCAAGATAATGCTGCCATTGTTTCTGAATTCGATAGTTTGCATGTCTTTAATGTGTCTGAGGAAGAATTTGACAAAAATTGGATCCTAGACACAGGATGCACTTTTCATATGTGCCCTGAGAGGTCTTGGTTCTATAACTATCAAAAGACTGAACCTATGAAGGTCTGCATGGGGGATAATAATTCTCAAAATGTGGTTGGAGTTGGTGACATAGCCATCAAGATGTACGATGGGGCCATCACGCAGCTCAGAAATGTTAGATATGTTCCTAATTTAAAGAGGAACCTCATTTTCCTTAGGTTCTCTTGAAGATGATGGATATATCTTCAAGTCTGGTAACAAAATTTTGAAAATTATGAAGGGTTCTCTTATAGTTATGAAAGGGCGTAAAAGGAATGAGTTGTACTATCTGGAGGGTAGAACTGAAATACCACTTGATTCTAGCCTTTTTACTGTGAGTAAAGACAAAACTGAAATTTGGCATAACAGAATGGGTCATATTGGGTTTAAAGGGCTAAAATTTTTAAGTAATCAAAAATTATTTGGAAAGGATGATATCGAAGCTATGGATTTCTGTGAAACATGTGTTTTGGGTAAGTCCCATAAGGTGAGCTTTGAAACTAGCTCTCATAGGGCCAGCAGACCATTGGACTATGTCCATGCTGATCTATAGGGCCCAGAGAAGTACTCCACATTTGGTGGAAGCAAGTACTTCTTGTCCTTAGTAGATGATTATTCAAGAAATGTTTGGATTTACCCTTTGAAGGCTAAGTCGAAAACCTTTGAAAAATTCAAAATTTGGTTGAAGTCTGTTGAGAATAAGCTAGACAAGAAGCTTAAAACTTTGAGAACTGATAATGGGCTTGAATTCTGCAATTTTGAATTTGACAACTTCTGTAAGCAGAAAGGAATAACAAGACACAGAATTGTTAAATACACACCTGAACAGAATGGGATCGCTGAGAGAATGAACATGACCATAATGAACAAAGTTAGGTGTATGTTGATTAGCTCTGACCTTGCGAAAGGTTTTTGGGCTGAAGCTGCAAGTACTGCAGCTTATCTGATTAATAGGTCTCCGTCCAGCAGCATTGGGTTTAAGACCCCACAGAAGTTGTGGAAGGGAGAGCCTCCAAATCTGGAACATTTGAGGGTGTTTGGATGTGCTGCATTTGCACACCAATCTGAAGGAAAACTTGAGCCGAGGGTGGTCAAGTGTGTGATGTTAGGGTATCCCGAGGGTGTGAAGGGCTATAGGGGTTGGGTTTTAGGGGTTCAAGGCATTAAGATTATTAACAGCAGAAATGTAGTCTTTAATGAATCTGAGATGCCATGCCTAAAATAGAAAATAATGAAACCAACAAATCTGAAACTGAGAAGAATATTCAGACTGAGGTGAGCTGACTAAACTTGATTCACCTACACTTGGGAATGAAGTAAATGACCCTATACATCAAGAACCTGAAAATGAAACTGAACTTGAACCTGAAGGGGTGACTGAACTTCAAAATAACATTGAACCAGTTGAAGTTGAACATTTTAATGATCAGCCACCTAATCAAGATTATCAGCTTACTAGGGATAGGGGGAGGAGGCAGATCAGGCCAAATCCTAGATATGAATCCCTAAACATGATTGATTTTGCCTTAGTTTCAGGTGAAGCCCTTGAACAGATAGAACCTGATAGTTTTGAAAATGCCGTGAATGGAAAATGTTCTAAAAATTGGCTAAAAGCTATGCAGGAAGAGATGAGATCTTTAATGGAGAATAAAACTTGGAAGTTGGTTAATAGACCTAAGGATCATAGGATAGTTCAATGTAAGTGGATTTACAAATTGAAAGAAGGAAATAATTCTAGTGATCCTCCTAGGTATAAGGCCAGACTAGTGGCGAAATGGTTTACTCAAAAAGGGGGGGTTGATTACAATGAGATATTCTCTCCTGTGATAAAGTACAAAACTATTAGACTGATTCTTGCAGTGGTTGCTTATTTCGACTGGGAACTGGATCAACTAGATGTCAAGACTTCCTTCCTACATGGAGAATTGAAAGAGGATATTTACATGAGTCAGCCTCAAGGTTTTGAGGTGAAGGGTAAAATAAACTGTGTGTGCAAATTAGAAAGATCTCTGTATGGGTTTAAACAAAGCCCTAGACAGTGTACATAAGGTTCGATACCTATATACTGAAGATAGGTTTTAAAAGGAGTGAATATGATGCATGCCTGTACTATAATGATAGTAAGGAGGGCTGTGAGGTCTACTTGTTATTGTATGTAGATGACATGCTTCTAACAAATTCAAGTAAGACTGAAATCACTAAGATGAAGAACCCTTTAAAATCAGAATTCGATATGAAAGATTTGGGGAGTGCTAAGAAAATTTTGGGGATGGTTATAAAGAGAGATAGGGTTGAAAATAGACTAGTCGTTTCCCAAGAAGCCTATCTGAACAAAGTCATAACTAAATTTGGTATGAATGGATCAAAATCTGTGAACGTTCCCTTAGCAGCTCACATGAATCTTTCTAGTGCACAGTCTCCTAAAACTGAGGAGGAACTTAGAGAAATGAGGAACATACCCTACTCTAATGCTATAAGTTCCGTTATGTTCTCTATGATAACAACCATACCTGACTTAGCCTATGCTATAAGTTTTTTGAGCAGATTTATGTCTAACCCCGGAAAGCCCCATTGGGCAGGTTTGAAATGGTTGTTAAGGTACATTGTTGGTACATTAAATCTGGGTCTTGTGTATGAAAAAAATCTGAAAAACTTACTCTAAAGGGGAATGTAGATGCTGATTTTGCTGGTGACAAGGATAACAGAAAGTCTACCACAGCTTACTTTTTTACACTTGGTGACAATTGTATAACATGGAAGTCACAGTTGCAGCTTTTAGTTACTTTGTCAAGTACTGAGGCAGAGTATGTTACCATAACCGAGGCGGTTAAGGAATGTACTTGGTTAAAAGGAATCTTAAAAGAATTGTAACTTCATATATGATATACCTGTTATATTTACTAATAGTCAGAGTGCTTTATTGCTTTGTAAAAATCGTGTTTATCATGAAAGATCAAAACATATTGAGGTGAAGTATCATTTTATTCGTGAGAAATTGTCTCAAAATGAAGTTAAACTTGTTAAGATTCACACTGATAGGAATCCCTCTGATGTGGGAACTAAAATTCTATCTGCAGGTAAATTTAAATTATACTTATCTTTGTTACATATTGATACGAGTTAATTTTTCTTACAGGTAGTGGGCGATGATGATGAACAGTTCTTCCATGTGCAAATTCGCAACCAAGAGAGTGTGTTAAGAGAACTAAGGTGAAGAATGTGAGAAATGTTTCTCTTAACCTTTTGTTTAATGAGAGCCCTTAGATTAAATGGATGGTGGAGATCATTTGATAGATATTTGCTAGACTTGTTGGAGAAGCTTTCTCTAACATTTGAATCTATATACCTAACCTCTCTTCACTCCTCACGTGGGCAAGGCTAGGGCAAGAAACAATGACCATACCTTCATTTGAAAGACTCTTTCTTCTCCTCTCTTTCTCTCTCTCGTTTTTTACCTTGGTCAAGAGTGTAGTGGTGAGCTTGAGGTGAGTTTTGGTTGTAGAATACATTGGTATCTTATGCATGAAATAGGGCTAAGTGGAGGTGGTGATTCAAGAGAGTTTATGGTCGGTTTTGGAGGGTTCTTTGCCTGTACTTCAAGCTCTCTCTTGGTGGGGCAATTTGCATTGCATGGAAGCTGTTCCTGAGCCTACAAATCAGCCATAAACAAAGAGAAAGGAAGCTACATTTTCGGCCATTGTTGCTGTCCAGAATTTTCAGTTTTTATGTTCTTGTTTTTTGGCATGTTGATGTAAATGTGTATTGTGATAAGATTAAATACCCAAGATCCTAACAGTGTGTGTAAGTACAATTAGAACGGATGAATGTGAATGTGTTAGTTATGTGACTGATATTTAGTATATGAATATTCACCAACAATAATTGGTTATACAATTTTCTCTATAATTGTTTTCTTATTCTTTGAGACTATAAAAACTAAACATCATTACAGGTTCATTGGTGGGAGTAGATGCAAAACTTCCAAAATGCAAAGAAAAAGATTGCCATCTATCTTGCAAAAAATTCTGGAGTCAGGATTGTTTCTGTTACTGTAATGATGATGAAGCCTGCGTTCTCATTTGTGGCAGGAAACCACCGAAACCACCCTTTTTTCATCATCCACCTCGGGACATTGATAATGGAGAAAGAGCTTAGTCTTCGTCTTCGTACTGATTTCGTGCACTGTGAACTTGTGAGAAAATACTGTCACAGCTTTGACAAGAATGATTAGCATTCAATAATCCAACTTATTTGTTGAAAAAATAAATTAGTTACGATGAAATAAAAGTTCCAAGTTTATGGTGCATTTTTTGTTTTATTTTGTGTGCCAATGGTTCAGTGTCTGGAAATGTTAGAACGAATATATTTAACAATAAAGATACTCAAACAGGGGTAAAATCCCGGGTTCAAACTCAGGAAACCCTTGATTGGTGGGGGACTATATTTAATAAGGAAAAAAATAAATGTACATAAAGTTTTGTACATAGGGGTGTCCACACCCTCACATGGGTGTGGCCCCACTTTAAAAAAATAGTAATTATTTAAGTGGGGCCCACACCCGTGTGAGGGTGTGGACACCCCTAATCCCTATGTACAAAACTTTATGTACATGTAGCACATCTCATTTAATGATGATGCAAATGATATAATATGAATGAGTAATGCTTATCGCTATTTAGCTTTACTAAAATTACAACTTCAGTTTAAGTGGCGCTAAATGATAGGCTGAATAAAATGTGAAATTAAATGATTTATTTAAGTTCACATATCATTATAAATCCATTGGGGTTACATAACATTATTTAATATGAATTGCAGTACTCTGAATCCAAAAAGTTCACTTGGTAATTTAAAAAATAAAAAATAAAAAATTATTGCTCTATTTGAAGGTTTGAGAAATTACCATCCAAAACATAAAAGAATTTTATTTAATAGAAGCTACCTCTATCCTACAATAATAATCGAACAAAGATATGTTTTTATTGTCGAACTCTGACATGGAAATTTATGGACGAAAAAGCAAAGTATTTTTGAAATGTGAAGAAAAGTTTAATGCATGAATAATAATTCTTCAAGAATGGTTGTAAGTTGTAAGAATTTGGTAGGTTCTACCGTTCTACTTATAGTTACAAAGGTGGGAAAAAAATGAGATAAATTGCTTTCCGTAGTAAAATATTCCAATTATTGTAAACCAACAAAACCATACACTTTGAGGCAAGAGTTTCGACATAGATGTGACGACGTTTTAAATTGTTTCAAAAAATTTAGCTACGATATTATTTATAAGAAATAAATCTTAATTTTTTTAGTCTATTAACATGTGTTGAAAAAATTGAATTAATAAAATCACTTTTGGAAGCTCATTTACTATGTTATTTGATCCCAAAAATTTCGGGATAATCATGATAATGGTGTGATGCAATACATGGCTAACCATAAATCACAGGCTGATTGATTTGGGGGATAGATGTTTGATTTAATAGCTTTATTAGTCAAATCCTTTAAATTGCTATATTATCAAATCCCTTTTAATTTATTAAGCCATTTAATTAGCTACTTATATGTGTTGACGTCAAAAAAATTGTCTCTTACGTGTCAACAAATCTCAGGACCTCTCACGTCCAGTTAAGTATTTGCTCCTACACACTTGAACAAATCGTTAGCCACGCTTGACCTTCTCCGAATTCGGTGGAGCTGGTCGCGCGTACTTCGACGATCAAGTCAATTGTAGTGGAAAAAATATATGAGTGTGAGAATATTAAAACGTAAGCCTCCAAAGTGTAAGTAAGGGGGTCGGCCTTGGGAAAATAAATAGAACAGTGTAATATAGAGAGAATAGCAAAGTTGTGTTGAGAGTTCAAATTTGCATTACTCTTGAATGACACAATGTGTGAACTTTTATACTGAGTGAAGGTGAGTAGGAACCATTGGATGGTCGGACACGTGACTTTATCTTAGTGGCTGAGATATCTTGTTATAGACTTCAATGCATTCAATGCTCTGACTGATTGTGACCCTATGTCTAACATGTGAGATTATGATGGACTTGTGTGATTGATGTAACCGTCAATGCAGTGTGTTGTCACATCCCACTTGTTATGAGATCTTTATATAAGATCATTTCTAAAACAGTCTCACTGCATACGCTTCTTATGCTAACGGTTCGGTCCCAAGAGGTTCGATAGGATGATCTATGAACTCTTGCCACGTGTCGTACGGCTGGAGATCATATTTATGGGGGGCGTAACAATATGGAACGCTTTATGCCGTATCAAACTCATTGTCATGTTGTATTATTTCAAGGGACTTGTTTAAGAGATGGCAAAAATGTCTTTTACCAATTGGACTGGATGGCGGAGCGTGGTTCTTATCTTGAACTCGTTCCGTTCCAATTTTTTTATTTTATTTTTTTGAATGTTGTGTTTTTTAAAATTCAAACCATATTTAAATTTGAAGTATTTAATTCATAAAACATTTTCTAGAGCCCCAGTCTACAATTGAAAAAACAGAAAAGTAACTTAAATAGCTAACTGATTGAAGTAAATAACTAAGGGAGCGTTATTTTTGCTGTTTTCGAGCCGTTTTCTGTTTTCGATTTTCCAAAACATTAAAAACGTGTTCTCTTTCCCATTTTTCAAAACGGTTGAAAATTTTGTGAAGAAAACAGAAAACAACTTTTTTACGTTTTGACTGTTTTTTTTACAAATCTGCCAAAACTCAAAAAATACGGGTTGAAAAATATTTTTTCAAAACGACAAAAAGAACGAGTTTTCAACAATCTCAAAATGGATACCCAAAACACAAATACAAAACGAATTCAAAACTCAAAACACAAAACTGAAACACGAAGAGAACGCCCCCTAAGAATGTGGGATAATTTCTACTTAGAAACATAGATGGAAAAAAATGAGACATATTTATTTGCATTTTTCTTATTTTCGGATTGTATATATACTCGAAAAATACTAATTAAGTTCAATATTAGGTAACCACGTTGTAACCATGAAATGGATGAGACAATGTTTTAAAATATTTTAGATATGATACTATTGATAAGAAATCAATCTTAAATTTTACAACACTGTAATATATATTTACTAATGAACTAATAAAATAACTGTGGAAGCTTATCTAGCGTGTTATTTGATTCCTCTGTTCTTCAATTTTTTTTTTTTTTTTTTTTTTTTTTTTGCAATAATCGAACTTATACATCAATTTGAAGTGATCACTAAATTATATTTTGTAGTAATTGGATCGCTTAATTTATATCAGGGTTTTCAATAAAGTCGCTGCTTATATCTTTCCCTAAATGCTCTCCTGATTTGGTTAAACCAAGGAGAATTTGATTCAGTCCACCATTTAGGAGTAAAAGTTGTTTAATTAAAGGAAAATGGCAGATGTATAGGGCCTGTTTTACTGACCCTGTACAGATGACCCACATGAGGTCGGTCCCATGCTGACTCCCATGTAATAAAAAAATAGCCAAAAAAATTGTGGACCCCGCCCATTGTCAAAAGTCTGTTCTGTAAAAAAAAATTATGTACAACTAACAAGTTCCTTAATTAAAGTGTTGAACTAAAAAATTCTTAGAACCTTATTGTCAATAAATTTTCTGTATACTTCCTGCACACTCAAACAAATATTTTTAGGCACCAATATCATCAGACCAAGTGATGCAAGAAATTGAGTGTTGGAGACAAATAAGCATATATTTTATTATGTGCTGAAATAATTGTTGCCCACAAAAGCTCCCCATCAATCTCAAAAGGACCCCATCGCATGATAGCATGTCCATTAATAATTGCATCAAGACCATCGAGTTCCAACCAAAGCATAAAATGCCTTAAGTCGAGCGAAGCACCATCTAGCATCAAAATGCGTATGACTATAACACTTGGATTAAAGGACAACTGGAAGCCTCATCGAAGCAGCAAAAAAAAAAAAAAACATGACTCAACCTCAAACATATACGACATTTTAAATGTGCATTCAGACACCATCGAATCAACGTGATTTTTTATGAAAATTCATGTGTGTACATAATAAATTGTATGACAAATGTCACGAAAGCGCCAAACATCAATCAAAATATTAAAATTTAGACTTAATAATGATGATTGTGTTAACTTATAAAAATGAGCAAAAAGTCTCAATATGCCAATAGAAAAGGTGGCAAAAAATAGGATTGATACAATTTATGGATTAATTATGATTTAAAGAAATTTTTTGAATTTATGTGTAGAATATTTTATTGTGTGAATATATGATTGAAAAAAAAAAAAAAAGTATTGAAAGAATGGAAGACAAATAGGGACAAAATTATTGAAAGACGTTTGATTGATCAAATTGACAATGCTATAAAATAGCAAAATGGAACTGATTTGCTCCCGTTTGGCCCTCATTCTCTTTCAATTTTTTTCTTTTCACTTTTATTTTCAACCACACAATCTTCCATAAATTAATATTACACGTAAATCGAAAAATTTTCCTACTTTTTCAACCACACATTCTAAAAAATATATATATATATATTATTCCAACATTAAAATTTGGAAGAAGAGGGGCCAAACGGGAGCTTAGAGCATGTTTGGCTAACATCTAAAGTAGCTTCTTTGGGAGAACGTACATTCCAAATAATATTAGGCAAAATTCGTACAAAACATGAATTTCTGCTTTTATTTATCCCTTTGATCTCTTGTTAGTTTTTTTTTTTTTTTTTTTTTTTTAATATGCGGTCTTAAAAATGTCTATTTGATAAGTTTTGACTTGGTTAAAGATGAGGGTAGAATTTTCCATTGAATACCGAAATGAAAGGGTAGAAACGAAATGTTCAATTTCAAAGGTTGGGAACAAAATTTCAACGTGGGACGAAGATTGAGGACCTCTACTACTATTTTCCCTAAATGAAAATGAGACGCATTTTTGTTTTTTCTATCTCAAGTATTTTGACTTGACTAGACTTGCCTCGATTATACGGTACAGTGACTTAGAAAAATGCATTTAATTAATTAGTTAACCTCTGTTTGATTTTGTTAAAATTGATTTTTTAGTAAATTTTGATAAAAGTAATGAAATGTATGATTAAAATTAATTGTTAAATTTGACTTATATTTTTATCAACCTTTTTAGCTAAACTAAAATAAGGGCTTAATTTCGTGCATGTTTAGCAAGGTTTATAATTGTTTATAAATTGATTAAATTTTATTTTTATCTACACAATTCGTACGCTTACAAGTTTACCTATTTTAAGTATATATTCCTTATGACCCACTTAACTAATTATATATGTACCAAACGTGCATTATTAAATTAATCATTGACGGAGAAAGCCAGGAAATAACTCAACAATTGGGTCTTTTATTGCTGAAAGACTTTGGTACCCAAGTTGTTTTAGCCACTGATGACTATTCATAGAGCTGTATGCCTGGTATGCTGATGTGGCCATGTGCTAGCTGGCACCAACTCTGTGGCAAAATGACACACTTCAAGCAAGCAACTCGGTCCGAGTTAAGATTTGCAGTCCAAAATTAGACAGTCCTACTCGACCAAGAAATAATGCTGGGGAGTATCCCTTTATTGCCATGGCACTTTTCACTAAGGATCCGTTTGATAAAAAGATGGAAATTTGGGTGGAAAGAAAATGAATTACAAAAAATTGAATTGCCTAGAATTTGTTTTATTGGGAATTGTAATTAAAGGTGTTTGATTTATATAATTTTTCACCTGAAAAATATAATACTTTTGATATCTTTTTGACTTTGTTTTTCATGAAAACTGTCAATTGAAGAAATAAATTTTTTTACCATTGGGGATAAAATTTGTTTAGATTGTCAAAAAAAATTTTGGAAAATTTCGTGTTCGTTTGGTTTTGTTTTACATAGAATTTGTCAATTAAAGGGATCAATTTTTTTCACTTCATCTTAGAATTTATTTCTATTACAAAAAATAAAAATAAAAATAATAATAAAATAAAAAATGTGGAATTTCTTTTCCCACCAAAGTGGTGAGAAAATGAATTCCATGAAAACAAGGGAAATTTCAAAAGGTAGAAAATATTTTCCTTTAAAATTTTGGCCAATCAAGCAAGCTAAAAGTGGAAGTTCATGGAAATTTTGGCCCTATCAAATAGTACTGCCCTAAGTCAACATCATCACCAAAGAAATAAAAATAGTTAGAGCCAATTTTATCCAGGGGTACATTCAAGCCCCTTAGAGGTGATCCATGACTTGACATACCATTGTAGCCAAATTTCATCTAAAGTATTCGTAGTCTTGGTGATAAAATCTACGGTATAATTAGATTTTACACATTTTAAAGTAACACAAATTCATTTATTCAAACTTAATCATCAACGATAACACATCGATTGGAGTACAACTATAAATATAAATGAAAGTTTCATGGATTGCCTCCCAGCCGGCCGCATAGGTTTTTATAGTTGCACGGCCTCTTTTTCAACGTTGGAGCCAAAAACGTGCATGGAATATAGTTGAAATTACTTTGCAATTGCCGAAGGAGCATGAGCCACTGATTCACTGGATTGTGGCCATGCACACTGCCTTTTATTGCCACAAAAACAAACATGAAATCCATCAACTAAGAGCTATATATAGATTAATTACGACATCTTAGTACTCATATGTAAATTGCTAAAGGAAAATGCCAAGAAAGACAAGAAGAAATGGTGGATGATTCTGCATGTTTATTAAGTATGACGTAGTAATACTTAGCAATTAGTACTTTAGACGAGGACTAAGAGCCTAACCTCCAATGTAAGAAATTACAAAGAAATATGAAATACTAAGAAAAACAATGTTAATAAACTTGAACTCGAGTTACGGCGTACCTTTTGAAGGTGTGTCTCTAGCAGTTGATGGAAAGAACAAGATCGAAAGGAAGAAGAAAAAGATAAGGATTTTCATTGATCTCTTTTGGATGAAGATTGCATGAGAATAGATGAGATTGTTGTTCCTTTATGCTTTGCTTAAAATGATTATAAATAAATAAAGAAATGCGTGCATTTTTGTTATTTTGTGTATCACGCGTCTTTCATGTTGACTTGACCTAGTCATGAATTCTTTTTAATTTTTTCAGTAAGTTTATTAGAGATTGATTTCTTGGTGACATGGAGAATTCGCATTTGCATTTGCGTGTCATTTAATTAATTAATTAGTTTCATTTTGTAAAGATTTGAGGGTCCATCTTAAAAGGTCAATTTTGTTAAGAAGAGTAGCTCAATACCTTATAAATTGGTCTATATTTTCATCTTTATTCAAAATGAGATTATATCCTTTAACATGCCCCCTCAAGATGGTGGCTCGTTTTAGCAGACCAATCTTGAAATCCGTATGCTCATTTTTTTTAGTCTTAATCGGATCGTATCGCTCGTTGGAACTTAATGGGCTCTGATACCATGTTAAGGTTTGAGGGTCCATCTTAACAAGGTCAACCTTGTTAAGAGGAGTAACCCAAAACTTTATAAATTGGTCTATGTTTTCATCTTTATTCGATTTGGGATTATATTCCCTAACACACTTAATTTAATCATTCTGCCTTGACTGAGTTTATGGTAGCAAAAAATTTATATTGAGGTGAGTAATATTTTTCTGGAGTTTCAAGGAAATAACCAACGGACGAGAAACTTGTTTCATAAATATTCTTTTCTATCTTTTTTAGTGTATTAATCCAAATATTTCTTTTCTATCTTGCCGACTGTGGGTGCAAAGCTTCCTTCAAAATCAGTATGGTCCTGGAGAATTGGGCCACATTCGTTCAAGCTAGTCAACCCGATCTTTTGTAATGTTTGATTTGTATGTTCAAGTTTCGTGCATGTTTACTCAAGTACTCTAAACAATAAATTTATTATAGAAATACCTTGAAATGTTTTTATTACAATAATACTATATTGTAATTGTAACATACCGTCTTACACTTTTTTGTTACACGTGAAATAAATTTATTAATTTGTTCATAACATGAGCAACATACTTCATTAAATAGTACAACTCATTTGCTGTCTATTTTCATTTGTGAAGGAGCGAGTTCATTCATACTTGATAGATTGAAATAGTACAACTTAGTTGCTAATATCACTACATTATACATCTTTAGACCATTTTAAGTATAATTTGTGGGTAATTTGTGGTTTTCCGCAACGTGCAATGTGCGTTGTGAAAAGGGTGTTTTCCGGACCATTTTAAGTATAATTTGTGGGTAATTTGTGGTTTTCCGCAACGTGCAATGTGCGTTGTGAAAAGGGTTTTCCGCAACGCGCATTGCACGTTGCGAAAATTGTCCACTCTACGGCAACATCAAAATCTCGCAACGCACTCCCGAACGCTGCAAAAGATTTATGATAATATTTTTCCCACGTTGCAAAAGACAGTTTCTGGTGTAGTGATTAAGATGAATATAGCTTCCACGTGTGTAAATTCTTGTGTGGATTGTCTATTTTTTAGAATGAGTAAAAATTATGTGAAAATCTTAAGTTAGATGTCTATTTTTTAGAACGAGTGTTGCATTAATCATTTCATAAAAGGGAAAAACTGCCATGATGTGAAGCTATCCTATAAAAATTTCAACAAAGACACTTATCGAAAATTCGAAAAAAGAAAACTCTAAAATAGATCAAACTAGTGCATGAAATATAATAATCACAACAAACTTGAAAAGACATGTGCATGAAACATAACACAGTGAGATGCCTTGATTAAAGCCCCCACACACTTATTGAGAGAACTAGACTTTTAGCAATGGATTATTAGTCTATTCTAGTCTTATAGGATAAAGTAATGAAAATTAGGAGAATTCTTATTTGCTCAGGTATTGACTTGTAGTTAGTTAAATTCATCCAAATTAGAGATGTTGATGATTAGCATAAAAATTCATCCTTAAATTGCATTTTCAGAAAAGAGTTAAAAAAAATAAGTTTAGAGGTGTATATATCTTAAAGTGAAGAAAGGATAAATTTGACCATTGAGAGTTGATAATTGTAGCAATTCGTGAATTTATAATGTTTTACTTAATTCTTCTCTCTCTCTCTCTCTCTCTCTCACACACACACATCAAATTTGCATTGGATAAGTAGATTTTGATTTTAATATTGTGACCTTAAATCTGTTTATGAATTTAATAAAATAATTCCAATTTTGAGATAAATGACAAGTTATCTAACCAAAAATATGTGCATGATTGTTAGTTGAGATATGGTATAGTTTTGTTTGAGGACAAACAAATGTTTAAATTTGGAGGTATTTGATAAGTATATTTTATATAATTATTTAAGCCTATAAATACATATATTTAAGAGTTCTTATGATTAATTATAGCCTAATTTCTTGTATATTTTGTTTGTTAAGTAAAAACTAATGATTAGAAGTGAATTTGGAAGAAATAAACGAAAAATGTAACAATGAGGATTTTCAAAGTTCGAGGATCAAAGTGCAAATATTTAATAGTTGATTCGGACAAAAAAAATGTTGATTAAAGACCTTACAGAATAAAATGGGTGAAATTACTTAGAAGTCAAATGATGAAAACTGCACAAATAAAAGTCACAAGCTGAACAAATGATCAAAGTTGGGAACCAAAATGCATAAATTCAAAAGTTATAGATGGCGCGTGCCACCTATAACAGTGGGTGCGCGACGACCCTTTTTCCCAAACTCATGAGCAGAATGGGTCTTGGCAAAACGAGGACCAAACATGTAGTTTTCTTATTTTGATCCATATAAATACAGAATGTGGGCGGGACTTCAATACATCTCTCATATCATATATTTCATCAATTACTAAAACAAAAGAGAGGCAAAATCATCATTCATTTAGGAGAATTAAGTGGCATTTACAAAATTTTAATAATTTGAAAATTCAATCTTGATTTTTGAACAAAAAAAGAGAATGCGCAACTGAAGATTAACCAAGAAACTATTAAAGAGATTCCAGATTTCAGGATTTAACTTGTTCTTTATTTATCAATAATTCGAGTATTGTTCTATCAAGTAAACACGATTTCTTATAATTTTATAGTATTTGGCTACATTTTGCAGTGTTAGGCTAGGTTTTTATTTACTAAAATATAGATAAACCTTTATTATGAAGTTTTAATATAATTTTCAATATGTTGATGCTCAATATGTGTTAATTCTGGGATGATTGTTACTGTGTTTAATGCATGCTTTAACGTTTGCATCTTTCTTAGAGATATAGTAATGTTACATGAGGGGATATATTTAATTCTACTCGAGAGAAATTATTAATTAATAATTTAGGAACATTAATCAACAAGAATGCATACATATTGTCATGATATCGAACTGTATTAAAATGATATAAAAAAGGAAATTTGAAGTCTTAGTAAGCATCGTACCTAATTTTACAAATGGCTCTTATAATTTGCTCATCAAAATAGTTAGTTTAATTAGTATAAATTCTTCAAACAAATTTGACTATTCGATTAGAGTTAGAATTATTTGATCTTAGATTAAGGACATAGTCTTTCTTAGATGATATTTTACTTATTCACGATACCGTCCACTTGCGAATTTTTGCACAATCAATTACGTTAGCTTAGCCAGAAGTAAGGAAGTCATATGTTGAAAGCTTGATGTTATATATCTCAAGTTGCCGTAACTTTGGCTCATTGTGCTAGACTTGTGGAAAAGAAAAAAAAGAAAAAAAAAATGTCCACCAAATAATACAAAGACTTGGGTCCCATGTTATTTTGTTTTTTCAGTTAAAATAAAGAAGACCATGAGAAGAAAAATCATTGATGTATTGTGTCAACTAATCAAACACTATAAAGTAAACGACACTTGTGAAAAAAAAAAAAAAAAAAGTCCACCAAATAATACAAAGACTTGGGTCACATGTTATTTTGTTTTTTTTTAGTTAAAATAAAGAAAGACCATGAGAAGAAAAATCATTGATGTATTGTGTCAACTAATCAAACACTATAAAGTAAACGACACTTGTGAAAAAAAAAAAAAAAAAAAAAAAAATGGTCCACCAAATAATACAAAGACTTGGGTCACATGTTATTTTGGTTTTTTTTAAGTTAAAATTAAGAAAGACCATGAGAAGAAAAATCATTGATGTATTGGGTCAACTAATCAAACACTATAAAGTAAACGAGTCTTATAGGATCGCATTTAGGGGCGGATCCAGCTTATGGCGAGCCCCCGCGGTCGCTCGTGCTGGATCCGCCTAGAATGATTTTTTTGTTTTGAAACTAGAAAAACAATTTATATTATATAACTAATAATTCATTTCATTTACTAACATCATTGTTAGCCTAATTGGTTGGAGCTTGCACCGTGGAGTTGGACGTTTTGGGTTTGAAACTCCAACAATATATGTTTTGTAGTTTTTTGTATTTCAATAATTTTACCAAAACAAGTAACAATTATTGGTATTCGAACCTAACACCACCTTTAAACATATTGCCAACTCCACCATCAAGACAATCATTGATTTGTAACAATGAGGGAAACAAAATAATATATGTTCAATATTACTGGGTTTAATGCAATTTAACCTGTAATTTGTTTCTCTTCTTGATTTTTTCTCTAATAAATTGATTTAAGAGTTTGATTAATTAATGACAAATTTATTATTTTTTTGTTTTGAAGAAAAATTAGCCTTAGTGTCATATAGAGTCTTTCAACAACAATTTATTTAATTAATAGAAGATTTCACTTTTCATTCACAAAAATATATTGCGAAAAAGTGGGATCACACAAACACATAAAATTGATATAAACACATAATAATTTCAACTTTGTTAATATAATAATGCTTGTTTAATTAACTTTAATTGTAAACTAAATATTGACATTTTTGTTAATAGATATTGCATCTTTGATTGAAAAATAAATTATGATATTTTGCAAATTATAGAACGATTTTTTCATCCGAAATGAAAGTTCGTACCTAGTTCTAGTCTAGTTCGTAAGATTTTTTGAATATTATTTAACTAAATATTAATAAACAACACCGCTATCACGGACGTTGACTGTTGACAATAAGTGTTCAACGTTCGCGGTCCGCTCTAACTGAACTTGAACTCTAGATTCGCCCCTGATCGCATTGGAAGTCTATGACAAAAATACAAAGACATCAATTCCCAAGTGGTTCGCCTTTCAATTTGTTTGGGTGATTAAAATTTTACTTGTTGATTTGAAGAAAAATAAAGCAATAACTAGATTTACTTTTCATTTTTCATTATAATGGAATATACAATAGTGCGTTCAGTTTGAATTTTATTAAGTTCATTTCTTACAAAATTAAGGTAATAACACACGAAGTAACATAAAATTATCTGTAAATTCCATCACTATAACATTTAATCTTTTTTCTCCTGCCAATAGAATTTTGGCGAGGCCACTGAGTCATCAACTGGAGAAAGTGCATTACCTTGAGAAGATATTAATATAAAAATTCAGCACTAATAAATTTACTCATATATTTTAATCCATATTTATAAATAAATAAATAGTATTTTTTTGAAAAATATGTGGTTAAAAAGGGAGAAACTTTTAGATTTACATGTAATATTATTTTCATTGTAGAATGTGTGGTTGATAAAAAAGATAGTGAAAAATGAATTTTAATTTAATGGGGGGTAAACAAGGGGTAAGACCTTGTTTGGGAAAAAATATATTTGGAATAGTGATTTTTTGAAGAATGTGTAATTAAAAAATAAGAATTTTTTTTCGATTTATGAGTAAAATTATTTTATTGAAAAATGTGGCTGAAAATGAATTTTGAAAAAAAAAAAAGAAGAGTTTTTGAAAAAATGAGGTTCAAACAAGATCTAAAAGGCCCATCGAATGTCTGATAGTAATGCCATTATTTGGATCGTTTCCCAAACGAGTCAAAATTGAATAATATCACATTTGAACCAAACGAATTTGCTAGCGGGGCAATGGGCCTAGTGGAGCCGGCTCGACCCTTACCCACACGCGAGCATGAGCTGAGCTCGTGGCTCGTTTTGCCTTGTTGAAAAATAGGCGAGCTAGGCTCGGCTCATGAGATCGTGGCTCGTGGACGAGCTGAGCCGGAGCTCGGCTCCCGAGCTCACTTTTTTTTTAAATTTTTTTTAACTAAACTTAAAAAATATATATTAATACATATACATTTTTTTAAAAAAAATTTGGCGAGCAATGGGTCGAGCCGGCTCGTGGTTCGCATTTTCAACGAGCCCATGAGCCACGTCCAAATGACGATCCGAGCAGGCCTGCTCGATTTGTGCTCGGGCTCATCTTTTTTACGAGCCCGAGCCGCTCGTGGCTCGTTTTTGCGAGTCGAGCTATCGAACCGACGAGCTGCTCGGCTCGATTACCACCACTAGGATTTGCACAAAACAAGTGACTCGATTTTCACCAACCTGCCACTGCCAATTCGAGTACTTAATTGGATTGTTTGCTATGGGCCACTTCTAATTTTATAGTCTTGTTGGTATAGGGTGCGACAGAGTGGAGTTTCAAACAATAGACCCAAATAGGGATGTCAATGAGGGTGTGAGCTTTTTTTTTCGAGCAGAGTTTTTACTCAGCCAGAAAATCGAGGCTTGATCCGAGCTTTCAGTTTGGGCCTTTCTGAGCCCAGCCGGCCCGACTCTATTTTTTTACTAGCTCAGGGGCCGACTCGGAATTTTTCCGGGTCAAGCTAAATTGTCATCCCTAGATCCACAACTTAAAATGGTCTTGCATTTCGTTGTATTAAAATTGGTTGTTAAATTGTGCTCACGAGTCCAGATACATGTAACGCTACTTTTCTTAATTAATTGCAATTTCCCTTTAATCTAAAAGTGAAAATAACATGAAAGAATTTATTATATTAATTCTTATTATTAATTTATCATTTAACATATGAATTAATTGCTGCATATTCTAAACCAGATACATTCTAATTCTATAAATTTTGCTGGTAAATGGACAATATCATCAACAAAATATATGTTATCATCAACAAAATATATGTTTGCCTACAATATACAAGCAAATTAATATATTCTAACTATTATACATGTGATGCGAGTTTTCATTTCAGAAAGTAACTGATAAGTGTATTTTATACACTTTATTTAGGCCGTTAAATTTGATTATTTGTGGAGAAATTATATGAAACATGGCCTAATCCTATGTAAATATTGTTTACTAGATAACAATCGACGAAAGAGGTGGGAGTAAGGAAAATAAGAGAAAAAGGGCTTAATTGCATCAAATACAAAGTTCGGGACTAAAATGCAATCATTCAAATGTTCGGTCAAATTGCAAAATGATAATTCAAAAATGCCAAGAGTCAATTAAAGTGAAGAGAAGTCAACGGGATGAAAAATTGTTGAAAATGATCAAAATACATATGTGGAAAAGTTTAAGGGACCAATTTACAAATTGGTCTCAAATAGTTATATCATGCGTATGCATAGGCCAACAAGCCCTGTGTACGCATGGTACCCAAATAACATGATTGAGGCCATTTTGGCCTTACAGCCCTTAACATGTGTACGCATGATTGAAAAAAAAAAATTGAAAAAATTTCATTTCCTTTTCTCATTTTGAAAACTTTTTGAATGCAACCTTTTGGCATTCTATATATACCATAAGTCGTCTAGACGTAGGGGATCTTTTTATCATTATTCGAGAGTGCAAGAGGCGATTTTACATTCAAGAATCAAGAACTCATCTTTTGGCTTAAAGATTAAAGTGAAGAATTTGAGCTTTCAAGTTCTTCATCATATTCCTTGTCTTGGGTGATATCTTTCTTTTTTTTTTTTTTTTTTTTTTTTTTTTAATGCAATTTTCATATTGGAATGCTAGGCTAAACAAATCTATGTATTGGATGTGTGACAAAAACTTATTGATTTTTAGTTTTTAATTCAAGAATTTTGGAGGAAGTGATTAAGTGTCCAAATGGGTAGAAGCTATAGCTTTGCCAACTAACGATGGGCGGGTGGTAACTCGGTTCCTTAGGAAGAATATTTTTCTCGAGGGATGACACCCCGCAGACTATTATTAGTGATAGCAGAAAGCATTTTTGCAACCATCAATTTGCAGCATTGTTGGCTAAGTATGGGGTTAAGAATTGAATATCAACTCCATATCATCCTCAGATTAGCAAGCAAGTGGAGATTTCCAACAGAGAGCTGAAAAGATTCTTGGAGCAACAGTAAATGCATAGCGTATAGATTGGTCAAAGAAGTTAGATGATACACTTTGGCTTACAAAATATCATTCAAGACTCCTATTGACATGTCCCCATATCGGTTAGTTTTCAACAAAGCATGTCACTTACTAGTTGAGCTTGAGCATAAGGCGTATTAGCTATACACGTGCTCAATTTTGATATGAAGTCAGCTAGGAAGCACATAATCCTTCAACTCAATGAATCAATGAATTTAGGTTGGTGGCATATGAGAATGCTAAGTTATATAAAGAAAAAAAACCAAAAGATGACATGATAGATATATCAAGGATAAAGAGTTCGAGGTTGGTCAGCAGGTGCTTATGTTCAATTATCACCTCAAACTTTTTCCCAGAAAGTTGAGGTCTAGGTGGTCGGGTCTATTCACCGTTGTGGCTGTGCTTCCATGCAGCGCAATGGAGGTGGTATCTCAATATCATTTTAGGAGATTCAAGGTCAACAAGTAGCGTTTAAAAGTTTATTGGGGGAGGTGACTACTCCAATAAGAAGACAATCGTGTCACTTGATAGTGCTATAGACTATAAACAAGTGCTTATTGGGAAGCAACTCAATCCTCTCTGTTTTTATTTATTTAGCTTTGATACATTAGATTATGATTTTTATTACTTTGGTGTGTTAAAGTAGATTAGGTTTCAACAATCCTTCACTTAGGTAGTATGAGTCCATGCATAAGTCACTTAGGTAGTATGAGTCAATGCATGAGCAACGTAAGTTTCAAATGTATTTTGCATGAATTTGGGGGTGTTGAAACCTTGCTCACTTGATTTACTGTGAAAACCATGTGTTTCGAGGCAAAAACGAGGGCATTAAGGCATTAAACGATCGACTGTGTCAATTGGGGCTCCATACCACTATCACGCTTTTTAGAAATTTTGGTGGGGGTGGGAGGGAGCGCTTTTGGAACATATTTGGTTGATAATTGACGAGTTTTTATTTTGGAACTCAACACAAGGTTTCGAGCAAAATTATACGAATATGGGGCTTTTCAAGTTTGGCATTGAGTTTAAAAAAATTTTATGAGGCCACATTCCCTCTACACCATTTAAAACGGTTTAGGCATGAAAATCAAATCTGGGGTGATCGAGAAACATTGAAATTTAATGAAATGCTTTAAAAGAAAAAAGTGGTACTGCTTGCAAACCATGCATGGGCATAGGTCAACAGACCGCACCCACGCACGGTTGACAGATTGGCCAACTAAAGCCAATCCATTTGAGCTATGCGTACGCACAGACTGAGCCATGTGTATGGATGAATGACAATTTGACTCGTCGACTCGGATCGAGCCCCATTTTAGGGCCCACGAGCTCGAAAAAGATGACAGCATCCTACTGTCTTTTAAGACAGTAACAGAACAAAGAAAAAAAGGGAGGCCGGCCCGACTCAGCCCGGAAAAGTCCCAAGCTGAAAGCTCAAATTGAGTCTCATTTTTTTGGTCGAGCAAAAGCTTGGCTCGGAAAAAAGCCCACACCCTCGAGCCGAGCCTCAAATTTCAGCTTGCGAGCTTACTCGACTCGGCTCGTTGAAATCCTTATGTGTACGCATTGTTCAGCTGGTGAGAGATTAAAATCCCGCACCCACGTATGTATCTCTTCACACTGACTGACTCACCCACACACACGCTCCCCCTTTCAAAACCCACATCCCATACACGGCACCCCCACAAACCCTCTCAACACCACGAATTTCACTTTTATTTTTCATGAAAACCTCAACTATTTCACTTAGGCATTCGAAATTCATTGTTGCTTCACTTCAATCATCAAGGAATCACCAATTTACATAAGATTTGAGGTAAATAAGCATGACCCTACATTGCTATTTTTGAGTTTGAGCATGAGATTTTTCTTTTCTACTCTTAGTGACCGATTTTGCATGAGAAACTGGTGGAAGTGGTTAGGAGATGACGGGTGCTGAATGTGGTTGCCAATTTTTGGTTAAAACTTTGCTATTTTACATCCCCTCTTGCTTAGTCTATGTTGTGCACACTAAGTGTTTGCTATATTGTCTAAGAGACTACATTGTTTGATTTAGGCCACCATTTTTACACAATACATTGTTATCACATCCATTAGCACCCAAGCTCATTATATTCACGTTGGCGTCAATTTTGCACAAAAAAGTTTAGGGACACAACTCTCAACCTACATTTCATGTTTGCAACTGTGTCCCTCTCATTGTGGTCCCCTGTGTTACCTATTTGGGTCACCCACCTACGACATCCATATTTTGGTTCTTCATTATGTTTTTTGTTATTTTTTGGAGCATTCCTAACACGTATATCTCTCTTATGTGGATTTTTCTTGTTTTGATCGGTAAGCTTCCTAAATGCACACGCGACACCCCTTCTAATTCAAAATAAAAGGGTAAGATATCGTCCTCCACAACCACAAACTCTCTTGTCGATGAAGGTGGCATGAGACAATTCCTTAGCCCATAACACAAACTTAGATTTGAGCAAGTGTTCAGTGAATGGATTATTTTGCCCGAGTGACAAGTGATATTGGAGGATTTCCTGGGGTTTAATATAGAAACATTGATTTACCGTGCGGGATGGGTGAAAGTGGTGGCAAAGCCATTGGCCATTTATCATACCCTTGTTTAGGGTCTGGAGTAATTTCCTCAAATAAAATTGCGTCAATGCCTCTTATTGAGTTCCACTTCTTGGGGCTCATGCCTCCTTTTGTCTAAGAGGAAATTACACAAGACCCTGTTTTTAAAGATCACAATTCAAAAAAAATGTGTAAAGTTTATTTAATAAAAAATCAGGTAATATTCAATTAATAAAAATATTACAAAATAAAATTAATTTATATACACCATCCTACCCCCTTCCACCCTCACCAAATTTCTCAAACCTTAATTACTTTCCCACTCCATTCTCTCTCTCTATATCATTTTCCACTCTCTAATCTTTCCCTTTATCACACCACTACAACATTCCGGCGACGACGCTAACCACGACCATCCAGCGACAACATCGCTATTACTCCTTCGTAGTGGCAACACCACCACACACGAGGCACCAAATAAATTACTCCCACACACCATCAGCGCGGTGTTCAACCACTCACTGCATTGCTTCGGCGCTGTGCTGCAGCGGTCGCTCATGACGCTTCACCAAAGGTGGCGCTCTAAGATTGGCGTTGCTCAACACCACTACGGCCAGTGGTGAACTACTTACACTCCCAACAACCACTTTTCTTATGTTTGTGATTGACCGTTGATGAAGTTTGTGGGTTGTGATTTGAGGCAGCGGTGGTGGTGCCGACGATGGATTTGTAGATTTTTTTTTGTAGGAATATGAGGTGGTGGCGGTGGCGGTAGTTTTGTTGGATTTGGGGGTGGCTATGATTTCTAATCGTGGAAGCGACGACGGTGGTGGATCTAATGGTTGGGTTGGGTTGGTTTTTATTAAATCTAGTGATGAATCTGGTAATGGTAGTTTGACGGTGGCAGTGGTGGTTTTGTTGAAAATTGTGATTTGTTGGTGGCTGTGGTGGTGAGGTAGTGGTGGTTTTGAAGTTGAAAGTGGAAGTTTGTTGGAGACGGTGATGGTGGTGGTAAGGTGGTGTTGTCGCTGCACCTAATTCATCTTCGGAAGTAAAATTGAGCAAAATGGCCGAAGGTGGTGGTAGGTTGTTCTGTGTTGTTGGTCGGGGGACAGTGCTGGTAATGGTGGCACTATTAAGTTGTGATGGTGGTAGTTGTCATAAGTGGTCATGGTAGTGGTATGTGATCAACTATTTGGTTATTTGTGACCAATTATTCGGTGATTTGTGACCAACTATTTAATTGTGACCTAAAAATTCGATAATTTGTGACCAACTAATTTGAAAACATGTGACCGGTAAATAAATTGACCTATAATTTTTTTAATTTGTGACCTATCATTTTTTTTCTTGTGACCATGAAATAATTCGTGACCAATTAATTTAATAATTTATGACTAATACATAAATTGTGACCTATAAGTACGCACCTGTGACCATTAATTATATAATTGCGGCCTTAATATATTTAATTAATTATTTATTTATTTATTTACATGAGTTTTGAATTTTGAAACTTAAAACCTAAAATTTGAATTAGCTCATAGTTAATACCTGAGTTTTGAATTTTTCCCTCTTTATTTTGTGAACTCATTAGGCCAGAATTTAGAGAAACATATACAATCACTTAATAGAACAACCTAGCCCAGGAGGAATAGAGCAAACGACACATGAACTAGCCAAAATCTAGAGGAAATGTGAACAATCATGCTGTATGTACATCATTGTTTACATTATTTTTGTCATTGTGCCACGTGGCTTTATTGAACAGTTAAAAAAAAGCACACTTTTCCACTCTACACTTTTTGAAATACAATGGAATGTACACAAAAATGTACACTACGAAATGTACACTTAGTATAATTCAAATTTAAATTGCAAAAAAGGTAGAAAAAAAGGACAAATTGCTTGCAAAAGCCTATCACCATCTCGAGAAAAAACATGTAACGTACCTCCATCAAGGCACAATCTCCATCAGAACTTTGTATTGAAAGTGCAAAAAAGCTTGGCCAAATCACCAATGTTTCTACCATGTATCAGGGTATCGACGATTGCCTAATCAATCTTCACCAAAGTCTTCTACGTATGGTGCATAAGTTGCATCAACTTTCAGCCAAGTTGCATCAATCTTCGCCGGAATGTTCACTATGGCGCCGGGTTGCAGAGACGCAGAAGATGGAAGAAGAAGAAGAAGAGACGCCGGAATAAAACATTTGCCATGGTAGCGAGCAATTTACAAGTTCCAATTTCCCCGTCTTGTAGAGACGGAGGCCGAAAGGGAGAAGGGGAGAGAACTAGAGAAGAAGACGTTTTTTTTTTCTTTAGGCTGTTGGGCACTTGGACTAATGAGTGATGGCATGAGCCTCTAATTGTTTAAAAAAATTAGGCCCAATAAAGGAAATGGTCCAAAACTCTTCAAAAACGGCAAAGAAGTGAAGAACCCTTATTTCCATTCGAAGCAACAGTAGCAGCTCTGTGAGTCACGACACCGAGTGAGTTATGAGTGTTGTGATCTATTGCTGGCTGCCATCGAGTCACCGACGTCGACGCCAACCTCTGTCCTCCACCATTGCCTGATGCTATCATGTGAGCCCCTCTCTCTCTCTTTTAGTTCATGATTACTATGGATATGTGAATAATTAAAATTTAAGAGGCTGGGATTATCTCTCTCTCTCTCTCTCTCTCTCTTTTAGTTCATGATTACTATGGATATGTGAATAATTAAGATTTAAGAGGCTGGGATTATCTCTCTCTCTCTCTCTTTTAGTTCATGATTACTATGGATATGTGAATAATTAAAATTTAAGAGGTTGGGATTATGGGGAGAAGCATAATTTGATTTTAGGTAATTTCTTCAATTTGATTTCTTTACTCGGACTTCCGAAGTTTAACGGAGTGTACACGGTTTTTAGTGGTGCTTGAGTTATGGGTTTTGAATCTTCTGCTGGAGTTATAACTGGAAGGTCTGATTTGTTTGCTTCGGTTCTATTTGTTGTTTAGAAATCTAAATGATTTTAAGGTTTGTCGAATGGAAAAGCTTTTGAACGGTGATGTGGTTATGCTTACTCTAATTTTCTATGTTCTAGTGGAGTTGAACTAAAGAGTAAATGATAGTATCTTGAAATGAAAATTATGGAAATGACTACAGCTAGGATTTTAATGTGCTCTTCAATATCTTATTTGCATAAGAATGCAGTTTTTTTGAGCTTACAGTTACGAAGTAAAGTTGTATCGTGTACTTAGGTTGTATTGGATTATATTTTGTATCTATATGAGTTTTAAGTTTTATTATATTTATATATTGATTGAAGATTTTTTAATATTGTTTAATTAAATATTAACAAATGATTTCGCTATTGCTGTCGTCGACGGTTGATGGTAGACAGTCAATGACCGCCCTAGCTCACGACAATTTCTAGATTCGCCATTGCTTTCAGCCACTGGAATAGAAGGCCGTATCATGAATAGAAGTCCTCATGTTGAAAAAAGGGAACTCCTATTGACTTTTGAAATTTTGATGGGATTCTGTAGAATGATTTGTACAGAAACAAGGTAGGTTTTTTTAGAATATATAGTTTTGTAATTGTAAGTGGTGGGAAAGAGATTTTGTGATCCTTTATTTATTATTTTTGGTGACCACTGTATGCCCCTTTGTCCCAGCTTGAATATCACATATTTTATAGTAATGGCCGCCATGCTAAGGATGTGAGAAAAAGTTCGTTTAGCTTGCTGGCAACTCTTTTCTCTGTTGTTCATCCTTATAGTGACTGGTTATTCAATATGGACGGTGAAGAAAATCATAACAAATTACTTCTCTTGGAAACCTTGATTCTAGTAGCGCATTTTTTCTTCAATTTTTTGTGTTTGACTTTGCTGTTTCGATCCAAGGAACTTCTGAAAAACCTACTTTTCCGGAGGCCTTTTAGATGTGGTATTAACATAATTAATGTATCAATTTTTTCCAAACGGCGCCAATATATTGATCTTAGTTTTTGCACTAACAGAATCTCGATCATCTCCTCTTCACGTAAACATTCCCAGTAAACTAAAACATACTATTAGGAGGGAAATGCCGTTAAGCGAGAAAAAGATCAAGCAAGCTTTTACACTCCGCAGTCAAATCAACTACCGAACAAGAGATAAATAAGTGCAAGAGACGAGAGATAGGGTTTGGCTTAGTTAAAATTACATATATTGGTGTGAAGTGATCTTATATATATATATATATATATATATATATATAGAGAGAGAGAGAGAGAGAGAGAGAGAGAAGCGGAAATGAAAATGGGTTAAGTGGGGCTAATGGACCGAGTTTCAAGCCCATGATAAGGTTGTTTGATTTAATAGGTCCAATCCAATTAAATAATCAATGTCAAGTTGGCATATGTGGGACTTCCTTCCAACATGAATTCAACTGGCATGGCCCAAATGTAACAAGAAAAAAATCAAATCCAACATGAATTGAACTCAAGCCCAAACCGACCAATCTAATTCAAATTGACCCATACTTGATCGATTTAGGTTGGGTTTAAACACATAATTGGATTGTGTTGATTTGATTTTAGATTAACCAATCATGTTGGGTTGGGTAAAAAAAATCCAACCCACGCTCGGCCCTACTTGCTAACCATTTCAAATGAGCAAAACGATTTGAGCCGGCCTTTGACTATTGAACTGGCATGGCCCAAAAGCATTCCGTAACTGCCTCGTGTGTAGTTATCTGTCAGACAAATTTTTATGGTCCCATTCCGACCCACAACCTGTCTTAAAATCTCTTCGGACCGGTGCTATTTGTGTTGAATCCGTTCCTTAATTGTGTTTTTAAAAGTGAATTACTAATAACAACTCAAAAAAAAAAAAATTTATTTTTATTTAAATCAAGGAAAATATGCATTGATTGAAAAAATCAAGGCATAATCCACCTTGTTTCAAGATGAAGTTAAATTGTTCCCGGAATCAAAGCAGGTATTAATATAGAAACTTAATTAAAAAAAAAATTAATTCTGCCTGGAATCAGGGCAGAATTATTTTGTACTTTAAAAATAAGATAGAGAAAGTAATTTAAGTTTGAGTAATGATGTTCCTAATCGTTTTATACAGCAATCACCCTACGTGACATACACATTGTAGGTGATTATTTGATGAATAAATGTGGTAGTCAACTACCGTAACGAGTTACTGTGAATAACATTATTCTTTAAGTTTTGGTAAGGGAAGGCAAAATATCTCACGTTCAAATTACAATTTTCTATGTGTACAACGAAATTGTACAAAAATGATTGACAAAGGTCAAATGGCGGCCCCCTGTTGGAGAGCTGCTCATAGCATCTCTCTTCAAATTATCTAACTTCTTTAAAAAAAAAAAAATCATAATTTCTTTGTACACATAGCATCTCTCTTCAAATTATCTAAATTCTTTAAAAAAATCATAGTAAATGAGCCCGAAATTAATTGTTGGGTCGAATACCAAGGAATGGCCCACGAGTAATTCATAGGGAAACATTCATAATTAAGGTATATAGTTTACACCAATTCAAAAATCAGGTTTATATATATAATTAATTAAATATATTTATTAATTAAATATAATAAAATCACAATTATACAATTAATGGTCACAAATTTATAATTAAGGTTGGTCACATATTATCAAATTAATAAGTCGCAGAATATTTCGAAGAAAATTTTACAGGTCACAGTTATTTTCGAGGTCATAAATTGTAGGTCACACTTTATTTGTTAGTCACAATTTTTTTAATTAATTCGTCACAGAAAATTTTCAGTCATAAATTATAGGTCAGATTATTTGTTGGTCACATATTTTCAAATTAATTGGTTACATTTTTTTTTTCAGTCCAGATAATTGGTCACACACACTAGATCGTGTGTCACACATCTTGCCACCAACACTACGACTACCGCCACCGCAAATTGTGGCCACTCTCGCCCTGCGACCGTCTCCAAGACCACACCACCACCATCATCTTCCAAAAACGTAAAATCCCCAAACCCTTTCCCAATCTCACCCACCTTCAAAATCACCAACTGTCTCCACCAATCATTATCGCCACTAAAACCGTGAGCACCAACACTCCTTCCAACCAAATCCAGTCATCCAACCCTACCACAACAACATCACCTCTATCAAAATCCAATTATCCATTCACACCACCGAATTGTCACTTGCTAACTCTACCACCCCCACAACCACCACCCACCAACAAAATCATCAAGTCCACCACCACACAAACACCATCCCACCTCCACACAAAACACCATCCAATGATCAAAAAAAAAAAAAAATTAAGCAGAGCCGTGGGCGAAATTGTCGAAGAAAAACTTTTGTCTGATGATGGTTTCTGTGCACCTAATTACCCCAAAAATAGGGATTGCAGCGCCGCGCCACCTTCACAGCAGCGTTCGCCATTTGCAGTGACAACGAGGCACTCAGATCAACGCTGGACGATTTCGCGATTTGAGTGCCGAACAACAGCAGTACTACACGAACGCAGGAGTCACGAAGTCGATCATTCCACTGCTGCAACCTCACGGCGAATCGCGCTCCTTCTTGTCGGCAATTCGCGGGACTGGGGTGCTAGAGCTGGGAGGCGACGGTGGGTGGCGACGAGATCGAGTTTGCCGGAGGGGACGAGTTAGTGGTGATTATAGAGAGAGAGAATGGTGGGGGTGGTGGGTTGGAGAAATGTGGTGAGAGGGTGGTGGTGGTTGGTTGGAGAGAGAGAGAGAGAGAGAGAGAGAGAGAGAGAGAGAGAGAGAGAGACGAATGTGTGATTTGAATTGGATTAGGGTTTGTGAAAAATATATAATTAATTTCACACTTGATATTTGCTTAAAAAAGCTTTGAGCCTGATTTTTGCAATGGTAACTTGAAACACCTGGAGCCATGTAATTTCCACTAATTTATATCCAACCATGGGCCAACTGTACCCGGGCATGTGCCGATTAAAAGACTAGCTTTTGCCAAACGAGACTAGCAATTTCAAATTGGCCAAACTGATTTGACACCTCTAACTCCGACTGAAAAAATGATTAGCATAGTGAAACACGAATGTGAGTAGTTGTGCCGACTCCTAATGGACAATGCTACACTTACAAAATTAGTTCACAGAATGTTTTTACAAATAATGCTTGGCAAAAATTTATTGAAAGTTGGGAAAAAAGATAATTTCAATCAGGTGTTGCCAATGCACAACCTGCAAAAAAATTTGTAAATCAAAAATATGTACATATGGCTTTTTCCACTCTTAATATAGTTAACTTACCAATAAATTTAGAATTGAAATTAAATAGTCGTTATAGAACCTTAGAGTAACTTTAAGAGGCTTTTTAAATATAAGATAATTTCTATTTTAAAGAGTCAACCCTTAAAATTATATTTCAAAAAATTATTTAATTTAACATTTTAAAACAGAGAGTGCATTCGACTCTTCAAATTTGGATAGTCAAATCAACTCCATATAATTAAATGTATTTAAAGTTTTTCAATTTTTTTAAAAAAATAATATAATAATTTGGAGGAAAACTAGTGAAAATGAAAGATATGAAAAAATAATAAATATTGTTTTTAGAGTAGTAAAATTATGTGTTAATTATAGAGCAGTGTTCTAAAAGACGTAATGTGTGTGAATGCATGAAGACCAAGCTATCGGCTAGGCGAGCCTAGACGAGGCATATGCATAAAAAATAGTAAAAATGCGTTTTTTTATTTTAATTTTTAATCAATCAAAAAATTATTTAATAATTAAAAATAATACCTACCAAACAACTAAAATAAATTTATAGGAACTTTAAACTTTTTTTTAAAAAGCTCCTGCAAAAGGATAAGTTTCAAATGTAAATACTAAATAGTAAATAGATAAAAAAAATTTGGAAATTTTCCTTTGTTCAATGCTTCAAGTGGTTTTTTTTTGAATTTATGACAGACAAAGTGAAAAAATCAACCTTTAAATTTTAACTTAAAAGAATTGTGAAAAAAAAAAAATCTAAAAAAAAGACAATAAACATGCTTAGGCAACAGTTAACGATTGTTGTTGATCGTTAAATAAGACGCCAAGCTACTTGACTTGGCATTTTCGCCGCGCATTGCGCCTAGGCGATGCATTGGTGTCGTTTAGGGGCATCTTTTAGAACAATGATATAAAGAGCTTGTTAGAGTACTTCAAAAATTTTACTCTTTAAATTTATAGATGGTCTCTAAATTGCAAAATATGCTCTTTAAAAATAGAATCTTTTGGAGATATTCTTACAACATACTGATGTTCTATATTCAATGATATTCGAGAAGTCCTAATACAGTAAGATTAGATCAAAATAAAAATATGAAGAATATTTTTAAAAATCATTTTAGCAAGTAAATGAAGCATAAATTTATAATTCAATTCTGATAGACAAATGCTTAATTTTATCTTTACCGATATATGATTATGCTTGTTGTACGTAAATATGTACATAATATTTTACATAATGATGATGTGTCAAAATATAAGTGGAATTTTTTTTTTTTTTTTAAATGAGATTTTTATTTAATAAAATTTTGCCACATTATCCGCTAGTGAACTATTATGTAAGTTATTATGTACTTGTAGTACAATCGATATACCTCAATTTAGTGATAATGTGAAATTTTATTGACAAAGCATTTTCAATAAACTCTCTACTTTTAAAGAGTATATTTTTTAATTTAGAGATTATTTGTAAATTTAGAGAGTAAATAACTTTAAGTGCTCCAACAAATTCTTTAAATTTAACAATTAATTTTACTACTCCTAAAAATATTTATTATTTTTTCTATTTTTTTAATTTTCGCTAGCTTTCCTATAAATTACTATATTATTTTCTTTCATTTAAAATTAAAATACTTTTAAATGCATTTAATAATAAAGAGTGAGTTTGACTCTCTAAAATTAAATATTAGTTTAAAAAGTCTTTTAGAACATGATTTGAAAAGTTAACTCTTTAAAATAAAGAGTATTTTATATTTAAAGAGTCTTTTGAAAACACTCTAATGACTTCCTCTGAGTTGATTATTTGTGTCCTCTTTCTTGCCGCAGTAGGTTAACTCTCTCTCTCTCTCTCTCTCTCTCAAATATCTGTGTTTGTCTGTGTACGTGTAAGTACAGTTAGAACGGATGAAAGTGTTAATATTATGTGAATATTCACCAACAATAATTGGTTTACAATTTCCTCTATAACTGTTTTCTTATTCTTTGAGACTATAAAAACTAAAAATCATTGCAGGTTCATTGGTGGGAGTAGATGCAAAACTAGCGTGCAGGGTTGCCTTATCTACTAAGGTTATGATAACATCATTGACAGTGAATTATAATGTTACAATATTTTCAAGAGATTCTCTATTTTTAGAGAGCATATTTTATAATTTAGAGAGCATCTATATTAAAATAGTATAAATTTTTAGGTACTCCAACAACCTTTTTATTTTAACACTTAACTTTATTACTTCTAAAAAATATTTATCGTTTTTCCCTGCCTTTTATTATCACTAACTTTTCTCCAAATTATTATATTATTTTTCTCTATTAAAAATTGAAATACTTTGAATAGATTTAATTATAGAAAGTAGATTTGGCTCTCCAAATATGGAGAACCAAATTTACTCTCTATTTTAAAATGTTAGTTTGAAGAAATTTTCGGAGAATAATTTTTAAGGATCGACTCTTTAAAATATGGAATATCTTCTATTTAAAGAGTCTCTTGAATATGCTAAAAAAGGTGAGTTCTCATTCTTGTAATTGTGCATTAATTTTCTCAAATAAGGAATTTATTCGTGGCATAGTTAGTTACAGTTCTGCTACGTGTACAGGAAAAGTGTTGTCAGAATTGTTATAGAAAACACTTGACGGTTTCTATTGGAAAATGACAAAAAAAAAAAAGAAAAAAAGGACCAAACAAATGCTGACACACCAACATCTGTGACAATTCTGGCAGCAATTCCATTTGCACAGGTACAAGGGGAATTGCTGAATTAGTTAACACCTACAAAAATGTAAAAACATTCTACAGTTTCTGTTGGGATGTTTGATTATTGACATAAATTCTTTCTAATTACATAGTTAATTCAATTTTATTAATAGATTGAATATGTCCCTCTACCATATAAGATACAAATAAAATCATCCTTGTATGTAGAATGAAATAGAAGCTTAGGTTTCAACAATACCAGTTTCATATTCATTTTTAGGACGTTTCAAAAGAGAAAAAGAAATTCAAATGAGTTATAGAGTGTTGCTGTTATCATGTATGTTGACCTCCAAATTGATTGGGAACCAGCGCATCAACAGATATGCACTTGGAATGCAAATGTTAAACGTGCAAGACCAAAGCTTCTCCAAACACAAAAGGAAGGAAAAACCGCAATCATCATCAAATCAATCAAAGATGAACACTGCAAAATATGTTGAGTGCAAGAACAACGATAAAGGAGAAGGAAATGCAAGAGTTGGATTTGTACAGTAGAGAAAGAATCACCAAGATTGCAATTATTATTATCAAGTTACTTTGCATGAGTTTTTTGTAGGCAAGAGAAAATAGCGGAGGGTCCTCGAATGCTTGACATGTGACATCATCTCAGCGGTGCACTGGTCAAGCTCCATGACATCACATTGTCGCCTCGTAGGCATCCGTAGGGCTGCACCTCAAAGGATACTAAACAATGACCTTGAAAGCATTGATATGATGTTCTTTTTAACTAACAATCACGTGACTTGTCAAGTAGACAAAGAAATCACAAAATCCATTGCATATATATTCACATCATGTACAGTCAACTAATGAAATCCAATGGATTGATATGATCTCCTGAGGTATGCTCCAAAAGAAAATTAAAAAAAGTTCATTAAACAAAGTTGATATTTTATCGCAAATTATTTTTACAGAATTTGGCCATAAAATGGCATATGCAAGTATGCAACGGTGAGGTGCAGTGTTTTCGCTTATTATTATTTTTTTTTTTTTTTATAAATTTAATTAAATTAACAACCAATTTTTCAATTGAACAAACATTTTTTTAAAGGGTACTGAAATTATTCCCACTGGAAAACTCAGATAGATTCCTTCCGTTACTGTTGTTATTTTCCTTCTTATTAAAAATGGAAACAATTTCATTGGAAAATCCTTCATTGTTAGCATAAAATTTTGCCAGTTATTAAATTTCTGCCGAGTTGACATTTATTTTTTAATAAAAATAATTCTTATTTAACCGTCAAAATAAATAATTACTTATTTTCAATTTTAATTCATTATATATGAACAACATATTGTATAAAAATTAAATTTGTCTTTTCATTCATTATATATGAACAACATATTGTATAAAATACTTTGTTCTGTAGTGTATGTAATCAAAATAAACTTAAAAACTTAAGTAATTCGTTCTAATATAATATAACTCAAACACATTTAACATAGCAAACATACTATTTATTTAAATTTATTTTTCGAAGAGGAACATATTGAGTCATCATTGGGTACGATGATAAAAGTTTCATGGTTTGACGGTTGACCGGCATCCATTGGCATCCATTTTTGAAGGGGCAATCCCTTCTATATGGAATTTGACGTGTAACTGCAACAGAGTACGATTTCTTCATGCTGGGTGGCACTGGACCCGCGGAAGGACCATTACCGGAAGGATCACCAACCACTAGGCCTTAGATTTCACAATTCCCATCAAAATAAACACGAAATCTATCAATAGTTTAATTAAGAGTAACAGATAAATAATGAAATCTGAATACTGATACATAGATGGCTAATAGAAAAATAATAAGGCAAAGTGGAGAAAAAAGAAGAAGAAGGAAAATGATTTGGTACGGACGTCTACAAAATTATATAATTATTAATCGAATCTCTAATAATTCTCTTTATTTAAGTGAATTTTGCATTGATGATCTCTATTGACATAAACATCACTACAAGGTCACAATAATCCAAAGGGGCAGCAATATAAGTTCACACTAGGACAAATAGTGATGGGTCAAGCCCAGTAGGATAGGTAAGTGGAACAAATATATCACTAAATGAGCCTACACTTATAAGCCGTTCAAGAGGTGGGCAAACAGGCAATGTGTAACACTAATTAAATTAGGTTATTTCCAATGGCCAAAATACTTTTTAGGGTCGGGTCGTTTCATTGATAATTATCTGGAAAAATTCAACTAAGAAGTTAAGTATCATTCATTTCAAAATTAGGAACAAATGTTTCAAATTTCAAAAATCAAATATCTATTCTGTGTACCGGACAGCCAATTCGAACAATCGCATTTTGTACCGGACAACGAAGCTAGCCATTCTGTGTCAAAATTTAGAACGGTTAAAAAAGTTATCATTGGACAAACCGAACGTCCGCTAAACCTAACTGGACGTTTGCTTGGATAGAATTTCCCCAATTTTTTTTTTCTTTATTTTTTTGAAAAATGTAAGCTTTTGAATGACTTTTTCACGTTATTTTTCAAGGTAAATGATATTGTAATGAGTTTGAATATCGAGTTGAAATAATTACCTTTTAAAAAATATTTTTTTATGCAAGTGTTTTATGAAATAATTTTCTCATGCATTAAATTTTATTTATTGAACTTTTAATGATTCATTGATAAAGATTAAAGCATCGTACATTTTACACATGAATGCAGAACATCTTAATATAATATCTTCTCTTTTTGACTTTTGAAGTTCTTTGTCTCGAGTGATTTGTCGTGAACGTTTGGCTTTCATCTTGATTTTTATTGATTGTCCGATTCAAGTCTTTTGATAGTGATCATTTTGTTCCCAATCGATTAACCTTGCAACAATAGCTATGAAGACTCAAATTCAATTGTTAGAAATAAATTTAACTTGTTTGTTATGATGAAAACATGAAGTCAACCAAATGTCACCATCTCTATCATGGAAACTTAATTCACATTTAACACAATACAAAATAAATTAACATATGAAATTTAGTTCATATTTAACGCAAAATAAAATAAATTAACATTTAAAAGAATTTTTTATAAACAAATTGAAAGCTTAGCCCTTTATTGTTCTAGTAGAAATTGACTGTGTGTGACATTTTAGCATAACATGCTATTTCACTTTTTTATAAAAATCTTTGACAAGTTCATGACGTAATAAAGAAAGTAAAAAATACTATATAAAGTCAAATGAGACTTTTTAACCAAAAAGTGACGTCTAATGTCACTTTCTCTATCATGAAAAATTAAATTACATTTAACACAATATAAAATAAATTAACATTTAAAAGAAATTCTTATAAGCAAATGAAAAGTTTAGCCAATTATGTATTGTTCAATTAGAAATTGATTGTGTGTAACATTTTAGTTAAAAAGTGACACAACATGTGATGTCACTTTTTGATGAAAAGATCACAAATCGTATAACTTGACTAAAATTTTTAACAAGTTCACGGCGTGATAAAGATTACATAAATTATATTTAGTTATTACTATTAAGTTTTTGTTGTGTTAGATGCGAATAATATTCTACATTAGAAAAGTGACATAGCTATATTAGAAAGGTGACAGGCAATGCTAATTTTTAATTAAAAGGTTTTGTAGCTACATTGCAAATGTGACATGCTATACCACTTTTAGATTTGAATCAAAGTTTGAATTAGAAAGTAATGTGTCGTATAATTAAAAAGTTCATACATTGTTAAATTTGAATTTAAAAAAAAAAATAACATATTTCAAAATTCGACCAAGATGCACCCCACGTGTACCTTATAATGTAATCATTTTTATGGAGATTTATTAGTATTGTCCAATTCGGAAATATGTTATAAATAAATTTGGTCGGATTCGTACGTTAATTTTTTTAAGAAAATTCAAATTAAACAATGCATGAGCTTTTTAATTAAAACGGGATACAACACATTACTTTCTAATTTAAAGTTTAACACACATCAAATGTGGCATAGCATGTCACATTTTTGATGTAGTTATGTCACACTTTGATTAAAAAGTAGCATGTTCACGAAAATTTCTTTCAGATAAAAATCACCGTAAATGTATGGTTCGTTAATAGATAATAAACTGAAATTGAGTCCAAGTATCATCTCATAGAAATTGATTTACTTTGATTTTATTTGTTGCGACCTTAACTGAAACAAGAATAATAAGATGTGTTTGTTATGGTGAAATTATAACTAAAATAAGCTACGTATGCAATTATGAACAAATTAACTAAATTAAATGCAAACACTATAACAAAAATGCCCTTTTACAATACTTAAAAGACAACATTTATGTATTAAATGTTGCTAAAGGGGTCTATTGCAACATTCTAATACGTGAATGTTGCCATTGCGTAACATAATTGAGTTTTGACAACATTTTTTAAGTGAATGTTGCGATAGACCCTTTTTTTGCAATGTTTATTTATTGTTGTGAAAAGTTTTATTTTTGGCAGCATTTATAAAACATTGCAAAAAAATCTTTATCTTTTGCAACGTTTTTTAAACTTTGCTAAAAATGTCTTTTGCAACATTTATACAACGTTACAAAAAGACAACCTTTTGGCAACGTTTATAAAACGTTGCGAAAAGGTCTTTCTTTTGCGAAGTTTATGAAACGTTGCAAAAGGTTGATCTTTTTGCAACGTTTCATAGACGTTGCAGAAAGAAAATACTAAAGTTGGGGTCGGGTTTTGGGTTAAAAAGGCGAATTGGGTTGGATCGATTTATGGGTTGGCCTATAAAAACTCATTGAGGTCAGGCCCAACCCATTTATTAATCCAAACAAATGGCCGAACACAAGACATAACCCAAATCCAATTAATTGACCCAACACATTTAATAAGCCAAATCGAATTAATTGGCCCAACACATAAATCACCCAAATCCAACCCTCTACCGTACGTGCCCAACACAGAAACCCTTTCTTCCCTCTCCCGTCAAGCTCTACAAGTGCACCGCGTCCAGTAAGTTAACAAAGGTACAGTGGCTAAATACTCAACTCAAAAATTAGAGTATCTTTGACCACCACAATCTCCTTGTTTAGTACCTTCAACGAAGGTGGGGGAATTGGGTGGGTATCGGACTTAGGTTAGAGTTCTGGTAAGCTTTACGATGTCGAAGTTATCGTGGCTAGTTTTTGATTTCTATCCTTGATTTGGAAGGAAAAAGAAAGCACTCAGTGCTCCCTCATTGTCTGCTTCTTGAAGTTTGGTGCACGCTATAGGACTCGTCGGCTTGATAAGTCAGGGTGAGTAGAGACCCGTATTAGATCACTTTATGAAAAAGTAGATAAATAGGTTTTTGGAGTGGGTTGGGTAATGGTAGGAAGTGGTGCGTGAGGAAGAGCCCATATCTATCACTATCATTTTTCTCTTTTAATTCATTAACTTCCACTATGTTTATGATAAGTATATATTTAAAGCTGGAGAAATTTATTCAAGAAAGTAGCTGTATAACAATTTGATACAAGTTCATCTTTGCACCGTACAACAAGGGAAGCTCCAAATGACATGCATTTCTTCTAATTTATTACCTAATTTTTTTAGTTATGTATTCCCGATTGCTGGAGTTATAAGTAAACTGAGCAGAAAGGAAGAACTCTGAAGGCAATATACCCTGCTTTATTGAGTTTAAATCTTACTTTGTTTGAAGTCATTAGTACTAGTTTCTTAGGTATTTATGGAGTTCTAATATTGAAAGTTGGATTCCTTCTGGATGTTGCAGGGACTAAATACTTTCCAATGTCAACTTGGAGGCAGCCATTCTTACATTTGTGAAACTAATTGTGTAGTCTGTGTAATTTCACTTCTTGGGTTAGATGAAGCTTTACTGAGCTATATATACAGATATTGATGAAATTAAGCACGAGTCCATTTGAGATTAAAATCTCTTGAAATAAATGCAGTATTGAACGGTAGTTTAAAGAAATTAATTGATATTTTTTTTTAATTTGCTTTCCGAAACGATTTTTCTTGTTGTGTTGAAAACATTCTATTTGTTGGGCTCTGCTCAAGGACGTGCATGTTTAGGTAAACATACGATGTGTTCCCAGATCGAAGAAGTCATTTTTTGGATCTACATGCTCCCTAATTTTTTTTTCTGGAAGGGTCTTTCTTGATGTGATTGTAAAAAATTCTATTTGTCTTTATTTCTATCTAATTATATTATAAATGAGCTTACATGATTAATAGTTTCCGAAAAAAAAAAATGATTATATAACTAGTGTCATATTCACACTACTTTACACCAAATATTAATTGTAATGAACGTCCCTAATATTTGATCAATTTGAGCTTACATCATCAACTTATTTGGACGTCATTGAATTCCAAACTTTTAATTAATTAGTACATCTTGTACACGAAAAAGATATGTGATCAAATATTTTGCTTACGTGCATCGAAATGAGAGAGAATATAATTTTCAAATTTTCGTATTCTTCGTTTATTTCAGATATTTAAAACTACGAAAATCAAGTGAGGCGTTTTATGCCCATCTAACAGATTTTTCGATAAAAATTTTCATTAGAGACAATGTGTAAATTAATAAAAAAGTTGATCATAAGAATTTGAACATAAATACAAAAATGAGCAAAGATTGTCAACGTTCATTGCAATTAAAATATTTTTTAGTTAGCAAAAATTATGATGTGATATTTGTCATTACTTTTCAGGTTAGCGTAATAATTTTGTAAGACTTTTAAACACTAAATGAATGTGACAGTATACTAACCATAAAGAAATAAAAACAACTGTGGAAACAATATAGAAAGAACTAACAAGCATGCACGTGGGTAATATTTCTTAAAGGCATTATTTGTACAACCGTAGTTCCTCACATATAATGGGGGATTTACCATTTTCCCATCAAAGTTCCACACGTGCACAATTAATTTAGGTATAGACGAGTCTTGGAACCAATACGAGTGCTGCTATGATACCATGTTAAACAACATACCATTTTGAACCTCTTGATCAAATAGTTTAAGATTTCAAGTTCAATCAAATATTTATCATTTTAGATATTGTTTTTGATGTAATTATGATAACCTACATTTTGATTACTACTTAGTATAATTTTCTAAATCAATGCTAAATAATTTTAAAATTAGCAATAAATTTCTAATTATTCTACATTTATAATACTTTTTAGGGTAACTGCTATTTTCTTCAGAAATTTGTGAACGACATAGGACATATTTAATTACTCGATAGAGAATTTTATTCAAATAAGAATTCATCATTTTTCCATGTATCGCCCTGGTGATAAATCATCCGTATGATACACAATAGTTGTGAGTAATATCGGTTCATATTATTGGATGCAATGACTCAACTTACTCAATTTCACCGAGATCGTTGATATTACAAAAGTTTGTTTATCGCCAACGGTAAAATCTTAGATCCTATAAATATAAAAACAATAATCAAGATATTAAACCCTTCCTTAATTTCTTTAACAGCGTTTACCTCTCACGATCATAGTCCAAGTGCAATTAAATTTTAAAGCAAAAATAAACTCAAATAAGCGATTTGATCCGTTTAAGCTATAACACTGCTGAACTTGCTCAAAATTAAATACAACAATTACTACGTCAAATTTATGCATGAATTTCATAGCAACAAATGTTGGTAAACTAGGTGAAATATTTCTGTTCTATTCACTAACTTTTTATGTGTGAATTACTTGGCACATTAAAACTAAAGAATCCATGAAAATGATCATAATAGAGGGGCCGATGTCTATTTTAGTGTCCCTATCTTATAGTCTAGTAATTAGCTAAAGTCAGGTAAGTTGAAATGCTAATAAGCAAACACGCTTCAAACAGTTCGATTGTGCTAATAATATAAACGAAAGATTACTCATCGTGGCTAAAATCGAAATTACGTCAAAAAGTATTGTAAGTGAATAATTGATCCGACTTGTTTATTGACAAATTAGAAAATATATCTCTTCATTATTTGGCCATGCGATTCAATTGGCGCAATTAATACAGAAATTGTCACCAAGAATTCTCAAAAGTATTTACAGGTTCAAAAAGGTAAATCCTATACTGAATTCCTAATGTCGAAAACGGAAGTGTTAATTCTATGCCGACTATTCTCCGTTAATTTTTATATCTCTTCAAAATTCAATAATCCTTCTGGTCCCTTTATCAAAATTAAACATTTCAAGTAAATTGTACAAAAAGGTAATGTTTTGACCATATCGCTCACATTTGCTTAAGTTGCGTATATGTAGAGTTAACGGTTGCTATATTGTTCTTTCCTATATAAATTTCTTGTTTTCACAATTTTTTTTCACACATGTTAGTCCTTTGTTGACTTAAATCGTGTGACAAGCTTAGGGTATGACATTATTGTTGGAACTGGGTTCTTAAAAGTATTATTGGAAGAACCATGTTTCGTTGCCCACAATTAATTTTGTTATCGGTGAGTCTTGTAATCGATACGCGTGCCAGCTTGGATACTATGTTGAAAAAAAAATACAATTTTTAACCACTACATCAAATAGTTCAACGTGTTAGGTTTAATCAAATTATATCATTTTAGATATTGCCTTCCACATAATTATTTTACACCTCGTTTTGATTACTGATTATTATAATTTTCTAATCCAATGTGACAAAAAAATACCAACATCAATCATATAAAATTATTATAGTATCTAAGTAAAGTCGTAATAATTAACGTTTCAACATAATTAAATTGTTAATAGACGCACATAGACATCATCTCTATATATTGTAATTAACCTTTGCCTAAATTTTATTGAAAGAGTTAGCAAATTAGCAATACAAATTCCTGCTATTTTGGGCTCTTAAATCAATTAGCAATAAAACCTTCATTAATTTCCTTAACAACGTTAGGCTCTTAAGATTTAATCCCAAGCACAAGAAAATATTAGAGTAAAACCGAACTCAAACAAGCGGTTTGGTAAGTTTGAGCTCCAACTAGCAATAAAACTCCTTGATTTGTTAGTTTCAAACGAGCTACGCGTTACGTGAGGTAAAACCCAACAGAGCTTAAAATGAAAATATTAATCAAGATTAAAGGTTTGTGGCACTTCTCTTAACAAGATTTTCCTTTTATGATGAATTTTTTCTATAGCACTCTTATATGTCCAAAATATCGAATCTGTAATATTATTCTTTTAACATTGGTGGGACAAAAATAATGCATTTCAGTAATTAAATGGCACAAACATCATGCCATTCTTTACACGATACTAGTGGGAGATCTTAATTGGGAGGAAACAGTATTCTAAAGCCTCTTTGATGTTGTAGGGTTTTCATTCAGTTTCAGTTTCACAACCAGTTGCAGGTGCATAGTCTTCTTAATCATAACATATGCAATAGTACTTATCACAAGAACAGTATTTTCCGCTTTTTGTCCTGCATTTTACAGGCAGATTTTCGTTCTCCTCCATCACTGTCAAGAATGAACGACATGCTAGTTATAGATACGTACATACAATAGTGTGCACGTGTGTCTCATACATACATACATATATATATATATATATATATATATATATATATATATATATATATGAACTTCTGAAATAATACCATTTTCCCCTGCAGTTGGCTTTTCGGGTGAACACTTGCAAGAGAACATTTCGCAGCTTGGGCAGTAGATTCCGCTGTATGTCCTGCAATTTACTAGCGAGTCGTCGGACTCTACCAATGCTGTAAAAAATGAACAACATGCCAGTTATAGATTGTACGTACAATACTGTGAGTGCTTGTGCCTCATACATTTATATAAACATATAAGTGTCAGCAATTTCGTGCAAACTAGTATATATGCGAACAGGGGTGTGGGGGTTGAGAGAGAGTAGGGAATTTAACCCGTCACAACAAGGAGGAGGACAAAAATAATCAACTTGGAGGCAGCCATTCTCACGTTTGTGAAACTAATTGTGCAGTATGTGTAATTTCACTTCTTGGGTTAGATTAAGCTTCATTGAGCTATATATACAGACACTGATGAAATTAAGCACGAGTCTATTTCAGATTCAAATCTCTTGAAATAAATGCAGTATTGAAATGGAGTTTAAAGAAATTAATTGATTTTTTTTTTTTTTTTTTTTTTTAATTTGCTTTCCGAAACGATCTTTCTTGTTGTGTTGAAAACATTCTATTTGTGGGGATCTGCTCAAGGACGTGCAGGTTTAGGTAAACATACGATGCTTTCCCAGATCGGAGAAGTCATGTTTGGGATCTACATGCTCCCTAATTTTGCTTTCTGGAATGGTCTTTCTTGATGTGATTGTCAAAAATTCTATTTGCCTTTATTTCTATCTAAACATATCACAACTGAGCTTACATGAGTATTAGTTTCCGAAAAAAAATGATTATATAGCAAGTGCCATATTCGCACTAATTTACCCCAAATATTAATTGTAATGAACGTCCCTAATATTGGATCAATTTGAGCTTACATCATCAACTTTTAATTAATTAGTACATCTTGTACATGACAACGATATGTGATCAAATATTTTGCTTACGTGCGTCGAAATCAGAGAGAAAATAATTTTCAAACTTTCGTATTCGTCGTTTATTTCAGATATTTAAAACTACGAAAATCAAGTGAGGCGTTTTACTCCCATCTAAAAGATTTTTCGATAAAAATTTTCATTAGAGACAATATGTGTAAATTAATTAAAAAGTTTATCATGAGAAATTTGAACATAAATACGAAAATGAGCAAAGATTGTGAACGTTCGTTGCAATTAAAATATTTTTTAGTTAGCAAAAATTATGATGTGATATTTGTCATTACTTTTCAGGATAGCGTAGTAATTTCTTTTAATAATTTTGTAAGAACTTTTAAACACCAAATGAATGTGACAGTATACTAACCATAAAGAAATAAAAATAACTGTGGAAACAATATAGAAAGAACCAACAAGCATGCACGTGGGTAATATTTCTTAAAAGCATTATCATATAATGGGGGATTTACCATTTTTCCCATCAAAGTTCCACACGTGCACAATTAATTTACGTATCGATGAGTCTTGTAATCAATACGACGGCTGCTATGATACCATGTTTAAAAACGTACCATTTTCAACCATTTGATCAAATAGTTTAAGCTATTAGCTTCGATCAAATATTTATCATTTTAGATATTGTTTTCGATGTAATTATGTTAATTAACACACATTTTGATTACTACTTAATATAATTTTCTAAATCAATGCTAAATAATTTGCAATAAAATTTCTAATTATTCCACATTTATAATAGTTTTGAGGGTAATTGCTATTTTCTTAAGAAATTTGTGAACTACATAGGACATATTTAGTTACTCGACCGGGAATTTTATTCAAATCAGAATTCATCATTTTTCCATGTATCGCCCTGGTGATAAATCTTCCGTGTGACACACATTAGTTGTGAATAATATAGGTCCATATTACTGGATGCAATGACTCAACTTACTCAATTTCACCGAGAATCGTTGATATTACAAAAGTTTGTTTATCGCCAAGGGTAAAATCCTAGATCCTATAAATATATAAAAATAACAATCAAGATATTAAACCCTTCCTTAATTTCTTTAACAACGTTGACCTCTTACGATCATACTACAAGTGCAATTAGATTTTAACGCAAAAATAAACTCAAACAATCGATTTGATCCGTTTAAGCTATAACGCAAGTGAAATTGCTCGAAATTTAATACAACAATTACTACGTCAAATTTATGCACGAATTTCATAGCAAAAAATGTTGGTAAACTAGGTGAAATATTTCTGTTCTGTTAACTCACTTTTTACGTGCGAATAACTTGGCACGTTAAAACTAAAGACTTCCATGAAAATTATCATAATGGAGGGACCGATGTCTATTTTAGTGTCCCTATCTTATAGTCTTATAATTAGCTACAGTCAGGTAAGTTGAAATGCTAATAAGCAAACACGCTTCAAACATGTTCGATTGTGCTAATAATATAAATGAAAGATTACTCATCGTGGCTAAAATCGAAATTACGTCAAAAAGTATTGTAATTGAATAATTGATATGATTTGTTTATTTGCAAATTAGAAAATATATCTCTTCATTATTTGGCCATGGGATTCAATTGGGGTAATTAATGCAGAAATTGTCACCAAGAATTCTCAGAAATATTTACAGTTTTAAAAAGGTAAATCCTATACTAAATTCCTAATGTCGAAAACGGAAGTTTTAATTCTGTACCGTCTATTCTCCGTTAATTTTTATATCCCTTCAAAATTCAATAATCCTTCTGGTCCCTTTATCGAAATTAAACATTTCAAGTAAATCGTCAAAAAAGGTAATGTTTTGACCACATCGCACACATTTGCTTAAGTCGCGTATATGTAGAGTTAAGGGTTGCTGTATTGTTTGTTCCTATATAAATTTCTTGTTTTGACATATTTTTTTTTCCACATGTCAGTCCTTTGTTGACTTAAAATGTGTGACAAGCTTAGGGCATGACATTATTGTTGGAACTGGGTTATTAAAAGTATTATTGGCAGAACCATGTTTCGTCGCCCACAATTAATTTTGTTATCGATGAGTCATGTAATCGATACGCATGCCAGCTTGGATACCATGTTGAAGAAACATACAAATTTTAACCACTACATCAAATAGTTTAACGACTTAGGTTTAATCAAATATTTATCATTTTTTATGTTGCCTTCAACGTAATTATTTTAGACCTCATTTTGATTATTAATTATTATAATTTTCTAGTCCAATGTGACAAAAACAAAAAAAAAAATACTTACCAGCACCACTCATATAAAATTATTATAGTATTTAAGTAAAGTCGTGATAATTAACGTTTCTCACATAATTAAATTGTTAATAGACGCACATAGACATCATCTCTATATATTTTAATTAACCTTTGCCTAAATTTTATTGAAAGCGTTAGCAAATTAGCAATGCAAATTCCTGCTATTTTGGGCTCTTAAATCAATTAGCAATAAAACCTTCATTAATTTCCTTAACAACGTTAGGCTATTAAGATTAAATCCCAAGCACAAGAAAATATTAGAGTAAAACCGAACTCAAACAAGCGATTTGGTAAGTTTGAGCTCCAACTAGCAATAAAACTCCTTGATTTGTTAGTTTCAAACGAGCTACGCGTTACGTGAGGTAAAACCCAACAGAGCTTAAAATGAAAATATTAATCAAGATTAAAGGTTTGTGGCACTTCTCTTAACAAGATTTTCCTTTTATGATGAATTTTTTCTATAGCACTCTTATATGTCCAAAATATCGAATCTGTAATATTATTCTTTTAACATTGGTGGGACAAAAATAATGCATTTCAGTAATTAAATGGCACAAACATCATGCCATTCTTTACACGATACTAGTGGGAGATCTTAATTGGGAGGAAACAGTATTCTAAAGCCTCTTTGATGTTGTAGGGTTTTCATTCAGTTGCAGGTGCATAGTCTTCTTAATCATAACATATGCAATAGTACTTATCACAAGAACAGTATTTTCCGCTTTTTGTCCTGCATTTTACAGGCAGATTTTCGTTCTCCTCCGTCACTGTCAAGAATGAACGACATGCTAGTTATAGATACGTACATACAATAGTGTGCACGTGTGTCTCATACATACATATATATATATATATATATATATATATATATATATATATATATATATATGAACTTCTGAAATAATACCATTTTCCCCTGCAGTTGGCTTTTCGGGTGAACACTTGCAAGAGAACATTTCGCAGCTTGGGCAGTAGATTCCGCTGTATGTCCTGCAATTTACTAGCGAGTCGTCGGACTCTACCAACGCTGTAAAAAATGAACAACATGCCAGTTATAGATTGTACGTACAATACTGTGAGTGCTTGTGCCTCATACATTTATATAAACATATAAGTGTCAGCAATTTCGTGCAAACTAGTATATATGCGAACAGGGGTGTGGGGGTTGAGAGAGAGTAGGGAATTTAACCCGTCGCAACAAGGAGGAGGACAAAAATAATCAACTTGGAGGCAGCCATTCTCACGTTTGTGAAACTAATTGTGCAGTATGTGTAATTTCACTTCTTGGGTTAGATTAAGCTTCATTGAGCTATATATACAGACACTGATGAAATTAAGCACGAGTCTATTTCAGATTCAAATCTCTTGAAATAAATGCAGTATTGAAATGGAGTTTAAAGAAATTAATTGATTTTTTTTTTTTTTTTAATTTGCTTTCCGAAACGATCTTTCTTGTTGTGTTGAAAACATTCTATTTGTGGGGATCTGCTCAAGGACGTGCAGGTTTAGGTAAACATACGATGCTTTCCCAGATCGGAGAAGTCATGTTTGGGATCTACATGCTCCCTAATTTTGCTTTCTGGAATGGTCTTTCTTGATGTGATTGTCAAAAATTCTATTTGCCTTTATTTCTATCTAATCATATCACAACTGAGCTTACATGAGTATTAGTTTCCGAAAAAAATGATTATATAGCAAGTGCCATATTCGCACTAATTTACCCCAAATATTAATTGTAATGAACGTCCCTAATATTGGATCAATTTGAGCTTACATCATCAACTTTTAATTAATTAGTACATCTTGTACATGACAACGATATGTGATCAAATATTTTGCTTACGTGCGTCGAAATCAGAGAGAAAATAATTTTCAAACTTTCGTATTCGTCGTTTATTTCAGATATTTAAAACTACGAAAATCAAGTGAGGCGTTTTACGCCCATCTAAAAGATTTTTCGATAAAAATTTTCATTAGAGACAATATGTGTAAATTAATTAAAAAGTTTATCATGAGAAATTTGAACATAAATACGAAAATGAGCAAAGATTGTGAACGTTCGTTGCAATTAAAATATTTTTTAGTTAGCAAAAATTATGATGTGATATTTGTCATTACTTTTCAGGATAGCGTAGTAATTTCTTTTAATAATTTTGTAAGAACTTTTAAACACCAAATGAATGTGACAGTATACTAACCATAAAGAAATAAAAATAACTGTGGAAACAATATAGAAAGAACCAACAAGCATGCACGTGGGTAATATTTCTTAAAAGCATTATCATATAATGGGGGATTTACCATTTTCCCATCAAAGTTCCACACGTGCACAATTAATTTACGTATCGATGAGTCTTGTAATCAATACGACGGCTGCTATGATACCATGTTTAAAAAACGTACCATTTTCAACCATTTGATCAAATAGTTTAAGCTATTAGCTTCGATCAAATATTTATCATTTTAGATATTGTTTTCGATGTAATTATGTTAATTAACACACATTTTGATTACTACTTAATATAATTTTCTAAATCAATGCTAAATAATTTGCAATAAAATTTTTCTAATTATTCCACATTTATAATAGTTTTGAGGGTAATTGCTATTTTCTTAAGAAATTTGTGAACTACATAGGACATATTTAGTTACTCGACCGGGAATTTTATTCAAATCAGAATTCATCATTTTTCCATGTATCGCCCTGGTGATAAATCTTCCGTGTGACACACATTAGTTGTGAATAATATAGGTCCATATTACTGGATGCAATGACTCAACTTACTCAATTTCACCGAGAATCGTTGATATTACAAAAGTTTGTTTATCGCCAAGGGTAAAATCCTAGATCCTATAAATATATAAAAATAACAATCAAGATATTAAACCCTTCCTTAATTTCTTTAACAACGTTGACCTCTTACGATCATACTACAAGTGCAATTAGATTTTAACGCAAAAAAAAAAACTCAAACAATCGATTTGATCCGTTTAAGCTATAACGCAAGTGAAATTGCTCGAAATTTAATACAACAATTACTACGTCAAATTTATGCACGAATTTCATAGCAAAAAATGTTGGTAAACTAGGTGAAATATTTCTGTTCTGTTAACTCACTTTTTACGTGCGAATAACTTGGCACGTTAAAACTAAAGACTTCCATGAAAATTATCATAATGGAGGGACCGATGTCTATTTTAGTGTCCCTATCTTATAGTCTTATAATTAGCTACAGTCAGGTAAGTTGAAATGCTAATAAGCAAACACGCTTCAAACATGTTCGATTGTGCTAATAATATAAATGAAAGATTACTCATCGTGGCTAAAATCGAAATTACGTCAAAAAGTATTGTAATTGAATAATTGATATGATTTGTTTATTTGCAAATTAGAAAATATATCTCTTCATTATTTGGCCATGGGATTCAATTGGGGTAATTAATGCAGAAATTGTCACCAAGAATTCTCAGAAATATTTACAGCTTTAAAAAGGTAAATCCTATACTAAATTCCTAATGTCGAAAGCGGAAGTTTTAATTCTGTACCGTCTATTCTCCGTTAATTTTTATATCCCTTCAAAATTCAATAATCCTTCTGGTCCCTTTATCGAAATTAAACATTTCAAGTAAATCGTCAAAAAAGGTAATGTTTTGACCACATCGCACACATTTGCTTAAGTCGCGTATATGTAGAGTTAAGGGTTGCTGTATTGTTTGTTCCTATATAAATTTCTTGTTTTGACATATTTTTTTTTCCACATGTCAGTCCTTTGTTGACTTAAAATGTGTGACAAGCTTAGGGCATGACATTATTGTTGGAACTGGGTTATTAAAAGTATTATTGGCAGAACCATGTTTCGTCGCCCACAATTAATTTTGTTATCGGTGAGTCATGTAATCGATACGCATGCCAGCTTGGATACCATGTTGAAGAAACATACAAATTTTAACCACTACATCAAATAGTTTAACGACTTAGGTTTAATCAAATATTTATCATTTTTTATATTGCCTTCAACGTAATTATTTTAGACCTCATTTTGATTATTAATTATTATAATTTTCTAGTCCAATGTGACAAAAACAAAAAAAAAATACTTACCAGCACCACTCATATAAAATTATTATAGTATTTAAGTAAAGTCGTGATAATTAACGTTTCTCACATAATTAAATTGTTAATAGACGCACATAGACATCATCTCTATATATTTTAATTAACCTTTGCCTAAATTTTATTGAAAGCGTTAGCAAATTAGCAATGCAAATTCCTGCTATTTTGGGCTCTTAAATCAATTAGCAATAAAACCTTCATTAATTTCCTTAACAACGTTAGGCTATTAAGATTAAATCCCAAGCACAAGAAAATATTAGAGTAAAACCGAACTCAAACAAGCGATTTGGTAAGTTTGAGCTCCAACTAGCAATAAAACTCCTTGATTTGTTAGTTTCAAACGAGCTACGCGTTACGTGAGGTAAAACCCAACAGAGCTTAAAATGAAAATATTAATCAAGATTAAAGGTTTGTGGCACTTCTCTTAACAAGATTTTCCTTTTATGATGAATTTTTTTCTATAGCACTCTTATATGTCCAAAATATCGAATCTGTAATATTATTCTTTTAACATTGGTGGGACAAAAATAATGCATTTCAGTAATTAAATGGCACAAACATCATGCCATTCTTTACACGATACTAGTGGGAGATCTTAATTGGGAGGAAACAGTATTCTAAAGCCTCTTTGATGTTGTAGGGTTTTCATTCAGTTGCAGGTGCATAGTCTTCTTAATCATAACATATGCAATAGTACTTATCACAAGAACAGTATTTTCCGCTTTTTGTCCTGCATTTTACAGGCAGATTTTCGTTCTCCTCCGTCACTGTCAAGAATGAACGACATGCTAGTTATAGATATGTACATACAATAGTGTGCACGTGTGTCTCATACATACATACATACATATATATATATATATATATATATATATATATATATATATATATATATATATGAACTTCTGAAATAATACCATTTTCCCCTGCAGTTGGCTTTTCGGGTGAACACTTGCAAGAGAACATTTCGCAGCTTGGGCAGTAGATTCCGCTGTATGTCCTGCAATTTACTAGCGAGTCGTCGGACTCTACCAACGCTGTAAAAAATGAACAACATGCCAGTTATAGATTGTACGTACAATACTGTGAGTGCTTGTGCCTCATACATTTATATAAACATATAAGTGTCAGCAATTTCGTGCAAACTAGTATATATGCGAACAGGGGTGTGGGGGTTGAGAGAGAGTAGGGAATTTAACCCGTCGCAACAAGGAGGAGGACAAAAATAATCAACTTGGAGGCAGCCATTCTCACGTTTGTGAAACTAATTGTGCAGTATGTGTAATTTCACTTCTTGGGTTAGATTAAGCTTCATTGAGCTATATATACAGACACTGATGAAATTAAGCACGAGTCTATTTCAGATTCAAATCTCTTGAAATAAATGCAGTATTGAAATGGAGTTTAAAGAAATTAATTGATTTTTTTTTTTTTTTTTAATTTGCTTTCCGAAACGATCTTTCTTGTTGTGTTGAAAACATTCTATTTGTGGGGATCTGCTCAAGGACGTGCAGGTTTAGGTAAACATACGATGCTTTCCCAGATCGGAGAAGTCATGTTTGGGATCTACATGCTCCCTAATTTTGCTTTCTGGAATGGTCTTTCTTGATGTGATTGTCAAAAATTCTATTTGCCTTTATTTCTATCTAATCATATCACAACTGAGCTTACATGAGTATTAGTTTCCGAAAAAAATGATTATATAGCAAGTGCCATATTCGCACTAATTTACCCCAAATATTAATTGTAATGAACGTCCCTAATATTGGATCAATTTGAGCTTACATCATCAACTTTTAATTAATTAGTACATCTTGTACATGACAACGATATGTGATCAAATATTTTGCTTACGTGCGTCGAAATCAGAGAGAAAATAATTTTCAAACTTTCGTATTCGTCGTTTATTTCAGATATTTAAAACTACGAAAATCAAGTGAGGCGTTTTACGCCCATCTAAAAGATTTTTCGATAAAAATTTTCATTAGAGACAATATGTGTAAATTAATTAAAAAGTTTATCATGAGAAATTTGAACATAAATACGAAAATGAGCAAAGATTGTGAACGTTCGTTGCAATTAAAATATTTTTTAGTTAGCAAAAATTATGATGTGATATTTGTCATTACTTTTCAGGATAGCGTAGTAATTTCTTTTAATAATTTTGTAAGAACTTTTAAACACCAAATGAATGTGACAGTATACTAACCATAAAGAAATAAAAATAACTGTGGAAACAATATAGAAAGAACCAACAAGCATGCACGTGGGTAATATTTCTTAAAAGCATTATCATATAATGGGGGATTTACCATTTTCCCATCAAAGTTCCACACGTGCACAATTAATTTACGTATCGATGAGTCTTGTAATCAATACGACGGCTGCTATGATACCATGTTTAAAAACGTACCATTTTCAACCATTTGATCAAATAGTTTAAGCTATTAGCTTCGATCAAATATTTATCATTTTAGATATTGTTTTCGATGTAATTATGTTAATTAACACACATTTTGATTACTACTTAATATAATTTTCTAAATCAATGCTAAATAATTTGCAATAAAATTTCTAATTATTCCACATTTATAATAGTTTTGAGGGTAATTGCTATTTTCTTAAGAAATTTGTGAACTACATAGGACATATTTAGTTACTCGACCGGGAATTTTATTCAAATCAGAATTCATCATTTTTCCATGTATCGCCCTGGTGATAAATCTTCCGTGTGACACACATTAGTTGTGAATAATATAGGTCCATATTACTGGATGCAATGACTCAACTTACTCAATTTCACCGAGAATCGTTGATATTACAAAAGTTTGTTTATCGCCAAGGGTAAAATCCTAGATCCTATAAATATATAAAAATAACAATCAAGATATTAAACCCTTCCTTAATTTCTTTAACAACGTTGACCTCTTACGATCATACTACAAGTGCAATTAGATTTTAACGCAAAAATAAACTCAAACAATCGATTTGATCCGTTTAAGCTATAACGCAAGTGAAATTGCTCGAAATTTAATACAACAATTACTACGTCAAATTTATGCACGAATTTCATAGCAAAAAATGTTGGTAAACTAGGTGAAATATTTCTGTTCTGTTAACTCACTTTTTACGTGCGAATAACTTGGCACGTTAAAACTAAAGACTTCCATGAAAATTATCATAATGGAGGGACCGATGTCTATTTTAGTGTCCCTATCTTATAGTCTTATAATTAGCTACAGTCAGGTAAGTTGAAATGCTAATAAGCAAACACGCTTCAAACATGTTCGATTGTGCTAATAATATAAATGAAAGATTACTCATCGTGGCTAAAATCGAAATTACGTCAAAAAGTATTGTAATTGAATAATTGATATGATTTGTTTATTTGCAAATTAGAAAATATATCTCTTCATTATTTGGCCATGGGATTCAATTGGGGTAATTAATGCAGAAATTGTCACCAAGAATTCTCAGAAATATTTACAGCTTTAAAAAGGTAAATCCTATACTAAATTCCTAATGTCGAAAGCGGAAGTTTTAATTCTGTACCGTCTATTCTCCGTTAATTTTTATATCCCTTCAAAATTCAATAATCCTTCTGGTCCCTTTATCGAAATTAAACATTTCAAGTAAATCGTCAAAAAAGGTAATGTTTTGACCACATCGCACACATTTGCTTAAGTCGCGTATATGTAGAGTTAAGGGTTGCTGTATTGTTTGTTCCTATATAAATTTCTTGTTTTGACATATTTTTTTTTCCACATGTCAGTCCTTTGTTGACTTAAAATGTGTGACAAGCTTAGGGCATGACATTATTGTTGGAACTGGGTTATTAAAAGTATTATTGGCAGAACCATGTTTCGTCGCCCACAATTAATTTTGTTATCGGTGAGTCATGTAATCGATACGCATGCCGGCTTGGATACCATGTTGAAGAAACATACAAATTTTAACCACTACATCAAATAGTTTAACGACTTAGGTTTAATCAAATATTTATCATTTTTTATATTGCCTTCAACGTAATTATTTTAGACCTCATTTTGATTATTAATTATTATAATTTTCTAGTCCAATGTGACAAAAACAAAAAAAAAATACTGACCAGCATCACTCATATAAAATTAGTATGGTATTTAAGTAAAGTCGTGATAATTAACGTTTCTCACATAATTAAATTGTTAATAGACGCACATAGACATCATCTCTATATATTTTAATTAACCTTTGCCTAAATTTTATTGAAAGCGTTAGCAAATTAGCAATGCAAATTCCTGCTATTTTGGGCTCTTAAATCAATTAGCAATAAAACCTTCATTAATTTCCTTAACAACGTTAGGCTCTTAAGATTAAATCCCAAGCACAAGAAAATATTAGAGTAAAACCGAACTCAAACAAGCGATTTGGTAAGTTTGAGCTCCAACTAGCAATAAAACTCCTTGATTTGTTAGTTTCAAACGAGCTACGATATAAACGTATTGCACAAAACCAAGAGATTTCTAGCAAAGAACTTTGAGATTAAAGATCTTGGTGACGCCTCCTTTGTATTAAGAATTCAGATACGTCGAGATCGTTCTAGGGGTATTCTTGGATTATCGCAAAAGGGCTATATCTAAAAGGTGCTTAAAAGATATGGCATGCAAGATTGTAAACCAGGTGATACCCCTGTGGCTAAAGGAGATAAGTTCAGTTTAAGTCAATGCCCCAAGAATGACTTGGAAATTAAAGAAATGCAGAAGATTCCTTATTCCTCAGCTGTAGGGAGTCTGATGTATGCTCAGGTTTGTACGCGTCCGGATATAGCGTACATTGTTGGTATGTTAGGGAGATATTTAAGTAACCCGGGAATGGATCATTGGAAAGCAGCCAAACGGGTCATGCGGTATTTACAGAAAACAAAAGACTACATGCTCACATACAGGAGATCGGATCAGTTGGAGATCATTGATTATTCTGATTCCGATTTCGCGGGATGCCAAGATAGTAGGATATCCACTTCATGCTATATTTACCTACTTACTGGAGGTGCTATTTCCTGGAAGAGTGCTAAACAGACACTCATAGCTACTTCCACCATAGCAGCGGAGTTTATAGCATGTTATGAGGCATCAAACCAAAGAATATGGCTGCGAAATTTTGTCACTGGGCTGCGCATTGTGGATAATATAGAAAGACCACTCAAGTTATTTTGTGACAATAAATCAGTAGTACTGTATTCAAATAACAACCGGAGCTCGACGAAGTCAAAGCATATAGAGATCAAATTTCTGACTGTTAAAGAAAGAGTTCAGAGTGGACAGGTGTCTATAGAGCATATCGGGACAAACTCCATGATTGCAGATCCGCTTACTAAGGGATTAATACCCAAGGTCTTTCATGAGCACACTGCTCATATGGGTGTAGTATCTCTTGAGGATATCTAGTTTCAGTGGGAGTTTGTATATTTTTGCTTTTCATATTAGACACATGTACTGTCATTTTGGATATGGTTTATGGTTAAGGTTATTTTCAGTTATAAAGTTTTTTTTGATTTATTATCTTTGAACTTGTTTGAAAATGATCTCACTAAGGTATTAAGGTGGACCAGTTGGAAATAGGCATGATAAGACCACATTACATGCAATTTTCATGCTACACATCCATGCTTGATCCATGTCATTCAGTTGTATTGATATATGTGACCATTGATGGGTTTAGCTACAATAGAAGGTGGCGAAAGCCGCTTTGATCCTATGTTGATATGATTGATGGATCGGATTGTTTGGGGATACATTCGGTAATGATAGCAAAAATCTGAGTACTCATAAGGTTATATTTAATGCACAATTATAAGGTAACACATTCAGCCCAAGTGGGAGATTATAAGGTTTTAATCGATTATATGGGCTTATATGTGAAATATTGTGTATTGGATTAAAGGCAATCAATTTTGGTTAAGTCCATCTAGGCTTTAATACATCTAATTAAAGTATTGATTTTTATATGTAGAGACCAGTCCTGTTCCTAATTCAAGATGGGCCGAATTAGGTTAATTAGGCAATCTATATATATATATAAGGTTATGGTCCCCAAATCAAACGTTCTGTATTCATTCATTCTAGATCTCATAGCCAGAGAGAAACAAAGGAACAACGTGTTGATCTGGAAGACTAAAGCCGTAAGAATTATTCATTACAATAACCATGTCTGATTTAGGTATGCTTCCGCAGTCGGTTACATATTCTTAATGATTCAACATGGATGATTTAATTTAATAAATCTAACATTTATATAATAGATTAAATGAATAATGTTGAAAATGAATAAGAGTACATGAACTTGAATAATTTACTTACTCCTACGGTAATTGAATAGCCCCCAAAACATGTATAATTAATTTGTACCATTTTGATCTAAATATGAGATAAATGCAAGCCCCTGAAAATAAATGTTAATTATTATACATGCAATAAATAGTGAAATGTATAATTAAATGTTAAATACATATTGAAAAATGAAAATTAAAGTATTATTGAAATAATTGAATTATAATGGGGGTTAGAGTCAAATGCATTCATTCATGTTTAACACTCATGAGAACAATCAAATACATTCATGAACATGAAATTTAAGTAATTTGAATTAATGAATATAGAAAAATAAAAATTTATATGCACGTGATCTTGAAAAAGAATTTAGACAAAATGGTGTATACGTGAACCTAGAGAATAAATTTATTTAATAGATTAAATGAATAATTTTGAATATAAATAAGTGTACATGAACTTGAATAATTTATTTACTCATAGAGTAATTGAATAGCCCCAAAACATATAAAGTACAATTAATTTGCATCTTTTTTATCTAAATATGAGAGAGATGCAATCCCCTAAAAGTAAATGTTAATTATTACAAATGCATAATTGAATGTTAAATACATATTGAAAAGAGTAAAATAAGATATTATTGAAATAAATGAATTGTAGTAAGGCTAGAATCATCCAAAAAAATAATTCTCACCTGATGTTATATTTAATATATTATAAATATATTTAATTGTTGCCTTCAATAAATTAAGAAATCCACATGACTTGAAGTCTAGAACTCTGATTTCTGAATAAATCCCCTCATCGAATATTTGAAGTAATTAGTATCAATTGACGAACTTTTGTATTTGGGATCAAAAGTCGTCAATATGTACTGAGCCATTGATCATTGTAATTGTTCATTTCTTTAGATCTCGTAATAGATCTAGTAGTTACTAGAACATAATGACGAAAAAAGATTTATTTAATTGATATTAAATTTATTAAAAATGAGGCTTAAGTTGTTGATGATGATTTATCTAAACCGCAAAAGAGGAACGGCACTTTAATTTCAACATCCAAAAGTGTAGCCTCAATCAGAAAATATGGAATCATGACTACATAAATCGTCAGGTTCATAAATGACTTAGCTCATAGCGAAATTATCCGAAATCAGATTTTTTTGCTGTATCTTTCTTTTTTTCTTTTTTTTTCTTTTCTTTTTTTTTTTTGTGCAAAAGGTGTAGAAAAGATATGGATTAGAGGTCCAATAAAACATGATATAATTTATCCTTAATCGGCACACTTTTGCATATTGCATAAATACTAGAAAATTAGGGTAGCAAAGCACAATGGCTTAATGTTTTTTGTTTTTATTTTTTAATGAGAAGGGAAACGGAATTGATTGAATGAACAGTAAAATAATTGTTGTAGTATAGCAGTGCGTTTATCATTATCCAAACTCACTCTTGACCATTATAAAAATTTGTATTTTTTTGTATTTATTTTTTAATGAAGCGGTCATATATACGAATGTCGTCATAAGTGATTTAGATGACAGTTGATGGTAATTGAGTTGTTTGAAAAACTTCTCGATATTAGCATCATGATTTTTGGAGAGAGTGGTGAAGGCCGATTCAATTTTGACAAATATGTTAAGTAATTTGTTTTTGGGGGTGGAAGCAACAGCCTAAAGAGTTGAGATGGGGTATGTATGGAAGTATAGAAGTACGATTAAGACTATAGTCCATATTCGAAATGGATTAACTTTAGTAATTTAGCATAATACCACTGTTAGGAATATGTAATACCACATATTCCATTTGTTATAAGTATGAACTCACACATATCTCCACATTAGTATGATATTGTCCATTTTAGGCCTAGATCCTCATGGATTTGCATTTGGATTTATCCAAAAAGCCTCATACCAATGGAGATATGTGTCCATGCTTATAAACTCATCATCCTCCCCACTTTTAACCGATGTGGGACTTTGGTCCCGTACCCAACACCTACCATTAGTTTATCATATTGTTGTTATAAGATAATGTCATATGGCGTTTAAATCTTAAATTCAACATGTCCCTTTATGTATATGTGAAAATTATGGCCAAGAATATAGTGAATCTTTCCATAAATGAGTGCTAATTTTGTGCTCTATCACGAACCAAAAGTATTTGTTTACTTTGATCCAATGTTGAACCACTTAATGGTTCTAAAAGATCTATATTTCTCGACATGTACATTTTATCGAAAATATTTCCCTTCACATCAATAAAATCAGATACTTCATGCTCAAGTTGGGATGCTAATGCTTCTTGGCTGCCTCACATGCACTCCAGCAACTGGTCCACATCAGGTGAAGTGGATCGGGTTCACTTAATAGTTCCTGTGAGCAATGGGTTTAGAAAATAGACGACAATTAGTGTCACGATTTCTGGACAGTGGTCGCCTTGAATTCAATTTTGATGATCATTTTACATAATTTGCTTTCGGGGTGAAAGCAATGACTTAAAGCGTCGATAAGGGATATATTTTATACTTCAAATTATTTTATCTAACCCTTCCATTACTTTATCTGAGTGAATACTCCTGTCTATATAGGCAGGGCCTATAGAAGGTTAGAAGGACTCGATGTTTCGGCTTCTATAGCTTATATATGGAGCATTACCATGAGGAACGTGTCGTCATGTTATGGACAGGCTAGTAATGTCGTGCAAGGGAACTTATTCCTCAAATTAAATCTGGTTTATTGAGCTATCAATCCGCGGTGAAATGTTTCTTAGCTAGGATGTTGACCAGGTGAGGACATGCAAGGGTATTTTTTCTTCTATTGGCCCTAAATCCTTAGGCAAACCATTATCATTTAAAGAAAGTTGATCGATACATTTTGACCAGTGTTCCAAAAAGTATAAAACATGATTAGACGTTAAGGTCAAACTTCAAGTTTTACGAACTTAGACGTAAAAAGTGTTATTTATTTTTATTATTACTTTAAATATTTAAATCATTCTAAAAATAATTTAATAATTAAAATAATACGTATCAAACAATTAAAATTATAAAATACTAAATTTACTTAATAATTCTTACAATTAGTCAATTGTACCATTTTCAAGTTTTCGAAATGCAAAAACTAAATTATTTTTCATAGTTTTAACTTTCAATTAGATAAGTCCTACTTAAAATATTTTATAGAAACTTCATACATATTATCGAAGTTTCCAACGAAACGATAAGTCTCCAAATTATAATTATATGATATATATATATATATATAGCATCATAGTTTAAATCTATCTTAAGCTTTATAGGATAAAATCATTTTTTTATATTTGTACAGATAAAGTCATTTAAAAATTTAAAACTAAAGTCAAATAAAAATCTGTTAAAAAAGGGGAAAATTTAATAAACTAAAGTCAAATAAAATGTTTTAGAAAAAAAAAATTTAAAAGTAATAATAATAAAGCCTGCCTAGGTACGCCTAGGCGCGTATTAAGTGGTCAACTTAGTAATCGGTCGCTTAATTCGTGTTTACTGTCAAGACATAGCGTTTTGTCCGCGTCTATGCGCGCTTTTTAGAACACTGATTTTGACAATTCCGTAACAAATTTAATAATATAGTATATTTTTCATAAAACGTTTTAATATAACAAAAATATTCCGTGAGAGCCTTGAATATAACCGTCGTATGATGTGTTATTTCACAACATTGTTAATACAACTTAGTCATTTTACAATGTCCTTTTCTATTTAGCATTGTATCCAAGTTTCAATGACTATTCCAGCTGCCTATTTATGAAAGTCTATTTCAATAACGATGTCATTTAGTTTTGTTTATCATGCGTGCGTGCGTTAAATCAAATCTAAAAGTCTGCCTTAAAATCTTTTGCGAAAGTGCTACAGAGATTTGGCTTAGATGTCTACTGAAGTCTAAAACATTATAATTCATCTTTAAATGTCTCACTTTTGCAGATTGCGTATTTACTATAAATTAAGGTAGGAAAGTAAAACGGCTTAATGTTTTGATTTTTAATCAGAAGTCATTGTTTCAGCATGGCAATTACGTTTAAGGAACAATTAGTTAGATTTTTGATTGACTAAATTACAACTTTTCATAGTGCATTTGTACTTAATGAAAGGATAAGCATGATTGTTTATTATCTGTCTCTTCTATGATTTACACGCAATTATATGAAAGAAAGTGATAAGAGGTACGTAAATTTGCTGTAATGGATAAAAAGCATGTTCTTAATGAAAAAGATTTCAATGATGGTGAAAAAACTGTTGTGAAATAACAAAATACCACAGTATAATTAATATTGCACTTTACATACCAAATACCATGCGTATTCGCTTGTAATCGATGCATTAGGATGATTTGTTGAAGATTGAAAACATAATATAGGGGGGAAAAAGCTGAAACCAGAAAGAACAGATTACGTTGATCGCCTATATTTCAAATTTTGTTTGCAATTTGCTCAAAAATAATTATTCAACTTGGCTATCCATCTTGTAAGTGCTATGAGGATTTCTTGGATTTAGGTTTTTGTGGCTTGTTCAACGATGTGGTTCAATGACGTGGTGATGCAAGGAGAAGAGAGAAAAAATACAAAACGAGTTCGAAGGCTAATGCTCAACAATATTGATTCAACTAAATGTTGAGAACTAATTTAAATCAAGTTGTCGTTGATTTTGTAAATATCAAGTATTTGATTAATAAACCGGTTGATTCAAACGTTGATACGAAGATTTATGCCCTTGTTTGACAGCCATTTTTTTGTATAGACTGAGTTTTTTAATAGTAAATTTTTGGAGAATGTGTGAAAAAAGTTTTGAGTTTACTCGAAGAATATTTTAATTGTGAAAATGTGTAGTTGAAAATGAGCATGACTAAAAAAGTTTTGAAAGAATGGTTGTCAAACAGGGACTAAATTATAAAGGTCTAAGTTCTGTAATTTTATCAATAAATAACCTTAAACATCAAAAGTCTTAACTCTTGTTTAAATACTAAAATCTTACGAAAAACTATGATGACACAAGTGAAAAAACAACCTTCATTCTTGAATTAGATTAATAGAACAATTAGTTAAACCCCATTATGTTGCCTCCATCTCGATCGTCAATCTCGATAGTATTAAAAAATTAACATACATCCAATCATGCACGATGTTGTGTGTTCGAGAAATATTATGTTAAAGTAAGAGTGGAATGGTAGTATTGATCTTAAGTACCACTACGATTTAATAGTTATCCTCTAATATTAGCAATATTAAACTCAAAATGATGCATCAACTATTTATCAGAATCCCTCCACTGAGGACCCGTTTAACGGGGCTTTTTAAAAGTCAAAAACTGATTCTGATTTTAAAAAACTGCTTTTGAATATGTTTGGATAATTTTTTTAAAAACGTTTTGTGAAGAGCTTCTAGAGAAAACTAGTCTAAGATAATTTCATCAATAAACTCTTTTACAAGTTTTTACTAGTCTAAGATAATTTCATCAATAAACTCTTTTACAAGAAGTAAAAAAAAAAAATAGAAGTCCCTCAATTTAAATATCCCACCATTTTCATTTATCCCCCACTCTTTAGCAGATTATGTTACTGCGCTCATTGCAAGAATCTGAATTGCATGGGAGAAATCTTCAACTAAAATAATAAAAAATCAACCAGAATTTTACTGAAACGATCTTATATAGATTACAGAATATCATAAGTTCCCACTTTCCAATCCCCCAATCAAAGATCATGATACTGGCAATCTTGTATGAAAAGCTTAAAATCAACAAGATTACGAGGTAAGATAAGTTTCCAAATCCTTATCAAGATTATGACATTGCATTACATGGCAAGAATCAGAATAGCATGGAAGAAATTTTAAACTAAAAGCATGTACAAGACTAAAACCAACCAGAATTTTTCCGACAACAAAATCTAAGTATTATTCCAAATTGGACACTTTTCTTGTTCGTCGTTCGATCTAATGGAAAATCTAGAGTAACTATGTCCTTAACAACTATCATGTGTTACCTCTACAAGTTAGGAATTATGTCTTAAAGATTTAGTAAAGTTTAATGCTACTTAACAGCTTAGGGCAAGTCTCCTCGTTTATCTGGGCTTGAGATCGACTATAAAAAAAGATAGACGGAGTTCATGACCTAAGAAGATTACGTGGTAAGATAAGTTTAAAATGCAGTACGACAGATGGTATTAGTTCTATTCCAAATAATTGAAGTGTCATTCCAACATTTTAAGTTAAAATGTCCTATAAAGATGACAAAGTACAATATATCTATTATGCAAATACAGGTGTAAAAAATTATTCCTAGCACTATTTTTGGTTGTGTGGTTATTGAAGCATTAGCAAAACTCAAGAATCAATATCTGTACAAGCCATGTACATATGGGGGATACTCACTGAAGAAACATTATGTAAAGTATGGCATATATGCCTTAACTGAATCATCAATCCATGCCCCAAGGATTTAGACATGGAGAAAATATGCTCCCTAATTTATTAAAAAAAGGATTTTTTTTCTGCCATTAAAGTGGGATAGTCTTTATTGATATGCATACTAACCATTAATATAAGGGCATTTGCATGGAATCATAATCCAGAATCGTATGCTTAGAATCATCTTTATATATTTTCGATGCTTTTATTAATGTACAATAATTTAACATTGAACTGCCTAATTTGTTGCTAGAAACTTCTTTATTTGCTTCTTCTCTTTTCTCAAAAACATCAACAAAAAATGTGAATGTAAATGAATGGCCAAGGTTAAGCTCATATAGCTATTCCACTTTGCCAAAGTTCATACGAGGTTAAAATTTTAGGAAGTAGATAGCAGTTAGTGTTAATGATATTTGGTTATTGAAGGGTTGAAAGTACCATGATTTTTATTTTTATTTTTATTTTTTGGAATTTGTAAACGGAATTTCGTTATAATATATCTCCATGTATATCTCGTGCAAAAAAAAAAAAAAGTTTAAAATGTAGACATTCAACTCAGTCATAAAAGATCGGGATAAATGAAGTAAAATACGCTATATTTTGGCTACTGACTAGTACGTATTACCTTGTACTTGAGAGCAAAGTAGTAAGAACTATATTTTGTGTGCCCTCTTCGTTACAACATTTCATCATAATATTTTGTTGGAGACTATCTCCATTGTCATCTAAAATCATATTTTATAAATATTAAAAAAAAAACCTCAACAATTTTCTCCATTTATCAATAATATTAAAACTGTAAAATGTATTTAGAATTATTGAACTTTTGTAACCCAAACGACTATAAAGACATCTGTCAAGTATCGAAATATGAAAGAAGTAGATGTCTCGATAATAAGGAAGTCAGTGTCTATATTACAATGAACCATTTAAAAAAAAAAAAATCAATGGACTTGAACGTGAAAAGTAATTTATTTTTATATTATTTATGCACTTGGATGATAAAATAGAATCCTGGGTCGTGAACGAACATTTTATAGACACGTACTTGAATTTTTGGTAAAGATCATATTGTTGCTATTCCATTGGTGCCAAAATATCTACGTTCTAAATTTCAAACTAAATTTTTTAACACAAAAAAATATAAAGATAACAATGTGCGTAATTGGTGAATAGATGGAAGGGGGGAAAGTATTTATGTGGGGTAGCTTACGAGGGCGCACCCAGGAAAATTGACATCCTAGTCAGACCATGATTTTTAAAAACTGTCGTGGATTTCTTAGACTCCTAGGTACCTTTTTCATTTTTTCCTTTCTAGCATTTGAACTACGTCTTTTACCAAACTAAATGTTTTGCCAATTGAAAATTGTAAAGAAAAAGGCTCGATGAAATAGACAGCGTAAAAAATATACGTGGCTACTCCATTAATAACAAAATTTTAAGTGCTTATGAACTTTTCATATCAAATTAGTTACCCAACTTTCACATTGTTATTGTCCACTCCCGATAGTAATGAAATTGATTTAAAAATAAATGTTTTCAACGTGAAAGTCTATTCTTAAGGTCAAATAAAGAAGGATACATGGATGACCTAGCACAATAAAGCACTCTCTCCATAGGCATAGAATTGTCTATTTTCTAGGTTACAATCTCGATATTAATCATGTCTCATCGAGATTTTATGATTGAAGTTTTGCGAATTCTGCGAACTTCTATGTTATTACTATTCTGCTACTTTGGCGTGGACATTATAAAATTTACTAACTTAAAAATGAGAACTTAAGATTGATAAATGACATTTAGAGATGTTGTGAACGATCCATAATAAACATGAGATTTGAGTGACTTGAATGTAACATGTTTTTGTCTCTATTTGAACTTTACAAGGTTGACAACAGACAAATTAGTTGTTGAATTGTAGATCAAAAATTGACATGCAAAATTCTTTAGTAGAATTCATGCATTCAACGCAATGAATTACAAGTGTTTCAAGATCCTGCTGGTTTATACTCTGTGACAGGTACAGTTTCAAAGCTAATTAATAGCTTTTGTCCCAGTCAAATACTTAAAGCTGAAATGTCACCCTACTTCTTCAAATTCCATGCAGGCACAATACAAGAAACTGGTTTCTTTTTTAGTCCTGAATGGCACATGTATAACAGTGACATGATCATTGGTTATTTTCGATTTACAATGAACTTGAAACATATTTTTGAGTTGAAACAAAAATAAATATAACTTTAGCATGTTCGGTATCCTATACTAGATGGGCCTGACTGGACTGAAGTAAAGATGTATATCTATTTATTGGAAATTGCCATATGTACATGGATATGGTTTACACAATTATTACAGAACACTCATATGAAATGGGGCTCATGTGATTAAAATATTGTCACAAAATATCACCCACCCACCCTCCATGTGTGTCTCATGTACAGACCCTGTGAAGCAAGGCGTTGTCCCTATTTATTTGTCTTTGTACCGTCCAGCTTTCTGTGCGTGCAAGAAAAGATGAAGAAGAAAACAAATCATGAATCTTTGAGTCATCCATCAAAGATTGCGCTATCAGTTTTCCACATTTGTAACATCATTGAGAGAGAGAGTTAAGGAAGACTGTTGTTGTAGTGGATGTTATCGTATGCTGCAAGTTGGCGGAACTATTGCTAAGAGAAATAGAAATTAGAAACTTCTTCAGTAATAATTACTACTAGCAGTACTAATAGCATCTTATAAAGTACTCTGAATTCTTTTCTCGACTAAACACACTCTGATGCTTAAATCAGCTTTAGTTATTTCGTTCAAAAACTAATGCATGAGCCGACTTGGGGTAGTTAGTGTGGATGTTTACCCCAGATTCTAAGGAGAAAGTTTCATTGATTTACGGAGATATTTTGCTTGCATAAACAACTCGTACAAAATATTAGCTCCTGAAAAATGGAGTTCAAGGGCTGCTGTTGTCGACATGCTTAATATGTTTATTATTTGGACAATGATTAAAGTAAGTTTTGTCATCTCTTCTTTTTAATAACAAATTAAAATCTTTTTCTCAGTGAAAGTGGGAGAAGTAAAATTATTGCACAGCTTTTTGTGATCCTAAATCTAGTGGAAATCAGGCTGGTCTAATTAGAAGGAACCTTGGTGTTATTGAAAATTATTTGGCCAATAAGCTTCCATTAAAAATAAGCAGTTCTTGACTTATATCCTAAGTAACACTTCCTAAAGTCGATTTTGCCCTTCATTTGGTGCACGCTACATGAAAATTATAAGGTTCTCGCCGTAAAACTATGTAAGAAATCATCAAAATATTTCCCTAGACGGGACAAAATGTGCATTCAAATCATCCATATTCCATATCATTAGGTCCCATTATCATTTTCTATAAATTCACCCATTTTACGAGTTTTTTATTGAAATTTTGGCGGACAAGTCACCAAATCTGGCATCAGTTTGGTAATTTTCCGGCAAACCAAACCACTGAGTGGAATGAGCATAAGAATATAGAAGATGCAAAGGATATTATAGAATGTGCTCTCTAGAATCCGCTCTAGCCCATCTATCAAAATTCTTTTTCCTCTCCATAAATAATGAGACCATAGTCCTCAACTGATTAACTCACAGTCACATATACATACCATTTTTTCGTGTATTAAGTGCAAAAAATTGTTCAAGATGGTGAAATTCTTAAAGCAATTTGAGGGTCAGCTAGTTCCCGAATGGAAAGAGGCCTTTGTCGATTATTGGAAACTCAAGAAGGACCTCAAGAAAATCCAGCTCCTCAACAATGAGAAAACAGAGAGCAAAAAACAAACTAATTATTCTTCAAGTACACTAGTTTCCTACATAAATAAGTACACTTCTCTTGGCATGAAGCAAAGAGAACACAAAGTCATTCAAGTAAGCCATATTTCTCGTTATGTGCTTTTTGAACTCAATGTGTCACGCATGGAATCTATCTTGTGAATCTATTTTTTGTTTTTTGACATTAAGTTCATTGAATTTCTTGTAATTTTTTGTTCAGGTTCATCAGAAGCTTGTAGCATCATCTAGTAAGGAATACACATATAAGACAGAGCTGCTTGAGCAATTTGATGATACGGATGCTGCTATCGAGTTTTTTGCATGTCTTGATCTTCAACTTAACAAAGTGAATCAATTTTTCGGAACTAAAGAGAAGGAGTTTCTTGAAAGAGGCAAATCATTGAAGAAACAAATGGAGATTCTCATTGAGCTTAAAACTGCGGTGAAGCAACAACGTGCTAAAGGACCTTCTTTTCAGGACAGGAAGGAGGACTCGATATCGGGCACCATATCATGTGGTAAGAAACACATTTCCTCTGTTTTTATGATAAAATACTAAACAGACATTCTGCCTAAATGATTCATCTTGCCCTACGTTTGGTTCGTTGGACTGCATTCTGCACCAAACGTGCCCTGAATGTTTTGTTGATTAATAATTTCACATACAATGTATGAATAATGCATTTTCTTGACTAGAAGAAAATTAAAAGAAGAATCTTGGAATCTTTCTCTTATTTTTATGCTTCATAGAAGTTCATTTACTATTGTTTTTTTAACAAATTTTCCATCTGTTTGTTTCTATTTGGCCATAGACGAGGAGTCAGTTAAGGACAGGACAGGACAAGAACAAGAACAAGAACAAGGGCTGGAGAACTCAACCGATGAATTGGACAAAAATAACATGCAATGCACCGAGTCCCCAACATCTGGTGAACTGGGGAAGTCAATGAGAATGAGAAAAGAGGATGGGAAATTTAGGTCTTTATCGGGTCGAATCATTAACTACCAAGGGAAGAACTTGAGAATTCACATTCCCATGACAAATCCGACTAGAACATTTTCGTCTATCACTTATTTACTCTGGGATGATTTGGTAAATCAGTCCTCCAAGAAATGTGATCCGGACGAAAATAAATTGCATATCAACAGATTGAAGCTACATCATGCGGAAAAAATGATTAGAGGAGCATTTATCGAGCTCTATAAAGGATTAGGTTACCTGAAAACTTACAGGTATCAACATTTAATAAGCTAGTACTTTTTTTTTAATAGAATTTCTTATCTTTTCATTGGTAAAACATTACAAAATACTTTTATCTAAAATATTTCAGGCACTTGAACATGCTTGCTTTTGTAAAGATTATGAAGAAATTTGACAAAGTAAGTATATGTGCTTAACTTTTTAGTTTTGTGGACATTCATCTTTTTCCTTTTTCTTTTATCATGGCCAACAGACTTTTATGTATTTTCAGGTGACTAACAAACAAGTTCTTCCCATTTACATAAGAGTGGTTGAGAGCTCCTACTTCAACAGTTCAGACAAGGTAAACCACAAATCCAAGCTGGTTCCCCATAAATATGGGGTAGGCTATATGAATCATTTTTCTTGAATCAATTAGGTCCACAGATGTAACAATCTTTAGTAAAATATATCATGAGCACGAAACAGAAAAAGCTTGATTGGAAGATGATTGGATGTGGGGTATCAAACATCCCATCATCAGTTTATTCTTATACAGTTTTAAGTGGAGAATGATCAGACTGTATATGGCCTCTCTTAAGAAATGGCCCTAGATTTCCATTTATCTGCCAATATTTTCTTGTCTCTCACTATTAAAAAAAAATTAAGCCCTTGTTTGACACCCATTCTAACAAGAAATTTTGGTAAAATGTATTATGAAATAGTATTTTTTGGGAGAACGTGTGGTTAAAAAGAAGGAAAAAATTTTAATTTACATGTAATATTATTTTATCGAAAAATGTGTAGTTGAAAAGAAGATAGACAAAAATGTATTAAAATTTTAAAGGGAATCAAACAAGTTCTAAAAATCGTAATTAGCTTGAGCAATGACAGGCTTCTAAGTTAGCAAACGAAGTTGAGGAGCTTTTCATTAAGCATTTTGCTGAAGATGACAGAAGAAAGGCCATGAAATACCTTAAACCGACACAGCGTAAACAATCGCACGCCATGACATTTTTCAATGGTAAGTTTTTTTTTTCAATCAAATCCAAATGTGCAGTATTGCAAGTTTCCAAATTATTCAAGAAATATATACATGACTGGTTTTTTTCGAGTACATGTACTAGTGGACATTCTTGATCAGCTGTCTTTCACTTGATGATCAGATAATACAAAATAAAGATCTATGTAAAGGGGCCAACAGGACAAGGCTGATTAACTTGAATCAGCCACTAAAGATGCAAAAGGGTCGAATATGGTCCACATTTTGGAAGTGGACTATAAAGAAAGGCCCATATCTAAAACTGTAAAGAACACTAATATTTAAAAGAAAAGGGATCTCTTTTTTGTCTCCAAAGTGTGGTGCCTTGCTATGTAAGAGGTAAACTGTGATGAAAAATATACTAATGTTGAGTCTGTGCTTAACATATTAGGGAGACAAGCATTGCATGAATTCTAGTACAAGTTCCTTAATGTGATATGTCACTAACATATTGAAAGTTGGGAAAAGGCACTTGGCCAGGCTCAATGCCAGGCCAAGTGCCAGCCCCCACTCCAATTGGGGGGTGCCAACTATGGGGCCTGGCATTGAGCCTGGCCCCATAGCACATCCCTTGAAAGTTTAATGCAAGGCCTACTACATAGACATCCCGACTATGCACTGTGTCTTTGCCTAGTGACCATGGGTTCAAGTCATATTTTTGGCCCTTCAGAAAAAAGAGAGGAAAGAAATATCCATAAATACGGCAAATCGTCAAGAAATTATACTGTTGCTCATAGAAATAGTGATGATATGGATATCATTCAGTGTTCTAAAAGGCGTAAAGTGTTGCGAGATGTGGAGACCAAGCTTCAGGTTAGGATAGGCCTAGACGTAAAAAAGTGTTTTCTTATTTTAATATCATTTCAAATTTATAAAATCAAACTAAAAATCATTTAATAATTAAAAGTGTAAAAAAGCACGCCGCGCCTAGGCAGGAAAAAAATAAAAATAAAAAAAGCAAAAAAGAGCGAGGCGGGGAGTTTTGCGCCTCACCTAGACACCGCTTTTTAGAATATTGATATCATTATAGTATATTCCTCTGTTACTAAATAAAATTATTATACAGCTTAATATTGTAAGAGATTCACTAATTCCGTGTTTTTTTTTTTTTGTGTTGATAACCAGGCTTATTTACTGGATGTTTCCTTGCGCTTTTCGTTGGATATGTCATCATGGCTCATATTACAGGGATGTATAGACCTAAATCAAATACGGTCTACATGGAAACCGTCTACCCTGTCCTTAGGCGAGTACTTAACTTTGATGTATACTCATATTCGACAATTGATCGAAGTTTCTACATCTACTAACCGAAATTTCGTTTTTCATTTTGCAGCATGTTTAGCCTGCTATTTCTACATTTCTTTCTATATGGATGCAACATATTTATGTGGCGAAAGACTCGAATAAACTATAGCTTCATATTTGAGCAGTCTCCAACAGAAGAACTAAAGTACAGAGATGTGTTCTTGATTTGTGCCACATCAATGACTGCTGTAGTCGGGGTCTTGTTGGTTCACCTATCCCTAATGTCAAAAGGTTACTCTTATGCTCAAGTTCAAATCATCCCTGGCCTTCTGGTCCTGGTAATTTGCTGATATTACAGTTCTTAAGTAGAAGTATTGCAAATATTAATATAGTTTCGTAGTCACTAAAAGAATAGATAAATTCATTTACAGGTTTTTCTATTAGTCTTGGTGTGCCCCTTCAACATTATCTACAAATCAAGTCGTTTTCGTTTCCTTTCTGTAATACGAAACATCATCTTATCGCCCTTGTATAAGGTCTTAATGCTCGACTTTTTCATGGCTGATCAACTTTGTAGCCAGGTAATCAGTGCATTGATTGAGTGATATTTCAAGTACTATGAAATTCTTACATTCTAAACACTTAGCGACTAATCTTGAGTATAATTTTGTACTATAAATCAGGTACCAATGCTAAGGAATCTAGAACATGTAGCATGCTACTATATAACTGGGAGCTACAAAGCTCTGGATTATGGATACTGTATGAGGACCACATATTATAGGGACCTTGCTTATGCAGTTTCCTTTTTACCTTACTACTGGAGGGCTATGCAGGTTTAGCACTGATTTTTTCCCCTTGCGACGTATCAATTTTAAATGTTTGATATAAATTTATCCATGAACTAACTATGGTTTTGTCTTACAGTGCGCACGTCGATGGTTTGACGAAGGGCATAAAAGCCACCTTGTCAACCTAGGAAAATACGTGTCTGCTATGTTGGCAGCTGGAGCTAAAGTGGCGTACGAAAAAGAAAAAAGTGTGGGATGGCTTTGCCTAGTTATAGTCATGTCAAGTGCTGCAACTTTGTATCAACTGTATTGGGACTTTGTAAAGGACTGGGGTTTGCTCCAGTTCCATTCCAAGAATCCATGGCTAAGAGATGAACTAATGCTTCAGAAAAAGTTCATTTACTTTTTCTCAATGGTATATATGCCCCCTCTCCTCTGATTCTTCCCTTCAATTCAAGGCATTTGAGCCTCAAATCTCAAGAAAATATTCTCTTGCAATGTGAATTTATTCATCTCGATCCGAATTCATGATAATCATGCCGTGCAATACGTGGAGCCTAACCATGTTGTACATTCTAAATCTGATTATTATTGGTCCCAGAAGCCGGAATAAGTACTTAATTCATAACATCTCCCCAATGTCTTTATACTTATAGAATGACTAAAAAGATATCATTACAAGTATAAAGATCATCAACTAGACATGAAAATTGTAAATCTTTTTATCAAAATCAACTTTTTCGATGATCTTGAACAAATTTGCTACTTTCTGTAGGGGTTGAACTTTATTCTCAGGCTAGTATGGTTGCAAACAGTTCTCCCCTACAATTTTGGAAGTGTAGACTACAGAGTAACTGGACTATTTTTAGCAGCACTTGAAGTTGTTAGAAGAGGGCAATGGAATTTTTACAGGTAAATATAACTGTCTTCAACACATTCCCTTATGTTCAAAGAACTTAAAAGTGCAAAGTTTTATAAATGGGTGTCGAAGATACTTAAACTCGGGATTTTGACCTTCTCTGATACCATCCCGATGCTTAAGCTGAAAAATTGTATATATTGTTTTACAGGTTGGAGAATGAGCATCTAAATAATGCCGGAAAATTCAGAGCTGTGAAGACAGTACCACTTCCTTTTCATGAAGTGGATGATGAAGATTGAGACCAATTTGCTAACAGAATACTAGCTAGGAGCCTAGGACTATGCAACTTATTACTATGTTATTATTATTCAAAAAAGAAATGAAATTGCCACTTGACAAGTTGATGTTCAAAATGTGAACTTGTTTTGTGTCATGTTCTCTTGTTTATTCACTTCAGCTAAATAATTTATACGTGTATATAGAAAATTCAAACTCATGGTTGATGAGACAAGTATTATTGTCACATGTGAACCAAACACCGTCTTACAAATTCTTTCCAACCCTCGAAATTATAAGAAGATCTTAGAAGACAAAATAAATAATATATTGTGACGAGGTGGATGAACCGATAATATCTCGGATGGCAAAAGTCCACTTGAGTCCCTCCACATAATCCACTTGTTTTGTGTCATGTTCTCTTGTTTATTCACTTCAGCTAAATAATTTATACATGTATACAGAAAATTCAAACTCATGGTTGATGAGACAAGTATTATTGTCACGTGTTGAAAAACTGGAGATTCGACCCAACTACACCTAAAAGGGGGTGATTAGGTGTAAATGTGAAATTAAAAAATTAATTAACATGCAACAAGTCACAAGTTAATTATGTCTAGGTGATTAATCAATCAATTCAGTTTATCCTAACTTGAACTACCGCAATAATGAAAGTAATAACTAAAACAGTAAACAATACAAGAATTGTTCATGGAGAAACCCAACGTGGAAAAAATTCCGAGCGTTTTGTTAGTCAAAGATCCACTATAAACTGTATTATACACTTACAGACCATCAACAAAGTTGACGACACAAGTTTTCTGATCTCCTGTCTGAAATTTGAAGCAGCTCTCCTGGAATGTGCACACGAACATCAATCCTAGCTCTTCTCGCAGTTTATCTCCTGTAGATCCACCAAGAACTTCTCGTTCTTGAGTTTCTTCATTGATCTTCACAGCCAGCCATGTCGTGTTTCTTCATTGATCTTCACAGCCAGCCAAGTTGACGACACAATCTTCCTAACAGATCCAAGTAAAGAATGGCACCAGTGTATTTGATTGAAGGTTTTTATGTTTTCAATCAAAAGGGCGCATATAATAAAGTGATTGAACTGGATGAAGATTTAGCTCTTGAGAGAATAAGTGTTTTCTCTTGAATGTATAATGTTCAATCTATCTTTCCCGAATGCGCAGCGCCCCCTTTTATATGTTGGACGAATATGAAAACTTTGGCCAATAAAAATCTCGTGAAACGCAAATTAGGTATGCCCATAAAACGATCGCTCGAATGAGGAACATTGTCGCTCGAGCAAAAAGCCTGTCGCACGAGTGACAGAGGGCAAAGGTTGAGCGAGGAATGTTCTGTTTCACATGCTCGAGCATGACTCCCTCGAACGTCTAGCGAAAATGCGGCGAGAAACCTTCATATTCCAAACTTGGACCCCGAACTCTAAGTTAACCTACAAACTACGAAACTTTGCAAATAAGTCCCCTAAACTTCTAAAATGTTCAAATTGGTCCTTTTGTTCACAGAATCGCCAATTACAATAATCTAACACTAACAAACTCCCCCTTTGACATTCTGTGACAAAACTAATTATAAGGTAAAATAAACCTATCAAAGAAAAACTAAGTACAACTATCATCTGAATGCAGTTTCCATTTTGTTCAACATGTATCCTGAAATCTAAACTCACATACCCAGTGTAAAAGCACGTGATACAGGAAATAAGCAATAAAGCACTTAAAAGCTTACACACATAATCAATCAAATAAGCATGTTAGTTTGATATGCAATATTAATGCTAATCAAAACACCATATACGCATTAATACCACAAAACATCAAAACTCAAACAGCTATGCATAAAGTGCAACACAAATGCAATGATAACATGCTCCATATCAGTGCATGATATGCAATGCACAAGTAATGCACAAATTCCCCCTTACAGAAAACTCACTTGAAGTTAAAACAGTAAGTAAATTTATCTATGTCTCTCCCCAACGACCCCAAACGACATAAGACATAAGTATAAATGTTATATCAATGTAAATCAAGTCAAATGTCAAACAATATATATGTCTCTCTCCAACGACCCCAAAAGACATATATCAAAAATATGCATATGTATAAGTAACAATTATCTATGTCTCACCCCTAACGACCCCAAACGACATGTCAAATAAATATATCTAATGAAAGCGCAGTGATGTCTTAAACATAGTATCTATGTCTCTCCCCAACGACCCCAAAAAACATATATCAAAAGCATGCATATGTATAAGTAACAATTATCTATGTCTCACCCCAACGACCCCAACAGACAAGCATGCAAATGACAATGTAACTGCTCAAATAACAAGCCAAAATCAAATCAAAATCTCCCCCTCATTATCAAATTTCTCTCCATTTTTGTCACAAATGTTAAAGGGAAAAGATAACCAAAGCAATGCAATGAGAGATAACAGCATAACAACCAATCACATATGTAGTTGATAGCATGCAAGAGCAGAATTAACAAGTAGTAGACATCCCCACATACTCAGAATAAGTCAGAATGGAGTAAATAATATAAGTGACTCATGTGTGTAAAGTGTCACTAATTCAGGTAAATAGGACTCAAAACCTTAATTTTGTGAGAAGGGACATGTGAAGCATCACTGCCAAAAAGTGTATTCTCTAACTACTGAAAGTCAAACCTTAAATAATAGTATGACCTGTTATATGAAGCCTACTTTGGAAAAATGGCAACGTGTGACTCCCCCTTACTTTGAGCATATATAAGTTTGGTTGAATATTTCAATTTTGTACTAGCTCAATATATATTTCTTTTCAATAGCTCATAATATTTTATCTTAAGTGCAAGTGCTAATTCATTGAGCAACTAAGATGACCCATATAGCGAGCTTTAGGTAGGTTAACCCAAGTCAGATGACCATAGGCTGCAGGTTTTGAAATACTCTTAAGGCTTAATTACTCGAGTCAAATAGTCTCGAAGAAATACATTAAGATATGAGCCTCTTTTCTTTTTCTTTTTCTTTTTTACTATGGGATAAACATAAGTTTAGGTCTACAAAAGATGTTCAATTCCTGTTCAGAGTCAACTTACCAACAAGTGACTGTCATCCCAAATCTCACGCATGCGATTAAGTCCAACTTATAATATCATAGTATGTGCAGTGCAGATGGTACATGAAGACACCTATACGAAGTACTACAAATCAACCTCAACAAGCGATGGAAATTAAGCTACAACTCATCAATTATAGTCAGACATGATCATAACATGCAAGATCAGGAAGACTGTACTTCATGCTATAGTATACTTTCTATTCCCAATTTTATTTTATTTTTTTTAAAAACAAAAACAAGAATGCGTCATACACAAACGAAAACAAATTAATCAAGCACACAGAACCAAAACAAAGACTGCATGTGCCAAAAATAGACATAGCGAGAATGCACATGCAGGAAACTCATCCTAAAAAATAATAATGATACATGCACAAAAATCCAATGAATGTTAGATGAAAGCAGTGATTCTAGCAGATGGTTGATTGCCATGCAGGAACAGATGGGGTCATTGAATAAAAAAGTGCTTGGGACTTGGTGAAATTACCTAAGAATAAAAGGGTTGTTATTGAAGATACTAAGTATAAGGTCAGATCAGCAAATAGCTATAGTCAGATTTCAGGTGTTAACTTTACAGATGTGTTCTCGCCTATTGTAAAGCATAGTTCAATTCGGACTTTACTTGGGATAATGGCAAAGAATGATTTAGAGTTTGAGTAGATGGATGTCAAGACAACATTCTTACGTGGAGAACTTGAGGAGAATATTTACATGCAACAACCAGAGGGTTTCATAGCTTTTGGAAATGAATACTATGTGTACTTGTTGAAGAAATCATTGTATGGATTAAAGTAGTCACCAAGGCAGTAGTATAAAAGATTTGATTCATTCATGACTACTCATAGTTTCATTAGAAGTAATTATGATAGTTGTATGTACTTCAGAAATGAAGATAGTAAATCAATGACATATTTGTTATTATATGTTGATAATATTGCTCATAGCAGCCAAAGATAAAATTGAGGTTAGAAGGTGAAATCTCAACTTGGTAAGGAATTTGAGATTAAAGATTTGGATGTAGCAAAGAAAATTCTTGGTACAGAAATTTTAAGGGATAGAAAGGCTCGCAGATTGCACTTGAATCAGAATTAATACATTGAGAATATGTTTCAAAGGTTCAATATGCTGAATGTTAAGGTTTTGTTAGTACTCCCTTGGCTACTCACTTCAAATTATTATCTAGATCATGTTCTCATCAGATGAAGATATTGATTATATGTCTCGGGTTCTATAACAGAGGCAGAGTATATGGCCATTACAGATGCATTTAAAGAGGCTATGTGGTTGAGGAGATTGATTGGTGAATTTAGTGAAGATTTGCAGATTTCTATAGTATATTGTTATAGTTAGAATGCTATTTTTTTCCTAAGGATCAGATGTTACATAAGAGGACTAAGCACATTGATGTGAGGTATTATTTTGTGTGTGATATGATTGCTCGTGGTAATATTGTTATGAGCAAGGTTGATACCAAAGATAATCCTGCTGATATGATGACAAAACCACTTTCAATTGCTAAGTTTTGGTATTGCTTGAACTTAGTTGGTGTTTGTTATTGATTTAACCCATCGGGCTTCTTTGGAAGTTGAGGAGTGGTGTTTACTTTGGAGATGTATTTTTGGAATTCTTTGTATTGAAAATTGGTTCAAGGTAGACATTTTTTGTAGTTTGACCCAAATTCTAGTGGGTATTGGAATTTTGGTTAAAGTGGTCTCAAATAGATCAAAATTATGGACCGGAAAAGAAAAGTCGCCACATTTTCGCAAGCTGGCCGTTCAAGCAGCACCGGTATATTTTCTACAGAGACTTGTCACTCATCTGTTGCCCGCCTGGAGCTCGAGCGACGAAGCTGTCACCCGCCTACTGCCCTCATGTCCTCGAGCAACAGGGTTATCCGACTCAGGCCCGTTTCGCATTTTGACGCATTTTTGGACTTCTATTCATCTACAACTTGATTTCTGGGGTTTTATATATATAAGTCACGGCTTGTATTGTTCTCATAACATTCATACAACATATTGAGAGCTTTAGATCTTAATTGAGAGTATTAAGATCTTGTTGTAAACACGATTACTGCTGATTATAATGGATTTTTCTTCCTCTACATATGGTTTTTTCTCATCTTGGATTTCCACATAAATCTTAGTGTTCTTTTTTTGTCTTGTTCATTTTATTATTGTCATTATCTTGCAATCAATTTGTAGTAAAAATAATGAAAACCTATGAAGATTTCACAAAATAAACAATCCTAACAGAGAAACAAAACTTCATTTTCCAAAATAACCAAAAAGTCAAGAGTACAGTATACACAATTTGGAGTGCTCACTGAATTCACTAACACAAGATGAACCGAACTATCTACTCAAGACATCAAAATGGTATTTCTAGTCGATAATCTAATATCTATAAAACATGTAAACTACATTAGTAATAAGAAGAAGAAAAAATGGAGAAAACAGAGAGCTACATAATATATTTCAAAAGTAACATAATAACAAAAAAAAATTAGATATGGCACATCATTTAATAAATACAACATGTCTATTTCTATCAACATTATCACCATATAGGTCTACACTAACCAAATTACCTACATTACATTTACCTCTGTATCCACATTATATAAATTTAAGCAAAGAAAAAACATAAACAATAAGATGAATTGAGGAAAAAGAAATATTAGATTTAGAAACGACGTGCGATGAATGATGAAAAAGACAAATGGATTATCGACGAATTAAAACAAAATTAATTCCGTAGGAAATAATGTAGGAATTTACGAACGGTAATGGAAATTACAATTGCAATGATAATTTCCATTAAACTAATTCATCGCTAAAACTGTTTTTGATAGCTATCATAGAAATTTGTCGTTACTTTCAACAGAATTGTATGTATAGGTAAATACACGGCTATGTTGCCTTCGGAAAATTACTGGTGAAACTTTCACCTTCGATATGTACTGACATGAAACTTATATTACTAAGTAGGGATACATAAGGAATATCTAATGTTAGCAACAGAAATGTCCATCGCAATTTTTTAGTGCTTTCTCTTCCTTGTCTCTAATTTCCTTACAATTTTTAGGTGGAAAATTAATATTGCAACAACAAATTTTTCCCTACTTATCGACAAATTTATGTCGATACATATCGAATGTGAAAGTCCTATCAGTAATTACTAATGAATTTACCTACATATACAACTCCATCAAATTACTAATGGATTTCTGTGATAGCTATCAAAAACAGTTTTAGAGATGAATTAGTTCGATAAAAATTATCAACGAAATTGTCAGTCATTTATATTGGTAAATTCCTACATTATTTCCTATAGAATTAATTTCATTATAATCCGTTGATAATCCATTTGTCTTTTTCACCATTCATTACATGTCTTTTTTAAATCTCTCTATTTCCTTAATTTGGTTGTTACAATCGATTAAGTACTCAAATCAAAGGGAAAAATAGATGTGCAGCTAGTGGAGATTAGTTGTGAGTGATTTACAACATTTGTTGTGGGAATGTTAATTTTTCACCCAAAAATGATAGAAGGGATATTTTTGTCGCTAATGATCGATATTCCATCTATAACCCTACTTATTAGTAAAATTTTCCCATGGGTACATACCGAAGATGATATAAGGAAGAGAAGCGGCAATGAAGAAAAGTTAGAGAAAGGCGATGATAATAATGGAAATGGTAACAGTAAAGAAGTTGGCAATTCTGAAAAGGGGAAGGATGGTGGTGGAGGGGGTGAAAGCAAGGAAGAGGGCTGTGGTGATAAGGTAAATGGAGGGGACAGTGGAGAAAAGCAAGAGACGGGTGATAGTGATTATGGTAAAGACAACAAAAAAAGGGTGATGAGAGCAACTAGAGTTAGGGGTGTAAGCGGTTCGGTTTTATCGATTTTTGACAGATTTTCAAACCAAACTATTTACACAGATTTGAGAAAAACTCAAACCTAAACCAAACCATTTTGAACGATTTGAAAAAATCTCAAACTTAAATCTAACGGTTTGATCCGATTTTAAACCGCAGGTTTGGCCGTATATTTTTTTTGCCTGTTGTCCGATTTTAAACCGTCGATTTCACCGTATATTTTTTTGTCTATCTACTTTTATACCATTAATTTAGAAGTTGGTATTTTTTTTCCAGAACCGGTGAAATCGGATTGCAACCATTTAGAACCAGTCGATTCGATTTTGGATCTTCTAAACAACAATTTGATTTTGGGACAAATTATTAAGAACCAACCGATTCCGGTCCAGTTCCCAGTTCTAGTATGGGAACCGGACGGTTCTCCTAGGAATTTTTATTTTTTTTTATAAAATATATGATTCAATCTCCAATCACTTTTATAAAAAAATAATACGATTTCTTCTTCATTTTAGACCCCAACATTTTCCTTCTTCTCTTTTATTCTTTTCTTCTCTCTTCTTATAATTCTTTGATTAACTGATTCTCAAATCAAATTAGAATATTGGGTAAATCTATACCTAAATAAATTTATTTACAATATATAATTTCATTTCTGATGTCCGAAATTTTTATTTTGTTTTCACTTTATTACATAGTTGTAGATCCGATCAAAACTTTTCATCTAGATTTCTACAAATTATAATCGACAGAACTAGAAGTTGTAATAATTTTTAAAGGATGTCCAATTCAATGTAGGATTTTGATTTTGATTGAAGTTTGTTTAATCATTGGAGTACTATGCAGTTTATATAAGTTGATGATTATTTGGTGATAGTAATTTATATGGAATATAACGTGGGATTGCTTGATGAATCGTTTCAAACTTTCAGTTTAAGAACCTATGAAATATATGAGTCTTATTTAAAAATAAATATAATGTCCAACACAAAAGTCTTACAAGTTACAATTTAGAAAATTTCATTTTTTTAATTTTTTTAATTTTTATATTTTTTTCGCCGGTCCGGTTTGGTTTTAAACCACAATAAAATTTCTCAAACATAAACCAAACCGTTTTTGACCGATTTGATTTGGTTCAAAACATTTCGTTGACGGGTCCACGTAGCACCAAATCGACGGTTTCCGAAATGCAGTTTCTGTTTGATTTTCTGATTTGACGATTTTACTATAGTCAAATGGAGGACCACTTTATTTACTATCCACAACCATATGGACCTGCTCGCCAAATGCTCAATAATGAGAACCCAAATGCATGTTGGGTCATATGAATGGAGGAAAAAAAGTGAAAATTACACCAATCCATACTATTCAAGATTCAACTTCAAAAATAAGATGCAAAGTTTGTTTTTTTAAAAATCATATTACAATTCAAATATTTAATATTAATAATATTATTATAAAATTAAATGAATTTAACACCTCTCCTCTACCCTACCCATCCCCACAAAACCTAATTTACCATTTCACTTTCTCATTCACGTCTTCACCTCCATTGAGAGACCACCACTCTGGCGGCATCACACTCTCCCTACTGGCGATGGCATCACAGAAGCGAGCGCGTAGTAACAATGCAGTGTTAGATCGCCGTGGTTTTGGGAACGGTGGATCTGAAAATGGAAGTGGCGTTCACAGCATCGTTGCGAGGAGCTAATCTGCGCGGTGTTCTCCGCGGTGGTGATGTTGCTGGCGTTGATGTGGTGATGTGGAGGTGGTGCCAACAACGCAACAACGGTGGTGGTGATGCTTACGACCTAGGCACCTAGAGATTTTGAGGTCGGACCCAACTGTGACGGAGGAAGCTGTGCTCCGATTACCTCCTTTACCATATTGTATCAAAGTCAAATCCCAACCACCACTGAATCCGGCTGGCAATTTTAATACTTGTGAGGTGAGGTAAGGTAGTGGTGCTAGCAGTTGTGATGAGTTTTGGTAGTGGTGGTGCTGGTACCACTTCCGTGCATCACAACAGATGCAGCAGACGGTGACAGTTCGGTGGTTGGTGGGTTGCAGTTTGGTGTTTGGTGCAGTTATTGGTGTGGTGTTGGTGGTTGTGGTGTGGTGGTGAATGAATCTTTGTTGTGGTGTTGCCTGTAGTGGTTGTGGTGTGGTTGTGGCGATGGTTGCAACGACGAAGACTGGATGGTCGTGGCGGTGGTTGATACAGTAGTTTGATGAGGTAGGACGACGGTGGTGGTGATGGTGTTTTGTGGTGGCGGTGTTGCGGTGGTAGTTGTGGTCGTGGATCTGGCAGTGGTGGTGCTGTCAATATTCATAGGTGTATGTTAGTGGTGATGGTGTTTTGTGCAGTGACGGTGTTGTTGTCGAGAGGTGGTGGTGAATGTTTTAGGCGCATGACGATGGTTGTGGTGGTGATTTAGGCGGGGATGAGGTGGTGGTCACAAACATGGTTGGTGATCACAAATTTTTTTATTGACTGTGACCACTAAATTGGTTAATCTATTACCAATGATTTAAATAATTTGTGACTAAAAAATAATATGTGACCTAAGAAATTGTTAATCTGTGACCGATAATTTGATAATTTGTGACTGTATAATAAGTTGTGACTTATGATAATTGTGATGTTTGAACGATGAACAAATTGTGACCTACGAAATTTTTGAATCGTGACCGTAAAATAATTTGTGATATATTAAAATTATGATTTGTGACCTCGAAAATAAAATGTGACCTATAAAATCTTTTATCTGTAACTTCGAAATAATTTGTAACTAATTAATTTGATAATCTGTTACCTATAATTATGTAATTGTGACCATTAATTGTATAATTTTGACTTTATTATAATTATTTATTTATTTATTTTTAATTAAAAAATAAAAACCTAATTTTTGCATTTTGACAACTTTAAACATGGAAAATGAATTGTGTATACTTAATGCCTTAAATGTGAATTCTTCCCGGAAAAAAATTAAAATAGAAAGGATTGTTTCATTGAATAGCTAGAATTGTCGGTTCCCAAATTAAGGGGAATATAGACATGGAAAAGAATTGATAGAATATAGACATGGAAAAGAATTGATAAATTTCTTTCATTCTCATATTTATATAGAATTTTTCAGTTTGAGTGAAGTTTGTGTTTACATGTGCTCCAAATAGATTAAGTCTAATATTTAGTATTTACATAAGCATATTCGACTCAAGTTCGTTAAATGCCAAAGTTGCAAGCGATACCTCCCATAAATCAAATTGTATGCATAATTGGTTTGTTGTTGTTTTTGTTGAAATTATTGTTCAAAATCAATAAAATAAGCTTTTGAATGAAAAAAATAATTGGAGGCCAAGACTTTGGCCTATGCGACCGCATAGGCCTTTGTGGCATGCACTCGCATAAAGACGTACATGGCTTATATGTCCTGCAAGTGATTAATTATGTGACCTCATAGGTTTGTTCTAGGCAGTCGCATAGAATTGGGATGGCAATTTGGCTCGTCGACTCGGACCGTCCGTTGCTCAACCCGAAAAAACCCGAGTCGTCCCGACTCAAGGCTCGATAGAATCTAGCCCCATTTTGGGGAGCCAAGCCGAGTCACACGGGCAGGTTCATTAAAAAACCACGAAAGGCAGCATCTAAGGCAATGAAAAAAATCGAGCCTGTTCGGCTCGGCTCGAACTCAAAAAACGCTTGCACCATTTTACTTGAACCAAGCCAGAGCCTCAAGTTTCGACTCAGCTCGTTGATATCCCTACGTAGAACTAAAAAAAATAGTCATTAAGGTTGGTTTTTATTTGAATTTTTGATGGCATTTTGTTCGCTAATTTCGAAACGATGCCACAAGTGCACAGGTCGGGAACAAGTAGTAAAAGTGGACCTTTAAAGTCCGAATGTCGATCCCACAGAGAGTGTTGTTTTCAATTACAAGTATATTTGTTTCAAATTAACGAAACAAACATACACATTTCAATTTGATTTTTAAAACTATAAACTATGAAAACTCGACTTTGAATTTAAAAAGATTAAATAATACTTTAAAAAGTGGGAGATTTGATTTGAAAAGATGTTGGAATTTATGATTTCATTTAACCGTTATTTCATTAATATCAATCCAATTATGCGTCGATGTAAATTACCAATATATAATTAGACCCGATTCTACAATCTTAGTCAATAACCTCTTTCGAGCGATATCGACCCTATTGATTAAGTTATCCACAAATCCATATGCAAATAAAAACTTAACCAAAGCATTAAATTATTGTGAGAATACTCAAAGGATCACCTAGGGGAGGTATATATTTCTATATCACCCAAAAGCACATAGGGTACTAATTATCTAGGTCTAGCAATGCAACAATCTTTCGATAATTGCATAAACCACCTAACCGCATCATATATTTGGCCAAATAAATTAAGCATAATCAACAATAATAATTAGTACACTATAATTTTGATAACATAAACATCATTCAAAACATAAAATGATATTAATGAATATTTGGTTAAACTAATACATAAATTCCAACATAAACAATTTAGTTCATCATTCTAACAAAATAAACAAGAGATTATATATTACAAAGCATTACAAACATTGAAAATTTGATTGAAGAACACAAAAATAAATATACAACCCTTTTTAGAATGGTTTTGCACTTCTTCAACCCTTTTTCTCCAAGTTTTTCTTTGGAAAATCTCTTGTTATCCACCACTTTCTTCCCAAAATAACCTACAAATAACAAAATAAATTAAAACTATAACTAAAAGGGAAAGAGAGAGGGAGAATTCGAGAGAGAGGAAAATGAGAGGGAAGTGTGTGCAAGTGTAAAGAAGTGAATACAAGGGTGGTATATTAGATAGATAGAATTAGAATAGTTTACTAATATAAATAGATATTATAGGATATTTTGTGAGACAACCTAAATATCTAACAATAAAATAAGCCAAAATAATACAAACTTTGACCAAACAAATCGCAAGAAGAAAATTAAACCGCCTCAAAAATTTAACTCTATATGGAAGAAAGGAAAATAGAAATTGACGTCTCAGATTAACATGTGCGGCCGCATGGTTTTAATCCATGCGGTCGCATGGATTTTTTCATATTTGCAGCTCAAGTCCTTGAACATTCTGGTCCAGTGCAATGCAGTCTTTCAACTTTGATTTAGTGCAATTTGGTCCTCATATTTTGACTTTTATTACATTCATGCCCTTCCATAATTTCACTTCAAGTCCTTCATCTTTTATACTTTTGCACTTCGGTCCCCAGCTTCACAACTTTGTTCACTTTTAGTCATTTTCCTTCTCTTTTTGGTCGTTTCACTTCCATTCAGGGTTTTAGCCCACAAAAGTACAAATTACACAATTATTCATAGAATTTAACTCAATTTCATCAATAATAAACTAGGAAAAGTGTCAAATAAGTGTGACACACTTATCACATTTGATGAAAATTTTGCAACTTTTCATGTTTTTTGGAACTATTTCGTAGGTGTTGATTGAAATCTACAAATACATCACATATTATCATATCAAAAATATACTTCAACAACTTGAGATCAAATCTTGAATTTATATTATTTCCTTCATATTCAAATTTATTTCAAAGTGTTCTTGAAGTTTTGGTAGAAAACAATAAGTGCTTAAGTGTTTTTCTATTGCAAAACTTGATTAATCCTTCAAACCATTTGTCAATATCCTTTTAAAGATCAAATTCAATCCAAGTGGGGGCAAATATTGTTTGAGGATAACGAATTTCGTGCTTAAGCTTTTATCTTTAATTCCGGTGTTTTTTTTTTTTTTTTTGCTTCTTCTTCTTCTGTGTGGAAACATTTTTCAAACAATCTCAAACAATACTTTGCAATGGAAAACGAAACTATGATGGTGATGATCAAATTGATGAATGAAGATTTTGTCCGTCTAGATCGATTTGATGGGATAAATTTTACAATACGGCAAGATAAGTTGAAGTTCTTTCTCATGGCATTGAAGATCTTCTACATTCTTGATTCAGAATTGACACTACATAAAGATGGAGAGACAAAAGCATCAAGATGGTGAACTTATATGCCGCTGTCATATTCTTAACGCTCTATCTAACCGATTGTACAGTCTCTACACAAATACATCATCAGCAAAAAAAATATGGGATGCTTTGGAAAATAAGTATAAAGTCAAAGAAAAAAGTACTAAGAAATTCTTAATTTTAAGGTATTTCGACTTCAAATTCCTCTATAACATTCTCCTTCTTCTCCAAGTACATGAGTTGCAAATTATTGTCAAGGAGTTGTAGGCTTTCAAAATTGAAATCCCAAAAATTTTCCAAGCAGGAGCAATCATTGCGAAACTCCTAAGGACTTGGAAATGATATCAAAAGAAAATAATGCACAGTTTCAAATATTATTCTTTGGAACAATAGCAAAAATATCTTTGAATTAAAGAAGAATCAAGGGTAAAAGATAAGAATGACAATTCTTATAAAGGCACTTCAAAGGTCAATGCCAAGAAGAAGACCGAGCCTTCAAAGAAGTCCAACAAGAGAAAATCTTCTAAAAAAATTAACAAGTTTAAGAAGAAGTAAAAAGGAGGTTGCTTTGTATGTGAGAAACCGAGACATTATGCAAAGGAATGTCGACATTGAAAGCAAAACAACTTCGAAGGAAAAGTAAACTTCATCAAAGAAACAATATTGTAGCCATCGTAAGCGAGATCACTGCAATCAGGGAAAAAGTTCTTGGTTGGTGGTATGATACTTGTGCAATTGTACATGTATTATATGATAAGTCTTTGTTCAATACCTATTATGAAGTGAATGGAAATTAAAAAATTCAAATGGTTAACGAATGCCACTCTAAAGTGGTTGAGAAAGAAAATGTAGAGATTATCTTCACTTTCGGGAAAATCATTACTTTAACAAATATACTACATGTTCCTGAAATGAATAGGAACTTAGTAGTAATCTCTTAGGAAAATCGGGTATAAAAGTGTTTATGAGTCTAGTAAACTTGTATTATCCATAAATGAAAAATTTATTGGAAAAAGTTATTCTAGTGAAGGAATGGTCAAAGTTTATATTGTTGACAAAATTATTAATAAAGTTAATTTTGTTTACATTGTTTATTCATTTACTCTATGACATGCTAGATTAGGTCACATAAATAAGAGTACCACGAAAAGAATGTTAAAATATTACTTAGCTCCGGTTTGGCCCCCACTCTCTTTCATTTTTTCTCTCTTATTTTCAAGCATACAATCTTCCATAAAATAACATTACACGTAAATTGAAAATATTTTCTTCTTTTTCAACCACACATATTTCAAATAAACACTATTTCAAACATTAAATTTTGAAAAAAAAAAATGGGGGCCAAACAGGGGTTTAATATCATATAATGAAAATGATGCATTTAAATGTAAAACATGTGTATAATCTAAAATAACTAAGAAGTTTTATCAAAGTGTAAATAGGACTTCTAATATTTTAGACTTAATTAATACAGATAAATGTGAATTACATGATATGTTAACTAGAGATGGAGATGGGTATTTTATTACATTTATAAATTATCACTCTAGATATGCTTATGTTTATTTAATAAAATATATAAATATGAAGTTTTTGATATGTTTAAAACATATAAAAATGAAGTTGAAAATCATTTAAATAAGAAAATAAAAACTCTAAGAAATAATAGATGAGATAAATATTATTCTGGTGATTTTAACTTATGTTGTGAACAACAAGGCATAATTCATCAATGTTCTGCACCTAAGACACTCAAACAAAATGATTTGGCTAGAAAAAAATTAGTTGAAATGATAAATGACGTGTTAACTTTGCTAAGTTGCCATTTAATTTTTGGGGTGAAGTATTGTTGAGTGGATGTAGGATATTAAATAGAATTTCTTCGAATTTTACAAAGGTTTCTCTTTATGAATTGTGGAAAGGAAAAAAAAGTATTGGATACTTCAAATTGTGGGGTAGCTTGCATATTGTAAGAACATGAACCTTAATAGGACCAAGTTGAGTCCAAGAGGCATTAAATGTGTTTTTGTTGATTATGCTAGTAATAGCAAATCATATAGAATGTTAAATTTAGAGACCAATATAATAATTGAATCAAGTAATGTTGAGTTTTTTGAGAATTCACTATCATTGAATAATGAAAATAGTGTTCTAAGAACAATTATTTTCATTTTACATGTGGAAACCGATCTTAAAACTTATAAAGAAGCTATGGCTTCTCGTAATAGCATCTTTTGGAAAGATGCAATTAAATATGAAATGGATTCAATTATGTCAAATAATACATGAGAACTTGTCAATTTACCACCCGGATCCAAACCTATTGGATGTAAATGGGCATTTAGGAGAAAATACAATTTTGATGGTTCCCTTAATACCTCTAAAGCTATATTAGTAGTTCAAGGGTATCGACAAAATGAATGTATAGATTATTTTGATACCTATGCACCAGTAGCTAGAATAAATTCAATTAGGATTTTATTCGCACTAGTTTCGATACATGACTTTCATGTTCATCAAATGAATGTCAAGACAACATTCTTAAATAGGGATCTCGACAAGGAGGTTTATATGGAACAACCGAAAGAGTTTACTCTATCTGATGAGATCTCGAGTAGGGAAATTGCATGGAACTCGCGGAATTAATTTGAAAACGTCGGGAAAGCCCAAATTTAGGTTGTAGACAATAGGATCTCGACCCAAGCCTCATGAACCAAGAACTTAATGTATATTAAACCTTAGACCCTATTGATGTGCGGAAACACAAACCTCAATTTGTGAACGCCACAAAGGGTGTCTAATCTTTTGATAAGTTCTAAGGGTTGAACGTCACAAATATAACAATATTTGATAAGTTCGATAAGGTGTTCTATGAAGAACAATTGAGAGAAAATCTTTTAATTCATAATCAATAACTTAATGTTTACAATGAAAATAAATCTTATTTATATGAAAACCTTAGGAAAATAATAAAAACGAAATTTAGAGTCCTGAAATATGAAATCTTTCCAAAAATGAAGAATCCTAGAAAAAATAAAACTCTCGCGAAAAAAAAAAGGAAAAATTACCTCCGAAATTGTTCCATGCAGTCTCATGGTATTAATCCATGTGATCGCATGATTGACTTGAATCATCCCTGTTACTTCTCAATAAGTATCCATACGGTCACATAGTGTTGATTTCCAGCGTCTTCTTCCTTTACTTGTAACATGTTGAACCGAGTCATTTCGACCTTCCACCTCGACTTGAGACTTGTTGTTTTGCCTGCCAACTTGATAATTTCTGTCTCCCTTGGGTCACATCATCCCCTCTCTTTTCGAGAGGATTCAACTATGAATCTGAACCCAAGTTGTAACCTTTATTTCCGATCATGACAAGAACATGGAATGGCCCATCACCTCTAGGATGCAATTTGGACCTCCTTTGAACTCTTTATCGTCTCTTTCGTATGAATACCCAATAACCCTCACATAGATCAAAGTGTGCTCGTCCCAACAACTTCGTTTTGCAAGTTTGAGATGCCCAAAAGATTAAGTAACCGTGCTTCTTTCATGTCTTACCCTGTCTTGGTGTTTGTAGCAATGACACTTCCAACATATACATGTTTCTCTTCAGATCATCTTTGTTTCTCGAACCCTCGCATTAAACTCCCTCCACTAGCTTTGAACCTCCTTCGTCTCCTCGAGAATCACAAAGTCAACTTCCGGTAGTAAAGAAATTTTTAAGCTAATGTAGGTTGGTTAGCTTATTCCACAAGTTGTTGTTCAATAGGCTTGTTTCCAGGAATCAAGTCTTCAAAATCCTGCAAAACATAAGTAGCAAAACTAGGAAGTGAATTGTTAGTTCTCACCAAAGCCCTCTCAACTCCACTCTCATTTTCATTCAAGCTCACTTCTGAATTGTCTTTTCTCTCCGAAGACACTTTCTTTTTTCTCTCTTATGGCTCCACTTCGTTTTTTACCACCTCTCCAATATCAACTGCATTTTTTAAATCACCTTCTTCCATCTCTACTTTCCTATCTCTAGGTTCCTCTTGAAATTCAACCCCGGTGTTCTCTTTCGATGTGGTCATCTCTATCTCTTGCCTTTTCTTTTCTACCTTACCTCTCACCTTTCATCGGTTTGCAAGAGATTGTTCTAATGTCAAGCTAGCCAGAGTGATGTTTTTCCCATCCCGAAGAAACCTATACATATTCATCCACATATCATGAATAGCCTTCATCTCTTACTTCCAAGGTTTCCCAAACAAGATATGAAAAGATTTTAAAGACACTACATCACACCAAACATCATCACTATATCTCCCAAGGATAAAATTCACTAGAACTTGCTTAGTCACATCTACCTTCTCACACTCCTTCAACCAAGTCATCCTATAATGCATAGGGTGTTGCTATAAAGGTAATCCCAATTTTTCAACCATCGTGATACTAGCTAAGTTTGACGGGTTAAAACCCTAAATGGTCACTGAACTTTGCCTAATGGTTTCCCAAAGGTCACCGAACTTCTAATGGTCTCCAAAAGATCACTGAACTTTGCTATTTGGTCTCCCATCCATCACTGACCGTCAACTTTAACTAACAGAATCAAGTCGGTGATGGATGGGAGACCAAATAGAAAAGTTCAGTGACCTTTCGGAGACCATTAGAAGTTCGATGACCTTTTAGAGACCATAAGCAAAATTCAGTGACCATTAGTAGTTCGGTGACCTTTTGGAGACTATAGGCAAAGTTCAGTGATCATTTAGGGTTTTAAGTTGTGTGAAAGCAAAAAAAAAAAAAAAAAAAAAAAAAATTTAGTACTTGTGTGAAAGCAAATTTTTTTTGGTCAACTAATTTTTTTTTTTTTGTCGACTAATTTCTATTATTAATGTAAAAACACACGGTCGGGTTGACTGAATAACTTATGACACACAACAATTTCATTTGTTTAATTTTTACATTAATCGCAATTCAATACAAGTCATCAGCATGGATGCAATTCTGAATGACAAATTATTAAAATAGTCACATTAATGATATATTCTTGATCCACTGGAGATTTGATTCATACCACACACAAAAATTACTTATAAGTAAATTTGTTAATATGATTATTTTTCTTTGCAAACAGTTAAGATAAATATATAATAAAAGTAAATTTACCCTGTTTAGAGATGGGAAGTACGATTGTTTAGGTACTTGCAAGACTTGAACCGGATATCGACCTCAACTTTGTTGTTGTTCAACCAAATTCAAAATCATCCATGGTGTTTAAGCAATTCAAGAATATACTTTATTCAATAAGCATTGTGAAATCGGATCCAAATAATTTGTTAGTATTTTAATTTTTCTTTTTAAAAATGATTAAAAAGACGAAGAAAAAGAAGAAGAGACAAGACTAAATCCTTATTTGAAACTTCTCCGTCAACACATTTTTAATTACACATTTTCGGGAAAAATTTGCTTTCACACAAGTACTAATAGAAATTAGTTGACCAAAAAAAAATTTACTTTCACACAAATACTAAAAAAAATTTGCTTTTACACAACTTAAAACCCTAAATGGTCACTAAACTTTGCTTATGGTCTCCAAAAGGTTACCGAACTACTAATGGTCACTGAACTTTGCCTATGGTCTCTAAAAGGTCACCGAACTTCTAATGGTCTCCAAAAGGTCACTGAACTTTGCTATTTGGTCTCCCATCCATCGTCGACTTGATTTTTTTAGTTAAAGTTGACGGTCAGTGATGGATGGGAGACCAAATAGCAAAGTTCAGTGACCTTTTGGAGACCATTAGAAGTTCGGTGACCTTTGGGAGACCATTAGGAAACTTTCAGTGACCATTTAGGGTTTTAACCCTAAGTTTGACATGTACTCCTTATCAATAGCAAGACTGTATTCCGTACTACCCACAAAATATCGAGATTGAAAAATATGCCCCCAATCACCATCCATCCTTAAATATTTTTTTACTCAAAAATTGAAAACTACTGGAAATTCTTGAAATTTATAATAATTTTTTTCTAATTTTTTAACTCGAAAATCTAACTACAAGTCCAGGGAAACAAACGAAAACTGATTTGGACTCTTAAATAGCCCCAAAAACAACTTTGACTCTTTTTTTTAAAAAAAAAAATAGATCAAAATTCAAAAACTATTACTGACTCGAAGAACACAAAAAACAAATAATAAAAGACTCAAAACAAATAAAAAAGAGATAGACCTAAATCTAGAGCCCGAACTCTAATACCAACTGATAAGAACCACGTAACAACGTTCACTACGCAAACCTGCAGAATATTAAGATCCCAAGAAAGTCCAAAAATAACCCGGTTTAGAGTTTGAACCAAGAACGATGAACAAAGCAACCAAATAAAAATGAAGTTTGAATGACCTCTTGATTACACAACACATGATCCACACCCAATATTGAACGCCATAAGAATATCTTGATAAGTTCATAATATTCAATGAAGAACGAAGAATAAAGCACAATTGTCTCTCAAATTAATTGTCAAATTATCAAAAATTTTAATACAATGAAATATGAAAAGTATTTATAATAGACCTAAAACTAGTAAAAATGTGCACCAATCAACAAGAATATTACAAATTATGGTAAAAATATAACTCTCGTCCAATTAGGAAAAAACGCGAAAAATGAAAGTTTTTGCCAAGTTTTGACCTATGCGACCGCAACATGTTTTCCCATGCGGTCGCATGGTTGTCAAGTTTCTGCCCCCTTTGCTCTCGGTAATAGGCTGTGCGACCGCACACCTAATTGTGCTATGCAGTCGCATAGCACAAAGCTTGGTCTCCGTCTTCGACCGCTTCTAATACATTGATCCAAGTTGATTCGGACTTCGATTCCAACACGGAACTTGCTTCTTTTCTTGTGTAGATCATAGTGTCATCCACCATTGCTTGATTTACCCATTTTTCCCTCAATTGCATCATCGGTCCTCCTTCAATAATCAACGGGTCTCGTCTTGGGCTCGTCTTCGTCGAGCTCGACTCCTGGATCATATCACTATCCGAAAATGAACATAAGGTGTGTAAGTTAGTGAAATCACTATACGATTTAAAGTAAGCACATAGGAAATGACATAAAAAAATTGACTTAGCTTTTAATTCATTTGGTTTCATAAATAATAGTGTAGATAAATGTTTATTTTCAGAAGTGTGTACTGAATTTATAATATTTATTTACTTGTATGTTGATTACATGTCGATTATGAGTAATCACGTGAATTGAATCAAATAAACGAAGAGATTTCTATGTTTCACATTTAAGATAAAAGATCTTGAACAAGTGGATACCATATTGGGTATCAAAGTTACAAAAACTAGTGGATTTTTTTCTTGAATCAATCACATTATATTGAAAATATGATTAATAATTTCAAATATTTGAAAATAAAAGGATTCAATGCCTCTCTTGATCCAAGTTTAAAACTTATAAAGAATTATGGAAGATAAATTGGTTAATTGGAGTATGTAAGTGCTATAAAAAGTCTAATGTACGCATTTCAATGCATAAGACAAGACGTAACATTTGCAATAATTAATAGAATAAAGCTTCTTGTACATTCCATAGATGACAATTTGGATGACATTGTGTGCAAATTCAAAAATGCTTTGGCGGGAAAGTGTGTTGAATTCAGAAACTGTCCAATCGTGTGTCAACACGTAGTATAATGTCAAATTTGATGTCAAAAATAATGTACAAGTAGCATGATTGTAATTAATAACCTTAGTAGGTTTACTAGTAATCCGAGCAAGGAATATTAGAAGAGATCTTGACTATTTAAAGAAAACAAAGAACTTAGGTCTACAATATTCTAAATTCCTGGCTATATTAGAAAGATTTATCGATGTTAGTTGGATATTTTGCATGGGTGAAAGTAAATCTACTTCGGATTGGATGTTTACTCTTGGAAGAAACGTTGTTTCTTGGAAATAAAAAAAAACAAACATGTATTATACACTCAATTATGGAATCTGAATTTGTTGCATTATCAGATACCAAGAAAGAAGTTGAATGGCTTAAGAATCTTCTTTATGAGATACATTTGAAACTGAAGAGTCCATCTTCAATATCCATCATGTGTAGTAGTTAAGCAACATTATCAAAGGCATACGATAAGGTATACAATGGGAAGTCTAGACATATAATTTTGAGACACGACTACATTATAAAATTAATCAAGTGAAATAATTTTCCTAAATTATGTTATGTCAATTAAGAATCTAGCGTATCCCTTAACTAAATCTCTAATTAGAGATTTAGTAATATCTACTTCGAATAGGATGCAATTTAAACTTTTAAAATAAAAGATTCACCAATAATGGCAACCTTACCTGTCAATACTTCACAAGTAATTCACGATTTCAAAGGGTAACAGCAAGTCATTTGATATGAGAATAGTTTCGACATTATAAAATCCGCGATAACCCTATCTTAATAATATAATGATGGTGGTTACTTGAATGAGGGTTGAGCTTTAAGCTCTTAATAAAATTCTGTACAAAAGTACAAGTATCTCTAAAAGTAACAAAGATACTGAAAAATTTCACGATTATGAACTTCGACGTGGTATCGCCTCAATAGAAGTTGGAGTTTTTCTCATAAAAGTTCTTTGAATAGGATGAGCACAAGGTTATATTAGATCTAAGAGAGATTGAGGAATTTGAGAACACGTGATACTTGTGTGTGTGTTTTTATCGGTATTATCACAATGAATGATTGGTTCAAAACTTTCTTGCTACCTTTAATTTCAATTTTACTTTGTTTGAATTACACTATGGTTAGATTTAAATTGAAAGATATTTAATTCTTATGCATAAGTATTATATATTTTGAATTTGAAATTTTATTGAATATTGAACAAGTGTGGAATTGTTGAAATTATTGTTCAAAATCAATAAAATTATAGTGAAAAAAATGAATTGAAGGCCAAAACTTTGCCCTATGCGACCGCATAGGCCTTTGTGGCCTGTGGTCACATAAAGACATTAGGGCTTATATGCCATACAAGTTATTAACCTATGCAATCGCGTAGGTTTGTTCTATGTAGTCACATAGAAAAAAATTCTCTATGGCATTTGGTGAAAAGTTTGCAACTTTTCATGGTTTTTGGGCACTATTTCATGGGTGTTGGTTCAAATCTACAAATATATGATAGATTATCATATCTAAAATATAATTCAACAACTTGAGATCAAATCTTTATTCCAAAAGATAGAATTTATATTTTTTCCTTCATATTTAAATTTCTTTCAAAAAGTTCTTAAAGTTTTTGTAGAAAACACAGTGCTTAAGTATTTTTCTATTGCAAGACTTGATTAATCCTTCAAATCATTTGTCAATATCCTTTAAGCATCAAATTCAATCCAAGAGGAGGCAAATATTGTATGAGAACAACGAATTTTGTATTTAAGCCTTTATCTTTAATTTCAGTGTCTTGTTACAGTTAAACTTCGATAAAATAATGTTCGATAAAGTAATAACCTCGATTATATAATAATTTCTTTCGATTCCGACTTGGACCAATGAATTAAAGTAATAACCTCTCTAAATGCATTAAGTAATAAAAAAATTGAATCCTCAAGGGCCCAATAAAAATATAAAGTAATAATTACGAGATTTCATTGAGAAAAAAAAATATATATATATATATATAGATCAAAATCTTTCAATCAATCAACAATACCCTTACAATAATCATTCATTTTGAAAATATGCATCTATAGTTGATTGTTTTTTCTTCCCATCTAAACTAAAATGAACATCATCCTTAACTTTTTGTAGAGTATACACAACTTCCGGAATATTTTGCTCTTGTTGTAGCAAGTAGTTTCTTAAGGTGACTATTTCTTGAAATGCCTCTTTTGACGACACATTTGGGACAACGTTACTATCATCTGGTTTAGGATCATTCTCATCATCATTACTGTTCATTACCGATTGAATAATTTTTTCGTCTGTAGGTGATTCCATAATTGTATCATTCTCACTAGGATAGTTCAAAAGATGTTCAACTTCCATCATATTTCTATAGCGTAAATTAGAGATGACATCATTTAATCCTTGGATACCTTCATCTAATTCACCAACTTCTGGTTCGGGAACATTATTTTTTTCTGACCGAGTCTTGCAATGCCGAAAACAATTTGCGATTGTTGTTGTCTTCACATCAAAATTCCAAACCATGTTAGCAAAATTAACAGCATTCAAAATATTAATTTTTTCAGGATTTGGTACTTCAACCTCAAGGCCTTGTAAGATACTAGAATAAAAACGACAACGATAATGAGCTTTGAATGCTCTAATAATCCCAGCATCACATGGTTGAATCTTAGACGTTGTGTTAGGAGGTAAGAAAAATAACTCTACATTTCTCAAGCCTTCAACTACCTTTGAATGAGTTGGGCAATTGTCTACTATTAAGAAAACCTTCCTACCATTCATTCTCTTATCAAACCAACCAACAAAATCTTGAAAAAGCAAGTCAGTCATCCAAGCTTTCTTGTTAGATCGATACTTGCAATTAAGATTGTTCATGTTCACATTTTTAAAGCATCTAGGATTTGCATACTTACTAATAACCCAAAGTGATACTTTGTCAGATCCATGACCATTGCAATAAACAACAACAGTAATTATCTCCTTATCTTTTTTACGTCCTTCGAGCTGCTTGGTAGCAAGTGAATGATCATCTTCCAATCAGTAAAATAATCCAGTTTCATCCATATTGTAAATATCCTTCAACTGAAATTGGTCTAGTTTTGATCGTATTCCAGGTAAAGCATTTTCAATGTTCTCCATAATAACTGAACCACTTTCACCAAAACGTCGGTAAGATTTGATTCCATATCTTGCCTTGAAACGTTCTAACCATCTGCTAGAAAAGTTGAATTCTGGATTAGTTTCATCGTACATTTTTTGCAAAAGCTCTTTTGCTTTTCATTGGATAATTTTTTCGGACATGTTCACTTTATCTTGCCTTTGAATAAACCGCTCATACAAAACTTTCTCTAAATCAGGGTATTTTGCCGATTTGTGCCTTTTAACATCGCTATTTTTTTAATCTCATTTGAAAAATATTTCGACGCCCTTTTCAGAGTGTTCGATATTGTTGATTGACTAATAGTCAAATCAAACTTTTGTTGCACCATGCTTGCATATCTTTTTGGCTAATAGTTGGATTCTCATTCTTATGCTCACATTGCACATCGGTTAAAGTTGATTTTTTTACTCCTTTCAAATGATGAGAATACATTAGTGGGGAAACAAAATATTGTATGTGCTTGGAATATGTCTTTCAAACATCTAGCTTTTATAGGTAAAGACTGTTTTTCATTTACTATGTACGTAAACTTAGTTTTTATAGACATTAAGTTTTACTAAAACTTTTGAGCTTCCCTAGATTCAAATAATACTTTGATTAGTGTCTTTTGATTTTTCTTACCACATACAATGTATAACCATTACTGTATAACTGACGAAAATTTACTACATTTTTGGCCAAAACGGTGAACAAACAGGGGCTTTTTATTGAAAAGCTCTCTCTAAAATAATAAATATTTATTTATCGATAAATAAATAATTTATTCATTTATCGATAAATAAATAATCTTGTTAAATGAATATTTTTTTCCAGTTTCGAGGATATTACTTTATCAAGGTTTAACTTAAACCGTATTTGTTTCTTCTCTATTCCCTTTGTTTGGAAACATTTTTCGTGTTTGTACGTGTTTTCCCCAAGTCTTTGCCCACAAAATGTATGTATTATTAAAACGCCTAATTTTTCACAAATTGATAGTTGAAACAGTTTGTAGGAAAATTGACGAAATGTACTAGTACAACCCATATTTATAAATAAGAAATCTCTAAATTTTGTACGTAATGAATTTACGAAACTAAATTGTTGGATTAAAATTCATTTATTACCAAACTATTCGAAATATCAAGCATTAGCTAATTAACTCTTTAAAAAATTGAAGTTGGACATATCCAATTGGTTCAATCCAAAAATCGAAAATCAATCCAAAAATTATGAGGGTAATTAATCTCTTACCACGGGAAATTATCTACATAACATGTATTAGTTACCACTGCTTTATACTGTTATAAATAGGGATGTTAACGAGCCGAGTCGAGTCGGCTCACGGGCCAAAATTTGAGGCTCGGGCTTGATGGTGCTGACTTTTTTTCGAGCCGAGCCAAGCAAAAAAATGAGGCTCAACCTGAGCTTTTTCCGAGCTAGGGTTTTTTCAAGCTGAGTTAGGTCGGTCCTTTTTTTTCTATTACTGGGCAGCAAAAAAAGGCCAAAACTGCCTTAAAGGTAGCATCTTTGCTGCCTTCAAAAAGCCTGCTGCCTTTTTTTTTTCTTCCCCTTCCCAAGCTCATGGGCCAGCTCGAGCTTGGTTCTACCGAGCTAACGAGTCAAATTGTCATCCATAGTTATAAATAACTATAACTAGGTAAAACTTTGGGTTTGCTCTCCAATGATCACCGGTTCGAGTCCCCTCAAAATCACTGAGGTGAGTATCCGATTGTAAATTTCAGGGCCCGTGGGATTAGTCAAGGTGCGCGTAAGCTGGCCCGGACATCCACGGTCATAAAAAAAATATCTATTATTTGAATGTGCACAAACCACTAGGAAATCGTGGCAAAAAGATTTTGTGATGGCCCTACGCCATTGCAAATACAACGCCTACATTTATGATGGACCATTTCGCATCACAAAATCATTTCAAATACACGTTGCCACGGTTTGAGTACCGATTAATAACCTTCGCAACAACGTGCCTTCCACCAGTGCCATCAAGCAACTAACCCTTTTGTTATTTGGACATATGCATAGAACCTGCTCATTTAACGATTACATGGATGGAAAACTGGGACAAAGTCGCAACTAAAACAAAAGTTTTAGGAGGTTAACTCCAAAAACAAAAGTTTGGGGATGAGTTTGCTACCGATCCCAAAGGTTGCGGATGGTGCGCGCAAATTACCCCAATAAAAAACATGAGATCATGGGTTTTGTCGGGTCAAAGAGGACTTTTCAAAGAGGAAATAGTGGAAGACCCGGCCATCTTTCCACAATAGCCATTGACCAAGTAAAAAAAAAAAGATAAAATAAAATAAATTGTTAGAAACTCTAAAAATAAGAAAAATACAAATTTACCCTCATTCATTTCTTGAGACAGGAGGGACCACCACCAACCAGACGACCGGATTCTCTACTTCCAGACAACCGGATTCTCCATTTCTGTTGAAGAAGAAGGTGAGCCCTTGAACCACTTTTTAGATCCATTATTTTGCAAAGTTTTTTTTTGTTCATTTCTCGAATCATTGTTATGTTGGAAATATTAATTTGTTGGAAAATGTTTGGTTGATTGTTGGGGAGAAGGGGGATCGCCGCCTGTAATCGTCGACGGATTTGGACAACAGCAGGCGGCCATGATCTGGTATGGATCGTATGGATCCAGAAATGGAATCCAGATTCTGGATCCATAATTGGATCCAGAATCTGGATTCCATTTCTGAATCCAATTTTTAATTTTTTTAATAATTAATTAATTTAGTTATTTAATTAAATTGGTGACATTAATTGTTTATGAAATATTTAATTTTAATTATTTATTTAAAATTTAATTATTAAGTGGGTAATAAATATATTTAGGTAGTTAATGTTTAATAATTAATTATTTTATTTAATAATTAATTAATTTAATAAATTGATGAACATTAATTGTTTATGAAATATTTTTATTTTTATTTATTTATTTAAAATTTAATTATTAAGTTGGTAATAAATATAATTATTAGTTAATATTTAATTGTAGTAAATTAATTTTTTATTTAATATTTAATTATGATGTAATTGTTTATTTATTTAATTATTTCAAATGGTTATATAATAATTAGTTATAATTATTTATTTATTTAATAGTTAATTATTTAATTTAAATGTTTAAATTATTTATTGTAATTGGTTAAGTAATATTTTAGTTAATATTTAATTGTTTTAGTTAATTAATTATTTAATGTAATATTTATTTATTTATTAGTTCTATTAATTAGCTATTTATGTAGTATGTAATTATAATTAGTTATGTAATATTTAATTATGTAAATTAGTTAATTATTTATTATTTATTATTTATTTAATATATAATTATTTATTTGGTTATGTAATATTAAATTTTTTATTTAATGTAATATGTAATTATTTATTTATGAGATCGTTAAGTAATAATTAGTTATTTAAGCGGTTAATAAATATAATTAGGTAGTTAATATTTAATTAAGTGAATTAATGGTTTATTTAATATTTAATTATGTAATTTAATTTTTTAAATTATTTAATTGGTTATTGTAATATTTAATTGTAAATATAGTTAAGTATTTAATTTAAATGTTGATTTAGGATTTAATTATTTATTGTAATTGGTTAAGTAATATTTAATTGTTTAATTATTATGTAATTATATATATGAATTGGTTAAGTAATATTTAATTAAAATAATTTATTTAGTATTTAATTTAATTGTTTATTTAATAGTTAATTATTTCATTGGTTATATAATATTTAGTTATAATTATTACATTAATAGTTAATTATTTAATTTAAATGTTTATTTAATTATTTATTGTAATTGGTTAAGTAATATTTAGTTATTCTAATAATTAGCTATTTATGTAGTATGTAATTATAATTAGTTATGTAATATTTAATTATGTGAATTAGTTAATTTTTTAATATTTAATTTTTTATTTAATATATACTTATTTAGTTGGGAATGTAATATTAAATTGTTTATTTAATGTAATATTTAATTATTTATTTATGAGAGCGTTAAGTAATAGTTATTTATGTAGTATGTAATTATAAATAGGTAGTTAATACGTAATTAATGAATTATTTCTTTAAGTTTGTTAAGAAATAAAGAAATGTCAAGTTGTTTATGTAATTTAATTGCTTATTTGATATTCCATTATTTATGTTATTTATTTCTATCAATTGAAATTTTGCAGGATGGACTATTATCTGGACGACGCTATGAGAAATATTTCGGGCAAAGTTACGTCGAATTGTAACTTTGCAAGTTTTACAGCAGTACTTGATCTGTTGGATGAGGAGCACGCGGGTATATTACGTCGTTCTTGCTTATGGCCACTACATGAGCTTGGTAGGATACAATTTTTCGGGCAGATAGTAAATGCATTGCTCTGTCGGCTGCTTAAACCAGTCGACACAGAGTCTCTCAGTTTTGATTTTGGGGGCAAGATAGCTACGTTATCCATATCGGAGGAAGTAGCACGGGCTCGTATTCGGAGGAACAGTAGACTGCTTCATGCATATTTTGAAGGACGAACGCCTGTGAGTTTGGCGCAGTTGGAAAAAGCATTCAGGGAATGCGACCAGATGTCGGACAAGTTGAAGCTGGGCTTGGTGCTTATCCTCGAGAGCATGCTCACGTGTCATCACAGTAAGACGTCGATCGACCCTTTTCATTTGAAAGTTGTTGAGGAGATTAATACATTCAACAACTATCCATGGGGACAGAGATGTTTCGTCGATACCTTACGCATCTTCAGGAGGGCGTTTTCGATGCCCAAGGGGGACAGGCCTGAGCGGAAGTACGATGCGTATGGCCTACCATTGGCTTTGCAAGTAAAATTTTAACGTAATGAATTTTATTTTTATAAAGTTTTATATATAATAATTGTAATTGTTTCAGATATGAGTGTACAAGACTATCACTATCTTGGCCGATCGATTTGCGATTAGATTGGAGACACACTGTCCTCGGATGTATCACTGGCGAGCACAATACAAGCCGCTCGCCAAACAAATATCAGCTCTCATCGACGATCTCAATGTATGTATTATACTTTAGTTATTTATGTTGTGTGCTTTCTTAAATTCTCGGAATATGGTAATTGACATGGTGAAATGTTAATATATCAGATAAAAGTCCTCGCTAAGTTGACACCGTCCATCGAGGAGGAGGGTCAGAGATATACGCGTAGCCTTTTTACTCGGGCGACGCCAGACGATGAGAGTCCCGAGCCCGACGTAGATGCAGACGAAGTATGTTAGTTTATTAATTATTGTTTTATTATTGTAAAATTAGCCAATTTTAAATAAGTTAATAGTTTGACTATTATCTGTGTAGGAGCACGGTCTAGTTGGTCGAAGTTCATCTCCTCCGTCGATCAGATCACCACGGCCATTCCGGGAATCACCTCCGCCGTCGATGCCGATGTCGATGCATCACCTCTGTCGCCGATGCAGATGTCATCACCTCCACTGATGCCGATGTCGATGCCATCACCGATGTCGATGCCGATGTCGATGTCATCACCTCCACTGATGAGATCTCATTTGCCTCCATCTAGGCACCCATCCCGTGCATCTCATGTGCACGACGATTTGTATGACATTCTATCTGCATTTATGGTGGAGCTACGAGGGGAGATACTAGGGGAGGTAGGTGACTTGCGAGCGGAGATACTTGGGGAGATAGGCGTCTTACGAGAGGATGTAGGAGTACTACGACGAGAGACGAGGGATGGGCTCGCTGCTCTACACAAGGAGATAGGGATAATGAGACGAGGCGTGAGTGGTGAGGTGGCTAGTTTACTTAATGATGTTGTAGCGCTACACGGTCATGTATCAGACCTTGAGAGTGAGGTTGTAGCGCTCTGAGGTGATATAGCGGGGTCACGAAGTGGTGACAGACTTAGTCACGAAGATGGTGATCGAGATCGAGCAATTTCACTCGTCGTGGGTAGATGATGCATTAGAGTCATTATTGGCGGATGATGTAGGGGTACCCAAGGCACGGCCAGTGGAGGAGACAATAGATGTGGACAGGGCGCCCAAGGGTGGACGGTGGGGGTTGTGGAGGCCAAGGTGGTGGAGGACGTCACGGTGGGAGATGTGAGGCATGAGGGCATTCGACGGGGTGCGGGAGCCGGTGGTCGAGTTACCGATTGTGGCGAAGGGAAAGAGGTGTGATGTTCATGTGCCAGAGCAAGTGATCGGGAAGAGACCAAGGATGCCGTCGCAATACGTCGTATCCCAATTCACGGCTGAGGCGAAGAGACGGATGTTCGTAGATGGGACGTACCCCAATCTCTTCCGGGAGGTGGACAATGCCAAGTGGAAAGCGTTCAAGTCCGAGTGGAGGAGAATGAGACCGGGGTAAGTTATCTATTGTTCAAAATAATTCGTGTTTATTTTTAATATATTCAATATTTGTTGTTAACACAATCTTTCGTGTCTCTTTTTCAGAGTTAGCCGTACGATATCATCTCGGAGCCGTACAAGTGGTTCAAGGACATCGTCGACGTCGGGGTTTGGATCGTCAATGATGTAAGTGACATATTTAATTTGTTATGTGCTTACATTTATTTTGGCCAATGCATTACAATGTTTTAATTAATTTTTGGTATTTCTAATGCAGCACATCGACGCGGCTGTGGATTTATTACGCAGACGAGCTGAACGATATCTAAAATCATTTTATGTTCCTAGTAGTGTAATACTGAACATGAAGTTCATACGGGCAGTCGACATAGAGTACCAGTCGCGACAACTTATGGGTGAAGCGTACACCGTGTGAGAGTACATGCTTGAGTGGGTAATTGGGATATTTCCTAGTGTCGGGGGTAAGCCATGGGAGGGGTTTACGCATATGTACATTTTGGTGATCGCGAATCATCACTGCATTGTTGTAGAGATCGTATCCGCCGACTCCACTATGTATGTGTACGACCCCGATCATTCATGTATGACACAGGGCAGCTTGAGCAAAATTTAGGACCATTGGATGTTTTCGTTCCACTTCTAGCTAGACATGTCGGTTTTGCTATGCATGATAGACTGGTCGTCGTCCGAGATACGACGACCGCAAGGCAAACTATTTTGTAAGTCTCTGTAATTTTTTATATTCATAACTTTTTTCTAATAATTATTTATTATCGAACTAAAACATATTTATTGTTCAACTGCAGGGGCGATTGCACCATTTTTGTTATAAAATATATTGAATTTTTGAGTATAGAACATAAGGTTGATCAAATCAACCAATCTTGGATACAGAATTGGAGGAATGAATTAGCGGCCGATTTATTTGAGTTTAGTTGTGATCCATAATTATTTATTTTATTTATTGAATTGTAAATATTGTATATGTTATACAGAAAAGTTGTTTATATGATTATGGAAATTTGTTTATTTTTATTCTGCTCGTATTTCGTCGTGTGAATAAACAAATACAAAATAACAGATAGATTATTGTTACTTGCTTGAAAAATATTCGTCGTTAAAGTGATAAAATACATGAACATAATGAACTTATCGAACTCATGCAATAAATACATAATACATGTGAATTAAAAGGAAATTACACATCCTTCGTATTATTATGTAGTGAGATTTGACTTGTGCAAAATTGGCGCGTATGTCTTGTTGTGCCGCACCTACTGCACTTACGCGGTCGGAGAAACTCTCCGGTGGATGGTATCCGAGAAGTACGTCTACGTCCAGAAGTACGCGATCGACCCTCGGGTGGCAACAAATTATTCAATGGAAGAATGTGGTCGAGAACTTCCCACTCGACTTCATTTGGTAGGGGAAATATAGTTTCAGCATATGCTGCTCGTCAAAACTCAACCATATAATAAGGAGTGCATAAATTGTGTGGTGGAATTCCTCTGTACCTAGCTACTGTGACTGCATAAGCACATGGAAAACTCTCCAACTGATACTGCCTATATGTGCATGTGTTATCATTCAAACTCACGATGTATCCAATATTACGTCTGTATCTCACGGAGAAGCGAAATTGATCTAGTGGCTCCACAATTATCTTTCTTGCTACCTCCAGAGTTTTGAAAAGTTTATCCTCATAAGCCGGGGTCAATGTTGTGCAATTCCGTGATTCCACACGTCTGTCATGAAACCACAGCTGCAGTTTCATTCGAATATTCTCAAGCATTGCGAAAATTGGTAACTCACGATCCTTCTTGAATAATGAATTGAGCGACTCCGCATTGTTCGACGTCATCATGTTATATCGACGTCCTGAAAAATGTGACCGTGCCAAATATTCAACCCCCATCTCTGTTAGATATTCTCATGCACCGTGTGATTTATGTTCTATTTTGATCATGAACTTATCGAACTCTTCCAAACTGTAAGTTTCTGCAGCTTTCCTGAACAATGCAACGATGCCACTGCCCCGATACTTAGTCTTCAGATTACCCTGTATATGGTACATGCAATAACCATGATGTGCGTCCGGAAAACTTCGGTTATACCATTTATTATTGACTGTCCCCTGTCAGTCACAAATATAAGGTTCTCGACGTCCCTAATAACTTCTCTCTGCTTCGTGAAGAACGAACGCATCGCTATATCATTTTCTCCATTGACTATGCCGAACGCAAGAGGGTAAATTTGGATGTTGGCATTTTGACATGTAACAATAATCAACTTCTCTTCATATCTAGCTTTCAGGGTTGTACCATCAACTAGAATTAGGGGTTGCATCGCATTTCGAAATCCTCTAATGCATTGTCCGAGAGCCATAAACAAGTACTTGAAGCGATTCTGGTCATCGCACTCAATAAAAAATGTCGAATCAAGAGTAGTTCTCCCCATATTATGGCAATACCTAGCCAATTTGGCATAACTCTCCTTGGTCGATCTCATTAATTGCTCCAATGCACATTTTTTAGCCTTCCAGGCCTTTTGATAGCTCAAAACCACCCCATGATCCCGACGAGTGTCGTTGATGATATCTGCGGGTTTGTAAATAGTCCATGGGTCCTGAAACCTGTGCATTATCTCTTGCCCAATAAACCATGATCGAGCTTGCCTGTGATCATTTTGACGAATACCCATTTCGCAAGTGTGTTCTCGTGCATATTTGCAAACTACAAAGCACTCATTTGTTTCCATCTTAGTTGAACTCAAACGCCAACTGCAATTATCGTCCACACAAATAATTGTGTACCTAGATTTGTTTATTTTTTAACTTTGAACTCAAAGTTATGTTTTATTGCAATCCGGTGCACAGCTTCCTGCAAATCTCTTTTTGATTGGAACAGTTGATCCATATACAAATCTTCATCTTCAGGAACCACAAGCGAACAATTAGAAGAGCGTGTACTCGGCCCAACATGTGAACTCCCACCAGACTCATGCCTCTGTCTGGATAAAGCAAGCAAATCATCATTCATAAATTGCTTTCCGCACTCGTTGTCTTGAACTTCATCGTGAATTCTGTGTGTCACAGTGAAACCGTGGTGAGTAGCAACTATCTCGGGAATAATCACATCGTTTTCACGAGCAATCTCAATTGTATCCTAAAAATCATTTATAGTACGATCATCTCTCCATCGGAGATTTCGTGATCACCCTCGGGGATATTCTTTCTCATTAAAGTTATGCAAATGGGAGTCGAATTTTGTGGTTGGTTCAATGTAATTAGATATTTCATTTGCACTTCAGAAGTAACTTCAAAGGCGGAATACTCACGGCTGAATGTTTCTGAAATAAAAATGCAAATTCCATATCGTATTGAAAGGGATCGACGTTAAGCATGTTTTGTATTTCTTGATACATTTTCGTAAACGATGTATCATTTGTTATCAATATTGCATTAACCTCATTTCCTTCACTTGTCAATTTCCATTCTCATTGGCCACTTTCATTCTTTTGAAATTCACCGAAATAACAAATTGGGGCATATGCAAATGGTGCCGACATATCTGCATTGTGAATATATATATATTAAAAAGGGACAAAATTAAAAAAAGGAGAGAAAATTAAAAAAATCGATCCAGACTGGCGGATCCGCCCAGATGGATCCGCCCGTATGGATCCATCGGTTTGGATCGATCCAAACTTTTTTTCCATTTTTTTTTAAAGTCTAGTTTTAGATGTTTGTTTCAAAAAATTATAGATCCAGTCGTTCCCATGTTTTTTTTAACGATCTAACATGCTTCAAAAAATTATAGATACCGATTGTAAAAATTTATGTATCATAAAATAACGATTCAATTTTTTAATTTAACTAAAACGAAATAAAAAATACGTAAATATACTTACCAATTTGTGATGGCTTTAAAAAAATATTTTCTTCTTCAACTTTTGATAATTTTCTGCCTTTTTACGTTCGAAACAGGTGAAAAATGAAAAGATTTTTATCTGTATTGAGAGTAAACAGATACATAAAGTATTTTGATTTTGAAATTGTAAGTGAAAAATGTCTGGATTTATTTGTAACTTCAAATGGGTATTTTTATCTTTTAAACATTAATCTATTTTTGTAATTACATAAAATATATAAGGTAATAACATCATTTTAACATTAAATGATCATAAATTGTAAAATTTTCTTGCTCAATGTGATTAATAGCATTTTGACCTGGCCTTTCTTAAAGTACCCCGTTTTCAAATGCTTTGCTGGGCCGCTAACATACAAAACGACACCTACTTATGGACGAAAGCCCATTTGCTCAAAATGTTCGCGAGAAATCGAATTAGGGCAAGATTTCTCCACTGATTGAATCCAAAATCTGAAATTCATTACCACATACAATAATCCTAACGACCTGAGGGTCTATTACCGATTAAATCCTAAAACCTCTCTATCAAGGTACTTGATTTCTCTATTGAGATTGCGAATTTTGGACTGGAATCACTGTTTGTGTTTGCTGTATGTGAATCTAATCCACGAATATGTTCAGTTTTGTATTTCAATTTCATTTGCCGAATTTTCTGTATTCTCGGTTAATTGTTTGCTGATTTATCTAAATTATGATTAAAGCAACAATCTTGGACAAAGACTTTTTGGCATAATTTTCTCAGCATAGTTTTTGATAATGTTGACGGGATACTACTCTATGGGATTGAATTACCGAGCAGCTGGATCTTGTATTTCTTTCGAATATAGGTCAGCTGCTAGGACCTTCTCTAAGGGTTTGATAGGTGGGCACACATGAATGATGGTATCTCTGTTTTTCTTGATGAAACTGGATTTCTTTTCCCTTATATAGTTGATTTTTTATATTTATTTTTTTTCCTGTATAGGATTCTTTCAGTGGATAAATTTGACGTTTTTATATTTTACATCTCCTCGTCAGTGAAGATAAGTAATTCTTCTGGGGTTTCCATAGAGAAATAGGATTCTTTATACACATACTTGATGGACCTCTTCAAAATTTGTTCAGCTAAACCTACAGTTTTCTTTTTCCAATAAAAATATGAACAGATTCATCTTGTTTCTTGTTACCATGGGCTTGGTTGCATGAGTCCCCACGTCTTCATTCTCTCATGAAAGACATCTGGTGATTACATCGTCGGTGCTTATTATTTGGTGATGCTTGCTATTTTTCTATCTTTCAATATTGATGGTTAGTAAGCAACTGCTTATCCTGAAAAGAGTCTTTACTAATTAGAATTTATAGGGCCACCCAAACAAAGGATACCATCTTTCACGTAGCAGCTCCATTACCTATTATTTAATTTGATGACTTCAACGAGCAATTTGTCTCAGTTTAATACAAAGAAAGAGTTCTCCTCGTATTCCTATATGTTTATTCTTCTGCCTTTTAAAGAAAAAATCTCAATTTTTTTAAATATCATCTTAGCCCAATATTTTAATGCCCAAACCGAACCGATTACCCAATCCCATTAGCCCAATTCCCATGATGAATAGGCATTGAACTGAGCAGGGACAGGACTATAAAATTCCTGGCAGGCCAGGGACGGGGTTCCAGGCTACATTCCCATCCTAAATGTATAGATACGTTAATATCTACACTTGTGCATTTTTGCTATATTTATGTTTGCGTGTGTTATCCACGTATTAATTTGTTAAGGACGTATTTTCCATTCTGTGATAATTGCTTACCATTGCTGCAGTGCCATTTTTGGGTTGTACTCAATGAAATGCCATCTTGTTGATCATGGTTAAGCTCTGTTTAGGAATTTTTAGCTGATTGCCAAACAATTTTTAAAGTAGTTTTGACTGAAAGAGAAAATGTCTTGTTAACCATTTTGTGCAAATTTAGGGCCAGCTTGAAATCTTTGAAATTGGTTGTCTGTTCAATTTTTGTTGATTGATTTGCGCTAAAATGGATATTGAATCAGCCTGATTCTTCTGTGAAAGTTATTATTAACTGTTTCCTGACCCAAATTTGGACAGATAACTTGGTAAAGTTGTTAAGAGTTATAAATGTATTTGGCCTCCAAATCCATTTTATGGCTAAACGCACCAGAGACCTTGTCAGATTTTATTTAAAAAAAAAAACTCATTTTTAGAACAAAGGTACGCTTGATTTAGTTAATATCTGGATCATGTAAAATATCCAGGTTCCAGTGTCTTACTAAACATGAACCACATCTATCTGGGACATACCTGTCATAAATAAAACTGATTTTGCACTTTACTGAACTTTGCTGATCTCATCTATCCTTTTTTTATGGATAACTTGATGAAAATCTATTCAAGTTCCATTTCAGTGCAACTCTCCTGTAGAATAGAGTGAACTTAGGTTAAAGTCATATCAGGATGCATGAGGCTGGATTATCAGGTTTAGGAGTGTTGCTAAACCTGACCCTCATCCATGCGGTGTCATATTTGTCATCTGTAAACTTTATTTTGTAGTTTGCCAAACACTATACTAGAGACTAACTTTTTGTGTTTCTTTCATTTTTTTTTTTTTTTTTTTTTTTTTTGTGACTATAAATGCTGTTTTTTATTTTATTTTTTGTTTGGAATTGTGAAAAGGACTGTGTAGCAATAAGGTCTGGCCCAAATGCTTACACACAAATTACTAAAAATTGGCTTAACTTTATATGTCACGTGTCTTTCTTGTGCCATTCATCTGCTTCCTTTGTGGCTGAAAGACTGAATGGAGTGTATATACTTGACTTCTGGAGATTATTTAACCCTTCTTCACAGGCAGAGGATGTTGTATTTTGATTTTCAACCCAATACCTTATATATGTGTTGAGTCTGACGGATGTTCTTGGAAGTCTTTGATTTTGAGGAAGTCAGTCAGAGGGCCAAGTACAGGAGAAGCCAATTGATAAACACTGTTTCTAGGTTCATGATGGCGTAACTACTCTTTGTTCGTCAATTACAGGGAACGTTTGGTTCATCCTGCTTTTGCAACTTCTGAGCCATTATTAAGAGCTTTCAGGAGAAAGGTTGACTGTTTTGGAAGCAATGGATCGTGGCCACTATGGTCCTCAGCAAGGATGGGAAAATAACAGCGTAATTGTGGTTTCCTTTTAATCACATTTATGGGATGATATGCAAAATTAGGCTCATGTGATAGTCCATTTTTTTCCGGCATCTCATCCTTAGAGGACATGAGAGAAGCCATGGGACAGTGAGGATGTGGAATCGATTTGCCTACCTTGAACCATGATTATTAGTTGCTGATATAGCTTATTCTCTTGAATCCACAGGCTTTGGAGGGGTATGGTGCTGTTCATGATTCATACTTCAGGTGGGTGTTTACTGATGCTTACTGCCAAAAGGGTAAATTTTTCTTTAGTATGAGCTCTAGATGTTTACTTTTATTTCCTTGCTATGGAGTTCAGATGGGATTCTTAGCAACAGTACATGATGGGATGGCTATTTATTTTTATCTGCTTTGCCTTTGATGATATTAGATGTTTTAATGGTCAACTTTGTATGTCATATCTTTCATGATCCATATACTACACTCCTTTTCTATTATTTTCACTTCACTTCTATTGGCTCGTCTCATATTCTTTTGACAGGGCTGGTGACCCTTATGATGATAGGAGTTATGTAAGATGAAAGGTTCTCGAGGGACAATGCTTACCCAAGGGGTGACTTTCACCGGGACATATTGGAGAGGGATAACTATCCACCTCCACCAGCTGGCATGTGGCCTCAAACGAGGAGGAGAAACTATGAAGAAGAATATTCTTTTGAGAGGGATTATAGACGACATGAAAAGCTGTACGTTGATTTATTTATCAAATGAGTTCTTTTATTGAAGCTGATAAGTATCATAAAACTGACGCATTCTGGAATATTATAAATTCCTGATGGTTATTTAGTATTGACAACGGTTGAGATCATCGATTTGACAGGCCTGCTAGATATGGAGAGCGTGAACGTGATGATTACAGTTATGATGATTATGACTATAGATCTCGTTTTTCGCGTCAGAGTAGGGAGGACAGTCGTGAAAGAGATTTTGAGTATGGGAGACACAGTTATGATTCTGACTATGATAGAGGCAATAGGAGAGAAAGTAACTGGAGGAGGAATGAATCTCGTGAAGTGAGCGTGACAATAGAGACCTGAGTCGAGAAAGGGATGAAAGTCCATACAGAAGGCACGATCACTCTCGTTCTCGTTCACGTTCTCATGGTCGTGATGATCGTGCACGGTCTAGGTCTCCTCGAGGCCGAAGTCATGGTCGAAGTCTTAGAGAAGACAGTTATGATGATGGTCGGCATGAGAGAAGTGGCAGACGAAGTGATCGTGAAGATAGACGTCTGCATGACCATTTCTCTGTTGTATGTTCCATTTTCTCCTGGTATCTCTGTTATTTTTCGCAGTTCACTAGATCCAAGCCTTGAACATTGTGCTGACTTTTGTAGGCTCCCTCTGCTACTGTTGTTGTGAAGGGTCTTTCTCAAAAGACAACTGAAGAAGATTTATACCAGATCCTTGTAATTCCTCTTATTCTTCCCTATCTTTTTAAATATTTGTCTATCACTTTGTGTGTCAATCTCGCTTTGTTTACTCCTTGCACGAACCTTTTTTTGGTATCAGGTTGAATGGGGACCACTTCGTAATGTCCGTGTGATCAAGGAGCGAAATTCTGGCATATCTCGTGGATTTGCTTTTATCGATTTCCCTTCTGTGGTACATAACTTCTAATAACCTGGCTATACATATGATAATTGTGGAATGCTGAAACTTATTGTTGTAAAACAGGATGCAGCACAAGCAATGATGACTGGGCTTGGGGATGAAGGTCTGCTTGTAGATGGCAGGAACCTCTTCTTTGAATACAGGTATATTTATCTAACTTTTGTGATTGGTACATAAGTAGCCAACTTGCGTAATTTAAGTTCATTTGCATTGAGTTGACCAAGCTGATGAATAGGTTGAATGACTTGGTGTATTAGGCATTGGCTGGTGCAGTAGTTTATCTCAGATTATTCAAAAGTTAGAGGTGGGGTCTTTTTATTTTCAGTGTGACACATTTGCTTGTGGGCCCTTGATAAAATAAAAAATTGAATCGGTAGGTTTCTATATACCACTTCTTCCTAGTGCATTTAACTACGAATACTTTTGGATTCTTCTCGTGCATGTAGCTTACATGAAAGTCCAGTTCAATTGATTTTGCTGTATTTTTTATATGGACTTGTTCTATCCCCTGCATCCTTATTATCTTCCATCTTTGTACTGTCTTTAGGTTTTTATCCTTTATTTTATTATCAAATCTCACCTTTTCTTTTGTCATGTTTCTTTACATTTTTGTTCTTTATCTTTCTCCACCTTCTTAATGCTATAACACTTCAGCATATGGAGATGAGTTTTAGGGCTACATTAATTGGTTTGACTTTTTTTTTTTTTTTTTTTCAATCTGCATGCAGCATGTGTTTTAGTGTTTCAATGTTTGGAAGTTTTTGTACATGCTGTTAAATTTATTGCATTGTAGTCAATCCATGTTGATTCTGTCCTGGCAAATTTATGCCAACTATACGAGTAAAAATATCTGTACCAAATATTTTCATTTGTCATTATACAATTGACTTTTGTTGCAGTAGTAAACCAACTGGGGGGGTTAGTGGGCCGCTTGGAACAGATCATGCATCAAGATCAGGCCATGGTCGCAGAAGTATTACCGTAACATCTGATTGGATGTGCACTATTTGTGGTTGTGTCAATTTTGCTCGGCGAACATCCTGTTTTCAGGTTTTCTTTCCCCTCATTTAATTGGAAGTAATACTTTCTCAGATTAATATCCCCTCATCGTCATTTTGGACTGTGATGTGCCAATTTTTAGTAGGCTTATCCTTTTAGATTTTTGTAGGCAGAATTTGTCAAAGTTCATGTATTGCCAGGTGGATACGATAGTTAGGCCTGGTGATCATGAGTGATAGTGCTTCTGGCTGTCTCAATATAAAACTGATGCATTCAATTTCAAATCTGGATAATCTTTGTTCTTCAGTCAGAATTCACATTGTTTTTGTCTAACTGCGGATTTCAAACTAACAATAACAAGAGGGATTGCACAGATGCATGAAGAGAAGCTTTCTCAGCTTATATGATTGAACTTTTTCCACTAGCAATTTTTACCAAGTAATTGGAATTTCTTTCATCTGTTGAATCAGTGTAATGAGCCAAGAATGGAAGATGCTCCCCCAGCTGATATGACGTCATCAAATCCCACTCCTATTGGGAAGAGAGGAGAAATAGGTTAGTTGTACACACACCAGTTCTCTGAAACGGCATGTATATCATATTTCTATGTTGATATACTTTCAGGTTCTACTCATGTTAGTTGTAAAATGCACTAGTTTTCTCATCTGGCATGACAAGCATGTATCGGATATTTTCTATGTTGATGTGTTTTCAGGTCCTACCCATGTTCTTGTTGTTCGTGGATTGGATGAAAATGCAGATGAGGAAATGCTTCGTTATGAATTTTCTAAACACGCTCCTCTTAAGGTGCAGTGCAGTATTTGCTTCCATTGTTGTGGTTAGTATTATCTGTCTATTCTTTCATTCAGGAGCTGTATTGATTTTAACACTTGCAGGATCTGCGACTTGTTAGAGACAAATTCACTCACGTCTCAAGAGGATTTGCTTTCATTCATTTTCATTCGGTAAGTTTATCTGCATCTATTGCATGTGGCGCAACTATTTGGTATTTTCTCCGACAGGTGAATATGGTAAACGCATTTTATTGTTATTTTGATTTATACTAAGAAATAATTTATTGGTAGTTGGAAAGAGATAACAGATGTGCGGATATTAATATGGACATTAGCTTTTCCGTAAATTTCAAATATGACATGGTTTTGATGTTCCATGTAATTTTTAGTGGAATATATCTGGTGCTTAGTAACTGTTCCAGGTTTTACTGAACTGAACTCTCTCCTCCTCTTAACATCTGAAGGCAATTTTCATTATAGACTGCTTGATATCATGGGTCTTTTTCTGCCTTTAAGTTAGTTAAGATTTTAATTTCCCTTGGAAGCTCATCCTCTGGGCCATATATTGCTTTATCTAGATATATTAGTGTTGTGTCAATAATTTGTATTCAGTTTTGTAATTTGTATTTTCAGGTTGAGGATGCTACTAAAGCCCTTGAAGCAACAAATGGCACCACTCTGGAGAAAAATGGGCAGATTCTTCGAGTTGCCTTTGCAAAAAGTACTATTGGAGCTGGATCGGCTATGCCAGGTGCTTCTCAGTCAAGTGGTCTTGCTGCTGCTGCAATTGAAGCAGCAACATTTGCCCAGCAGGTTTTCTACTTGGCCTTTTCCTAGAACATTTCGTTCTTTACACGTAAATTGCTGTCCGTGGTCCACATATCTAGGTTGACCTATGTTTTTGTCATTTTTTGCTTTGAAATGTTTTTATCCTGGAGAAGAATTGTATTGAAAATTAATTTAGTTGTATAAATTTGGTGAATTGATGGAATTCACTCATAATTCCATTGCTCTTTAAGCTCATATTTCTTCATTATAATAGTGGAAATCAGTGTAGTTATATAAATTTAGTGGATACCCGCTATTCACTCTCAGTTTCATTGCTCTTTAAGCTAATATTATTTTATTGAGCCATGCACTTATTGTTGGCCATGTTCAACCCCTAATTATTTCACTGCACTTATTATAATAGAAGACTTTAATACTCAACTTTCTGCCCAAAAGCTGTTTTAGACCTGCTGCATAACCCAACAGGTGGGAACCAAACATGCAATATGTGTAAATTTAGTACTGGCAGAACGTTGATATTTTCAGTACCTATATTAAGATCAGAAATGAAGTTTTCTCATTGGGTTTTTGGGGTTATCATGCACTGAGCTGATTATAAATTGCTCAAAAAAAAAAAAAGGTGCAGCTATTATTGTTCCTTTATTACGTGCCTAAGAAGCACGGATACTTGTAAACTCCTTACGTACCCCTGTATCCAGAATACATACCGGATACGTGTTTTTTAATTATTATATATATATATATATATATATATATATATATATATTTTTATTTTTTATTTCCTATACGTATCAGATTCATATTTTTAATTATTTTAATTATTTTCTATAAGTATCCAATAAATATCGGATATGTATTTTTCCATTATTTTAATAACTTATTGGATATTAATAATATTATTAATTATCTTAGTAACTTATTGAATATAAATTATAATTATTGAAAATACATAATTAGTATATCAAGAAAATTATCTCTATTCAAAAAGAAAATCCAAAATGGGGTCAATGTCGGAGACTCATTTGATACTTTTGAAAGTGTTAGACCGTTTAAAGTTGCTAATCTATCATTAGATGAACCAAAGTTGGAGAGTAATTTTTAATGATAATGAAGAAGCTAATGTTGAAGAAAATGAAGTTTGGACCATTAAGGATTAAGATAAAATGCTTCAGTATTCTATTTTATTTTTATTACCATGCTTCTGTTTTAATTTTTTTTTTTTTTTTATATTAATGAAATTATGTTGAATTTCATAACACATCTGAGTATCCTAATTTCCCCATATTGTATCATATTTGAATTACGTATCCGTATTTGTACTTAATTATGTGCTATTAGAGATGTACATTCTTCTTATTTGTTAGTTTTACTTGCCTTCCTATGGCAACAAAATCTTGTTTTTGTCAACGCAAGTAGAGAATTTTGTGCTTATGTGCGCCGGCTAATTATTCCTTTTTTTTTAATTTCCTTTAGTACGATGCTGTTGGGTGGACACCTAAAGAATACAATCCTGATAAACAATCTGCTGGTGAGCAAGATCAGGGCAGAGAAAACACAATTCAAAAGGATCCTTCAGCGCCTCGATCTGGTTTTGTGTGGGACGAAGCCTCTGGTTATTATTATGATGCTGCTTCTGGATTCTACTATGATGGAAATACAGGTATGTCTTTTCATAGTTTGATTTCATTCCAAAGGTTCCTTTTTGTATTCCTATTTGTATATGTTTGAAAAAAACCCGTTAACTCGTGCAGATCTTGGTCATTTATTATGTGAATTATGTGTTTATGTATGTGGATTTGATCAAAGGATGATTGGGGTGTAGCAATGCACTGACTGTGAGTGTCAGAAAAGGATTTATGTAGTCAACCCCATATTCATTAGGAAAGGATTAGTTTGTTGTTATTCATTTTAAGTTTGTTTCAATGATTGGTGTCCTGTTTCTGCCGATTCTTCATGGCATTTAGATTTGTTTTTTAATTTAGGAATCAAGAAATTAGGAATTAAATGGTGGGGCATATTTGATTTTTCAAATTAATCTGAAATATAACATTTATTATATACCAGCATGACTAACATATGCAAGTCCAAATAATGTAGCATGTCAGACATCTTCGCTACAAATTTATGCTTTTTACGAGAGGAAAAATAAATCTAACATTAGAAAATCCAGCCAGGAATATGCAGATATTCCTCATCAAGAGCATTTGCCCCTTTTCTGATTGTAAATGTGGAAATGCTACTATCTGTCTCGTTAGCCCAATTTTCTAGTTGTAATGTACCTCTTGCTTTTTTGCAGCATTCTTACTTACTGTTACAAGCCAAAGTTTTTTGATAATATATCAAAAGCCTCTCTTCTTTTTTACCTCGTCTTTCCTGAGTTCTGCATTATTTCCCATTTGATTTTGAATTCAATTCTTGTGCTCATTTTCCTAAATAGAATTTGCTCCTTTTTGTTACAACTGTATAGTATTCTTTTGGAACAGGCTAATCTCTACCTTATCTCTTCTAAATTCTTAGAAAGCACGAGAATATCTTGCCACCTTATTCTATCTGTACTTGTGTTTTGATGCACATATTTAAATTTGTGGGAGTATCTTCATTCACCTATAATATATCTTGGGACATGCATGTATAATCACGGAACCAGCTTCTTGACTTGGTTCATCTTCCAAAATCGATATTTATTGGCTGACAAATATAAATGTTACTCATAACAGTAAGTTACTGAAGTTTGTTTTAATGGGGGTTTCTGAAATGAAGAAATAAGGACATACTTAATAAGAATTAGTCTGCTGAAGTTCATGAAAAATTATAGGTAATCAATGTGGAATGTTTTTTTGGCTCAGGGATATTTTCCACTTTATATGAACTAGATTTTAAATTTTAATTTATCCAATGTTGTGCTTTGCAGGTTTATATTATGATGGCAACAATGGCATCTGGTATACTTATGACCACCAAACTCAGCAATATATCCCTTGTGCTGATCAGAATGACAAAACTGCTGAAAAGCAAAGTGAAACTTCCAAGGCATCTGATGGTCCCAATAGTAGAAAAGTTGTTATATCTGCACCAGCTGCTACGATAACATCGAATGAGAAAGCAACTTCATTACCAGATACTGTCCAGGCTGCTGCTGTCGCAGCAATGGCAGCTGAAAAGAAAGAGAAGGAGAAATTAAAAGAAATAAGACTTGCTTCTAAAAGCAGCATTCTTGCTAACAAGAAGAAGATGAGTAATGTTCTTACCATGTGGAAGCAAAGGAGTCATGAAGGACAAGCACCACGAGTGGCACTTGATGACAATCAGCCATCTGCCGCAGTTGAGGAGAGATCTAATACGGCGCCATCCACAAAAAGCAAGTTCAAAAGTGACGTGCTGAGTACAAAAGAGAATTCTATGGCCTCTTCGGGATTTACAACAAATGCTCCGATCCAATCTGCTGCTTTGGAATCTGTAGACAGGGCCAGACCCATGATTTCTGGTTCTAGTGGATCCTTAAAAGGGGGGATAAGGAGTTCTGGAATGGGGGTGGTGAAATCTGATACTTTATATACAGGATCAATAGGAGGTGCTTCCACTTCTTCAACCAGCACATCTTCAGGTCCATCTTCACTGACTTTCACAGATGCTTCGACCACAGTGACACCATTCAGAACAGATGCTTCTACACTGGGTTCTTATGCATCATCTGTTGCTGCTGGAAGTGGTAAGAGAAGATTTTCAGAGATGCCATCTGCTCTCTCAAATAAGGAACAGCCCCAAACTACCTACAGAGATCGAGCAGCTGAACGTAGAAGTTTGTATGGTTCATCATCTTTTGGGGATGACCAATTTGATGTTGGAGATTCCAGTAAGTGTATCTTGATTTTGTGTCATTTGCCATTCTTTCTTATTGTTCTCTCTCATCATTAAATTCCAGAGAGTTTATTTTTGCATCTAGCATTTTCGTATGCTGTATGATTGCTCTGTGACTTCTAACAGAGTTTAGTTGTGATGGACAATGGTTGAATAGTCTGCCATAGCTTCAAACTTTGCCTGTTGCAAATATATATGAAAACTTGAGATGGATAAGATTCCAATGGTCGATTGCTAGTTTATTATCTCTTTGGAATCCTTATTGACTTGTTAGAAAATTTTGTTCTTGTTATTGCTGCTGGACATCCAAGATCGAGATTCAACATTTAGAAGAGGTACTTTGGATTCCATGCCTTTCCCTCCTGGTGTTGGAGGTGGACGAGTTGCTGGAGATGCAAATAGTCAGAACTATGAAGTGATCACAGCAGACAGGGCAATTGATGAAACAAATGTAGGGAACCGGATGCTCCGCAGCATGGGTTGGCATGAAGGCTCGGTACCAATTCTCATCCTGCTCTACATAACTTTCGTGTTTGTTTTACTTAAAAAGCAAATTTCATTGTGTAAATAAAATTTATGACTATACTGTGTCTATACGGTGCAATATCAATTGGTTTTCTTTTTGAATTTCATCCATTTCTTGCAGGTTTGGCTAAGCTTATGAGCAAGTCAAACTTTATTTTTATCCACACATTCCTTACGACCCACAACTTTTACTTACTTTTTAACCACACATTCCTTGGAACCCATTGCTTATAAGAAAAAGTTCTAGCCAAGCAAGCACCTCATAGATTCAGTTGTAAACTAAAAACTTGCAAGTTTAGGCAACACACCACGATTCTTCTTTTGGAGATTCACTTATATCAATCAGCTCTAAGTGACAGTGGCAATACATTTTTGTTTATTTCAGTATCTGACTATGGATTCGGGGATTTTTGTTTGGTTTCTGTGTTGATCATATAAATAGGGATTGGGAAAAGACAGAAGCGGCATGGTAGAGCCTGTCCAAGCTCAGGCCATGGATACTAGAGCTGGACTAGGGAGTCAACCGAAGAAGTTGGATCCAAAACTCGAAGTGCAGGCGGGAGATAGTTACAAAGCTGTTATTCAAAAGAAGGCAATTGCCCGGTTTCGGGAAATGTCATAGCGAGTTGCCACAGACAGTTTTATATTTTCTGTTCTCTGCTATTCGTTTTCCCTATTGAGTTGCTGTTTGTAGAACTAGTGAAAGTCATTATAATGTAAATCAATTAGATGTTTTCGTCCTGAGTGCATTGTGTCAATTACTGCTTTATGTTGAATTGGAATTTACTTGAATAAATGTGCATTGTGTCAATTACTGCCTTATGTTGAATTGGAATTTACTTGAATAAATGTTAATCTTCATTGAAGTTTTCACATTCTCAAGTCCAATGTTGAGTCCATGGTTTTATCTATCATGTTTTCAAGATTTGCTTTGAACTGTTTAGAATGCATTTTCAATCGGAAACATGTTAAGGTTGTGATTCTCCAAAATTTAGGCAAATGAAGAAGGAAAGATCTCTTGGGAGATTTATCTAGCCATATCCGAACTAGCATAACATGAACAAAATGAGCCCTTGTTTTTTTCATCTTCGTTTATAAAATTCAATCAACTCTAAGACAAGATGAAGTGTGATAGAACTGGAGAAAGATTAATTATTAAACTAGAATTAATACTCGTATCATTGGAAATTTGGAATTGCGCTGTTGTTTCAAGATATAATAGAGAAATCAAATGTGTTCAAGTATGAAAAATTTGAGCAGAAGGCTATAAAATAGTACTAGTCGAGAATGGGTGGCTTTATTGCCACTATATATTTATCTTGTTACAAGTCTTTCTCTATTCCTCAACAGATCAACATTGCTCATTATTGTACTCATGTCCTAAGTTTAGCTTCTTCTCTTGTGATTTTCGACCTTTCGTTAATTTGTACATCTTGTCGTTGATGGTTTGTATCCGAAAATAAAAATTTATTTGTCCTTCATGTGTTTACTTAAATTAAAAAAAAAGAACGAAGTAATATATGCCTTTAATTTTAAAGCTTGTAAGCAAAATATTTAAACACAAATCATCGAAAGATGTGGTTAGACATGAAATTCGACTCTTATTATTTTCAGTAGACACTCCATCAAAGTTTAAGCCAATTTTTTTAGTTTTTCACATTACTTTAACGGCAAATTTAGATTGTCCAACCTTGTAGATATGTGAGATAAGATACGATAAAAGTTGGAGCATGTATAAAGATCTTGTCCCCAATTTTTTTCCGTACAAAATAAAATATCGAAACAGATAAATTGGGGTAAGATGAAATCGTATAAAAAAAATTAGTAATATTAAATTACAGTTCAATTAAATATAAAAAAATATGATATATTTAATAGGATATATGCCGACATCTGGTGCCAATTAGCATTACTGAAAGAAAAGCGAGGAAATATCTGCGTATTTAGGACCTCTGCACATTCTCTCTCGTCTTGGCCATGGCGGCTATTAGCAGCACCACCATTCATGACCCTGCTTATCTGTGCGCTACACACACTATCCATGTCAAAGCAGAAGGACCCATTTCTTATCTTCCATTTCCTCGGCCCAATTTTTGTCCCAACCAAAAGAACTTCATTTCCCCCAGGTAGTTTCTAATGTTTTTCTTTCTTTTTTCCTTATTTTCTTCTGATTTTTCTATTTATTTTTAGTCAATATGATAATTCAATCACATGCCTTCTCAAGAAGTGTAAAAAATCAATCTTTGTGGATAATTTCACATTAGATGAATTCAATGTTTATTTTATGATATTATTATTTTATAGTCTTTGTGGTATTTTATGACTATTTTCTGATATTTTTATTTCCCTTTGCCTTTGTTCTGTTTTTTTTTTCAATTTAGTTTTAAATCAATAAGATAATTCAATCCCGTGTGTTGAAAATAAGATAATTCAAAGGTTGTTAAAAAATCAGTCTTTGTGGATAATATACTTAAATGGATTCAATCTTCATTTGATTTTTTTATAAATTTTATCGTTTTACTGTGGATGTTTATTAATTTATCTACTTATATTTTACAGGTTGAGAATTTGTTATAAAAGGAAGACGGCAGTGGAACAGTGTCTTAGGGTACCAGTGACATTTTGTTTGATGGGAAGTAATTCTGAAGCATGCCCAGAAACAGACCAGACATATGTTCCAAATGACGCCGCAAAGGTATAATTAGATATGATTTGGTTATTTGTTGCAGATCATTTGGATTGAATTTATTGAGCTTATGTATTTCGGTTGATTTTCTAGATTTTTAAGCATATTTCTTCACCTATGCTGCTCGGACTTGGGTACACGTGTTGTATCCTTCTTTTTAATTAAAATTCTAGTTATGGGGACACGTTTAGAAAGGATTCAAATTTTGGGTATAGATAAGGGGATTCATATTATACAGTGTATTGAGTTTAAAATTATTTCTATTTAAAAAAAAAAAAATTATAGAAATCAATTTAAACTCAGTACCAAAAATGACAAAGACTAATAGAACTATAAATCATTTTAAAATTCCAAAATATCAAAAGCAACATGCCCAATAACCTCAGTAACTACAAATGGTTCATAAAATATGTCAAAAATTGTATACATAAACCGTTGACTATATCATAACAATAAAAGAAATAAATAGTCCACTTAAAATCCAATTAAACCAACAATTCGAAGTCAACTTTACTCCTCATCATCAATAGTACTTGCCTGCCTCTAATTGTGGCTCATCAAGAGAGAGTTCCACAAGTTCAATGCTTGTTTGACCATCCAAGTTGGTTTGATATCCACCTACAAAACAAAATAATTAACAAAATTTAATACAATAGAGCCTTATCCCTAAAACGAAATAAAGAATATAGTATACATACACAAATCCCAATATTTTTTTGGTCCTTTTTACTCCTCTTCTTTTCGAGACATTAGTTGAAGATTGAATGCACAAATTTTAGGTCTTTAGCCCTACTTGTTGTCAATTTATTTCTTTTGATACTTTGAATAAGTGAATATGTGCACCAATTTCTTTCACAACAAGAATGTGATGCTGGCTGCGAAATTAATTTGAAGGCCAAAGATTGAAATAAAGGTACCCAAGTATCATGTTTAGCGACACAAGGTACTTATTAGATCGAATGTACTAAATTGATTCTTCAAACATTCCTTCCACAACTGAAATACTATCCACCAAAAAAAAAAAAACCAGAATTCAACATATACTTTCCTCAAATCAATCAAATTTTCAAACAACATTTTGAAACATTTGCTTCTATTCATGGAAATTCTTACTCCCCATGTGTTGTAACTTTTGGAACTATGTTACTTACATCTTGGAACTCCTTTAATTGGCTTCAGAATAATATTTATGAACTAAAGAGTATGCTATATAATATAAAGGAGTTCCAATATGGAAGCAATGGATTTCCAAAAGTTGCAACACATGACGATCAAGAAGTTTCAATGAATAGAAGCAAATGTTTCAAAAGGTTGTTTGGAAATCCTATTAATTTGAAGAAAACATATGTTGAATTTGGTTCTTCTTCTAGTGGATCAGAGTATTTCAATCCACATAATGTTATTGAGACAAGATTATTTGAAGAACCGATTTCTTAGTGGTCTAATCATGATGCTTTGGTGTCTTTATTGTTATCTTTGGCTGGCCTTAAATTGCTTTCACGACCAGCATCCTCATCTTGTTCTGAGAGAAATTGAAGCACCTACTCAAATTATTAAATGAAAAAAAGCTAACAAGAAGTAAGGCTGATAACATGTATTGCAATCTTCAACTAATGTCATGAAAGGAAGAGTATAAAGGACCAACAGAATATTTAGATTTGTTTATGGATTGTATTTTCTTTATTTCTTTTTTAGATATGATTTTATTACATTAAGTTTTATGTCATTTTGTTTTTTCAAGGTGGAGATCAAATCGACTTAGATGGACAAACTAGTATTGAGCTTGTCGTACTCTCTCTTAATGAGCCACATTTGGCAATTACTTTTGATGAGGAGTAAAGCTGAAATTGAATTGTTTTTAAGTTGAATTTTAAGAAGACCATTTATTGTTTTTATTGTTATTGCATTTTAGATGGTTTATGTTACTTTGTTATGATGTTTTGTTGGATTTTTTTGAAACATTTGTAGTCCTTGTGGTTATTGGCCTTTAATGTTGTTTTTGTTATGTTCGACTTGGATTTAAAATGATGTATTGTTATGTCCTTTTTTGTTGTTTTAGCATTGAATTTAAATTGATTTCTATAAGAAAATTTTAAAATTTATATAAGACATATCCCCGTACGCATATCCAAAGTTTGGATCATTTTTCACCATATCCTCGTATCCTAAATTTTAAAAGAACAAGCTTCCGGCTGCTAAATATGTATCCGACACCACCCGACTCGAGTCCAAGCAACAAGCTACCCACGTGGGTGGACAAATAAGACTCAGTATAACAGTGTTCATTTAGGTTTTTGTCAGTTCAAATACAATATGAGTAATGAAGCATTTTGAATATCAAAGTTAATAATAATATTCACGAAATTCAAGATAGTTGTTTTTCTGCTTTTAGTATTTGGACTCTTCAGTGTGAATTTTTGAATTATAGGAGAATTGGACAGATTGTGCAACTATCGGGGAATAGAATTTGGTCATTAAGAAAATGAGTTTTCAGTAAATTAATTCGTTGATATTGGTTTTTCAGGATTCATGCAAACAGTCTACTTCTTGGATCTCTATATAATGCCCATGAATGGTTCTAATAGTTTCCTCTTGTATGCTCACGAATTTTTCTTTGTTCTTATTGTGAAGGCTTTGGGTTTTTAAGACTAAAATTGGGCTACTCTGAGTATTAGAAGTCTTATTGGAGAATTGAAACGGTTCTGTGCTTCACTATTTCCCTAAGTTTTAAGATACAATCAGAACTTTTATTCAGTTAGTGACAAACTGTAAAGATGATGCTGGAGTTATCACTTCTGGATCACTGTTTCTTGACAATATATTGTAGAAATTTGAAAGGAAATATTTTTTTGCCCCCTTTTCCCAAGTCCTGTTTTATTCTTACTGATAGATTAAATTTCCTTCCATGGCACTATAGATATATTCTGTTGATATAGTGGGTAAAACAAACTGGGGGATGCTTCTTAATTATAAGGTCAAGAAATTGCTTCTGCAGGATTGCTTTTCTTATGGAGAACATTCTTGATTTAAGAATGAAATCGTAAGTCTTGTGTCTAATGTATAATTGGTAGCTTCAACACATTTCTTGATGTTTGACCTAATTGATTATTTAATAAATGTGCTTTCTCTGTAATTCTTTCTATTGTCATGCAAATTACACTTGAGTGTGTTCCTTGGGTTCTTTCTTGCAGGAAGCAGCTATTGACCTAAAGCTCCCTAGAAGAAGATTGTTAGTAACTTTCACGTGTAACTCTTGTGACGCACGATCACAGAAGTTGATAAACAGATTAGCTTATGAACGAGGGCTTGTTTATGTACAGGTAATTCATTTCTGAAGCAGTTTTATGTTACAATTTATTTTATTGTCTGCCACAAGTGGTGATGAGAGTGAGAGCAAGGGATGAGCAATTACTAAAAAGAGAATAAAAGACAATACTTTCCATGACTTATACCCGGTCCTGATTTACTGTATTCAAATGTTCATTATTTTCTATTGGCATTTCTAACCATCTGTAATAAATCCTTACTAATGTTACTTTCGTTATTTGCCCATGAGGATGCTATGTTCTGTTTACACTTTTGTAGAATATGCATGATTAGAGCCTTTCTGTATTCAAATACTAATTCTTTATTTTTCACGTTATATGTTTCAGACTTTCGGCTATTCTTTGTCTTTCAGTATTACTGAAATCTTTTTATATTTAACGGCTTCAACTGGCTATGTTTTTCAACAGTGTTCAGGATGTTCCAAGTATCACAAGTTAGTCGACAATCTAGGACTTGTGGTTGAGTACAACTTCCGGGAGGAAACTGATCAAATCTAGAGCAAGCTTACCATCGATTTTCATTCAGTTTTTCTGTTTTATTTTCTTATGTAAGAATATATGTTAACAATGAACAAATTTCATATCATTTATATAGTGACAATACAATGTTTTGGGGAAAAGAAAGAAAATCAATATAGGATGAAGTGTTGTCTGCCCTGATCCTCTGGTGTAAGCCAACAATTCTTCTTTCATGCAAAAACCTTCCAGTCATCTCATCTGTACCACTGCTTGCCACGTAAAAGCTTATGAGCAGAAGCTCGTGACAGCCAAGAGAGTGGCCAGTGCCAATCCAGCAGTTGCCCATATTCTAGATCTTCCCTGCTGACCTAGTGATGCCCCTCCATTCTGTAATTAAATGATGAGGAATCAGAAACTTTATAACGTTTAGGAATTTTTGGCCAGGCACTATTGAAAACAATAAGGTATAAAAATGGAAAGTATATGCATTACCAAATTTAGAGTTGGTGATGGTGCTGGTGTTTCCTCGGTATCTTGAACAATAGGTGGTGCTGGAGGGCTGGGGACAGTTGGTGCAGGTGCTGGTGCCTGATGATGCCTGTGCTTGTGCTTCCTTTTCTTGTGCTTGCCAGGTGCTGGTGCAGGTGAGGGAACCAAAAATGGTACTGGGGCTGGTGATGCAACAGGTGGTGCCGTAGGTGGTGGAATTGGTGGGGGTATTGTCGGCGCGGGAGCGGGTGCCTTTATTGCCGGAGCTGGTGTTGGTGGTGGCTGTTGGACAGGTGCAGGGGATGCCTGTGGTGGAGGTATAGCTGGTGAAACCACCGGTGGTGCTGGCGGCAATGATGGTGGCTGGGCTGGACTTGCTACTGGATTTGGTGGTGTTTGTGGTGGGACTTGAGGTGACGGGGTGGTTGGGTTGGAAATTGGTGGAGCTATAGGTGGTGATGACGTTACAGGAGTGGTTGACGGAGCTGCTGCTGCTGGTGTCGTAGTCGGTGGAGGGGTTGTGGATGGCGTAGTTGTAGGTGAAGCTGCTGGTGCTTGGCCATTGGCAATGACAAACAAAATGCAGAAGCAAGTTGAAACATAAAACCACAAAGATGTTGCCATTTTGCAGAGGTAGATATGATGAGAACAACTTGCACGTATATATAGCTCAGGGATTTCAGAAATTTCAGAAGTTTCAAAAGGGGTTTGGTATGTCGTAAGGGGAAATGTAGTTTTCATACGAATGAAACATCTGCTCTACTTTTGCATCTTTCTCAACAGGAAAAGTTACTCTAAGGTCACATTTGGTATGTTGTATAGGACAATATTGTACGCAATTATGAACGAACTTTAAAGTTCTTTTTCTTTTCTAATATCTTGGACTATATCGAGTTTATCGTACCAAAAATATTAATGCAGATCTTTTTCTTTCTTAATCTTGTCTAATACTCGTCGTACCCCAAAAAAATAAAAAATAAATGAAAAAACCAAAAGGCTTCAATATTCTGAATCATGGATGCGTCAAGCTTGGAATTCCTATCAGTCTTGTTCATCTGTTTCTATCAAACAACTACCTGTTAAGGTATGATGAAATCAAATCAATAATTGGTGCCCAGTAATCATTCTAGAATATTATTTAATAATTATTTTTCACTACGTGGAGTTAGTTCGTGTGCATTAAAGTAATCCACATTTAAATGATGATGTTGCTTGAGAAATTCTTACATAAATGAAGTTTTGAGGTTTTCCTTCAAAGCAAAGTATATGCAGTCTCCTTCGCATTGCAGGAAAGTCAAAAATAGAGCCCACTAAATGATTTTGATTCTACAATCTAATTATTACATTTGCCAACCAAGATTTCTTGAAGAAAATCTTGATTTGGAAAAAAGAGACTAAAAATTCATATTATCCAGTCTATAGTGTAAAAATACGAAATTCACGAATAACCTTCTAGGATCAAGCACGCGGGCTTGTTTCTACATTTTGTTAAGCTAAAGGTTTTTGCAGTTACGAAGTAACTTTTATTTCTTGTTAATATGTTCATGAATACGTAGAAATAGGTCACAAAAACTAGTTAATATTCATAGAATTAGAAGTTTTATTACTTATTTGTTTAAACTTTTGATATTTTTTACGAAACAATAAGGATTTGTTGACGTATTCAAGAGTAAATTAGCATGAAGTCAACATATAGATCCTTCCCAACGTTGTCTTAAGAGATATGACAATGTCATTTCTAACAGACACCACCCACATTTCTTAAACAAAACTTTTGCTTGGAGCAAAATTTAGATTTAAACCAAGCACCTGAACTTGGTATTCAGTCTCCATCAGTAAAAACCTAATGACTGAAATTTCTATCACATTTTTGCTTCCTTTATTTTAATATCTGCTGAGATGAATAAAAAATGATCCAATAACTTTTTCTTGGCTACCCAAAAAACTAAATGAGGCAAGAAAATCTACATTTAGCATTTCTTTTTATTAATTATATTCACATCACAATTTTATTAATTTACAAATATCATATTTGATGATGAGTCTATCTAAAATTTTGTTTGCATGCTTCAAAATGAGGATTAAATATTTTTGTCACATGTCTTTTCATCCCCTCTAAACAGGCTTTTAGTTTATTAGATATGAGATACGAAAATTAATGAAAGATTGAAGATATGAATGCATCGGAAAAAAAATTAGGAAGTGCTATAGTAAACAAAGATATAGTACCTTGAGTGCAATTAACATATAGAGCAACTATTGAAAATTGAAGTATGAATATAAATAAGGGAAGAATTCATAAATCAGGCTTTAAGTATAGTCATTTCACATTCCAAGTCCAAAGGTTTTAAAATGCAAAAATCAGGTTTTCATTAATTTAAGAAATTTTTTTATTAATTAATTATTTTAATGTCACAGTTATACTATTCATGGTCACAGTTACGTAATTAACGATCACAACTAATTTATTGGTCACGTATTATAGAATTAATTGGTCACAAATTATTTCGAGATCACAAATCAAAAAAATTATAAATCACAGATTATTTCGAGGTCACAAATAAAATTTTTTATAAGTCACAGATTATGTTGAGATCATAAATCAAAAAAAATTATAAGTCACATTTTATTTCATTTGTCACAAATCAAAAAATTATAGGTCACGATTTATCTATCGGTCACATATTTTCAAATTTGTTGGTCACAAATTATTTTTTAGTCACAAATTGCATTTCACGGTCACAGTTTAATAGTTTAGTCACAAGTAACCAAATAGTTGGTCACATTCACCAAACACCCAACATTTGGTCACAAACATCGCCACCGTCGCCACCTCCACCAATAGCCGCCACCATCCACATCATTGTCGCCACCAACACCACAACATCGCCACCAACAAATTGCCACTACAGATCCAATCAACTGCCAACAAAAATCACAACCACAACCACAATCACTCAGATCTCCAGCCACCAACCACCCCCAAACCCGCCACCACCTTACCACGTAGCTGCCAGATCCACCACCATTCCCTACGCCGCCAACAACACAAGCATCACCACAACCACCACCCAACAAAAGCCGCCACCACCACCAAAACACCACCACCACCAACAAAAGACGTCACCACTAGATCAAATCCACTGCCAACACAAATCACCACAACCACCACCCATTTTGCAACCCACCAACAACAACCTGCATTGTAGTTACCTCACCACCACCGTCAAATTCCAACACCACTTGTAGCACCACCATCATACCTTATCCACACCACCATATCTGCCACCATCTCATATCCCCAAACCACCCCAAAATCACCCAAAATTGGTAAAAAGTTGGGGCATAAAAAGAAGCAGGTTCCCATAAAGCCCCCTACCGACTATAGAAGCGACGAGGGCGATGTCGCTGCAGGCGCTCACGTTGCCAGCTGCGAAGGCGCTGCACAGTAGCGACGATGTCGGTGCTCGAATCTCACAACAAGCAAGGCCTCATAGCGGATGTCGAAATGCTACTGTGAACAGCAACATCGTCGCAGATCCTTTACCATTTGTCGCAGGCGTTCGAAGAGAGAATGGGAGATGTAGAGAGAAGAGGGATAGGAGAGAAAGAAACGGTCGTGTGAATGAATTAGGGAGCATTCTCTTTGCTGTTTTCGGACCGTTTTCTGTTTTCGATTTTCCAAAACATTGAAAATACGTATTGTTTCCCATTTTCGAAAACAAGTTTTCGAAAACAGCTGAAAATTTTGTGAAAAAAATAGAAAAAATCCTTTTACCATTTGTCTGTTTTCGACAAATCTGCCAAAATTCAAAAAACACGGGTTAGAAAATGTAAAGAACGAATTTTCAACAATCTCAAAATGGACACCCAAAACACAAAATACAAAACGAATTCAAAACTCAAAACACAAAACTGAAATACGAAGAGAACGCCCCCTTAGGATTTTTAATAGATGGGTGGATTTGGTTTACTTTGATACTTGATTTGTAAATAATAAAACTTCTATCCTGATTTTTGAATTGTAATCTTTAAAAATCTGGGTTTATGTGTGTTTGATGGAGATTATAATAATTTTTGAAACAGTGATATATGGGAAAAAATTATTGATATGATTATTATTTTATTGAAGAATACTAATTTGAGCCCAAGAATATTTGTGGGTCAAACTTACCGTAATTTCCTCTATAAATAATCCTTCTTTTGCATACTTTTGGCCATAGACCCCCTGTAGGACTCTTCTAGCCCTAAGCATCTGGCTTTAGCTCACGCACCTGGTCACTGGCTTTGTCCTCCCTAAATTTGGTGGGGCCCTTGCGCTTAGGCATTTAGCTTCTACACACAAGCAGGGCAGCCTTGAAATTTTGAGTGTCCTGTGTGACATTTTTAAGTAGTGCTCCTTTCATGTAAATTTTTTTTTTTTAAAAAAAATTAAAATTAAAATGGTGAACCTTTCATGTAACAAAAACTTAAGCTTCTAGAACAAAAAAATAAATAAATAAATCACGAAATAATAATTAAAAGTGGACAATCAGCACCAATAAAATGACGTTACGATGTAGATTGTACTATTATATAGCAAGTAACAAAAATCGACAATAGAGTTTCTTCCCTCTCTATTTGAGTGTTCTTCATGGGTTAAAGTGTAGAAGTGACGAAAATGACAAAAGATTATTTGAGATTAACTTTTTATTCTTTACTTTAATCATTTGAATTTAGGGCTGCTTATTGTCTTGTTGAGTTGATAATTTATTTATAAGGCTAATTGGGCATTTGGGATTGAGATGGTAAAATAAATAGTTTAAAATAAAAAAAATTGAAAACAAAAAAAATTTAAATTACAAAGAATAATTTTTTTTTCAATAATATGTTAAATTCAAAAAAATATTAGCATAACATAATTTTTTTTTTTTACTCTTTTTTTTTGTAAATATTATATCCTTTAACTTAACATAATAATAAAAATGTAAAATTAATAAAACATTTAAAATATATAATTATGCATATATAGACACTTATAACAAAAAAAAAATTGGTGCCTATACGATGTTAAGGCCTTATGCAGTCGCTCAACTCGCGCATACTCAATGTCGCATCTACACACGAGCATTTGGGGCCTTGGGTGTTCGACCCTTAGCCGACCTATTATGGTTGACCCATTTTAGGTATGAAGAGCATCGGACTCGGCTCCATTATAAGCCTTAGGCACATCGATTGAGGTTTCCTCAATACATTTGGATGGTTTGGCTACAGTGACGGCCCTGACTGTAAGAGGGATAGGCAAATGCCTAAAGCTGCATTTTAACGAGGGCTTCCCATTAAATTTATTACATATTATTCATAAAAGAATTACAAAAAAAGAATAAAGGGAAAATTGCCTACGACTACAGAATTAAAGATTAGTTTTCATAAACAAAGGGGTTAACTTTAAAATTCAGATTTCATGTGTTAATTACAAGTTATTAATTTAATATTATATTAAATAAATACATTACTAATAATTCAACCCAACCCATCCAATCCCTAAGTCCCACATCCATATCTATAGACCATTCTACTATGCCAGAGAGGCTGTCTGCCCTCTAACCGAAATCCCACAATAAGGGGGGGTCGCCTTTTTTTTAGCGCCCCCACCCCCTATTTGTGGGGTTTCTGTCAGAGGGGCGGTCAACCCCTCTGGCAAAATAGCAAAATTCTCATGCCTATACACCTCTCTCTCTCTCTCTCTCTCTCTTTTGTATACGTATCATCACTCCGGTAATCACTCCCTCGACGGCGCTGTAAGAGTCATTGACGACAACTCGCAATGCGTGGTGAGACTTGCCACCAATAGAAAAGGGCATTCTAAGGTGAATTTCTAGCTACCAGAGGATCTAGATATGGTGTCGGACCCATTCGATGCGCCGACATGAAGTGTGGAGGAGATAGAATCGAAGGACGATTGTTTTTTTCTACTTATATAAATATGGAGAAGCTCAGTGCTGAAGGTGGATCTGAGTGGGTAATGACTCTATTTTTGACAATGTAGGTAATAGAAATGGTGGTTCTAGTGGTGGGATGTCAGCTGATGGTGACGAACAGAAGAATGCAACAATGTTGCTAGGTCGAGGCATAGGCATAGTAACTTGGTGGATAGTTCTAATCTTGTGTTTTCTGAAATTGTTAGTAGTGATTCTGTTGATGGTGTGATGCCAATGGGATGGTGGTGGTGGTTGGTGTTTGTTGAAGGTGTTGGTAGAAGTGATGTTGATGGTGATAGTGATAGTGATAGTGATAGTGATTATTGTTGTGGATTTGAGGTGAAGGTAGATTTGAGTTGAAGGTGGTGGTGGTGGTGGTGGTGGTGGTGGTGTTGGTCTTTGGTGTATGCAGATTTGTTTGTGGTGACCGATTACGTATTAATTGTGATCGGTTGTGACTTGGTCACATACCGTCACAATCAAGATTGATCTGGTCGCAAATAGTCACATATGACACATGTATAGTTACAAAAAATAAAATTGATCACAGATAATGTAATTAGTCACAAATCCGAACGTCTACAATGTACCACTAATACTACCTCAATTTCTGAAATTTTTTCTACAGTAAGGACGGAATGGGATATAAAGAGAGAAATTGTTTTCAATTTTTGAAGATTTTCCTACCCAGCGTAGGGTGAGGGTGTAGGGTTGTTCCGTGGGGTGGGATGTAATCTCCAGTTTTAATGTCTAAAAATTTTATGGGGGATGGGTACGGTGGTTCCTTGGGGGTGTGGTGTAATTTCCAATTTTCAATTTTTGAAAAAAATTTGGGGACGGGTTGGGTGGAGGGAGGGTGAGTTCGTGGGAGGGGGATATTATTCATTGAAATATTATTAATTTGGTGTGGGTGGGTAATTAATTTCAATTAATTATATATATTATATCTTATTAATTAGAAGTAAAACTTGAATTTTGAAATAATTTTACAAATTTGTTGGTTTTGAAATGTTATTTTTATATGTAGGAGTTATGTATTGTTCCCATAAATAAATCAAAATGCAATCAAGCAAGCTAATTCAACTGTCCAATTAGCAAACATAATAATCTTTAATTAAAATATAAACATTATGTTAGTTCAGTCTTTATTTGTACAAGTATTCAAAGGTTAATTATGTAGGTATTTTAGTAAATTCAATTAAAGTAAAAGAGTTTTCTTAGATTCCTTAATGATATTTCATATATTTTTAAAAAACATGAATTTGATATTGGTGATTTAAGAAGTCAGTGTATATTTATATATTATTTTCATCTTCTACAAAGCGACGAATTTTTTTTTTTTTTTTTTTTGATTTTTTTTTTTTTTAAAGGATAATGTGAAATGTCTGACACTTATGCCACTATCACAAATACGTTGGAACTTGGAAGAATCAAGTTGAGAATGTTAAAGCAATAAGATTTTAAGCACTACAAATAAAAGTCGCTATAGAGTATTGTTAGAAATATTTGATAACCTTAAAGCATTTAGAAATACTAAAGTTTATCCGTTAACATTATGAATTTTGAGTTCTTGTTTGACTTGGTTATTAGGTACTGTTGAAAAATATGTGGCAAATTTCTACAATGTTTGTTTATTGGCTTATTTAGCCCCTGTTTGATACACATTATTTAGGGAAAAATGTATTTTGTTGATGTGATAGATGGTGGATATGTGGTTGAAAAAGAAAGAAAAGTTATTGATGTAATGAAAAATATTATTTTATTAAAGAATATATAGTTGAAAATGAATAGAAGAATATTATTTTATTAAAAAATGTGAATGAAAAAAAAAAAAATTGTGTATCACACAGGAGCTTAATATATGTTTTGATTTTTAAATGTCAAAGGAGCCGTAAAAAAATGTGAAAATACTATAGGTCCTACCAATAGCTATTACTGACTGACCGGATGGTAAATATATTCAACAAAACATGTGAGCTGCAGTAGTTAGGGTTTTCATATTTAAGTAGGAAACATTTTTATTGTTAACATATTGCAGCTCGCATATAATAGGTTACTTAACTGCCTAAATATTTTCAGATTAGCTAATTAGGTAAGTTTAAGAATAGACTAATTTAATAGTCTTTCCTTGATTCAATCTATTAACATATCAAGAATATTTTATAATAGTTCTCTTCCCACGTGTCCTTGCCTTTCGCACTATTCTATTATTTTACTTCTGAGAGTGTATATATATATATATATATATATTATAGGACCATGTATTTGAAGGCAGCATAAGGCCCCAAAAATTTTACGGTCGGCCTTATAGTCTATAGGACCATGTATTTGAAGGCAGCATAAGGCCCCAAAATTTTTAGGGTCTGCCTTATAGTCCTAGCTCTTAAATTCAATTGGTTGGGCTAACCCTGGATCGTAGTTACGAGTCGACATTCTAGCCCTTAGGTACGTTGGCATAGAGATGATTAGAACTTCATGCGAGGTGGTAGGGATGGCAACAAAATGGGATGGGGTCTAGTTTGTAATTAACATTCCTGCTCATCGATATTTTCTGGAGAAGGTCGTACGAGGATTTTTTTAAAAAAAAAATCCATTTACATTCCCGTTTATTATTTATTTATTTTTTAAACACGACTTAAATTGAAAAATATAAAAATATAATAAGCTCTTGTTTGGTAGAAATTAAAATAAAGATTTTTAGTAATTTTTGATAAAAATTGATGAAATGTGTACTTGAAAAGTTGTTAGTCCCATGAAATATGTGGTTCAAATTAATTGTTAACTTTGATTTGATTTTAATCAATACCAAACAGGATCTAAAATAAATAAATAGATTTAGCAAGTTCGAAAAACTCGAAGTGTAAACCATGTTTTTCATCTCAGTCTTATTTGAGGTAATACAGTACGGAGACGAGACATTTTGTCATCCCTATAAGGTGGAGGCATAACAAGGGTACCTTAAGTCTCTGTTTGATGATCATTATTGTATAAAAAATGTGTCTTAAATAGTGATTTTTTTAAGAATACGTAGTTAAAAAGTGAGAAATTTTTTGAGTTTATGTGTAAAATATTTTATTGTGTGATTGAAAATAAATATGAGAAATAAATTATTTTTATTTTAAATGAATTCAAACGGGAGCTGAATTCAAAGCTCACATTTTATGATAGACTGAACTTAAGCTTGTTTTGACAATGGGTGCTTGCTCATGGTGCGGACCATGTTCATTGCCTAGGGGTCCAGTTTGGATTCCTCAACTCATTGATGTGTACATAGGTAGTTGACCTCAAAAATGAGAATAGTAAATCCCTCTCATTTAGTAGAAGTTTTCTTTCTAAATTCATTGATTTTATTTTCAAGCAGAGCAAGAAGAGAAATGACTATTTGAAATGACGATGTTCAAATTTTGCACGTCTTTGTTCGTGCTATAATATTCTTATTTATAAATTTCTAATGATATCATGGGGCAATTGAGTCATTTCTATTACGGACTCATGGTAGCCATTGATTAGTGCGCTTCTATTTGAATCTATAAGTTTTTCAAAAAAATTTCACCAAACCACGTGTACTTCATTAATTGATTGTGAAGTCATGATTTACTTTCTTATTCATATATGCTTTGATAACGATTTCTACTAATATAGAATGGTCGGTGAAAGTATTAAAGTATATTGGCTGGTTGTATATGCTCAAGATCAATTATAAGGCTTCGTGTTATTAATGCTTGATAACCCTATTATGAACTCACATGTGGTTTGATTGACTTTGAAAACGTCCGCTAGCAGATAAATAGACTCGCTACTAATCTTTTGTAATTTTTCCATTGATAACAGAGGTGACTCGAGGTGGGGTGCATAATATTAGCATGCTTGAGCCCCCTTTTTTTGGAAATAATATATTTTGAAATAGTATTTTGATGGAGAATGTGTGATTAAAGAATAAAGAAAAAAATTTAAATTTGCTTGTAATATTAATTTATTGAAAACTGTTTGATTGAAAAGAATAGAGAAAAATGGAAATCAAACAAGGGCATATGAGTCTAAAATTATAGTTGGAATTAAAAAATGTAATTAAATATTAATCTAAACTTCAAGCGAGATATTAGTCGAGCAATTGATGATTCCTCTCTCGTCTTGTCAAAGGAAAGTTTAGACTGTGGAATTAAGGGTGAAAACAAGTTCTGTGGCGATGGAATTTTGGGTGGGCTGTGAATCTAATATAGGCATGAACCAGGCCTCTATTTAAATGGGCCTCACTTTCGAGTTCAGTAGGCCTAAAAAGTATTTGCAAGAGGTGTTTTGGAATCAATTATTGAATAAACTATTCTAAACACTTTTTTTTTTTTCTAATTTCTATTTAAAACCCTTAAATTTAAAATATTTTCAATAGATATAATAACTTTTAGTAAAAATAATTCTAAACTCATTAGCTCAACATGGACTAGTCAAACACGTATTGTCCCTGTTTGATGGTCATTATTGAGAAAAATTATGTTTTAAATTTAAATAGTGATTTTTACTTTTTTTTTTTTTTTAATATACATGGTTAAAAAGTAGAGAAAATTTCGAATTTATGTGTAAAATATTTTATAATGTAAACATGTGATTAAATGAATAAGAAAAATAAAGAATTTTATTTTAAAAAGAGACAAACGTGGGCTAAGCTTATAGATCATCTGAGCCATAAAATTATGAGTCGAATCATTTGTTGCATATGAATAAAATTGGTGCTGATTTTGATATTGCTAACTGTGCCGGCTGAATTGGAAATTTAGACAAAGTCTTGACAGCCACGGAACCGTGGATTATACGGCATTTTTTTTTTCAATTTAGTGTGACAATTAAGATTATTCTGTAATGGATTTTTTTTCTTTTTTTTGTTTTCTTCTAATAATTGATGTAGCAAAGGGGATTGATTCCAATCTAGTTAAATATCAAGACAAACATTGTTTTCGCTGTCTAAACCACCAACTAATACTAATAATTGATGTAGCAAAGGGGATTGATTCCAATCTAGTTAAAAATTTAGTCTTGCTTACAACTATCGAGTAATGATTCGAATCCTGAAATATGGATGAGGCCCTTGATAAGTGGGAGTTAAAGGACAGTCTTCCACCCTGCACACTTGAAGGTATAACCTGTGATTTACTCCTCCATCAAGATCCACGGTGGGACAGGTGGGGGTGTCAATAATGAGATTAATAATATATATATATTGGGTGGGCTGTGAATCTAATATAGGCATGAACCAGGCCTCTATTTATATGGGCCTCACTTTCGAGTTCTAGTAGGCCTAAAAAGTATTTGCAAGAGGGGTTTTGGAATCAATTATTGAATAAACTATTCTAAACACTTTTTTTTCTAATTTCTATTTAAAACCCTTTAATTTAAAATATTTTCAATAGATATAATAACTTTTAGTAAAAATAATTCTAAACTCATTAGCTCAACATGGACTAGTCAAACACGTATTGTCCCTGTTTGATGGTCATTATTGAGAAAAATTATGTTTTAAATTTAAATAGTGATTTTTATTTTTTTTAATATATGTGGTTAAAATGTAGAGAAAATTTCAAATTTATGTGTAAAATATTTTATAATGTAAACGTGTGATTAAATAAAAAAAATAAAAAATTTTATTTTAAAAAGAGACAAACGGGGCTAAGCTATAGATCATTCTGAGCCATAAAATTATGAGTCGAATCATTTGTTGCATATGAACAAAATTGGTGCTGATTTTGATATTGCCAACTGTGCCGGCTGAATTGGAAATTTAGACAGTCTTGACAGCCACGGAACCGGGGATTATACGGCATTTTTTTTCAATTTAGTGTGACAATTAAGATTATTCTGTAATGGAATTTTTTTTTTTTTTATATATATATTGTTTTCTTCTAATAATTGATGTACCGAAGGGGATTGATTCCAATCTAGTTAAATATCAAGACAAACACTGTTTTCGCTGTCTAAACCACCGACTAATACTAATAATTGATGTAGCAAAGGGGATTGATTCCAATCTAGTTAAAAATTTAGTCTTACTTACAACTGTCGGGTAGGAATTTGAATCCTGAAATATGGATGAGATTCTTGGTAAGTGGGAGTTAAAGGGCAACATTTCACCCTGTGCACTTGAAGGTATAACTTGTGATTTACTCCTTCACCATAGTCCAGGATAGAATAGATGAGAGTGTCAGTAATGGAGTGTAATAAAATATATATATATATATATATATATATATATATATATATATATTGGTACCACATCGTACGTTGTAATCTTGAAAAATTGTTAAAGAATTATCCTTGTGGGACCTACTTACATTTACGAAACCATGTCAGTCATGAACTTGGCCAAAACACAGTAGGTCCCTAATCGACAAGGATTAAAATCATATTTTTAGGCCCTATTTGATTCTCATTTTTTTTTCATAAAAATAAAAAATGTAACCGTTATCCATCACATTCAATCACAATTTTTTATTTTACATCTCTTGTGTAGAATCCATAACGACTATATTTTTCATTCTCATTTTACAAATAATGTGTATTAAACAGGGCCTTAATGAATTTTGACAAAAAAAAATTGATAAAATATATGGTTAAAAAATTGTGGATTTCCTTAAATATGTGACTAAAGTTAATTATTGACCTTGAATTAAATTAAAATTTTAATTTTAATTCCTACAAAACCGGTAATAAATGTCGAGAAAACCATATGACTCTACCTACCACATTTAAACTTCCCTATTCCTTCGTTACTATTTCACTTCAAGACTTTTAATGAAAACTCGTGTTATGTTTCTATACAAATCTAAGTTAATTACTGAAGTGCGATCAATTTCCATGATGGTTGAGTTCGCTAATTGAGTTTTATTTTATTTGTATTGTTATAAAAATACATTCGTAAACATAATCATTGAGAGTGGCGTGGGTGGGGGAAGATTAGCACTAAACACAACTAGACTTTCCCTATACCAAAATAAGTATAAGGTTATGCCAAAAAAATTATGTTGGTGTGGAATGACAAATTGATGATAATCAATCATAACCGTTCGAATGACTGGATGATTGAGGTTCCCGTTTGTATTCTATTTTGTTTTACTTATAAGTTAAAAGAAAAAAAAAGTAAGCGTCTTATAATAGGTTTTCTGTCATTAAAAGTTTACCTGTATTAAATTATTTAAGAAAATAGTCTAGTTTTTGAAATCATAATCGAATGAACCTTGAGAATCAAATAAAATCGTTCACTTCTCAATTTGAGACGACGATGTTTTGTCTAGGGCCAAACTAATCCATCAATTGGTTGGATGTCTACCAAATTTTGTATGTACTTACTTATTTCAAGAGTTTGAATTATAAGTATACATTTAAAGTTAATTTGAGTAACATTGATGCATGAAAGTTTTATAATCGGTAATTATATCCCCACAACATTTTTTTTTATAACTGCACCACATTTTATTTACAATGAAAGTTTTCAATATTTGTTCTCTTTTACTTTTATAACCTCAACTTTTTATGAGTCGAATTATCATTCTTAACATTCAATTAATTAACATGTTTTGTCTTTAATCACAATTTTCATCCAAATATTCTACTAACGTGAGATGGACAAATTTTTTGTTTAACTTTTATATTAGTTATTTATTTCAATTGTTTAAAAAGCCAGACAGAAATATGTTTTTTGGCTCTCATACAAATATTTTGGATGAAAATCATCTCTATAGACAAGATGTGAAAATTAATAGAAGGTTGATGATTTTTTTTTTTTTAAATTGAGAGCATGATTTTTTATTTTTTTTTAAGTTGAGAACATAAGTGTAAAAATAAGAAAAATCTAGGGATATGCACTGTAATAAAAATGTAGTGTAGTTAACAAAAATTGTGGTGTTAATATATTTACCATCAACTAATATATTGTGGTGTAAATGTATTTTTCGAGTTTAAAATATCAATTTGTGTTTATGCATGCTTGATATACTATGATTTACTCAATCTGTTAGTCATGCAAACACACTTCTCGTGTTGAAAAATACAAGATGAATATTAAAAATCGTGATTACACTTTATATTTTACTATAATTCATCCTTTATTATAATTAAGTGATCTCCATGTTCGAATTGTAAATAAAAGTTTTGAAAGGCACTGTAATCGTGCGAATATAAGTATACAAAATTGATCTCCTTCTTTTGGTGGATGAGATAAAAATTTCTCACAGCTAATGTGACAAGAAAACCTTAGTTATGGTTTAGAGATGTAAAGTTATGGTACAGAGATGTGGTACGAGAGCTTTCGTTATGGTTTTCTCTTGCCACGTAAATGATGTAAAGTTTTTATCCTGTCCACTGGGGACAGAAGATTAGGACTATATATGTACAATCAATAAATAAAGAAAAAACCTACTAGACTTTTTAAATATTGATCACACATTTTTCAGGTATTAGGGTTTTCAAATAGCGTGGGGTAGTACAGTGCATGGTAGCGTGGTGGAAGTCTTCCTTTGCAAATTTGTTACCTGTAAGAATGAGGTTGGGGCTTTCTTCCCCATTTAACCTTCGACGCGACAGTAAGATTTGGAGAAGAAATGTGGCATAAAAATATATTAGAGTTTTGTGAAAGTAAAGATTATATTAAAAGTTCATTTGTCCTACATAAAATCTTTCGAGATGTAATTGCAAGTAGATGGTGTCCATGTGTTCTCCTGTTCCGAGATTCTTTAGAAGCACACCCATATTCTAAAAATGAAGGTGAGTGCAGGGACGGATCCAGGATTAGATTGGAGATCGGACTACAATTTTTTTGCCTTAATGGGCTGTGGGGGAGACTAGGCTACAGCACTGCCCAGCCCCCCTACATCCGTCTATGGATGCACGACGACCTCACTATTATGATAGAATCGGAAAGTAGGGCTCTGGACCCATCACACAAGGTACTTGGTATTAATTGTCTCCTCTCAAGTCGTGGTTAATAGACCGGCTCTAAAGGTGGTCGATCGACTGCTCCGCCATTGTTTATGGTGCCTCTATTGCATTTTGCTTGGGTCAGGATTTCATTGTATTTTTATTTATAGTATTAGCGTTTATGTATTTTATCGTAATTTTTTTTTTTTTTTTTTATCATTTTTAATTAGGAAACACCGTATATATGTTCCATATGATTTAGGCAAAATTAAATAAATCTGTGTTCTATACAATTTTTTTATGTTAATTTACAACATAATTTTCTCAATTTCTTGCATTCGTTGCAAAATTATTATCTAAGATGATGATGATTGAAATCAAGATTCCAAAAACTTAATTCTTTAAGGTCCTGTTTGATTGGGCAAAATTTTTCATAAAAATTGGAAAACTAATTTCAACTTCCACTTTTGATTTGTTTGATTGGGCAAATTTTTCATGGAAAATATTTTCCACATTTTGCAATTTTCCCACTTTTCATGTAATTAGTTTTCCCACCACTTTAGTGGGAAATACAATTTCAAATTTTTTTTGGAACGAATTCTAGACTTAATAGTAAAAAAAATTATCACTTTACTAGATAATTTTCATGAAAAATAAAGTCAAACGAATGGTATTCGATATACAATTTTTATTTTTTTTGGACAATTGGAACAAATTATAGACCTAATGATAAAAAAATTATTTATTTACTAGACAATTTTCATAAAAACAAAGTCAAACGAACATCAAAATATTCAAAATTTCAAAAAATTTAAAGTGAAAAATTATATCAATCAGACATAATTAATTGACAATTTCCGATAAAATAAGTTCTAGACAATTCAATTCTCTGTAATTCGTTTTTTTTCACCCAAATTTCATCTTACAATCAAACGGATCCTAAATTCTTGCCATATTAGTCATCTTCGAGTCATTAATCAAATAGATACTTTATAAACCAATAATGTTTTTCTTTTTGGAGTTATTCGAAAAGAATTGGTAAAAATATATATATATATGTAGAAACAATATCGCCAAGTGGACCTCGTTGGATTGGTTGCAACTGCGTGGAATATTCTAAAGATTATTTATCATATATTTGGAGTTTGGACACGAAATGATGAAAATGACCAGAATAAGTGATTCTCCTTTTGTCGTTGTCTTACAATTTGCGCTTTTAGGGCATTTGGCATTTCTTTTTTGGATATTCTTTCCCCCATTCCATCCAACACTAAAAACGTGTGTAATTCATTACTCATTATTCCCATAAGAAACGACATTGCCACTTCTGGCTTGCTAGAGAGAAATTTGAGGATTTTCAGGTATCATAATCTTCCAGCTATTATTTGACATGGCTAAAAAGAAATGCTAGTTGAGTCTTTGAATTTTGTTATACACGAAGTTAAAATATATTACACAGAACAAAATTTCAACTCCATGCAATATTTAAAATAGACAACTAACTTGATAAGAAGTTATTAGAACTTCTCTACGTTTAAGCTTTTCATTAAATTTTCGATAAAATTCTTACACTATATAAATATTGACTTGAGTATTGAATTACTATTCGTCATCTCAGTTCACCTAGGGCCTGTTTGCTTGGCCATTATATTTTATGAAAGTTGGAAATGGAATTTCAATTTTCACTTTTTGTTTGTTTGATTGACCAAATTTTCTTAACAAATCATTTTACACACAATCTCCTCCCCCCCCCCCCCCCCCCCCCCCACTTAACCCATTTTCCACATTTTTAATGAATTGGTTTTCCCATCATTTTGGTGGTAATTCGTTTTCCATTTTTTTTTTTTAAACAAATTCTATCATCAATTGTTAATATATATCCCTTTAATTGATAATTTTCAAGAAAACAAAGCAAAACGAATGATATTTTTTTTTTTTTTACAATTAAAACAAATTATATCCTCAATTTTAACAAATTATATCCTTTTAATTGATAATTTCCATAAAAACAAAACCAAACATACAGCAAAATGTAGAAAATTTTAACATTTTTCAATTGGATATTATACAAATCAAACATAATAATTGACAATTTCCAGTAAAACAAGTTCTCAACAATTCAATTTCTTGCAATTCGTTTTTTTTTTCACCCAAACTCCACATTTACAATCAAACGGACCCTTAGAGTTTTGAATAGTCAAGCTTACCCTATATGTTTCATGATATTTCAAGTGAACTTTAGTTTGGGAAACTAACTTAAACATTTGCATATATCACTTAGTCATTGTAACAAGTATGCTCCTCTTTTCAACGTATCAAAAAAATTGAAGGGAAAAGAAAGGTCTTTCCTCTTCCATATTACTATTAGGGTCCGTTTGACAATATTAAATTTCTTGAAAAATGTCACATCCGAGAAATTCGAATTCTACTTTAACTGGTTGATACGGAAATGGAAATGGTGTTCGAATTCTAAGGTACAATTACTGTAAAGCTCGTTTTCAACCAATTTCATGAAAGATGATTTTCTATGATTTATGTGGATTTTTATTTTTCAACTCACATGAAATTAGTTTGTCTTTCCACATTTGTCAATCAAACAGACCCTTAATTAGTCATTGTATGTCTGTGGCAATCCCATCTCAACTCTGTTTCATTATTTCAAAGAGGTAGCTAACTTTCAACATCAGAAGCCTCAAGTTTACATTGTATTTTTAACATATACCTAACATTTTTGTTTTTTTATCTTTATTCTTTAACTAGATGCAACAGTGATATGAATGGTTATGGTTTGTTGGTGACTCATATAGTCAATCAGAAATAAAGTCTAATTTGTTGTTATCATGTTGAATTCTAAATAATTCGAAACATAAATATTGTGCATGTTAATAAGCAGTATTAAATTGGACTTGGCGATATAATAATAAAAGATTCCACTTATTTTTATATTTTATTTTTTTTTACTAAACAATATGGTATGATACAATCTTCCTTTCGATATAACATAGTATGAAATGTGAAACTATATTTTAATTTTGAGTTCGGTGTAATTTTAAAATAAAGATAGATTAGAGAACTTTCTATAGAAAAATTGGGAAACATACAAATTCACATTATTTTCGACAGTTGTGGTGTTGGCATAACACCAATTAATGTGTGAAAATTGAAGGAAAACCTAATTTATAGACTAAAGAGTACTATAAAGTATTAAGGTGCAATCAATTGAAAGCTTTCAAAATCGACATGCGTAGTAGGTGGATGTAAGAATTTAAAATTAATATGAGGTCTCTTGATTTTGACTTATATCTTACAATGGTTGCAATAAGCACATAGATATTGACTTAATTTTATTTTACGGTATTTGTCAACAAAGTTTAGATTATGGTTGTTGATTTCATGTAATTGTGCCATATTGACTTTGTGATTTGCTTTTAAGTATATATTTTTACTACATATTTTTTTTGTAAGTAGGGATGAAAGGTATAGTAGTTTTAGATTCTCCGTTGTTAAAATTAGTGAGGTCGGTGTAGGTCTCAGATGATATTAAGTATGTTTTTTTTTTTTTTTATTATGACTCAGGAACCCGCAGATGCTACTGGCGGAGCCTGACCACTCTTAGAACGGAGCCCGACCATCAGTGCGCACTGGGTAAACCTAAGGACTGGCACAATACCCACAAACCATACCAACCGGGTAAATCTTCCCCAAAGAGAAGGTATGTTTGCTATTATGTAAAGAGGACCATGCTTGCTGTACAGGGTCTGTTGTAGAGCAGGCTTAATTCATGTAGAGATTGCGTAGCTTTTTAATGCCTATGCACTCCCTTTATAGGGAGCAAGAGATGAGTCGACATTGCCCTAACTACTTCAACGGTGATATGTATGAGGACTTTATACACTCAAGTGCTTTTGTTGGTGTACGACAAATTTCGTGTATTAAAATATACAAATTATTACTAACTGTATTTTTGAGAAATACAAGTGGATATTATTAATCTTCTTGTAATTGTAAAATTGTAATATTCTCTAATTAATGATCTGAATATTTGAAAAAGAGGGGTCACATGGCTTGAATTTTGAACTTCAAGATTTGTTGAAATTTTGATTTTTTGAGAACTTGACTTGTTCAACATTTGAATTCCGGGAATTAGATTTGCAATTCGGTTTGGACTTGAATTTAATTTAATTTGAAAAATATTTTGATCTTCTTGGACTTTCTTGATTTAAAGAAAAATTTGATCTTCTTGATGTTTGTTGGAATTAGGTTTGAGAGAATTTCTTCCCTTCCCCGCAACTTTTGAATTTCTTCTATACTTCTTGATTTTTTTTCTCAATACCTTCATTTGTGAAATTTTATGGACCTTTGGTCCTATTTATTAGGGAAATTCGTGATCAATTTAGTAATCATCCAATCAACTTTAATTAAAAGGAATAATTTAATAATTGTGAATTTTGGAAAAAAAAATAATATAGGATGAACCTTTGAATTTTATTTTTTTATGGGTCTTAGTATACTTTAATTTAATAAATTTAATTTGGCTAATTAGATCAACACAATCCATCAATTTTTTTTTAATGTCTACATTGGTATCTCTCATGATTCGTTTGTACGATATGACAAGATAATTAGAGTTTAATAATGTGTAAAGTGTAAAGATCTTAACTATTGAATTTAAAAACAATTTTTCAAATCAATGGACATGATATCTGTCAACTTACACATTGTCAAATTTATTGTCATACAATTAGCATGATTAATTTGTAAATGTAGTAATTTTTGTCGATTTAGTTGTCTTGTCTCTACTGGGAAAAGTATCACCTCACTATCCTATCACCTTAGATTGGGAGTCCACTTCATGAACCTGTATTGGCTAAACCTCAATTTGGAAAGACTATTTGACTGATCTCGAAGAGCAAGAAATAGTTCCACTTGACCATCCTCGAGACCTTATTTTGAGGGTCTTAAACTTTAACCATTTTAACTCATTTAATCATAAAAAGTTCATCCGAGTTGGCACCAACTCGGAATTAGGATGATGACGCAACGATTGAGTGTAATATAAATAAATAACATATTGCATTTGAAGCTCAACATGAAAAATGACTAGTTTTAAGCTCTCTTTTTTGGGTCAAAATAGCCTTCTTATTTAATCAGGGATTCGGGAGTATAAAGTTAAATTAGAACTAAACCCTAATCAAACCGTAAAATGCGAGGATTTGGGTTGTCAGTCGAATTAAAAATAAATAAATAAACTATGGTGTGCTGTAAGGTCCCAATTATGTGGATACAATCCAAGCAACATGTGCAGGCAAACGTATATATATCAAGTTCAATTGGACTGGCAAAAATAATAATTATTATAAAAAATAGTTTTGCACTGTCTACAGACCACTATTTACATTTATAAATATAGGAGGGGGCACGTGCTTGAATCCAATCAAATACATTCTCAACGAGGAGGAGTTGCCTCCATTCTACCAGATAATCAGTGAAAAAAAAAAAAAAAACTGCAGTTTACACTACAGCGACAACCAACTTAGTTACCGTAATATATATATATCAAGAAATTTTAATTCCATTCTAGGTTTTCTCATGGCCACGAATTCAAGACATTCAATTGCTTATTTGATCATTAAATGATTCGAACCTTGTTGGTATTATTGAGCTTTAATATTGTAATGAATTTTAATGTTAAACTGTAAAGATTAATTTTATTAAGATGAAACCTATACATATATGAGTCTAAATGCCTTACATTTTTAATTATTTCATTTACCCAACTAACTATCCCTATTTGGCCTCCATTTTTTTTTTTTTTTTTTTTTTTTCCAAATTTTAATGTTTGAAATAGCATTTTTTTAGAGAATGTGAGATTGAAAAAAATGACAAATTATCGATTTATATGTAATATTATTTTATGAAAGACTGTTTTATTGAAAATAAAAAATAAAAAATTGAAAGAAAAAAGGGACCAAACGGGGCCTAATTACTGGGAAGGCCCGTAGGGACAATTGTCCCATTCTTTGACGGCCATGTCAATTTATGATGATGAGTTTTGCTACATGAATATTGAGGATGATTACATGGATGACCCCATGTGAGTGTGGGGGGAAAATTTATTTTATTCACCTGGAACCCGAACACTCACATGGGGTTATCCATGTGGTCACCCCCAATGTACAAGTAGCATTTTCCTTTTTTATGTAGATGTGGGCTCCCACACAGTGAGGGGCATGTAAAACACCTGTAAGGAAATGTCCTGTACACTGTACATTTTTCTTATGATGATTGATTGACCATATTTGTCAACCTTCTTCGATCTTGTCATCGAAATTAGGCACCCCATGATTTACTCAGTTCACTCTTTCGCGTCTACTCCTTGTAATGACATTAATTCTTAAAATATCTTCGAGAAACTCTTTAAAATAGAAAAAATTATATTGTTCCGTTTGTTTCTCATTATTCATCCGTAAAAATGAAAAATATGATCATTATCTTTCACATCCAACTACCATTTTTTACTTTAAATCTTTTCTGTGGGACTCATAATAACTATATTTTTCATTTTCATTCTATAAAGAATGAGAATCAAATGAGATATATTTGAAGAGTCAAATTTTAAAATTATGTTTTAAAATATTCTTTAAATTAACATTTAAAATAGAGGGTGAGTTTGACTCTCTAAAACTTACTCTGTATAATTAAATAGATTCAGAGTATTTTCAATATAAAAAATATATATAATAATTTGATAGGAAGTTAGAGTGCGTTTTATTATGAGCATGAAATTTGTATGGAAAGAAAATAAATTATAGACAATTGAATTGTCTATAACCTATTCGTATGGAAAATTATTAATTAAGTGTGTTTAATTGATTTAATTTTCAACTTAAAAAATATTTTACTTGACCATTTTTTATTAATGAATATATATGATAGAAATGATAGATGAGAGATGAGAGAAAAGAGAGAAAGAAATAGTGAATTATCTAAAAAATAAAAAATCGTCACTCCCTAAAAAAAATTTCCCTTATTTTTTAAGAAAAATGTGGTCGCATGACAAAGGGTTTAAATATATTTTACATGAAAAAAAAAAATTATCAATCAAACATTTCAAAAATGAAAATTTATGTGAAAAATAAAGTTAATCAAATACATTCCAAATATTTTTTGAGAGTGGTAAATCAAAGGGTCCGTTTGATTCAAAGATGAAACTTAGGTGGTGTACGACTAATTTCGTGTATTAAAATACGGAAACCGTTACAAATTGTATTTTTGATAAATACAAGTGAAAATTAATCTTCTTGTAACTGCAAGATTGCAAGATCCTCTTATTGATGATCTGATTGTTTGAAGACGAGGGGCCACGTGGCTTGAATCCTGGACTTCGAGATTTGTTGAGAATTTGATTTGTCGAGGGCTTGACTTGTTCAACACTTGAATTTTGGGGCTTGGACTTGACTTGATTTGATTCGAAGAAGGTTTTGATCTTCTTGTTCTTGGACTTGGACTTAATTTGATTTGAAAAAGGTTTTGATCTTCTTGGACTTGACTTGATTTGAAGAAGATTTTGGTCTTCTTCGTGTTTGCCGGACTTGGACTTGGGAGAATTTCTTCTCTTCCTCCGACTTTGAGATTTCTTCAGCACTTCGTGATTTTCTTCTTTGCTTTCACTCCTCCCCTTTTCCATGGACCATTGGTCCTATTTATAGGGAAAAATTCGTGGCTAATTTTGGTAACCACTCAATTATATTTAATTAAAATGATTAATTAAATAATTGTAGGTTTTAAAATAGTAGGATGGGCCTCCTAATTATTTTTAGCGGGTTGTAGTAGATTTTAATTTAATTGGGCTAATAATTTAAATTGACCCAATCCCTTTGATTTATTATTATTTTTTTTAGTGTCTACAAATGCCCCCTCAAGATTTATTTATTTATTTATTATGAAATAAATAAATTGATAAATCTTGATTTTAGAATTTTTTTTTATTTTTTTTTAACCCAAACTTCCCACTAGTAAATTAATACAGATGAAAAATTTGAGAATGAAGTGTGAATTTGATTTAACACAAAATTTTTATCCTTCAAATTTGATAACAAGGATTTTTTTTTTTATTTGTTTGTTTTATGTTTTGTACAGACTTTTTTATGTTATATGGTATGTCGGGCTTAAGTAAGATCTGATACCCGTCTATTTATATAAACAAATTTTGAGGTTTAGAAAGAAGTTGGTTAAATCTTGTAAACAAAGATAAATAATTATTTATTTATTTTTTTTTTCTCTCTCTCGCCGTGTTTTTTTTTATTTTTTTATTAAAAATACCCGACTGAAACCAAACTGTTTTGCCGCAATTGGAATTGATTAATTCCAATGTCTTGGTTTGCCGCAATTGGCCACAATTGGAATAGGTTAATTCCAACTTTCTTTGGTTTATGCCAACTCAAGCAAATTGTTTGGCAGAAACCAATTTGTTTCTTTTGTCTTTTTTTCAATTTTTTTTTTTTTTTTTTAAATTATTCTTGGTTTTTGCAAATACCAAATGGTTTCTGCTTTTGCAGAAACCAATACCAATTGGTTTTGGTATTAGTTTCTGCATGGTAGAAACCTATTAGTATAGGTTTGCAACTTTTTTTTTTTTTTTTTTAACACGTAACCTTTTTTTTTTTTTTTTTGTGGTTTTGATTTGTTTTGTTTTTTTTTTTTTTCTTTTATTTCTTTTTGTTTCTGTTGTTGGTCGACGGAAGACTTTTTTTTTTTTTTTTGACGTCAACTATATATATATATATATATTTTTTTTTTTTGTTTTTGTTCTCCCGCTTCGTTTCGTTTCATATTTTTTTTTTTTTTTTTAGTATGGGTGTTTTAATAAATTGAAACTAACATTTTACATTCTTCCTTTTTTAGGGATTCGACTTTTGGAGCCATTCAAGAATTTTGAGGTTTGAGATTTATTTGGGACATAGCTTAAATTTTGTGATGTGGTTGTCTTATGAGTTTAGAATAGATTTAAAATTTCGAACATTTTCATGTACCTTGAGGACCAATGACTGTCATCCTTTGTCACGCAAGACACTTCGCATTGAGGACCAAGGACTGACTCATTTTACCGTCCAAGGCACTTTGTGTTTAGGACCAAGGACCGACTCCTTCAACCGTCCAAGGCATTTTGTGTTTGGGACCAAGGACCGACTCCTTTTATCGTCCAAGACACTTTGTGTTTGGGACCAAGGACCGACTCCTTTAACCGTCCAAGGCACTTTGTGTTTGGGACCAATGACCGACTCCTTTTATCGTCCAAGACACTTTGTGTTTGGGACCAAGGACCGACTCCTTTAACCGTCCAAGACACTTTGTGTTTGGGACCAAGGACCGACTCATTTAACCGTCCAAGACATTTTATGTTTGGGACCAAGGACCGACTCCTTTTACTGTCCAAGGCACTCTGTGTTTGTCATTTACATATTTGGAAGGCTCAGACAAACTTAAAAGATTTACTGTTTTTTTTTTTTTTTATTTAGGAATGGCCAGTGCAAGCTCTAACAACGAGGTGTATTCTGATATACACGAAATTGTCGAACTTAAAAATCAAGGCAAAAGTTACCTTCGTTTCAAAGATACCGATGTGAAGTACCATGCTTAGCCTGGCATACGCGGCGAACTTAAACTAAGCATCCATAAGCCAACTGCAGATCCTTCTCTTGACCTCTTGGAGCCTTTGTCAGAGTTGCACATGCCTGCCATTAGTGAATGCCACGAGAATTTGGAAGCTGCGAAGTCCGACCACTCTAGCAGTCATCTCCCATTTCTATGTCTTCCGCCTCATCATTCTCAAAGCATGGAGTGCGTTCCAAGAGCAGTGATTTGTGAGAAGATTGGCAACAGAGAAATACGATGGGGAAGTGCACTTATCAGTTGAGGATAAATTTCTTTTCTCCCAAAGTTTTGGGAATGGTCTTCATGGGTTTAAAAACTTCTGCTCAAGAAAATCTTCGTCAATTAGCTTCTGCAGTCAGCTCCGCTACAAAGAATTATCACCGCCCAAACTCTATCTACAGGGCTCTTTGTGAAGTTTGGTGTTCAGAGACCAATACTTTTGTGACTGCCAGTGGTGAAATTGGCATTTCTCTTTAGGACATTCGCGAGGTAAGTGGACTTCCAATTATGGGTAATTACTATGAGGAAGTAGTTCCAAGTCTTTCAGAGCTGACAGATCATCTTCCCAAGTCTTGTTTGTACCTCTTCAATGTTTTCGCATTGATTGCCAATGCGAACGAATCTGATTGCGTCAGTCATAACGAATGGATTAATTTTTGATTTCACGAGAGTGGTTGTGCCCAGAACCCTCGACAACACAAAAATTATAAGAATGCTATGAATCTAAATCCATTTAAAAGGCGTCATCAAAAAGCTTCACAGGAAATTCGGAGACCCGTGATTGTAGACAAGCCGAGAGACATTTTCCACAGGGATCGGAGTCATTGGGGCGATATACCAATATGTTTGTCTCTAGAAGAAGAAGAGGAATTGGAAATAGCTGCTTATTTCTCTCTGTGGCTTTGTCGTTTCGTTCTTCCATCCGGGGACGAGTACATGAGAGTTGGGACTTTTAAAGCGTCCTCAAAGATGGCAGGTGAGTACACTTACAGCCTAGTCCCTCCGGTATTAGCGAGTATTTATAGAGGACTTACAAGGACGTCGAATCAACAGTCAAATCCAGACCTTGGCTCGATTTCACATTCATTTCCTGGACACTTTCTTTATGCTTGGGCTGCTACTTATTTCGTCCGGGGTATTTATGCCCACGTGGACAAGAGTTATCCTCGTCCTATAATCCGAAGGTATGCTGGCACTTTGAATGCTTTCCAGTCTTGGGAGAAAAATGTTGTTGATTGTCGGGACCTTATTCTGGGAATGATGGATGCCAATGACTTTTGTTGGAATCCGTTCCCTTCATCGTCCCATCCCGGTGCACAAGTGGATGACGTTCCAAGGTCTATAGATACTTCAGAATTTATGGTGAGTATTCGATCAGGATTTGTTTCTTATCGTCGAGAAAACTCCCCTTTCATTCTTGAAGCGTATAATCCTCACAGGTTTGCAAGACAGCTTGGCTTTAGGCAGACGTTTCCCGGTTCACCAAGAAAGTTGGATATTGCCCCCAATGCAGGTGACATGTATCGTGTTTGGTTGTCCTTGACTCGGACGCTAAGTGGATCTACATTTCATATCCCGAAATATGTGAAAGACACACGTCAAAACGTTACTGCAGAGTACCAAAATTGGTGGAATGACCAAGTGTTGTCAATCCTGACCAAGGTTCAAGTACATGTTTTATCTTCTAGTGAGAGTCGTGACTTCATTCTTGGCCCAGCTCCAAATAGGGTTGTAGCGAAAGGGTTAAGCCCTCCAAATATTATTCCTGAAGAGACTTCTCGAAAGAGGGATCCAGACTTTCGAAATGAAAGAGTGATTAAGAAGATTAAAATTATAGTCCCTTCAACCAAGTTCGCTTCCACCTCTGAGCCTGCTGACAAAATACCCGAAGTAGTCTTGATTTTCGATCGTAGCAGTCCTGGAGATCGAGCATCTCATGCTCCTGGAAAAACTCTAACTCTTGGGGATGAAAGTTCCGGAGATTAGGTTTTTTTTTTGAATCTTATGCAACAAATTTCAATTTCAGGCTCCCCTTTCCCTAATATATAACATTAGACAATCGGTTAAACCAATGCCGCTTCAAGTTGTTCCAAATCCTTCAAAAGGTGATGTTGAAACTTCTCAAGTTAACATTGGTCTCCCGAATACACCACCAGATGGTGAATTTTTAAACATGTCACCTAAAACACGAAACGCGGGTATGTTCTTCCTCTTCTTTTTTTCTAGATGGATTAATTTTTTTTTTTTTTAAATCTCCATTTTTTTTTTTTGCAGGTTTTCTAAGCATTCCTGAAGGATTGAATTTTTTCATGAATCCAAACTCTTTGCAAGATCAGATCGGCGAGAATGATGGAAGAATTGATGCGCTTCAAGGAATAGATGATGCTTACGATTTTCACGACCCACCTTACAAATACCCAAGTATTATTAATGAAGATATCTTGGCGTTCAACATAGATAAATTTCGTGATGAGGATGAAGTAAATTCTGAGACTATGGGAGCTAACATTTCAAAAATCAATCACGAGGTCATCGTTGCTCCATCTTCATTGGTTTTAGTTAACATTTCGCCTTCAGAGACAAATAATCGTCGAGTTGCGTCGATTCGTTCTTTCATGTCTGGTCCTCCGCCCAAGATAACTCAAGAGTCTCCCTACTTGAAAGCTGCTCTACACGATGCTATGATCAACTACTTTCAGAAGTGTTTCAGGGATGTTTTGAAGCATGGATTTTCCAACATCCGATCTTGGTGGAGTGAAAATAATTTAATTCTTCAAAACGTGATTGTCAACTCATTTCACACAGATCCAACACATTTGATGAAGCATATGGATGTGTTTCTCACGGAAGTCGACCATTAGTTATGAGAAAGAAATCAGCATTTAGAGTGTCTAACCGCTGAAGAAAAGACTAAGCAATTGAAACTTTTGAATATCCAGTTGGAAGTGAAGGATTCCACGTGTTCTTCATTGGAAAACAAAATTGGGCAGCTATCTTTCGAGCTGGACAAATTTCGTGATGAACTTCAAACCCATCAGGAACAAAAGAGTATGCTTGGAACCATGAAGGCTACATTAGAAGAGTCGCATACTAGAGATGTCACCAGTATAGCATCCATTGACCGGAAAAGGAAGACACTTGAAGATAGTTTCCTGATGATGAGTGATTTTGAGAATTTGTGATTTTCTTCGGGACCATATCGTATGAATTTTGATTTGTCATCATTTTTTTTTTTTGATCTTTTCTTCTTTACATCTCGATTGTATTTCTTTTTATTTCAGAAATTGGTAAGCAATTTGAATGAATTTATTAGTTGTGATTGAACTGGAACTTATAGTTTATTCAAGCTACCTACGTACCAAACGGGATCAAGTCGAACGTAGTTCGTTAAAAGAACATTTTTTTTTTATTTAGGGCCGTTCACAGTTTATCCTCTTGCGGGCCAGGAGTGTTACATTTTATTACAACGAAAAATTTATAAACTAAAGAACTTCAAGCGTAAAAACGCTTTAGAAATTTGCCGTTGATAGGCCCGATTTGTAATCCGTCTTTGTCGACGATCTTATACACTCCGTTAGTGAATGCATGAGTAACGAGATATGGACCATCCCATTTAGGTTGAAACTTGCCCCCTGTTTTTCGTGTGATTATGATTGGCCTACGCACAGAAAGCACTAGATCTCCAACCTGAAATGATTTTAGTCGCACTCTTTTGTTGAAAGATTTAGTCATTCGAGCTTGATAGCACTCCATGTGCATTTGCGCTTCTAACCTCTTCTCATCCAAAGTTTCAAACTCTTCTAATCGAAGACGAACATTTTCTTCTGTTGTCAAACCTTCTTGGATGGCAATTCGAAGTGAAGGGATTTGACACTCCAAAGGAAGTACAGCTTCCATTCCATACACTAAGGCATAAGGAGTGGCTTGTGTCGGGGTCCGATAAGTAGTTCGATAAGCCCATAAGACTTCGCCAATTCTTTCATGCCAATCTCTTTTTGATTTGGAGACGATCTTTTTCAGTAAACTGCATAGAGTTTTGTTGAACGCCTCTGCTAACCCATCAGCTGCTGCATTGTACATTGACGAGTTGTATTGTTTAAATCCAAACTTTGCACAAAAATCGTTTATGTGGCTATTGCGAAAGGGTTTTCCATTATCAGTGATGATGTGTCGCGGAACTCCATACCGATAAATGATCTGGATTCGGATGAAATCTGCAATGTTTTCTTTCTTTACTTCCTTCAATGGTACAGCTTCAGCCCATTTAGAGAAGTAGTCGGTCCCAGCAAGGATGTATGAATGCCCAGCTGAAGACTTTGGAGTTATGGGTCCTATTACATCAAGACCCCATGCATCGAATGACCATGAAGCCACTGTTGGATGCAACGGTTCTGGCGGTTGATGGATGAAATTTGCATGGACTTGGTAAGCTTCACAGTTTTTTGCATAATCCATGGAGTCTTGTACCATGGTCGGCCAATAGTACCCCATCCTCTTTATTCAAAAATGGAGCTTGGGTCCAGACTGATGAGCACCACAGATCCCAGAATGGGCTTCTTCTATCACATGTGTTGCTTCGTCATTACTTAAACATCGAAGAAAAATCCCCTCAAATGATCGTCGATAAAGCGTCCCCTTATAAAAGATAAAGCGGGTCGCACGCCTCTTGACTTCGGTTCTTCGTCGTGGATTATCTGGCAACTTTTGATTTTCAAGAAAATCGATTATTGGTTGTCTCCAATCTTCTTTTTCCTCATCTTCGATTACTTCGACAGTATTGTTCTCTTCAAGATTACAGGGCAACAACGACGGAAGCACCCATCTTTGAGCAATCAATATGGAGTGGGAAAAATCTTCATCCGACCTGGCTAAAACAGCGGCTAGATTAGCTAAGGCATCAGCTTCTCTATTTTCATTTCTAGGTACGAATTTCATTTTTATTGAATCAAATCGATTCATGAGCGTTGATACATATTCATGATACGGCTTTCAAGTCTGAATTACGGACTTCATACTCGGCTAGGAGTTGACTGATTATCAATTTAGAGTCTCCAAAGACTTCCAGCTGACAGATATCCATGTCTAACGCCGTTTCTAAGCCAAGGATAAGGGCTTGATACTCCGCCACGTTGTTTGAACATTTCTCCGTTAAGGTAAAAGAATAAGGCATAAGGAGATTGTGGGGAGTGATAAAGATAACTCCTGCTCCGGCACCATAACTTCGGGCTGCCCCATCAAAGTATAGTCTCCACGATGGTATGATTTCAGTAAATAGAACTTCTTCATCCGGGAGGTCCTCCTGAAATTCCCACTCTGTTGGAATTGGATGGTCAGCAAGAAAATCTGCCAAAGCTTGTCCTTTGGTTGCCTTTTGTGGAATGAACTTGATATCGAATTCGGACAATAGTAATGCCCATTTTCCAATCCTTCCGGAAAGAATCGACCTGGACATTATGTACTTTAATGGATCAATCCTTGAAACAAGATTGATTATGTGTGATAACATATAATGTCTCAACTTTTTAGACGCGAAGATCAACGCGAGACATATTTTTTCGATAGGCGAATACTTCATTTCAGCACCTACTAGTGTCCGACTCAAGTAATAGAGCGCATTCTCTTTTCCTTCATCGTTGACTTGGACAAAAAGTGCTCCTAGAGAATATTCTTGTGCTGCAACGTAAAGAGTCAGTGATTTCCCTGGGACTGGAGCTGCGAGTACTGGCGGATGAGACAAGTACTGTTTAATGCTTTGGAGAGCATTTTGACAAGCATCATCCCATTCAAATGGTACATCTTTCTTTACCAATTTGTTAAAAGGATGACAGCGTCCGACAAGGTTAGAGATAAATCTCCAAATGTATGCGAGTTTTCCTTGAAGGCTTTTTAACTCATGTACATTTCTTGGTTCTGGCATGTTGATTATGACCTCAATTTTTGATTGATCTACTTCGATGCCCCGATATCGAACAATGAAGCCAAGAAATTTTCCAGAGGTTTTGACACCAAATGCACACTTCAACGGATTCATCTTCAGTTGATGTCGTCGAAGCCTTTTGAAAACATCTTGTAAGTCTTGTAAATGGTCGTCCCGTTTCTTTGTTTTAACAACAAGATCATCCACATAGCATTCCACATTTTTGTGCAGCATGTCATCGAAAATCTTTTACATAGCTCGCTGGTAGGTTGCCCCCGCATTTTTTAATCCAAACGGCATAACTTTGTAACAATATATACCCTTATGAGTACGAAATGATGTAAGTTCTTCGTCTTTCGGGTTCATCCATATTTGGTTGTATCCAGAAAATCCATCCATGAATGACAAGATTTTGTATCCAGTAGTTGCATCCACCATCAACTCTATTATCGGAAGTGGAAAATCATCTTTCGGACATGCTTGATTTAAATCACGAAAGTCAACACAGATTCGCAATTGTCCATTCTTCTTCTTGACAGGAACAATATTCGCAATCCAAGTTGGGTACTTGACTTCGCGTATGAATCCAGCTTCAATAAGTTTGTTGACTTCTGCTTCAATATGAGGAACCAGTTCTGGTCGAAATCTCCTTTGAGGTTGTTTGGTCGGTCGAACTCCATGTCTTACTGCAAGGTGATGCACTGCAACCCTTGGGTCTAAACCCGGCATTTCTTTATAAGACCATGCAAACACATCTTTGTATTTTCGGAGCAAGAGGACGTACTCGGATTCCTCTTTTTGATTGAGGAGGGCACTTATGAATACGGGTCTCGGGTCTTCTTCAGTCCCCAAGTTCAATTGTTTCAGATCATTCACAGTAGCTTGTTCTCCTTCGTCAAATGTAAATGGGGCTTGTTCAAGTTCGTCTGTTGCGACAGAGTTTTCAGATTCGGATTCTGAATTGGAAGATTCTTCAAAAGCTATGTGATTGACAGAGGCTTCTTCATTATATTCATTATCTCTTAAAGATGAGTGAACTTTATGATGTTTACGTCTTCTTCTTGATTGTTGGGGTTTCGGATTTGGATCAGAACTTTTAATTCCAAGTCGAGAAAATGCAGATTGTCTTTGAGACGACCCTTGGGGAGTTTGTGCATTCTTATCAACTTGGGTAGAAGGAGGATTATCACTTAACCTTTGGAAGACGGAAGCTCTACGTTTTATTTCAACCGTTGGGGAATGTTCTCCTTTTAACCTTTTAAACACCGAAACTCTGGCATTCTCATTTTCAATTCGATCAAACACTGAAGGTCTCGGTTGTACCGATTCTTCCTCTTTGATTTCATATATTTGAATCATGATTGGGTTTGAGGAAACTTTCTTGACTTTAATCTTTCTCGGTGGATTTGGATCATATCCCAAACCATGTCTAGATCGCGACATAAGGGCTCCATCAGAAGGGACACGCCCACTCGAAAGGATGACATCAAGATCACCTAATTCGCGAGGCTCTCATTTCCCAAATCCGGCATTCTCAAACAGTTTCTTGACCTGAGGATTATAACATCCTTTGAAAGTATGTTTTGATTCATCGACTCCTTTAACAGCTGACAGGTCTTGTTTGGACGGACTAGAAATACGGAGTTTTGATATGTTCGGAATGGATGTCGAAGTTTTCGATGTAGATTTACATTCTTTCGGGACTGCCATGAGTTGATGGGGCAGAAGCAATTTTGAAATACTAGGTATTGGAAGAGCTAACTCTTTTCTCAATACCTCAACATCGGTCGATTCAATTTGAGGTTTTTCGCCTCTAGAGGATCTTTCAGACGTAAATATTGATTTACCTTTGATAAGTTGACGAGATTGATCGATACCTGATGTACCATCATTGTTTGCATATCTAATTTTGAATCCAGACATGGTCAACCCTGCACAATTACACTCTTCATCTTTTGTGTAAAATTTGGCATCAGCAAAATATGATTCTTCTTCAAGGAATGGTTTGGACTCAGCTACCACACATTTGACTTCTCCATCTCGACTATATTTGAAGCATTGGTGCCAAGTCGAAGGTACTACTCCAGTTTCATGCAGCCAAACACGTCCAAGGAGTAACTCATATGATGTTTTAGCATCAATGACATGAAAGAGAGCCGAGGAAATTAATTCTCCCATTTGTAGCTTCAGATAGATCATGCCAATGGCTCGTTGACCCTTTTGGTTGAATCCTTGAATCATGATCTTACTCTTAGATAGATCGCCAACGTCAATCCCTATTCTTTTCATTATCTTGACAGGCATAATGTTCACAGCAGATCCGCAGTCGATCATCATGCGATTTATCTTGCATTCTCGAATATAACCACTAACATATAGTGGTCTATTATATAAACGAGAGCCTAATTGTAAATCTTCATCATCAAAAGTTATAGCAGTCATACAATCTTGTCGAGTTGTTGGCCCAGTATGCTCTAAGACTTTGCCTTCATATTCTTCCGGATCAATCAATGCCGCGACTAAAGCTATTCGATCATCGAAAGGGAGACTGAGAGACTCTGCTAAGCTCGTATTGGCAGGAATCTTGTTGAGTCGTGAGACAGTTTTGTTTTGTTTTGAACTCAGTCCTAACACGTTCTTTGTTTCATTTTTCTTCTCCACATTGATGACATTGGAGGTAAAACAATTATTGTCGAAATAACCCTTGGGGAAATAATCGCCCAGCGTCGGCAGTTTAGAGGGAATACTTTCTACCCCTTCCGATTTAGTTGACATTCTCGATTTAGCTTTAGACCTTCCTCTCTGGTTTTTCTTTATTCTTGATTTCTGGTCATAAACACTGGAACTTGGGAGTTGTGGAGCCTTTCGACGATGTCCTTTTATGAAGGTTCGTGCTCCCTGATTTTCTTCTAGTATTTCTTCTTTATTGGGTTGAATTTTCGTACCCAATTCCTCTAGCTTTGGGCCTACAAGGGGTGTAGAAGGTGACATTTTACTTGTTTTGTTTGACATTCGGTATTTCTCCTTCTTACTTATGAAGGTAGACCAACCGTCGTTGATCTCATCTTCAGACTCCGAATTAGAATTTCAAATATCCAAATCATCCGTCATAATTTCGTAGAAAGTTGGACGATTGGGTGGATGCGGTCCACCCATCCCCGGATAGACATACATAATAGTGATTTCTCCATCTACCTCAAACTTCACTGGAACGGCTCCCTTTGAAAGTTGCGGTCCAAACTCCTCAATCGAGGATTTACTGGCACCATATGTATTAGGAGGTGTTGGTTCCTTCTCCGTAATAGAAATTGGATCAAACGATCCAAATGAAACCATCGAGCAAGAGGCTGTCGAATTTTCTCCGGTTTCAAGTTTGATCTTACTTTCGTTGTCCAGACGAACAATAAGATCTTTCAAGATGAAATATTTTTTCACTGGATGGCTAATGATTCTTTGAAATTTGCAGTATTTAGGATGATCGATCTTACCAGCTTCTTCGGGTCTTTTCGATACTGGAAGTTCGATTATCTTTTGTTCAAGAAGCTGATCAAGAATTTCAGGAACTTCAGCGTCTGAAAATGGGCACTCCTTTTCTTCAAGTTCTTTTACAGTCACATGACCTCTGCTTTGGACTTGTCCTTTATTAGGTCTGAACTCTAGTCTCGATTTCGGGTTTGAGCTTGACCTCTGGAAGGCTATCTTTGCAGGAGCAGTAGACATTGTCATTGCTTCTTTGGACTTAACAGCTTTGACTTCCTTCTTTATTTCTTTCTTAGGATCTTTCTTGTCACAAGGGTCACTTGACAAATAACTCCCATGCCTTGCAATTTGGAGCTCTAGGTCGTGAGCACGTGTTGCCAATTCTTCAAATGAGTGAGGCATATTTGCCTGGAGATTATAGAGTAATCCACAATGCATGCCTTATACACACATGTCGATGGACGATGCTTTGCTTATTCGTTCTTTGCAATTAAGTACAAGGTTCCTCCAGCGTTCGATGTACTCTACAACGGGCTCTTCCTTGCTCTGCTTCGTTCGTCGGGTGCTGTAGAAACGTGTTAGGAATTCTCGCTCGAGTTGATCCCAACTATCAATTGACCCAGCTGGTAAGTCTGTGTACCATTCAAATGCGGCACCTTTTAGGGAGCGTATGAACTGCTTTACCATTGCGTCATTGTAGGTGCTGCATTGTTACATGTCTCGATAAAGTGTGCAATATGTTGCTTTGGGTTGCCTTTCCCATCAAAACTCTGAAATTTGGGAGGTTGGTAACCGAGTGGCATCTTGATTTCATCGATTCAACGACTATAGGGCTTAGCATACACTAATGAAGATTGCAATGAACCTCCGTACTGAGCATGAATAGTGTCTGCAATCATATGCTGAAGTTGTTGGACAGATAGAGAGCCAACGGAGAGTTGAGTGGAGTCACGTAACACGTTTTGAACAACTGTCCGATCATGCATAACTTGCTTCTGTTGGTGCTCTTGCACTTCTAGTTCTTTAGCCTTGGAAGATTCTGAATTTTCTTGATTCCCTTTAACCGGCGGATTTTTCAATTCTAACTGATGCATGAGTGCAGCGACCTGTGCGTCTTTGTCTTCTAGCGACTTTGTTAATTTTTCAATGGCTAAAGCCATTTGTTGAATTCGGTCATCTGAGCCCGACGTTGCTTCTGTGACCATTACTGGCTCGAGTGATTCTTTAGATGAGGAATAATCTCCCCACCTTTGCAGAGAAGCGGCATGAGAAAATCCAGATATGGATCTACCACTAGAGACAGAACTAGAACAAGAGCTTTTAGTTGGACTCCTGATTTTTACCACCGAACGAGAGTTTGGCTTTTTGAAAGCAATTTTCATTCTGCCTTTGTTGGAGAACTTCTTCAGTGGTGGGATCAATTGAGTTTTCCCAGTTTTTGTTTGGGCCCTGGTCGCATGGAAGAGTTCGGCAAGGGTCTCTTCAAGATGAGCCATAGTTCTCTTTGACTTTTCGTTTGCCATCGCTGACGTAGTGGTTGAAACTTGAAGGTTTTGAGATCAAAAGATGAGAGGACAAGAAGGTCCCACTGGGCATGCCAAAAATTTGTACGACTAATTTTGTGTATTAAAATACGGAAACCGTTACAAATTGTATTTTCGATAAATACAAGTGAAAATTAATCTTCTTGTAACTGCAAGATTACAAGATTCTCTGATTGATGATCTGATTGTTTGAATACGAGGGGCCACGTGGCTTGAATCCTGGACTTCGAGATTTGTTGAGAATTTGATTTGACGAGGGCTTGACTTGTTCAACACTTGAATTTTGGGGCTTGGACTTGACTTGATTTGATTCAAAGAAGGTTTTGATCTTCTTGTTCTTGGACTTGGACTTGATTTGATTTGAAGAAGGTTTTGATCTTCTTGTACTTGACTTGATTTGAAGAAAATTTTGGTCTTCTTCGTGTTTACCGGACTTGGACTTGGGAGAATTTCTTCTCTTTCTCAGACTTTGAGATTTCTTCAGCACTTCGTGATTTTCTTCTTTGCTTTCACTCCTCCCCCTTTCCATGGACCATTGGTCCTATTTATAGGGAAAAATTCGTGGCTAATTTTGATAACCACTCAATTATATTTAATTAAAATGATTAATTAAATAATTGTAGACTTTAAAATAGTAGGATGGGCCTCCTAATTATTTTTAGCGGGCTGTTGTAGATTTTAATTTAATTGGGCTAATAATTTAAATTGACCCAATTCCTTTGATTTATTATTATTTTTTTTAGTGTCTACAGGTGGAAAGAAAACGAATTGTAGAGAATTTAATTTCCTAAAACTTGTTTTTATGGGGAATTGTTAATTAATTGTATTTGATTGGCATAATTTTTCACTTGAAAAATGTTGAAATTTTCTATTTTTTGATGTTCGTTTGACTTTATTTTTCATGTAAATTGTCGATTAAAGGGATAAAATTTCTTACAATTGGGGTTAAAATTTTTTGGATTACAAAAAAAAAAAAAATTGAAAATTTTTGTTTGTTCGTTTGACTTTTTTTACATGAAAATTGTCAATGAGAGAGATAATTTTTTTTTTTTTTTTTTTTTTTTTTTATTTTTATAATTGGAAATAAAAATTGTTTCTATTGTAATAAATATATAATCTGGAAAACAAAAAACCCACTTAAAAGGTGGGAAAATCAATTCCACAAAATCAAGAAAAATGTGCATGTGTGGAAGAAAAATGAAAAACCAAATCTAGGGGAAAAAAATGCTATCAAATAGGCCAAAAGTGGAAAATAGAATTGATTTTTCAACTTTCATTAAAAATTTGATTGTATTCAATATGACTTAAGTGTTAAATATAAAGAGTCTGTTAAAATATTTAAAAAATTTAATTTTTAAACTAAAAAAAAATAAAATATATATATATATATATATATATATATATATATATATATATGCTCATTAAAAATAGAGCTTCTATGCTCTTGGATATCTTATGTTAGTGTGATTTGCTAATGCCACTACATATTTTTAGGTTCTTTAAATCTTCATCATACGAATTTTGTCATATATATTTATTATTTGTAAGTTATCCATGAACTTGGTATACATTTTCAAAAAAATTAAATGCAATCTAAACTCTTTATTTTTAAAGATAATCTTGGTCATAAAGAAAACATCTTTAAATTTAAAGAGTATAATATATATTTTTTTTCAATTTATTGTTTTCCTCAACTTTCAATTATTATGCATTTTTAGATGTTAATGACTAAAATATTATATATATATATATTATTAACAATTTAAATTAGGATCCGTTTGATAGAAAGATAAAATTTTGGTAGAAAAAAATGAATTAAAGGGAATTAAATTGCCTAAAATTTGTTTTATTGAGAATTGTAATTAAATGTATTTGATTGGTATAATTTTTGAACTGAAAAATATAATACTTTTTGTGTCCGTTTCACTTTATTTTTTTTATAAAAATTGTCAATTAAAAAAATAAATTTTCTTACCATTGGGGACAAAATTTGTTTAGTTAAAAAAAATTATTTGGAAAAATTTTGGTGTCGTTTGACTTTATTTTACATGAAATTTGTCAATTAAAGGGATTTTTTTACACTTCATCTTAAAATTTATTTTTATTGCTAAAAAAAAAAAAAATTTAAAAATGTGAAATTTCAATTTCCACCAAAGTGGTGGAAAAAAGAATTCATTGAAATCAAGAAAAATTTCAAAAGTTGGAAAACATTTTTCATGAAAAATTTAGTCAATCAAACAAGTCACAAGTGAAAGTTGGGATTCGAATTCCAACTTTTAGAAAAAATAACGCGCAATCAAACAGGTCCTTATTGAATTATTGATACTTGCAATATTTTAAATGCAACTTTGATAAAGTACAAATGAAGAGTGAATTTCACTCTTACATCTTCAAATGTAAAAAGTCAAACTCACTTTTTATTTAAAAAAAATTAAAATAAGGAGTATTTCACTTTTAAATAACATGTTGAATATGCTCTAACAAAGATAAATTAGATGCCATTATAGCTACTATTAAAATGTCCAGTGACTATATATATATATAACGGGAGAACAAGCAATCGCTACTTTTCGGATGCGCACTGGACAAATCCTGGAATTGACGCAATAGCTTGCAAACCACATCAGTCAGGTTAACCACACTAGGTAAATTCGGTACGACATGTTCGACCGAAAGTGTTAATAGGGAAATTCGAACTCGTGACTAAAAATTTTCGCGCTCACCAACTCAGTCACCCCATGAGGGATGTCTTGTGACTATTTTTTTTTGGTACTCAGGTATCCCAATTTCGTCAGACTAAATCTTGGACCCCCAAGACCCTTGTCTCTAGAATCTTAGAGGAGGTAAATCGCGTGTCTCGTGACTATATTTTTTTTGGATTACGCCCCATTACTGGCGTCCACACTTGCCCGCTCTTAGGTTTTGGTGTAAGGGTAAATCGAGGGATATGCCCATAGTTGACCAAGAATAGCCTTTGTTTCAACTAGCGTCATGGAGGAATCGAACCCCCCTCTTTTAGTATGTATTCCTGTCACCTCAACCAATTAGGATGTGCTCCCTGGAGGCGTCTCGGGACTATATTACTCTTATAAATGGTTGATTATCCTGGACTACAATAAATCTAGCCGTGCTTCTGATTTTCATTTCTGGTGTTTTTCTTTTTTGGAGGCATTTCAAATCCTACCATGTTATAGCTCTTTAGGTATTTCAAGGTATACAATTCAAGATCACGACAAAATAGGCTACTTTAGATAGATGTTCTCTAAGTACCGTGATTCAACTAATTTTTATTTTTACATGTTGTAGTATTAATTTGGAGATGTGAGACTGTACAATATTTAACATAATCTAGGGTGGCAATGGGCTCGGCTCGGCTCGGCTCGGCTCGGCTCGACTCGTGCTCAAGCTCGTTGTCCAAAGAGCTCGTGTGCAACAAGTCGAGCCGGGCTCGACTCGTGAGAAAAATGTTGAGCTCGGCCGGGACAAGCCTAGTTACCTGAAAATTGACTTCATGCCTCGCCTAGTTACCTTTGTAACTTCATAATCGAATATATTCTATTTTCAGACATGTAATTATTAAACTTAATTATTATTATGAAGAGAATGAAATAAATATTATTAATGAACAATCTATGTATAAATGATGTAGTATTTGTTCTACTCGTACAACCACATTTGTCACATTATTACGTGACATATTGACGATCGCACCTTGAGTGACCGTAACAACAGTCACTAGAGACCATTGTTGATAGAGCTTCGACAATGATATAAATCGTCGATGATAGTAACAAATAGCAATGTCCATTAATGCTTATATCACGAGTTTATTATGTGTTTTAAATAGAAAATCAAAAATTCAAAAATTAAATTATAATTTGAGAAAAAATTATTTTTCTTCATTTAACTATGAACAATGCTTAATTTCTTCTACTCTCAAAACGTTTTGATATAAAAAAAAAAAATCTAATTACATACATAATTATATAATATCAAAAAATCACGGTCCACATATTGAACTCCCTTTGTTTGAATAAAAAATAATATTTAAAAAAGAACCATGAACTCGAGATAACATAAAATATACAACATAGCACAAGCAATGAATATATCAAATTCAACTGTCATGCATCATGAAAAATATTAAAAAATCACTTAAGTTTATGAACAGTATAAGAAAGTAAAAAACTTGAATCACAAATAATAAACGCTTTGATTTATCAACTTACACGCTTGAAATTTTTTATTTATAAAAAACCTAAATTATAAATATTAACATGTTATTACCTCTGAAATGCAACAATATGATATGAGGCGAGATGTAAAAAAGTAAGAGTCAATATTATTTTTTTGGATTAGAGTTAAAAGTTTTAGACTAATTACTACCTAAATTATGATTTTTAGGTGCCTATAAATTGTAAATAAAAAATTATACAAAAATCGGTTCCACTCGAATATCCATGGTTCTGGTTCAGAAAGTAAGAACCGAACGGGACCTAGTCAGTTATCGGTTCCCGATTTTGATTCCTAATTTTTTTTTCGAGAATCGGACCAAAACCTCCGATTCCGGTTCGAGAGATTCAATTCCGATTAAAATGCCTAACCTAATTATATCTACTATAAGTAATTCAAACATAATCTCCACAATTATTAATTTTTTAATTAATAATGATTTTATTATAAGAATGAAAGTTAGACCATGGTTAGACTAACTGGTTTATTTATTTATTTTAGTCAACTGATTATCGATCTTGTCAAGTTTAAATTGCTCATTCATAATTAATTTTTGAACTTGTTTTTAATTAACTGGAGTCTGAGTTCGACTTTATGACCTTAATTAATATATAATAATTTTGTACATAAAAGTAGCATCTAATAGACTTGTAGGCATAAATGTTTTAATTAGTCTTACAGTCACAGAACTCCAGATATTTTATAATTCGTTATTCTTATATTCCATTATTATTGGAATAATGTTATCTGTAAATAAAATATTATATAATAATAAATCATGCTACATGTATAATAATAGTTGATAATCATAATTTAACATAATCACATTCATCTATCTCAAAAAAAAAAAAAAATCAAAAAATTTTTTTTAAATTAACGGTCCAGATTTTACTACATCAAACATTGTTAACAAACCTTGTCAATCATCATTGTACAAGTAGATTAATTCTATAATAATTTACACATATATGAGGTGTCAATAAGAGAGTGATAAATTTTTTTATTGAAGAAATTCTGACCATATCATATCTTACCACATCATGTATAAATAAATTATTATGTACATGTAACACAATTGTACAGATCGTGAAAATTTATACTTGATTAAATTTTGAAGGTGGATTAAGTCATTTGTACCTTTTGACTTACCCTTTGAATTATCTGACCCCACCTCCTCCCCTCATATGAGTCGGATCCCACCTCCAATAAATGCGTGAGACCAAAACCCATGTGAGTGAGGTGGTGAGACTGTGTAAACCAAAATGTAATCCAAAGTGTATCTATAACAAGATTTTAATAAAATTATTTCAAGTGACTTATTATTCTAAAATATATTTAGATAACTTAATTTTTTCTTGCTTTGAAGTAAAAAAATAAAAAAAAATAAAAAATCGAATTAGTTGAATTATGATAATATCGGATAACATGATTAATACGCTTGTGGATAGAAAGTCAAGATAAAAGTCGGAGAAGGTGAATATTTTGATGTTTCTAGAAGCCTCGCCCAAGTTAAATATATTTCTAAATTAATTAAATTATCTAAATATCCATTTTACCAATAGCAATACAATTTCGTTTTTGCTTAATAAATCTTTCTTGGGCGACAAGTTGGATAAATAAGGAAAAGAAAAGATGATACAAGATTAATGTTCTATAATTTGTTTTTCTTTTTTGTTCAACGTCCAAATATTATTTTAGCACAAAGTACTATTACTTAAGTTTTTTTATTATTGGATGTTTAAATTTAATTCTTCAGGAATTTTTGAAGGAAGGTTTGTAAAAACTTTCTAGCAGGGGTCATGGAAGAACATACACACAAAGTTATAAGTTTGAAATGGTTTATAACGTTTAAATTATAAATAAATAGAAATAAATTATAAAAAAATGAGTCAAATTTGTGTTCCAAAGGTGTTAGTCAATTATAAACATATTATTAAAAAACGTGCAATTCAAAGTTTGTTATTGCAAATCTCTCAAGTTAAAATCTTAAATAATATATTTTTTTCTATATTTAGATTTCAAGAGAAATAGTGAAATATATTGAATCTAAATATAGAAGGAAAAAAAAAAAAAAAAAACCAAGAAAATATAGATACAAGTAGCATTATTCATATAGATTAATGTAAATCAGTGTTTTGGAACAAGGCCGAACCTGAAGTGAGGCAAAGGAGACCTGCGTCTTAGGCCAAAAGTGGAAGGGGCCCCTTTTTTTCTGCCCAATTTAATTTTTTTTTCAGTCCACAATTTTTCATATAACAGCCCTCACAAGTCCAAATTCCAAAATTATTATCCTTAGTATAAAATTTTAATTTTTTAATTTTTTTTATCTACTTAGTTATGAAATTTATTAGGGAAGACTTATTGACAGAATTAAAAATTATTGACACGTGGTTATTATGAAAACGTGTCATATTTAAAAGTGAAGAAGAGAAACAGAATTTTGCACATGAAGGTTAGGTAACTATTAAGTCTACAACCTTCACGTGGTGTCACTTATTGGTCATTGATGCAATGATGTTTAATGTTAAATTTTTATTTCAGGCTCGTGAGTTGTGTTGGTAAAATTCTCAAAAGTATTATCTCATAGTTTTCGTCGAAATTCTATTTCTCATGTAAGCAATGACTTGTTCTAACTCGTTATTGAAGAGATTATAAATATTTGAAATCTTGTCGGCTTATATAATTGTGATCGGATCAATTTATATGATTTATTGTTATAGGATCAATAATAGCACAGATGCATGTTGATTTGAGGCCTGAGAGCCTAATTTATGAATTTCGTCTCAAGACTCGACATTCACCCCGCTCCTCTTGTGGAAGCTTTAATTGCTTAAAGAAAAGACAGAAACATTTTCTTGGAGAAAACATTCCCCGCGGAAATTGAGTGTGAATTGATTGAAGCTTCAAAAAGCGCTTTTTTTTCTTGGCCTGTTTTCTCCACCCCAACACCCCTTGAAATTTTCATTATTAATTTATTGATAGATATGTATTATAAATTAAAGTTTTGTTATAAGTACACTTTTTGTTGACATTAAATTTGACATTTTATTTATGATCAAAGGGTGGAACTCATAATTAAAATAATGGTGTACTTCATGCATTGTAAATATAATGTCAAATTTCTTATTATGAAAGAATGTACTTGAAGCATTTTTCTATAAATTAAAATTGAAAAATATTGAATTGGGTTATTTTAAGAGTAGGAGTTGGGTTTGAAAGTTTCTTTGAACCAACGATCCGGTCGAAACAGCAAATCCAATAATTACGAAAGTCAAACATTGAGAAAGAGATCCAAGACAATGTTCAAAACTTGTGTTCCAGGACCAAAATTTTGAATAATTTCTCACACATTTCCCTTCCTCTTTCTCCGCATCTTATCTATGTATTCATGTTTACATATTCTCACATATAGAATTATAATTCACTATTCTTTGTTTTTCAGCTGATTTTTTGCGTGTCTATCAGTCTTTGGTTTCTGGGCCACTGTGTTTCTTGAGGTTCTGGGGTGTATTGAACCAGCTGGTTTGTGGGTGCCTTTCATATTTTGTTTAAAGCTTTCATTTTCACATACCCTTATAGTCATTCTTCCTTTCTTTGAGTTTCTGCTTCTTGGTTCTTTTGACAACTGGGTTTCTTCCGTTCCCTGTAAAATATTGGTCTATTGTTTGGTCGGTGGAGAGAAATTTTAGTTTTTGTGGGATTTTTGGGGTTCTTGAAGAAGTTGCAGTCGTCGGAATTTATTATTGTAATACAAAAGGCCAAGATTTTTGCCCTTATTGTTGGAAGTTTGAAGAGAAATGAAAACTTGTAGAAAAAAGAGACTGCATTTCAGCCCTATCTACTCATTCAAACGCGGGAAAGGAACATCAAAAGAAAATCATACAAGAATTGGTGGACCAGGTTTCTCAAGTGTAGTGTATGTTAATGAACCAGATCGTGTGGAGTCAAGTCATAGGTATTATGCAAATAATTATGTTAGGACAACCAAGTATACTGCTGCAACTTTCCTGCCCAAGTCTCTGTTTGAGCAGTTTAGGAGAGTAGCTAATTTTTACTTCCTTGTAACTGGCATCTTATCCTTCACATCACTTGCACCTTATTCCGCCGTAAGTGCCATTGTTCCTCTAATTATTGTTATTCTGGCTACTATGGTGAAAGAAGGTATAGAAGACTGGCGGCGGAAGCAACAGGTATTTTGATGCTGATCTTGTTATTTCTTTGTTTATTTATGGTAACTGAGTTACCATTTACAGCATATGTTAGAGTTTTTTAGATTTTTAGATTTGTTCTTTATGATTTTGTAATTTGTGGAAGTAATTTGGGATTTGATGAACAGTTTGGAGTGTTCAGATTATGCAGAAAAACTTAATGATTAGATTGCTTATGAAGGTTTTTCTTTTTGACAGTTATTCGATTCAAAGAAAGGATTTTGAGAACTTGTTGAACTCTATCTTCTCAGCAACAACTAAAGAAATTTTGATAATACTACGCCTTCAATTATTTATTTATTTATTTTTTTTCTTCCATAAAGTATTTCAGTTTTCAATGGATTTGGGGTTTTTAGTGTTGTATACAATTTCAATAGTGTAAATTTGCCATAACATCTCGCCTATTGTGAGATGCATATTACTCCCTCCGCTGACTTTCCATATTTTCTTGTCCCAATTATTCGGTCCCGTTTCTTTATTGAGAATGTTTTGTTTTACTTATTTTCGTTTACTAATATGCCCTTATTTAATTTGCCTAATTATAATAATTTTTTCCTACTTAATCTTGAAATTGTACAAATATAAATAAGGGTAGACTAGGAAAGTTTTTGGCAAAAATTATTTTTTCAATAACATTAAATAAGATTTCTTAATCCTTTTCAAAAACTTGTTTACTAACAAAACTGCTATTGTATATCCTCTTTCAGCCAATTGTTACTTTTAGTTTTATAATGATGCTTATGGAAAATTTCAGGATATTGAGGTGAATAATAGAAAGGTCTTGGTGCATCTAGGTGGTGGAGTTTTCGAACATACTGAATGGAAAAATCTGAGAGTCGGTAACATTGTTAAGGTGGAGAAGGATGATTTTTTTCCGGCAGATTTAGTTTTGCTTTCATCTAGTTATGAAGATGCTGTCTGCTATGTTGAGACAATGAACCTTGACGGGGAAACGAATTTGAAACTCAAACAAGCACTTGAAGCAACTTCATACTTAAATGAAGATGAGGGTCTTAAAGATTTTCAGGCTATTATTACATGTGAAGATCCTAATGCTAATTTGTACAGTTTTGTTGGAAGTATGGAACTCAAAGAACAACAACATTCTCTTTCTCCTCAACAACTGCTACTTCGAGACTCTAAACTGCGGAACACGGACTACATATATGGAGTTGTTATCTTCACCGGTCATGACACAAAGGTTATTCAGAACTCTACAAATCCTCCATCCAAGAGAAGCAAAATCGAGAGGAAAATGGATAAGATTATCTACTTCTTATTTGGTGTTCTATTCATGATGGCTTTTGTTGGATCAGTTTACTTTGGTATTGTAACCAAAGATGACTTAGAAGGTGGACATAAAAGGTGGTATCTTAGACCAGAAAGGGCTGATATATTCTTTGATCCAGATCGAGCCCCAATAGCAGCAATATATCACTTTCTGACAGCCTTGTTGCTATACAGCTACTTGATTCCAATATCTTTGTATGTGTCAATAGAAATTGTTAAAGTTCTTCAGAGCATCTTTATCAATCAAGACATTCATATGTACTATGAGGAAACTGACAAACCAGCACTTGCCCGCACCTCGAATTTGAATGAGGAACTTGGCCAAGTTGATACGGTTCTTTCTGACAAGACGGGCACGTTGACTTGCAACTCAATGGAATTTATCAAGTGCTCTGTGGCTGGCATTCCTTATGGATATGGTTTCACGGAAGTTGAAAAGGCAATGGCTAAAAGAACGGGGTCTCCACTGTTGGTAAATGGAGAAGAATATGTTGAGGATCCAGAAGATAAAAATAAAAAATCATCCATCAAAGGTTTTAATTTTGATGATGAAAGGATCATGAATGGGAACTGGGTAAATGAGCCCCATTCAGATGTCATTCAGAAGTTCTTTTGCTTACTGGCAATCTGTCATACTGCCATACCTGATGTGGATGAAGACACGAGTAAAGTCTTATATGAAGCTGAGTCACCTGATGAGGCTGCTTTTGTTATTGCAGCAAGAGAAGTTGGCTTTGAATTCTTCAAAAGAACTCAAACAAGTGTTTCAGTGAATGAATTGGATCCTGTCTCAGGCAAAAGAGTTGAAAGGTCAGCATCCTGCACGTCTCTGCATTTTATTTTCTGTAATTTCTGTTACTTGGATAAGCTTCTTTACACAGATGTTGCTTCTTGCATACGTGAAAACTCTCTCCCTCGCACCTTGTTACAATAACTATGAATAACCAATCATCTGGAAATTCCCTTAAACTATAGTATAATTTGTTTGGGCTGATGTCATCTACTCATCTTATATAATACCCACCAAAAGTATCTTCAGCATCCTCATTACATGCTTGCAAATGATTGAAAAAAATTCCATTAGAATAAGCATAAAATATACTTTGTGTAACACACACTTCAATACCAGGAGGACTCTCAGTCTCGTGTTTGGGTTCACAATGTATATTATTAATACATATTGATCTAGCAACATTGGACCATATTGTAAAATTAATTTCTGCTGATGCAGGACATATAAACTGCTAAATGTTTTAGAGTTCAACAGTACAAGAAAGCGAATGTCTGTGATAGTAAGAGATGAGGATGGAAAGCTATTATTACTCAGCAAAGGTGCTGACAGGTTGGTTTGTGTATAACTTACTGAATTTCAATTCACATATTTTATCAGTTCATTACCTCGGATTTCAGTTGATTCCTATGCCATTATTTCTGTTGTCTTTAACCTTCTTCCTACACTGCTCTGTTTTTGGCTTTATTGTAGTGTCATGTTTGAGAGGCTTTCAAAGAATGGAAGGGAATATGAAGTGGAAACCAGAGAACATATACATGAGTATGCTGATGCTGGCTTGAGGACCTTGATACTTGCTTATCGGGAACTTAGTGAAGAAGAATACGAGGTATTCAATGAAAAATTTTCAGAGGCCAAAAACTCAGTTAGTGCAGACCGTGAGGCATTGATTGATGAAACAACAGAAGAAGTGGAAAAAGATTTAATTCTTCTTGGTGCAACAGCTGTTGAGGACAAGCTCCAACAGGGGGTGGGTTTTTAATTTATGATTTTCATGCAAAAGAATCACACACCATTCGTGACAAATTGCAAGACGGACACTGATTTTGTTTGTCTAATGTTGTTCCTGGCAGGTTCCTGAATGCATTGACAAGCTTGCACAGGCAGGAATTAAAATATGGGTTTTGACTGGAGATAAGATGGAAACAGCTATTAATATTGGGTATGCTCTTCATACAATTTCTAATATCAGCTAATTTTAGGTTACATTTGGTTTTCCAGAGATTCCTGACAGTAAAAATCAATTCTGCAGCTATGCCTGCAGCTTACTCAGACAAGGAATGAAACAGATTATCATAAACTTAGAAACGCCAGAGATCACTGCACTGGAGAAAACTGGAGAAAAGGATGCAATTGCCAAGGTAAATCCATGTCCCGTGTTTTACACTTCCAATTTTAATGACAAAAGTGAGAACCGCCTATCTACTAAGAACCTTGTTATGATATATGAACAACTGATTGTATGACTCTCTGATTGCGCTAAAACTATAATTCTTTCCATCAACCATGTTTGTTCAATAATTTGAGTTGAAAGATTCCGTATTTTCATTCTTCATTAGGCTTTGAAGGAAAGTGTTCTCCGGCAGATTACTGAAGGGAAGGCTGAGGTTTCTGCACAAAGCTCTGAGGCATTTGCCTTGATCATTGATGGGAAATCTCTTGCATATGCATTAGGAGAAGACATCAAAAAATTATTTCTTGAACTTGCTATTGGCTGTGCATCTGTAATATGCTGCCGTTCATCACCAAAACAGAAGGCATTAGTGAGTTTATATCCTAATAAGTCCCATTGAGTCTGGATGTTGGTCTTGTATCATATGTATAACTTTCTATGTTAAATTCTCTTTTTTTAATTTTGAAATTTCTATTCAATTAGTAAAACTCTTTTAATCCTACAGGTAACAAGACTAGTTAAAGAAGGAACTCAGAAGACAACTTTGGCAATTGGTGATGGAGCGAATGATGTAGGAATGCTTCAAGAAGCAGACATTGGAATTGGAATAAGTGGTGTTGAGGGAATGCAGGTAAAAAGCTACTTGTGTACTGTTCTTTAATCAGAAAACTTATTCTATTTACCATGGTTTGCCTCACTTTTTTATTGTTCCTGTACTTATCAGGCGGTCATGTCGAGTGATATTGCAATTGCTCAGTTCAGATTTTTGGAGCGCTTACTTTTGGTTCATGGACATTGGTGTTATAGAAGGATATCTTCAATGGTAAATCTCATTGATTCTTTTCTGCTGAATTAAATAACAATCTTAAAATTACAAGACAAGAATCATTTGAAACTTGGATTGCTTCCTTTCACAGCAAATACCAGTAAAATTTTTAGATTTAAAAGTTCATCCAATTACAATAAGTTCATCCAATTACAATGGCCATCATAGAGCGTATATTGATACTGTACACCTTTTTTTGCAGATATGCTACTTCTTCTACAAGAATGTCACATTTGGTTTCACAGTTTTTCTGTACGAGGCATATGCATCGTTCTCTGGACAACCTGCTTACAATGACTGGTTTTTGTCCCTTTACAACGTGTTCTTCACATCACTACCAGTACTTGCTATGGGGGTTTTTGACCAGGATGTGTCTTCCAGATTTTGTCTAAAGGTATGCTATTAGTCAGTAATTGGCGATCTGGAACAAGTTTAAAACAGTATATGATGTTTTCTCCGGCCTGTTGCTTATTGCAGGATTTTCATTTGATAAAAATTCTAAATAACTATGTTAGGAATATGTAACACCATATATTCCACTTGTTATAAGTATGGACCCACACATATCTCCACATTTATAAACCCATGATCCTCCCTATTTTTATCTGATGTGGGACTTTGGTCGCATATCCAACAATCCTCCTCTCGAACAAAGGACCACCGAGCCTCCCTCAAACGATCATCTATCCGTCCATCTTCCTCACCAAGAGCTTGCTCTATCCAGATCAACTCTTCTCCACTGCGTTCGGGCACACGCCTTACGTGAAGCATCCGGAGCACACCGCCTGTCCAATAGAGCTCATCAACGGATCCCATCGCGAGCTAACCGAGACACCACCTTTATTCGGCATTTCAAGGATTCATCCACATGGTCAATTTTGGGGCTTGACTCTGATACCACTGTTAGGAATATGTAACACCATATATCCCAACTTGTTATAAGTATGGGACTCACACAAATCTCCACATTTATAAACCCATGATCCTCCCCATTTTTATTCGATGTGGGACTTTGGTCGCATATTCAACAAACTAGCTGAATTTACTACTGTGTTGATGCGCCCCCCCAACTTACAAGAATGCTCACCTTTTGTTCGTTTTCATATGACAGTTTCCCTTGCTGTACCAAGAAGGTGTGCAAAATGTCCTGTTCAGCTGGCGGCGTATAATTGGATGGATGATTAATGGGCTTTGTAGTGCCATCATCATCTTTTTTTTCTGCAAAAGAGCACTAAATCCGCAGGCCTTCAATAAGGACGGAAAAATTGCTGAGTTCCAAATTTTTGGGGCTACCATGTACACCTGTATCGTCTGGGCTGTGAACTGCCAGATGGCGCTCGCCATCAGTTACTTCACCTTAATCCAGCATATTGTTATCTGGGGTGGAATTGCTCTTTGGTATCTTTTCCTCTTGGCCTACGGGGCTATGCCTCCAAGCATTTCCACGACTGCTTACAAAGTCTTTGTTGAATCTCTTGCCCCGACACCGTCTTTCTATATAGTCACACTCTTTGTGGTTATCTCGACCCTGATACCGTATTTTGTATTTAACGCAATTCAGATTAGATTCTTTCCAATGTACCACGGGATGATACAGTGGATAAGATACGAGGGTCGGGCAGATGACCCTGAATACTGCAATGTGGTGAGGCAGAGATCTATACGATCCATAACTGTAGGATTTACTGCTCGTTCATTGGCACGAACAAATCCATTGAATTCATCAGCACGAACAAATCCAACGAATGATCGAAATCCAGATCACAGATAAAGATTATGTATGTTCCCTCCCTTTGTTTCTAGGCTTAGAACTCTTCCCGTTATAAATGATTTTTGTAGCTATTTCTATGCAAAGAGTACGTGCCTAGATGAACACGAGGTCTGTACAAATGTATGAATTCAGATGTACTATTGTCATTAGGGTACTAGTGCAGTCTCCATATTTATTCTTTCAATTTTGTATCTTTTACAATCGTTATCAGATAATTTTCATGACGTAGAGAAAAATATACATAATTGTGGATGAGTTGTAAGAATGACATCAGGGATTTTCTATTTATCCTAGATTTCTTTTATGTACTTTTTGCTGTTGTATTTGCCTTGTTTCTTAAGCACAATGTACTGGTTTGCTGTTGTATTTGCCATTGTTTCTTAAGGGGGGCACAAATGTACCCCCTGGTTGGAGGATTGTTTATTTTATTCTTATTAGGATTAGGCCGCGGTTCAAGAAAGCAATAAAAACAAGTAATTTTTCTGGTCTTATTCTTTTAAGTAACTTCGGCCGTTACACTTTTGGCTGTTTTTAAGCCGGACCAAACCTACTAAAACTTTACGTGCTACTGAAAAATTCACTTTTTAGCTGCTTAAGTGGGGCAAAACGTACTAGCACTTTTTTTTTTGTTTTTGGGTGAAATAAGCAATATTTCGAAGAATGTATTATTTTAATTCCTTATAAATTTGATGCCGGTTGCATGAATTTTTTTTTTTTTTTATTTTTCGATATAGATGTCGATCAAAATAGCTCTCAAATGATCTTCAATAACGGTGCAAAGCGGGGTCAGTTTGATCTACCGCGAGATTACTTCAACAATTGAAAGTCAAACCCAAAATACTTGTGTAGCCTTTTGTTTCTTAGCCCACAGAGGACTCACATCCACAAAAGATTATTCCACATAGGAAGGTGACAATGACTGTAACTCACAAAGAAAAAGAGGGAAAGAAAGCAAGTTCAATGACCACGATTTTCACAGAGAGAATGTTGAAGCTATGGTGACACTTTGCTTGTCAAGCAAACAAATATATTTTGGTTTGTATTTAGTTGAAGTTCAACTGATTTTGTGATGTAAAAGATAGTCAAAGTATGATCTTGTACCAGTAAATGTATTGTTAAGTCAAGGCCTACTACAAGTTGAGGTATGATATAGAATAGTAGGTAAAATATCTTGTATAATGCCTTGTAGTTGGCTCTATATATGCAACCCTTTGTAGTCTCGAAATTAAGAAGAAAATATATTAAAATGTAGCCTTTAAAGTTTCTTCTTCTCTTCTGATTTTCTCACTAGAAAACCAGAGTTTATATCCCAATAGTGGTATCAGAGCTCTAATGTTCTTAAGGGGCCTGAAAAGTCTCAGAAAATGAAGCTGAAAAAGAACCAGAAGAAGCTGTAAAAAAGGCAGCCAAAACTGTTCAAAAAATAGGTTTGATGCCAAACGTTCAACAGTAGCTCCGAGAGTCAAATTTGATCCTTGATAGTGATGAAAGTGACTGAAAACGAAGCAAATACCGGCATGTTGAAATGGTTGCAAAGTTGCTGTGAAAATGAGCTGCAAAAAAAAAAAAAAAAAAAGAGGAAGAATCTGGTTTGCTGAAAATGAGAAATCAGATACGCTGGAAATGCATATTTCAGAGCTTCAATAATCTTTGAATTGGGCCTGGAAAAAGGAAGAAAAAACGAGCTTTAATGATCTTTGAAAAGGGGCCAGAAAAAAGAAGAAGAAATGCTGTTGAAACCATTTTTGAAGAAGCTGTAAAGGGCCGAAGAAAAACAAAGAAAATCCGATATGCATAAATGCTGAAATACGGTAAACTTAAAAACGGTAAGCTGAAATACGGTAAGTGAAAGAATATTCGATTTTCTCATATTCGGTATTTCAAAAATCGATATTGCTTTTTGAGTAAAATACGGTAAGTGTAAAAATTGATAAGTTCACTCTTTGAAATCTGGTATGCGAATGAATGCCCAAATCTGGTAAGTTAAAACTGAAATCCAGTATGAGATAGAAAGGGTGAATCTGATTAAGCAAGGTGTGAAATCCGGTAAGCTCGAAACCCAGTAAGCTCATGTTTTTTTTTGAAAATCCGGTAAGTGCTTGAAATTCGGCGTGTATGCAAAGAAAAGAGAAACCTGGTAAGCTCATTCTGAAAAATTCAGCAGCAAACTAAGGAAATTAATGATGCAAGTCGAGAGTTTTTCTTTGTATGTGGTGGTCCTTGGCTAAAAGAGTTGACAACTATGATGTAGAGTTACAACCAATAAGGCTGAATCAAATGGAAAACAAAGATACTTCGAAACTTGTAGTCATAAAAACAGAAAAATGGAGAAAACATCCCTGACCAAACAACAGCCATGTTTTAGCTTTCAAAAATCTGAGGAAAGATGCAAGAATGAAAGTTTTTTGGGTGAGGTTGATTCGAATGCAATAGATGTTGATCAACTACAAAAAAAGTTGCAACCAATGTGCTTCAATCAAATAAAAAACAAAAATACTTCAAAACTTGTAGTCACAAAAATCTGAAATAATACAAAATCAGCAGCAAAAAAAAAAAAAAAAAGACCTCAGCATGAAGAAGAAATTTTTGATGGTTTCCAATCAAAGTGTCAAGGAGGAGTGTTGAAATTATGGTGACACTTTGCTTGTCAACCAAACAAATATATTTTGGTTTGTATTTAGTTGTAGATTTTTAGTTGAAGTCCAACTGATTTTGGAATGTGAAAGATAGACAAAGTATGGTCTTGTACTAGTAAATGTATTGTTAAGTCAATGCCTACTACAAGTTGAGGTATGATATAGAATAGTTGGTAAAATATCTTGTATAATGTCTTATAGTTGACTCTATATATGCAGCTATTTGTAGTCTCGAAATTAAGAAGAAAATATATCAAAATGTAGTTTTCAAAGTTTCTTCTTCTCCTCTGGTTTTTTCACACAGATAACCAGAGTTTATATCCTATTTTTGTTATGTAAAATCTGTGTTTTTCACCTTCTCCATCGACCATGAACTTAACAAATATTTTAGAGCTTTCTTTGTAAAATTTTTGATCCAAAAACCCAACAGAGAAAAAACGGCTGCCTTCAAAAGTCTCTCAATTGCACCAAACATAGATCACGGTTTTGACAAGCAAAGAGGGTAACCCATATATAGGTTTAGGGCAACAATTACAGTAACAACACATAGGCCACACAAGGCACAAACGGGCCATTACAAGTGATTGAGTTGACCTACTAATTTTGGGTTCCATCTCGAGGTATTTATTCCCCTATTTCAATCTTGGACCGAAGCCTATGAAATTAAACTTTATTTTAGCCAAATATCATAGCCTGGACTTTGTTGGATATCAACAAAATCCAACAATGGATTATATCTGAAAACTCTTATTCTCTAACACGTTTAAATCAACGTTCATATAAAGACAATGATAATATAAGAATCTGTCCAATCAGCAAAACAAGATCTAATTAGCTCATAGGTGAGATGTCTTTTTCCTCGTATTAAACTACCACACGCCCACAATTTATTATCAGAACATTATTTTTTTCTCCAGATAAGTTAAAGGTAATTGTCCGATTATGAACGTTGAGTTTCCACAAACAAACAATAAGTAAAAGACTCGATTATAAAATAATCAACAATATACATTAAAAGTTTCAATTAGACTGAGTCATATCATCATTAATCATCCTCAACTTATCAAAAGAACAATGATATCATTAATGAGGTCGTTGTACGCAGCTTTTGGCATGGATCTCTAGATAGATTCCGATGCCATTTCCTATGGGAACAAATTGATAGACGTTGTTAACATAGTATTCGACTAGAATTGATCGTATTATACGATTAACAAAGTCAATGATCCTTGTATCTATCTAGCTATCTCGTCTAATTTGTAGTGAAAAGGCTCGAAATGTCCTAGCTAGGACACAGTAAGTCCAAGGTATTTGCCAGCAGATTTTCCGAGGATGCTAGCAAACTCATTGAAACTTATGACACCATCACCATTCATGTCCGCTTCTTGCATCATCTCGGTTAGCTCACGATATGTCAAGGGGTGTCCCATTTTCGCCATTGAACCGGCCAACTCAGCTGTGGTTATATAGCCATTTCCATCGCGATCAAACGACTGGAAAACCTCCATTAATTGCTCCTGGTTGAGGAAAACCTCCTCATTCAAGTCAGGCAATATGGCATCCACCAATTCGTCGAATTCCACGGAGCCATTACCATTCGAATCCATTTTAGCCAATAGGACATGGATTTGATCACCACCCGGTTTAAGGCCGAGGGATCGGAGGAGGGCGGCTAGCTCGAGCTGCGTAAGGCTGCCATCCTTGTCCATATCGAACCGATTGAATATCTCCTTGAGTTGTTGAAGCTGATCACAAAGAATTTTGGCCATCATCTCTTCTGGTGCAAAAGAAGGACAGAAGAAAGATTAGAGAGAAAAATGAATGTTTTTTTTTTGTTAAACTTTGTATTGGTCTATTTAATAATGTGGGGTTGTGCTTCTTTTTAACATTGAATGATCCAAAAGAGAAACCGTGTTGCATCAACGAGAAATTAAGTTGAATAATTTTGCAATTGGTCCCTGATCTATTCTCCTAGTAACAAATGGATCACTAATATTTAAAATGGAGCAATTTAATTGCCAACCTTTTAGTATATTTTACAATTAGTCACATTTATTAAGAAGACAGTTAGTCCCTATACATTTTATTTTATGAAGCTAAGGAGGCGTTCTCTTTGCTGTTTTCGAACCGTTTTCTGTTTTCGATTTTCCAAAATATTGAAAACGCGTTCTCTTTCCCATTTTTGAAAACGAATGTTTGAAAATGGTTGAAAATTTTGTGAAGAAAATAGAAAACAATTTTTTTTTTATGTTTTGGCTGTTTTCTTCACAAATCTACCAAAACTCAAAAAACACGACTTGAAAAATATTTTTTCAAAATGACAAAAAGAACGAGTTTTCTACAATCTCAAAAAGGACACCTAAAATACAAAACACAAAATGAATTCAAAACTCAAAATTGAAATACGAAGAGAACGCCCCCTAAGTGTTTCTTCCAAACTGAGCTAGCACCCATAAATTTTGAAGTGAGACATAACTTTTCTAGGGTCACGTGATATTTAATAAAAGTTTGGAACTATTTTTTTAATTAGAAATTATTTTGCAACTACGGCGAAAGATTGTGGATTAATTTACTATTTTCTAGAGTTTGAAGATCAATTCATACGTGGGTAATAAAGTCAGAGACTAAAAATAAATTTTTCCCATTAAATTTTGTGGTCATTGAAATTGAATTGTTGATACGGCTTATACTTCTTGTCCCGGTATTAAATCTCGGATCAAACTTGACGTCTCCCTTATTGGAGGGGGACATGTGCCCTCATCAGGGATTTAATCTCGGGACGTATAGCACATCTCTTGATCCATGTATAATTTAAAAGCCATGTGAACGTGACTTATTCTAATCTTGGTAAATTTTTTATTATTGAATTCTTGTTTTTAATCAGTCTTGGCATATGACCGCTGGAATGATTCCAATATAGAGTGGGTCAATGAACGTATCATGACCAATAATAGTATATTCATCTTTTTAAATCACAACCATAGAGAAAATGAATCTTCTAAAATGACTTATAGACCAACGATAATTAATTTAAGTTTCAAATATTCCTTCAACCTTCAATTATTTATTATAAGTCCTCAAACTTTATATTTGTAGCGGCTTAGTTCTATCCATTTGCCGTTAAAAATCTAATTCTATTGAAAATATCTTTATGTAACATATTTTAGATTATTGTTCTATGATGCTCGTCTAGACGTGAAGCTTGACCTTACTGTCTAGTCACGCTCTATGTTTTTTATACTTGTGCTTCACCTAGACTTAGCCTAGGCCTCGTTTAGGTTTGTAAAAGCTTGGAGTTTGACATTACCGTCTAACTATGCTTTACGTTTTTAGAACACTATTTTAGAACATTCACCTAATTGATTAGAGGTTCACATGATACCAACAAGAGCAAAGGCCGGCATTCATTTCTAGTAATTTTGCCGGCGTCGAGACTTTAATGAAAGAATAATCTTGACTATACGGAGTATTCTCCCTCTAACAACTTAAGAAATTAGAAATATATTGTGTGCATCACTAAAGAGTTGTGTGCTTCTATATCATAAACATATGCGAAATGTTGAAAATTCATTAAAAGAAATGCTATGGCAAGTTGACGGAGCCAAATATTTCAATTAAATGACACCGAACAAAATCATAATCCAGTTCCTCTTCATTTAGAAATGTTGAAGAAGAAAATCTCCTCGATGTCTCTCCACCCCAAAAGCTTCCAAAAGAAAACTCACCCCTATTCGAAAATTCCTCCAAAACATTCTCAATTTCATCCATGCAACAGTTAAAACCAAATGATTTATCGAATGAGATATTTTCGATTTGAATTCGTAAGGAGTTCCCTTGACTTCTGAAGCTGTCGTCTCCATAACTTCTCATATCTATCTGCATAATCTTCTCTCTCTCTTTTCGATTTCTCAATCTTTTTGCGTATTCTTTCGTCTTTCTGACTAGTTTGCAAGGAAGTTTGAGCAAGACGAAGACAAGGATTTGCAGGATCATGCATTGGCAGCAACATGTTATGACAATGCAATCTGCAGCAAGCATGTTAGGATCTTCCATAACTTCTAGAGAGAGAGAGAGAGAGAGAGAGAGAGAGAGAGAGAGAGAGAGAATGCCGGGGTGGGGTGGATATAGAAGATTAATGGAAATCATTCCTTGTGAAGGAAAAGGTTCCTTGTCCTCTTGGACGAGTATAATGAAGTGTGAAGCAATAAAATAGCATGCTGAAAAACTAGAAATAATTTAAGCTAACAATAAGTTAAGCGAGTCAATGAATCCTCGTTATTGCAGTGCCTGAAGGAAGGATTTTAGCATAACAGCTTATAAAAAATATTGTTTTCTAAGGAAAACAGCCTGATAACTAGTATTCTAATTTAATGAATACCTGGAATATCTCAATTGACTATTTGAAGCCCTTTTAATTGTCTTAAGAAGCTTGTCTTTCAAATGAAGATACACTTTGTGTTGAAAACACTAATTCTCTTTTACCTACAAAAAGATTTCACCAGTAAATTACGTAAATCTGTGTACTATATATACCAGCTTCCCCTTTTTCTTCAGAATGCGTTCTTCTTGTTTTTTTTCACAACCAACAAAACTGTCGTGTTGAAGCGCAATGATCTGTAACATCAGTTTCCGAGTTATATTCTAACTATCAGACAGATCAACGATGATTTTATCTGTACGACTTACAGCAGAGCTTACCTTATATCCAAGAAAGTAACAAAACGATTTCAAGTTTATTTACCTATCTTAAAGAACAATTATTAACTAAGAATCATGCCAAGGAAAGAAAACTTATGCTTCAACAAGGCTTCAGCAAAATCTTTTAAAAACAATTTCAGTTTTCCCCGTTGTTCGGTGGATTTCAAATATATTCTCACGTCTATTCGAACGAAATTCAAGCAAACACCAGTTTGTGTATTAGAATAAATACCTTTTATTATTATTCACATTTCCATCCTATATTAGTCCTACTCTTTGCAAAACTTGAATATGGTGTAAGGTCTTCTCTCGACCACTTTGTCATTTTTGTTCTTACAAATGACATCGAAGATTCTAGGTATGCAATCTCGCTTCTCTGATATTTATCCAGAAGGGTATATGAATGGATTTTATAGGTATACTTTTTTCCCTTTCCATGATAAACTAGTCTTATAAATGCATCAAAACAACTATAAAACTCAATGGAATACATTACCAGAAGGCTGCAAAATACAAGGCTATTCCATCAGTCAATTAAAGGAATCAATGCTACCAACTTATAAAGGTAATTATTACTGAACAAAAATTTGATGTTACTTACAGGGAAAAATTGCTACAACAAATAGAAAATGCTTACATATGCTACAATAAATCTTCTCTACAAATCTCTGACCGGAGTAAGAATAAAGTCTAAGTCAGATGCAAAGACAGACAGACAAATTGGGTACCTCTCAGTCGAGTTGGCATTGCATTTACATCAATATATTCAGCTGATGGCCTTGACTACTACAGCTATTTTGACTGAAAAAATCAGTACTGTAATTTTGACTACCAAATGCCATCCTCCGAAACAATCTAATTTCTGCAGATTGTTGTGCAGAGTTAAATATTGCACTTTCCCCCACTTTCATTCCATTTGTCAAGTCCGGGGTAGCCATACCATCAAACACCCTCACAACCTGATAAGCATAACAACATTTGAATAAGAACCCTATCAACAAAGATCCAAAGAGTTAACCATGAGTTTTAATTTTAACTCCGACTACGAGAGTTCTTACCTGTCCCATTTTTGGTCTCTTTGCGGCTGAATGGCGCACACAGACTGCAGCAGCCTCAATCATTCGAAACATTTCACTACCAACAAAATTTCCTTCAAGCCTCGAATCTGCCAACCCCTCAAATTCCTCTGCCTCAAGAGCATGACTAAGCAAAGGTCGAGCCTGTAGAAACACTTCGTGCAAGGAAAATTAGAATCTTAAATTTTCTTGATTTCAAATTTCTGCTTGTTTTACCAATTGTGCAGTATGCAGATCACGATATTTCAGGTGATTTGAGCATAGGATGTAATTAGAATATAAATATGAATACATTTTAACAAGTCTCAAGGCTTTTTACCAAAGCGTGAAACAGAGCTCCAATGAAGTGGAACTTGATTTCAAGTTATTCAAGCAGGGTGATAGTGTCTACAGAGCAGAGATTTGAGCTCCAAAATTTTACAGCTTGCAGTCTATTTTGTGAGATATGAATAGTGGATATTTGGAGCGGAAATATCATTTTTCAAAAATGTACTTTCCAAACACTTTTTTTTTTTTTTTTTTTATATATGTTTCGTAGAAATAAATATTGTAGCATCTCTGGAATTCCATGAAAAACCTGGTAGAGCAAACCCTATGTAGGAAAATGATAAATATATCTCCCATGAGGCACTGCTAATTCATCATGCCTTAGGTATATATTAGCATCACAATTCATTTATTAACTAACTCTTTTTCCTCCAAGTTAGTGGTTGCAATAATGGCACTGGGAGTGAATTTTTGGATTCCTTAAGATAAAAGGTCTTCCACTTGAGCTGGTTATTAGTGATCTAACTACTATCCCAGAGTATCCAAACAGAACTCTGCAAAGGAGTTAATAAATTGGAAAAATTTTCTTTTTTGCATAAATTATACAGGTGAGAATTTTACACTTGATTTTCATATAACCTAAAGATCTTTTCTTGGGACGCATTTCTAGGTAGGAGCTTTCATTTCAAGGATCGGAATTGCCTTAAGTACTTGACAAACAAATCTAAGTGAAAATTGTAGCACGATCAATCCATTCTTCTTGACGCTAAACCCATTCAAGAATTTCAAACCAAATAAATCAAAGAAATGAATAATTTTCCATGCATGCCAAGGTATAGAAGTAGTTATAATGTCATGGAATTATAATAACTCACCCACTCTACTAGACTCTCCTCCCCTACGGGTTGAGATGTATCCACAGGCTTGCGACCTGTAATTAGCTCCAGAAGCACAACTCCATAGGAAAACACATCAGACTTTTCTGTCAACTTGCCACTTGTTGTGTAGTCAGGAGCCATGTATCTGAAATAGACCAGCAAGAAGAATTAGAATGAATATGATGTAAAACATGTAATCTCTTGTCCTTCCAAGTCTTTCACTGGACAACAGACCAGATCTAGAATGCCTCTTACCCAAAAGTTCCCATAACCCGTGTAGTAACATGCGTACTTGTATCCATAGCTAATTTAGCAAGTCCGAAATCAGATACCTGTGAAGTAGTTAATATTACTTTAGAAACACATCCGGAAAGATAATGATGAAAGGGGAAAAAAATATCAAAGAGTTGGTTATACCCGAGCTTCAAAGTTGTTATCTAGAAGGATGTTTGATGACTTGATATCTCTGTGAATAATACGGGGATGGCCTATTATACAATGATCATTAAAAGATTAGCAAATCGATATTTTCTCTTCAATGACATAACGATATCTAAAATATCATCAGTCACTTATTCAAAAGTTAAAATGCCAGAATAAACCACTGAATCTGAAATAAAACAACAACCATGTTACCTTACCCTCATGATTGACCTCATGGATGACATCGGCCCCACCACTCCCCTCACATGGAGGGCAAAAATATTAAATTTAATGAGGTGGGACCCGACCCCCATGTGAGGGGAGTGGTGGGGTCGAGGTCATCCATGAGGTCAACCATGAGGGCCAAGTAGAATAATCCATAAAACAAAACTCATTCCATCTTTTCTTTTCTTTCAGTATCACTGAGTAAATGTCAGTCACCTCTCTTCCTTGGTGACATTGACAACTTTCTCTAACACTGTCCACAAGTTCTTTAGTAAACTGGTAGAAGAGAGCGAGAGAGACTTGGCCAATTAAACCCTAGGATTTTTATTTACATTGTTTTATACTATTGATCCTGCTAATGGATCTACTTGTTATCTTTTCAGGACATAATCCAGAAAGAACAAAGATCAGCTAAAACTTGTATGACAATTGATTTTTCCATTCATATTTCTCCTTTCTTCTCTGTTTCAACTGGGAGATAAGATAAGCATAAAGGTGACATAAATGTCATAATCCATCGCTACTCTTTCACAATGTACTTTGAGTTAAGAAATAAAAATCTTTTCTTTCACAAGGGTCATCAACATTGCATTTTCATGACCATTAACGAGGATATGTAACTAGATATATAGTCGATCATGATGGGGACAACCAGAACCAAATTTAACAACACCATAAGGAGAAGAGAATATAGATAGAGACTTGTTGCTTTTTGGAAGATACGAGCTATGAAGAGAACTTCCAAAATTTTTAAATAAAATTGGAAAAGAAGGATATAAGTAGCTTACAGTCTTCATGAAGGTAAGCTATTCCACGAGCCACACCAACAGCAATCCGTACACGTGTAGCCCAATTCATAACAGGTCCACCTTCACCTATGAGATGCAAGGACAACCACCAGTATTTATTAACATTGTACTGCAAACACATGATTCATGTAACCACTAAAATTTACCGTGAAGATGGAAGTAGAGGTTATTATTTGGAACATAATCATATACGAGCAGCCTTCTGTTCTCAGAAATGCAATAACCAACTAGTGAAACCAAATGGCGATGGTGTATGCGACTAACTATCTCGACTTCAGATCTGAATTCTCGCTCCCCTTGTCCGCCATCAATCTTTAACTGCTTAACTGCTACCACTCTACCATCTGCTATACATCCTTTGTACACAGATCCAAATCCACCTTCACCCAAGAGATTCTGTCCTGAAAATCCATTAGTAGCTTCAGCTAGTTCTTCATAAGTAAACCATGACATAGAATGGCCTAAGGCACCAGGCTCACGTGGTGAATTTTCAAAACCTCTGCCAGAGCCATTTACATTGATGCATGCTGATATTTGCACATTCAATAAGGTGGAATCTGGACACAAATTACTCAAATTCTTAAATAATTTTCAAACATGTAAAAAGCAAAGCCCAAGGCATGACGAGAATGTAAAACAGTAGTGCTGGAAAATTTACCTGATTTCGGAGAAGAACCAAGAGAGGTTGGCATGATGTAACCGCCAGCAAGTCCAGAAGCCTTTTTCTTTCTCTTCCATATGCACCACCCAACCGATGAAAAGATGGCTAGCAGTAGAAAGACAAGTACTGCAACAATTGCTATAGTGCCTCCAGTACCAGTGCCTCCAGCACCTCTAGATTGGGAGCTTTCTGGTGCATTAGTGCTGGAATTGTTGTTGTTTGTTGGTGAGGACACAACAGAGGGAGGTGATGACGTTAGTACTATAGGTGGTGGTTGCGACCTTTGGGGAGAATTTGAAGACGGGGGAGATGCTGGAGGAGAACGAGATGGTGGGGTTAGAAATGTAGGTGGAGATTTAGGGGGTGACACTAATGCTGATTGTGGAGGTAAACTTTCAGGAGAGATAGTTACGGGAGGTGGAGGTGACTTCCTGGGTGGTTTGGCTGCTGGTTGTGGACGGGAACTTTCAGGTGGCTTGGATGATGGTGGGGGTGGTGAATTTACAGGGGGAAGGCTAGATGGAGGTGGAGGTGAACTTTCTGGTGATTTTGTTGGTGGTGGAGGACCTGGAGGTGGATCATTCTTTGGTGGCGCAGGTGGACTGGCAGAGGGTATAGATGACAGCGGTGGAGGCGAATTTAATGGTGGATTAGTTGATGAAGATGATGGTGAAATTGCAGGGGGATTGGATGGTGGAGGTGGTGAGCTAGATGGTGGATTAGGAGGTGGGCGTGGTGAGCTAGATGGTGGATTAGGAGGTGGGGGTGGTGAGCTAGGTGGTGGATTAGACAGAGGTGGGGGTGGTGAGCTAGCTGGTGGGTTGGGCAGAGGTGGAGGTGGACTTGAAGGAGGAATGGATGGTGGTGGAGGACTTGAAGATGTATTGGCTGGCGGTGGAGAGTGTGTAGGCTGAGGAGGAGGAGATGCAGTGGGAGGTGAAGAAGCCACAGGAGGCGGGGTCAAGGCTGGAGGAGGTGGTGCAACATTGGTCGGGGGTGAGGATTGACGTGGCGGAGTAATGGTGGGTGGAGGAGAATTGAGCTGAGGTGGTGGAGCATTTGATGGCTCTGGTGGGGTAGAACGCGGAGGGGAAGGCAGAGGTGGTGGAGAATTGGAGGAAGCTGGTGGAACAGCAGAAGGTGGAGAATTTGGGGATGGAGATGCGGATGCCATTTCATCAGCATCCAAATTAACCAAATTTTGCCATTACAACCATAGTATTAACAACCTATAGATTTTAATAATACTTCACGAACTCCACCCCAAATTAACTCCACCCCCCAATGTACTCTGCAAAATCTGTCTTTAGAATGTTATTAATTGCATTCCAAAGTAACAAAAAATTCACCCCATACAGTTCATCAAAATTTATCCAGCCAAGATCAAGTAATAAGAATATGATATATCAGAAATCTGCAAAAGATATAATCTACAAACGAATTGGAGTCAGAATTCACCAGTTACCAGCGAAAAACCAAACCTTGATAATCAAACAATGTTTACATGAAAACCGACGATCAAAATCGCCCAATTAAATGGTAAACAGTATAAACTAACGATTTAGCCAAAATCACAAAAATCCTGACATCAGTTACAGATGTCAAAATTTGAAGGTTATACATTTTCCAAAGAGTTGATGCATGGTCCAAAAGCAAAGGCCATCATATCATCAAAATCCCAAAGAATAGACTACAGATGTGAATAACCCCACCTGCCCTTTTGTCTCTCTCTTTTTCACACAGCGCTCTCTATAATCAGCACATTTGGAGGTCATCAGCAAATTTGGAGGTATCATCCAATCTCTTATGCGCACACAACAAAAGAAAATGACGCTGCATTCAACTCTTGAACACTTAAAAAACACGGAAAATGGGGTATGTCCCGGAAGATTTTTTTGTAAAAATCAGAGAGACAGTGACTTCGTTCCTAGGAATAAAAAAAATCAAACTGTTTGAATGTGAAATTGTACAAGTCTCTGGCAAGATTACGTAACGTTGCAGCTAATGAGTTCCAAAAGTCAAAGCACTATTTTAATGGCATTAGAGAAGTCTTTATCGATTCTATATTTTTATATTTCGATCTGTAGACTTTTAGTTTAGTCACAACGAACAATATCGATTTTTAAAATCAAAGCTTCATATTCTTCGCCTTGAAGAATATTTTGTTAATTTGTCACAATTTCACTTTTAAAACCAGTTGAAAAGAAGAGTATGAAAAGTACAAGTTAAATGAAACATAAAAAAAAAAAAATCGATCTGAAAATAATATTAAGAATTTGGAGGCAGGATTCACCATATGGAGGTCGTTTAGGGATGGGAGCATAGTAGGGGAGGCATAGCCAACTATGCCCGAGGAGGTGGGGAGCGTGAACTCTAGGGAGGCCTGAGGTGATGGTAACAAATGACACTATCCTGATTAAAAATTTAAAAGTGATGGTGCCTTTTTTTCTTCACTTTTTTTGTTGAATTTTTTTTTTAAGTTGATTTTGTAAGATTGACAGAAATATTCAACAAATACAAGTTTATGTATGATTAAAGAAGAGATATGGCTCCTCATGGGATGATTGAGTTGATGGAGTAGTTGAGCGCGGATACTTTTGATCACGAATTCGATTCCTCCTACCGAACACTTTCTCGGTCGAGTCTGTCGTACCGGGCTTGTCTAGTGTGGTTAACTTGGTTGGTGTGGTTTGCAGGCTATTGCGTCTACCCGATGGTTTACCCGGTGCGCACCCGAAAGGTAGCGGCTGCGATTTCCCCGTAAAAAAAGAAAGAAAGATATGGATGTCATGAACATGAAATAAGGCGGGCTTTATTCTATTACTTTTCAACATTATGTCCTTTCTTGTCATTTCATTTATTATTTATTAGTGGGCGTTTTTAAAATTCTTGTAATAATCTAGGGAACTATAGCAATTAGGATTTATTCAGCCGCGGAAAATAAAGATTAAGGCGACTTCCTCAAAAAGCTTTTCTATAAGATGCAAAAGCAAAAATAAAAGATATGTCAAACGGGCCCTTAATCATGTATAAATTTTAATCATGCATGAGTCATGACCCTAACATACAAATTTCATATTAGAAATTAATTAATTTGAGGGTTTAACTTATTCTTTTTATATTATATATTTACTCCTTGACCTCAAAAATCATTGATCAAATTTTCAGCATCGAGCATGATTCACATCAGAAATTTTTTCAACCACTTCTAATTAGCTTTTCATTGTCATCCTTTACATGATGAATTTTTAAGCTAGATAGCTGATTTCGAGTTGAGGCGAGACTTTTGACAACTCATGACGACTCGTTTTGTGACTCCAAAATTTTCAAATTATAACTTATTGTTTGTATTCCATTATTCAACTTTGTTGACATCATAATTTTGTTTACTTGATGAATTTTATAAGCATCCAGAAGACAGATTTTTCAGCAATTTCATTGACCATTTCTAGTCTTCATCACAACTTTCTACAACCATTTATGAGTCATCATTAATTGAAAATAAGGGAAAAAAAAAATTGTTGATTGAGTTAAAAAGTGCCTACTATGAAGTTGAAAAATATATTGCTTTGTTTTGTCATTTGGTCCGTTTTTCGCTATAGTGGTGTCCAAGCTAAGTGTGAAATTTAGTTATGTGGACGGACCAAATGAATCTTCAAGTGTAACCGAAAGAAAGTGTCGCCTCTCAAGTTACAATTTGTGGTTAGCTTTTAAGGTAGTTGTACACACTTAAGATAGTGAACCTTAACGTTGTGAAAGAGTTAGACCTTGATGAAGTGTAATATTTCTTGTTTAAGAAAGAAATACAGTAAATTGTTACATGAAGGGGTCGGTCATGATGACATAGTACTTCGTTAGAAGGATATTATAGAGAAAATGCACACAAAGAACTACACCAACTAATTTTGGGGGTAAGTAAATAATAAATGTATAAAAAGATTGCTCACTCTTCCTTATAGGTTAAATTTGTAGCATTAAATGATTAGTTGAATGAATGTATATCGATGAATTGTTTGGGAGTTGAAAATAAGCCTAAATATGAAAATTTCAAAACATGACAACTTTTCAAATTACAACTGAATCCATAGACAAATAAGAGATAATTTGGCTATCTTGATAAATGGTCCATTTAACTTGATCAATCATGTATGTTTGATGCTACACGTACATTAGGTTGTCTAAAACGGTATCCAGCCCCCTCACATGGAGAGGACTCACTTCGAATAAAATATAATTTATCTGAAGTGAGCTTTCCTTCATGTGAGGGGGTAGACACCATTATGGACACCGTATTATATACAAGTAACATATTCCATCATGTATTATCAACTATATTAAAGTTAAAAACAATTTATTCTAAACAGCATTACTCTTTTTTCATAAACAATGATGATGTGGACTATGTTGGTATATGGCTATATGTAAAACAACTTGACCACTCGGTATGGGTGGATATTGTCAATTTTATCATGATTCTTGCTTTAACTTCTATAATAACTTGACAGTGTTCTAACATGCTTAAAGAATACACAAGTACTACTTCTCAATGCGCATTTCTTGTATTTACCAGTTACTTAAGAGTAGAGTTTAATTTATTTGTAGAAGTCTAGAGTACTTTTCCTAATTTAACGGAAGACGCTATTTTTCAATATTTTTCATCAATGTCATGTTAGATCAAGTCCTCATCCTACATAAGTCATTCGATGTTAAAGTTTTTCGACATCAAGTTCATCCAATCTAGTTAAAACACGAAAAAGTATAACAAGTTGAAAAAGTATAAAAACTTTAGATAAAAAAATAAAAACACTTCGCTGCTTCTTTTATTTAACACACACACAAAAAAAAAAAAAAAAAAAAAAAAAAATGGGGAATCGAAATGCCCTGCTAAAATTACTAGTTCAATTCAACAATTTTTTTTTTTTTTTTTTGCTAAACTTCATTTTTAAGCATCTGTATATCAAATTTTAGTTTGGTTTCCTAAGTCACAGATTCCAAGTTACAATTTCAAATGAATTTTTTGATCAAGTATAATTAAGAATTGAAATCCTAAAATTTATACCTAAAAATCAACGCAGATCTGAAATCGATGACTTAGCCCCAAGGTTCAAAACTCCTAGCAATACTGTCTTCACTAATGTCAAAGACAAAAATTAAATGAATAAATTATTGAGAATTGAGGCCAATTCTAATTTGCTTTCGGGATATAAATCTATTCTACCTTTAACAATTCAACTATAAATGATATGATTTGATGCATTATCAGACTAGAGAAATATTCTACGTTCAAGTCTTGTCCCTTTTCATTTAGAGAAAATAGCAGTGACGATACTCAACTTATTCCTCTTGTGCATTTGAGTCTCAAGATCGGAATTCATACTTTGAGACACAAATTGCAACTACGGTGAAACTTCATGTATTAAAATGCTTCATTTCGAAGGTTAGCGACAAAATACAAACATAAGCAATAGTTCAAACCTCACCTATACGGTAATAAAACCTCCACTATAAAATTGAAAATAATTCGCACTTAAAAAAAAAATACATATATGTGTGTGTGTGTGTGTCAAATACAAAATGGGAATAAATATAATTATTCATACATTCATTCAACAATAATAATTAAAAAAAAAAAAAAATTGATAAAAGAGCGTGAATAAACGTGTGGAAAAATAATGAAGATGTCAAGATCCGAAAATGAGGCTTACTTAAGCCATGTTCTCCAATCACAGGTCATAAGCGAAATTCCATAATTGCCAGAACCTATGGCCGGCCCCAACATGCACAAAACACACTTGTAACGATACAAGTGTACATGCACTATCATGATCCCACACCTAATCATCATTCTTAATTAATTTTTGTGACTGCATATGAGTATATCTTTACTTGCTCGTGTCAAATCACAATTAAATCTTGGTAATCTCTGATTTGATTAAACTAAATGTTTAATCTAGTATAACACGGATTGACAAACGTTGAAACTTGACACTACATTTTTCAGCTCACTGAACCCATTCTCATTTAGATTTTGAAAAAAGTCGATAAAATATATAATTAAAAAGTAGATAAATTTTATGAATCCCATGAAATATGTGATTTAAGATGAATTTGAGATTTTTTTTTTTTTTTTTTTTTTTAAGAAAATGATGATCAAACAGATAGAGACTAAATACCTTCCTGATACGTGGTGATCTATAGCGAACAACAACATAGTGTTGTACTTGCCTTACATGCTTTTGTCGTGAGCTCAATCTTCTGAAGACGATTTAGGCTTGATCATCTTGTAGTTTGAGCTCGGCCTCTCAAGCTTTTGGTCAACTTGCTAATTTTGACATTCTTTTATCGTATTAGAATTTGATTGGTTTTAAAGTATTGTATCATTTCTACTTACAGCGTTTATTATTAGAATTAAGCTACTCAATTAGGAAAATTTGATAGAGTTAACGTGGCGAACTGTGATTTGTCTTTTTTTACAAAAAAAAAAAAAAAAAAAAATTCCATCTTCCAATGAATAAATGCCAAGTGTTGCTTGTCACCATTTTCTGTCAAATTTCCCTATTTGAGTAGCATGCTTGTTATTATTTGGTCCAGGCTTGCTAATTATTGTTTTCTCATAGAATGTTTTAAAATTTGTGTTCTTGAATATTGTTAACTCTACTCGAACGCGAAATTTTTAAATTTCAATAAAAAATTGAGCGGACATCTAAACGAAATAGTTATTGGAAGTATATTCGTCATCAAGAGCCTTGGGGGAGATTTGAGTTATATTTTAATTTTTTTGAAAAAAAATTATTAGTACACATAGACTAGCTAGGCACAATCAAATATAGAATAGACAACAGGCTTGACAGCCACAATTTTTATTTTTTGTGGAAATTACATGTCAATGAGTGTTTAAAAATTACAATTCATAAATCAGGTATGAAATTTATTCAAATTATAATTCAAGATCTTGAAAAAAAATTATTAGTACAAAGACTAGCTAGGCACAATCAAATATAGAATAGACAACAGGCTTGACCGCCACAATTTTTATTTTTTATTTTTTGTGGAAATTACATGTGAATGAGTGTTTAAAAATTACAATTCATAAATCAGATATGAAGTTTATTCAAATTATAATTCAAGATCTAGTATTAAAGATTTTAACAAGGATAAGCATTACCCTTAAAACCCAAGAAGTATCCATTTAAAATTAAAACCAAGAAAATGAAAACAAATAAGCAGAAAGCAATCTCTCTTCCCAAGCTCAACAACTGCCAAAAGGCTTGTTGCCACCCAATCTTCACTACTACAGTTAAACGCCCATCATCACCAGTTTAAACCACCTGACTAACTCTTCGAACTTGCACTTCCATGATTTCATGTTCGCCTACTCGGACTGCCGCTTCAAGAGACCACCGTTGCATAAATCCATGTCATACTAGAACTGCGACGGCGAGACGAGAGATGTGGATATCTAATTAGACTGCTTATTTCTATTTTTTCGTATTATTTTTAGACCCAAAGAAAATTATCTCTCTTCTTTTGTTGGGAAAAGGAGAACTGCAGCATCAATTTTTTCAGTTTACTCTTTTTATCTGTTCAATATATAACCAAGACCAATTTAATCAGCAAGCTTATTTTAATAGAACAACTAACATCGTGTTAATTTGCCTTCCTATGGATTGAACACTGACGGAAGGATCTATTGAGTCTATATTAGAAAAATTGAAGGTAGGTAATTATAGTGTTATTGAAAGAAAATGTATAACCACGTTTCCCCAAAACTATCTTATATCACCCATGATCAAACCCAGTAATCCACCCAAAGCACTACTAGTTTGGGCCTTAACTTCGAATTACCCCTTACAAATTAAATAGGGCCACCCCCAAGTTTAGTGATGCTCTGCATCATGCATCAATCTCTACTCACATAATCGAACTGAGGACCTTCAGCTCGGATATCAACTTAGAAATCATTATGAATCTTGTAAAATATGCTGTAAATTACCTTATAAGTTTATCGATGATTTTTGAAATTGAGGCTGCGATGATGAGATATCCTTCTAGTACTAATTTGGAAGAATTTTTTCTATTAAAATACAAGTCTTAGAAATGACAGAAAAATGCAAAGATTACATAATTTGTTGAAATCTTTCACAAGATTGGCCTCTAAGGAAGAGTTGTTTTCATACTCTTGCCATAGTTCTTGGATCTCTTCAGCTGCAAACACAAAAATGTAATATTTGCTATTGATATGACGAAAAGAATAGTATCATCAGTAGTCCTTAGTCAAACCTCTTGTCCTTCAACCAAGAACTTCGAACTCTCGTTCAAGGCTGCTTGTTCCCGTCTACTTTTCTCTTTCTTTGGCACACCATCAGACGATGTTATATCTCCAACAATAGCTAAAAAGGGTCATAATAAATATCAAACAACCACCAATTATATGAGAATAATGGTGTCACAAGGATTTTGTTGGGGTTTTAATGGATATCTTAAACTTTGGATTAATCAAGAATTTTAGAAATCAAAGATGCACCAGCAGGAGAAGAGAAAACTGACTTATTTCGAATTTACCGTATATTGATGTCACTTACCTTATATGGGATACATACACTGAAATACGGTAAGAACCTGAACTTACCAAATATGGCTGCCACCACTTACCGTATATTGACAAATTGCTACGAAATACGGTATGAATCAGAAAATTGCTAGAACCGAAAATCAGCAAGAATTAACACTAAGAATGAATTTTAAACAGGAAGAAAACCTCTCTTTCTCAACCTTTATTAACCAATACTAACATAATTTACAAACTTGAAATCACCAGAAAGATTTTTACAAGATTTACAAGAGTTTTACCACTCTATCACTACTCACTTTCTGTTCCTTTTTTCACTCTTGAGAGACTTCATTTCTTATCACCTAACCATGCTATTTATAGACACAAAAGGGGGGGCAAATAGTTATTAACTACCTAACAAACTAAGGCTCCAGTTGGATAAAAGATTTTAACTAAATCAGTTCACAAAACACAAGAGAAGGCTTAAGAATACTTTTTCCTCCCAATTAAGGAAATTAATGAAGGTTTTATTTGTAATTGATTTAAGAGCCCAAAACAGTAGGAATTTGTATTGCTAATTCGCCAACGCTTTCAATAAAAATTAAGGCAAAGGTTAATTAAAAAATATAGAGATGATTTGTATGTGCGTCCATTAGCAATTTAATTATGCGAAAAACGTTAATTATCACGACTTTACTTAAATACTATAATAGTTTTATATGAGTGATGTTGGTTGTTATTTTTTATCACGTTCAGTTAGAAAATTATAATAATTAGTAATCAAAACGAGGTATAAAATAATTACGTTGAAGACAATCTCTAAAATGATAAATATTTGATTAAACCTAAAACTTAAAACTATTTGATGTAGGGTTCGAAATGGTATTTTTTTCAACATAGTATTCGAGCTGGCACGCGCATTGATCACAAGACTCACCGATACCAAAATTAATTATGGGCGACGAAACGTGGTTAAGCCAATAATACTTTTAAGAACCAGTTCCATCGATAATGTCATGCCCTAAGCTTGTCGCTCGATTTAAATCAACAAAGGACTGACGTGTTAAGAAACAAATTGTGAAAACAAGAAATTTATACAGGAACGAACAATATAGCGACCCTTAACTCTACATATACGCGACTTAAGAAAATGTGAGCGATATGGTCAAAACATTACCTTTTTTTTTTTTTACGATTTACTTGAAATGTTTAATTTCGATAAAGGGACCAGAAGGATTATTGAATTTTGAAGGGATAGAAAAATTAATGGAGAATAGTCGGTATAGAATTAAATCATCAGTTTTCGACCTTAGGAATTCAATATAGAATTTACCTTTTTAAACCTATAAATACTTCTGGGAATTCTGGGTGACAAGTTATGTATTAATTATCCCAATTGAATCCCAGGGCCAAATAATGAAGTGGTGTATTTTCTAATTTGTCAATAAACAAATCGGATCAATTATTCATTTACAATACTTTTTGACGTAATTTCGATTTTAGACACGACGAGTAATCTTTCATTTATATTATTAGCAAAATCGAACGTGTTTGAAGAGTGTATGCTTATTAGCATTTCAACTTACCCGACTGTAGCTAATTATATTACTATAAGATAGGGACACTAAAATTGACATCGGTCCCTCTATTATGATCATTTTCATGCAAGTCTTTTAGTTTTAATGTGCCAAGTTATTCGCACGTAAAAAGTCAGTGAGCAGAACGGAAATATTTCACCGAGTTTACCAACATTTGGTGCTATGAAATTCGTACATAAATTTGACGTAGTAATTGTTGTATTAAATTTTGAGCAAGTTCAGAAGCGTCGTAGCTTAAACGGATCAAATCGCTTGTTTGAGTTTATTTTTGCTTTAAAATTTAATTGCACTTGGAGTATGATCGTAAGAGGTCAACGTTGTTAAAGAAATTGAGGAAGGGTTTGATATCTTGATTATTGTTTTTATATTTACAGGATCTAGGATTTTACCATTGACGATAAACAAACTTCTGTAGTATCAACGATTCTCGGTGAAATTGAGTAAGTTGAGTTATTGCACCCAATAATATGAACCTATATTATTCACAACTAATGTGTAACATACGGAAGATTTATCACCTGGGCGATACATGGAAAAATGATGAATTCTTATTTGAATAAAATTCTCCGTCGAGTAATTAAATATGTCCTATGTAGTTCAAAAATTTCTAAAGAAAATAGCAGTTACCCTAAAATGTATCATAAATGTAGAATAATTAGAAATTTTATTACTAATTTGCAAATTATTTAGCACTGATTTAGAAAGTTATATTAAGTAGTAATCAAAATGTGGGTTAACATAATTACATCGAAAACAATATCTAAAATGAGAAATATTTGATTGAACCTAACATCTTAAACTATTTGATCAGGTGGTTCAAAATGGTATGTTGTTGAACATGGTACCATAGCAGCACTCGTATTGATTACAAGACTCATCGATACCTAAATTAATTGTGCACGTGTGGAACTTTGATGGGAAAAATGGTAAATCCCCCATTATATGTGAGGAGCTACGGTTGTACGAATAATGCTTTTAAGAAATATTACCCACGTGCATGCTTGTTGGTTCTTTCTATATTGTTTCCACGGTTGTTTTTATTTCTTTATGGTTAGTATACTGTCGCATTCATTTGTTGTTTAAAAGTTCTTACAAAATTATTAAAAGAAAGTATTACGCTATCCTGAAAAGTAATGACAAATATCACATCATAATTTTTGCAAACTAAAATATATTTTAATCGCAGCGAACGTTAACAATGTTTTCTCATTTTCGTATTTATGTTCAAATCCTCATGATCAAATTTTTTATTAATTTACACATCTTGTCTCTAATGAAAATTTTTATCGAATTTATTTTTAGATGGGCGTAAAACGCCTCACTTGCTCCTCGTAGTTTTAAATATCTAAAATAAACGACGAATACGAAAGTTTGAAAACTATTTTCTCCCTCATTTCGATGCACGAAAGAAAAATACTTTATCACGTATCCTTTTCATGTACAAGATGTACTAATTAATTAAAAGTTTAGAATTTAATGGCATCCTAATAAGTTGATGATGAAAGCTCAAATTGATCAAATATTAGGGACGTTCGTTAAAATTAATATTTGGTGTAATTTTGTGCGAATATGGCACTTGTTATATAATCAATTTTTTTTCCCGGAAACTATTAATCAAGTAAGCTTAGTTGGAACACAATTAGATAGAAATAAAAACAAATAGAATTTTTTTACAATCACATCAAGAAAGACCCTTCCACAAAGAAAAAATAGGGAGCATGTAGATCCCAAAAATGACTTCTGCGATCTGGGAAAACATCGTATGTTTACCTAAACTTGCACGTCCTTGAGCAGATCCCAACAAATAGAACGTTTTAAACACAACAAGACAGATCGTTTCGAAAAGCAAATTAAAAAAAAATTAAATTAATTTCTTTAAACTACAGCTCAATACTGCATTTATTTCAAGAGATTTTAACCTCAAATAGACTCGTGCTTAATTTCATCAATGTCTGTATATATATAGCTCAGTAAAGCTTCATCTAACCCAAGAAGTGAAATTACACATACTGCAAAATTAGTTTCACAAACGTGAGAATGGCTGCCTCCAAGTTGATTATTTTTGCCCTCCTCCTTGTTGCGACGGGTTAAATTCCCCACACTCTCTCAACCCCCACACCCCTATTCGCATATATACTAGTTTGCACGAAATTGCTGACACTTGGATGTTTATATAAATGTATGAGGCACATGCACACACAGTATTGTACGTACAAGCTATAACTAGCATGCTGTTCATTTTTACAGTGTTGGTAGAGTCCGACGACTCGCTAGTAAATTGCAGGACATACAGCGGAATCTACTGCCCAAGCTGCGAAATGTTCTCTTGCAAGTGTTCTCACGAAAAGCCAACTGTCGGTGAAAATGGTATTATTTCAGAAGTTTATATATATGTATGAGACACGCGTGCACACTATTGTATGTACATATCTATAACTAGCATGTCGTTCGTTCTTGACAGTGACGGAGGAGAACGAAAATCTGCCTGTAAAATGCAGGACAAAAAGCGGAAAATACTGTTCCTGTGATAAGTACTATTGCATATGCTATGATTAAGAAGACTGTGCAACTGCAACCGCGTGTGAAACTACAACCGAATGAAAACCCTACGACACCAAAGAGGTTAAGAATACTTTTTCCTCCCAATTAAGATCTCCCACTAGTATCGTGTAAAGAATGGCATGATGTTTGTGCCATTTAACTAATGAAATGCGTTGTTTATGTCCTACCAATATAAAAAGAATAATATTACAGCTTCGATTTTTTGGACGCATAAGAGTTCAATGAAAAAATTTCATCACAAAAGGAAAATCTTGTTAAGAGAAGTACCACAACCCTTTAATCTTGATTAATATTTTCATTTTTAAGTACTGTTGGATTTTACCCCACGTAATGCGTAGCTCGTCTGAAACTAACAAATCAAGGAGTTTTATTGCTAGTTGGAGCTCTAACTTATCAAATCGCTTGTTTCAGTTCGGTTTTACTCTAATATTTTGTTGTGCTTGGAATTTGATCTTAAGAGCCTAACGTTGTTAAGGAAATTAATGAAGGTTTTATTTGTAATTGATTTAAGAGCCCAAAACAGTAGGAATTTGTATTGCTAATTCGCCAACGCTTTCAATAAAAATTAAGGCAAAGTTTAATTAAAAAATATAGAGATGATTTGTATGTGCGTCCATTAGCAATTTAATTATGCGAAAAACGTTAATTATCACGACTTTACTTAAATACTATAATAGTTTTATATGAGTGATGTTGGTTGTTATTTTTATCACGTTCAGTTAGAAAATTATAATAATTAGTAATCAAAACAGGGTATAAAATAATTACGTTGAAGACAATCTCTAAAATGATAAATATTTGATTAAACCTAAAACTTAAAACTATTTGATGTAGGGTTCGAAATGGTATTTTTTTTCAACATAGTATTTGAGCTGGCACGCGCATTGATTACAAGACTCACCGATACCAAAATTAATTATGGGCGACGAAACGTGGTTAAGCCAATAATACTTTTAAGAACCAGTTCCATCGATAATGTCATGCCCTAAGCTTGTCGCTCGATTTAAATCAACAAAGGACTGACATGTGAAGAAACAAATTGTGAAAACAAGAAATTTATACAGGAACGAACAATATAGCGACCCTTAAATCTACATATACGCGACTTAAGAAAATGTGAGCGATATGGTCAAAACATTACCATTTTTTTTTTTTACGATTTACTTGAAATGTTTAATTTCGATAAAGGGACCAGAAGGATTATTGAATTTTGAAGGGATAGAAAAATTAACGGAGAATAGTCGGTATAGAATTAAATCATCAGTTTTCGACCTTAGGAATTCAATATAGAATTTACCTTTTTAAACCTAAAAATACTTCTGGGAATTCTGGGTGACAAGTTATGTATTAATTATCCCAATGAATCCCATGGCCAAATAATGAAGTGGTGTATTTTCTAATTTGTCAATAAACAAATCGGATCAATTATTCATTTACAATACTTTTTGACGTAATTTCGATTTTAGACACGACGAGTAATCTTTCATTTATATTATTAGCAAAATCGAACGTGTTTGAAGAGTGTCTGCTTATTAGCATTTCAACTTACCCGACTGTAGCTAATTATATTACTATAAGATAGGGACACTAAAATTGACATCGGTCCCTCTATTACGATCATTTTCATGCAAGTCTTTTTGTTTAATGTGCCAAGTTATTCGCACGTAAAAAGTCAGTGAGCAGAACGAAAATATTTCACTGAGTTTACCAACATTTGGTGCTATGAAATTCGTACATAAATTTGGCGTAGTAATTGTTGTATTAAATTTTGAGCAAGTTCAGAAGCGTCGTAGCTTAAACGGATCAAATCGCTTGTTTGAGTTTATTTTTGCTTTAAAATTTTAATTGCACTTGGAGTATGATCGTAAGAGGTCAACGTTGTTAAAGAAATTGAGGAAGGGTTTGATATCTTGATTATTGTTTTTATATTTACAGGATCTAGGATTTTACCATTGGCGATAAACAAACTTCTGTAGTATCAACGATTCTCGGTGAAATTGAGTAAGTTGAGTTATTGCACCCAATAATACGAACCTATATTATTCACAACTAATGTGTATCATATGGAAGATTTATCACCTGGGCGATACATGGAAAAATGATGAATTTTTATTTGAATAAAATTCTCGGTCGAGTAATTAAATATGTCCTATGTAGTTCAAAAATTTCTAAAGAAAATAGCAGTTACCCTAAAATGTATCATAAATGTAGAATAATTAGAAATTTTATTACTAATTTGCAAATTATTTAGCATTGATTTTGAAAGTTATATTAAGTAGTAATCAAAATGAGGGTTAACATAATTACATCGAAAACAATATCTAAAATGAGAAATATTTGATTGAACCTAACATCTTAAACTATTTGATCAGGTGGTTCAAAATGGTATGTTGTTGAACATGGTACCATAGCAGCACTCGTATTGATTACAAGACTCATCGATACCTAAATTAATTGTGCACGTGTGGAACTTTGATGGGAAAAATGGTAAATCCCCCATTATATGTGAGGAGCTACGGTTGTACGAATAATGCTTTTAAGAAATACTACCCACGTGCATGCTTGTTGGTTCTTTCTATATTGTTTCCACGATTGTTTTTATTTCTTTATGGTTAGTATACTGTCGCATTCATTTGGTGTTTAAAAGTTCTTACAAAATTATTAAAAGAAAGTATTACGCTATCCTGAAAAGTAATGACAAATATCACATCATAATTTTTGCAAACTAAAAAATATTTTAATCGCAGCGAACGTTCACAATCTTTTCTCATTTTCGTATTTATGTTCAAATCCTCATGATCAAAATTTTTATTAATTTAAACATCTTGTCTCTAATGAAAATTTTTATCGAATTTATTTTTAGATGGGCGCAAAACGCCTCACTTGCTCCTCGTAGTTTTAAATATCTAAAATAAACGACGAATACGAAAGTTTGAAAACTATTTTCTCCCTCATTTCGATGCACGTAAGAAAAATACTTTATCACGTATCCTTTTCATGTACAAGATGTACTAATTAAATAAAAGTTTAGAATTTAATGGCATCCTAATAAGTTGATGATGAAAGCTCAAATTGATCAAATATTAGGGACGTTCGTTACAATTAATATTTGGTGTAATTTTGTGCGAATATGGCACTTGTTATATAAACAATTTTTTTCCCGGAAACTATTAATCAAGTAAGCTTAGTTGGAACACAATTAGATAGAAATAAAAAACAAATAGAATTTTTTTACAATCACATCAAGAAAAAGACCCTTCCACACAAAGAAAAAATAGGGAGCATGTAGATCCTAAAAATGACTTCTGCGATCTGGGAAAGCATCGTATGTTTACCTAAACTTGCACGTCCTTGAGCAGATCCCAACAAATAGAACGTTTTAAACACAACAAGACAGATCGTTTCGAAAAGCAAATTAAAAAAAATTTAAATTAATTTCTTTAAACTACAGCTCAATACTGCATTTATTTCAAGAGATTTTAACCTCAAATAGACTCGTGCTTAATTTCATCAATGTCTGTATATATATAGCTCAGTAAAGCTTCATCTAACCCAAGAAGTGAAATTACACATACTACACAATTAGTTTCACAAACGTGAGAATGGCTGCCTCCAAGTTGATTATTTTTGCCCTCCTCCTTGTTGCGACGGGTTAAATTCCCCACTCTCTCTCAACCCCCACACCCCTATTCGCATATATACTAGTTTGCACGAAATTGCTGACACTTGGATGTTTATATAAATGTATGAGGCACATGCACACACAGTATTGTACGTACAAGCTATAACTGGCATGCTGTTCATTTTTACAGTGTTGGTAGAGTCCGACGACTCGCTAGTAAATTGCAGGACATACAGCGGAATCTACTGCCCAAGCTGCGAAATGTTCTCTTGCAAGTGTTCTCACGAAAAGCCAACTGTCGGTGAAAATGGTATTATTTCAGAAGTTTATATATATGTATGAGACACGCGTGCACACTATTGTATGTACATATCTATAACTAGCATGTCGTTCGTTCTTGACAGTGACGGAGGAGAACGAAAATCTGCCTGTAAAATGCAGGACAAAAAGCGGAAAATACTGTTCCTGTGATAAGTACTATTGCATATGCTATGATTAAGAAGACTGTGCAACTGCAACCGCGTGTGAAACTACAACCGAATGAAAACCCTACGACACCAAAGAGGCTTAAGAATACTTTTTCCTCCCAATTAAGATCTCCCACTAGTATCGTGTAAAGAATGGCATGATGTTTGTGCCATTTAACTACTGAAATGCGTTGTTTATGTCCTACCAATATAAAAAGAATAATATTACAGCTTCGATTTTTTGGACGCATAAGAGTTCAATGAAAAAATTTCATCACAAAAGGAAAATCTTGTTAAGAGAAGTACCACAACCCTTTAATCTTGATTAATATTTTCATTTTTAAGCACTGTTGGGTTTTACCCTACGTAACGCGTAGCTCGTCTGAAACTAACAAATCAAGGAGTTTTATCGCTAGTTGGAGCTCTAACTTATCAAATCGCTTGTTTCAGTTCGGTTTTACTCTAATATTTTGTTGTGCTTGGAATTTGATCTTAAGAGCCTAACGTTGTTAAGGAAATTAATGAAGGTTTTATTTGTAATTGATTTAAGAGCCCAAAACAGTAGGAATTTGTATTGCTAATTCGCCAACGCTTTCAATAAAAATTAAGGCAAAGGTTAATTAAAAAATATAGAGATGATTTGTATGTGCGTCCATTAGCAATTTAATTATGCGAAAAACGTTAATTATCACGACTTTACTTAAATACTATAATAGTTTTATATGAGTGACGTTGGTTGTTATTTTTTATCACGTTCAGTTAGAAAATTATAATAATTAGTAATCAAAACGAGGTATAAAATAATTACGTTGAAGACAATCTCTAAAATGATAAATATTTGATTAAACCTAAAACTTAAAACTATTTGATGTAGGGTTCGAAATGGTATTTTTTTTTCAACATAGTATTCGAGCTGGCACGCGCATTGATTACAAGACTCACCGATACCAAAATTAATTATGGGCGACGAAACATGGTTAAGCCAATAATACTTTTAAGAACCAGTTCCATCGATAATGTCATGCCCTAAGCTTGTCGCTCGATTTAAATCAACAAAGGACTGACGTGTGAAGAAACAAATTGTGAAAACAAGAAATTTATACAGGAACGAACAATATAGCAACCCTTAACTCTACATATACGCGACTTAAGAAAATGTGAGCGATATGGTCAAAACATTACCTTTTTTTTTTTTTTACGATTTACTTGAAATGTTTAATTTCGATAAAGGGACCAGAAGGATTATTGAATTTTGAAGGGATATAAAAATTAACGGAGAATAGTCGGTATAGAATTAAATCATCAGTTTTCGACCTTAGGAATTCAATATAGAATTTACCTTTTTAAACCTATAAATACTTCTGGGAATTGTGGGTGACAAGTTATGTATTAATTATCCCAATTGAATCCCATGGCCAAATAATGAAGTGGTGTATTTTCTAATTTGTCAATAAACAAATCGGATCAATTATTCATTTACAATACTTTTTGACGTAATTTCGATTTTAGACACGACGAGTAATCTTTCATTTATATTATTAGCACAATCGAACGTGTTTGAAGAGTGTCTGCTTATTAGCATTTCAACTTACCCGACTGTAGCTAATTATATTACTATAAGATAGGGACACTAAAATTGACATCGGTCCCTCTATTATGATCATTTTCATGCAAGTCTTTTAGTTTTAATGTGCCAAGTTATTCGCACGTAAAAATTCAGTGAGCAGAACGGAAATATTTCCCCGAGTTTACCAACATTTGGTGCTATGAAATTCGTACATAAATTTGACGTAGTAATTGTTGTATTAAATTTTGAGCAAGATCAGAAGCGTCGTAGCTTAAACGGATCAAATCGCTTGTTTGAGTTTATTTTTGCTTTAAAATTTAATTGCACTTGGAGTATGATCGTAAGAGGTCAACGTTGTTAAAGAAATTGAGGAAGGGTTTAATATCTTGATTATTGTTTTTATATTTACAGGATCTAGGATTTTACCATTGGCGATAAACAAACTTCTGTAGCATCAACGATTCTCGGTGAAATTGAGTAAGTTGAGTTATTGCACCCAATAATATGAACCTATATTATTCACAACTAATGTGTATCATACGGAAGATTTATCACCTGGGCGATACATGGAAAAATGATGAATTCTTATTTGAATAAAATTCTCCGTCGAGTAATTAAATATGTCCTATGTAGTTCAAAAATTTCTAAAGAAAATAGCAGTTACCCTAAAATGTATCATAAATGTAGAATAATTAGAAATTTTATTACTAATTTGCAAATTATTTAGCATTGATTTAGAAAGTTATATTAAGTAGTAATCAAAATGTGGGTTAACATAATTACATCGAAAACAATATCTAAAATGATAAATATTTGATTGAACCTAACATCTTAAACTATTTGATCAGGTGGTTCAAAATGGTATGTTGTTGAACATGGTACCATAGCAGCACTCGTATTGATTACAAGACTCATCGATACCTAAATTAATTGTGCACGTGTGGAACTTTGATGGGAAAAATGGTAAATCCCCCATTATATGTGAGGAGCTACGGTTGTACGAATAATGCTTTTAAGAAATATTACCCACGTGCATGCTTGTTGGTTCTTTCTATATTGTTTCCACGGTTGTTTTTATTTCTTTATGGTTAGTATACTGTCGCATTCATTTGGTGTTTAAAAGTTCTTACAAAATTATTAAAAGAAAGCATTACGCTATCCTGAAAAGTAATGACAAATATCACATCATAATTTTTGCAAACTAAAAAATATTTTAATCGCAACGAACGTTCACAATCTTTTCTCATTTTCGTATTTATGTTCAAATCCTCATGATCAAATTTTTTTATTAATTTACACATCTTGTCTCTAATGAAAATTTTTATCGAATTTATTTTTAGATGGGCGTAAAACGCCTCACTTGCTCCTCGTAGTTTTAAATATCTAAAATAAACGACGAATACGAAAGTTTGAAAACTATTTTCTCCCTCATTTCGATGCACGTAAGAAAAATACTTTATCACGTATCCTTTTCATGTACAAGATGTACTAATTAATTAAAAGTTTAGAATTTAATGGCATCCTAATAAGTTGATGATGAAAGCTCAAATTGATCAAATATTAGGGACGTTCGTTACAATTAATATTTGGTGTAATTTTGTGCGAATATGGCACTTGTTATATAATCAATTTTTTTTTTCCCGGAAACTATTAATCAAGTAAGCTTAGTTGGAACACAATTAGATAGAAATAAAAACAAATAGAATTTTTTTACAATCACATCAAGAAAGACCCTTCCACAAAGAAAAAATAGGGAGCATGTAGATCCCAAAAATGACTTCTCCGATCTGGGAAAGCATCGTATGTTTACCTAAACTTGCACGTCCTTGAGCAGATCCCAACAAATAGAACGTTTTAAAACACAACAAGACAGATCGTTTCGAAAGGCAAATTAAAAAAAAAATTAAATTAATTTCTTTAAACTACAGCTCAATACTGCATTTATTTCAAGAGATTTTAACCTCAAATAGACTCGTGCTTAATTTCATCAATGTCTGTATATATATAGCTCAGTAAAGCTTCATCTAACCCAAGAAGTGAAATTACACATACTACACAATTAGTTTCACAAACGTGAGAATGGCTGCCTCCAAGTTGATTATTTTTGCCCTCCTCCTTGTTGCGACGGGTTAAATTCCCCACTCTCTCTCAACCCCCACACCCCTATTCGCATATATACTAGTTTTCACGAAATTGCTGACACTTAGATGTTTATATAAATGTATGAGGCACATGCACACACAGTATTGTACGTACAAGCTATAACTGGCATGCTGTTCATTTTTACAGTGTTGGTAGAGTCCGACGACTCGCTAGTAAATTGCAGGACATACAGCGGAATCTACTGCCCAAGCTGCGAAATGTTCTCTTGCAAGTGTTCTCACGAAAAGCCAACTGTCGGTGAAAATGGTATTATTTCAGAAGTTTATATATATGTATGAGACACGCGTGCACACTATTGTATGTACATATCTATAACTAGCATGTCGTTCGTTCTTGACAGTGACGGAGGAGAACGAAAATCTGCCTGTAAAATGCAGGACAAAAAGCGGAAAATACTGTTCCTGTGATAAGTACTATTGCATATGCTATGATTAAGAAGACTGTGCAACTGCAACTGCGTGTGAAACTACAACCGAATGAAAACCCTACGACACCAAAGAGGCTTAAGAATACTTTTTCCTCCCAATTAAGATCTCCCACTAGTATCGTGTAAAGAATGGCATGATGTTTGTGCCATTTAACTACTGAAATGCGTTGTTTATGTCCTACCAATATAAAAAGAATAATATTACAGCTTCCATTTTTTGGACGCATAAGAGTTCAATGAAAAAATTTCATCACAAAAGGAAAATCTTGTTAAGAGAAGTACCACAACCCTTTAATCTTGATTAATATTTTCATTTTTAAGCACTGTTGGGTTTTACCCTACGTAACGCGTAGCTCGTCTGAAACTAACAAATCAAGGAGTTTTATCGCTAGTTGGAGCTCTAACTTATCAAATCGCTTGTTTCAGTTCGGTTTTACTCTAATATTTTGTTGTGCTTGGAATTTGATCTTAAGAGCCTAACGTTGTTAAGGAAATTAATGAAGGTTTTATTTGTAATTGATTTAAGAGCCCAAAACAGTAGGAATTTGTATTGCTAATTCGCCAACGCTTTCAATAAAAATTAAGGCAAAGGTTAATTAAAAAATATAGAGAGATGATTTGTATGTGCGTCCATTAGCAATTTAATTATGCGAAAAACGTTAATTATCACGACTTTACTTAAATACTATAATAGTTTTATATGAGTGACGTTGGTTGTTATTTTTTATCACGTTCAGTTAGAAAATTATAATAATTAGTAATCAAAACGAGGTATAAAATAATTACGTTGAAGACAATCTCTAAAATGATAAATATTTGATTAAACCTAAAACTTAAAACTATTTGATGTAGGGTTCGAAATGGTATTTTTTTTTTTCAACATAGTATTCGAGCTGGCACGCGCATTGATTACAAGACTCACCGATACCAAAATTAATTATGGGCGACGAAACATGGTTAAGCCAATAATACTTTTAAGAACCAGTTCCATCGATAATGTCATGCCCTAAGCTTGTCGCTCGATTTAAATCAACAAAGGACTGACGTGTGAAGAAACAAATTGTGAAAACAAGAAATTTATACAGGAACGAACAATATAGCAACCCTTAACTCTACATATACGCGACTTAAGAAAATGTGAGCGATATGGTCAAAACATTACCTTTTTTTTTTTTTTTTTTTTACGATTTACTTGAAATGTTTAATTTCGATAAAGGGACCAGAAGGATTATTGAATTTTGAAGGGATATAAAAATTAACGGAGAATAGTCGGTATAGAATTAAATCATCAGTTTTCGACCTTAGGAATTCAATATAGAATTTACCTTTTTAAACCTATAAATACTTCTGGGAATTGTGGGTGACGAGTTATGTATTAATTATCCCAATTGAATCCCATGGCCAAATAATGAAGTGGTGTATTTTCTAATTTGTCAATAAACAAATCGGATCAATTATTCATTTACAATACTTTTCGACGTAATTTCGATTTTAGACACGACGAGTAATCTTTCATTTATATTATTAGCACAATCGAACGTGTTTGAAGAGTGTCTGCTTATTAGCATTTCAACTTACCCGACTGTAGCTAATTATATTACTATAAGATAGGGACACTAAAATTGACATCGGTCCCTCTATTATGATCATTTTCATGCAAGTCTTTTAGTTTTAATGTGCCAAGTTATTCGCACGTAAAAAGTCAGTGAGCAGAACGGAAATATTTCCCCGAGTTTACCAACATTTGGTGCTATGAAATTCGTACATAAATTTGACGTAGTAATTGTTGTATTAAATTTTGAGCAAGTTCAGAAGCGTCGTAGCTTAAACGGATCAAATCGCTTGTTTGAGTTTATTTTTGCTTTAAAATTTAATTGCACTTGGAGTATGATCGTAAGAGGTCAACGTTGTTAAAGAAATTGAGGAAGGGTTTAATATCTTGATTATTGTTTTTATATTTACAGGATCTAGGATTTTACCATTGGCGATAAACAAACTTCTGTAGCATCAACGATTCTCGGTGAAATTGAGTAAGTTGAGTTATTGCACCCAATAATATGAACCTATATTATTCACAACTAATGTGTATCATACGGAAGATTTATCACCTGGGCGATACATGGAAAAATGATGAATTCTTATTTGAATAAAATTCTCCGTCGAGTAATTAAATATGTCCTATGTAGTTCAAAAATTTCTAAAGAAAATAGCAGTTACCCTAAAATGTATCATAAATGTAGAATAATTAGATATTTTATTACTAATTTGCAAATTATTTAGCATTGATTTAGAAAGTTATATTAAGTAGTAATCAAAATGTGGGTTAACATAATTACATCGAAAACAATATCTAAAATGATAAATATTTGATTGAACCTAACATCTTAAACTATTTGATCAGGTGGTTCAAAATGGTATGTTGTTGAACATGGTACCATAGCAGCACTCGTATTGATTACAAGACTCATCGATACCTAAATTAATTGTGCACGTGTGGAACTTTGATGGGAAAAATGGTAAATCCCCCATTATATGTGAAGAGCTACGGTTGTACGAATAATGCTTTTAAGAAATATTACCCACGTGCATGCTTGTTGGTTCTTTCTATATTGTTTCCAAGGTTGTTTTTATTTCTTTATGGTTAGTATACTGTCGCATTCATTTGGTGTTTAAAAGTTCTTACAAAATTATTAAAAGAAAGCATTACGCTATCCTGAAAAGTAATGACAAATATCACATCATAATTTTTGCAAACTAAAAAATATTTTAATCGCAACGAACGTTCACAATCTTTTCTCATTTTCGTATTTATGTTCAAATCCTCATGATCAAATTTTTTATTAATTTACACATCTTGTCTCTAATGAAAATTTTTATCGAATTTATTTTTAGATGGGCGTAAAACGCCTCACTTGCTCCTCGTAGTTTTAAATATCTAAAATAAACGACGAATACGAAAGTTTGAAAACTATTTTCTCCCTCATTTCGATGCACGTAAGAAAAATACTTTATCACGTATCCTTTTCATGTACAAGATGTACTAATTAATTAAAAGTTTAGAATTTAATGGCATCCTAATAAGTTGATGATGAAAGCTCAAATTGATCAAATATTAGGGACGTTCGTTACAATTAATATTTGGTGTAATTTTGTGCGAATATGGCACTTGTTATATAATCAATTTTTTTTCCCGGAAACTATTAATCAAGTAAGCTTAGTTGGAACACAATTAGATAGAAATAAAAACAAATAGAATTTTTTTACAATCACATCAAGAAAGACCCTTCCACAAAGAAAAAATAGGGAGCATGTAGATCCCAAAAATGACTTCTCCGATCTGGGAAAGCATCGTATGTTTACCTAAACTTGCACGTCCTTGAGCAGATCCCAACAAATAGAACGTTTTAAACACAACAAGACAGATCGTTTCGAAAGGCAAATTAAAAAAAAAAATTAAATTAATTTCTTTAAACTACAGCTCAATACTGCATTTATTTCAAGAGATTTTAACCTCAAATAGACTCGTGCTTAATTTCATAAATGTCTGTATATATATAGCTCAGTAAAGCTTCATCTAACCCAAGAAGTGAAATTACACATACTACACAATTAGTTTCACAAACGTGAGAATGGCTGCCTCCAAGTTGATTATTTTTGCCCTCCTCCTTGTTGCGACGGGTTAAATTCCCCACTCTCTCTCAACCCCCACACCCCTATTCGCATATATACTAGTTTGCACGAAATTGCTGACACTTAGATGTTTATATAAATGTATGAGGCACATGCACACACAGTATTGTACGTACAAGCTATAACTGGCATGCTGTTCATTTTTACAGTGTTGGTAGAGTCCGACGACTCGCTAGTAAATTGCAGGACATACAGCGGAATCTACTGCCCAAGCTGCGAAATGTTCTCTTGCAAGTGTTCTCACGAAAAGCCAACTGTCGGTGAAAATGGTATTATTTCAGAAGTTTATATATATATGTATGAGACACGCGTGCACACTATTGTATGTACATATCTATAACTAGCATGTCGTTCGTTCTTGACAGTGACGGAGGAGAACGAAAATCTGCCTGTAAAATGCAGGACAAAAAGCGGAAAATACTGTTCCTGTGATAAGTACTATTGCATATGCTATGATTAAGAAGACTGTGCAACTGCAACTGCGTGTGAAACTACAACCGAATGAAAACCCTACGACACCAAAGAGGCTTAAGAATACTTTTTCCTCCCAATTAAGATCTCCCACTAGTATCGTGTAAAGAATGGCATGATGTTTGTGCCATTTAACTACTGAAATGCGTTGTTTATGTCCTACCAATATAAAAAGAATAATATTACAGCTTCCATTTTTTGGACGCATAAGAGTTCAATGAAAAAATTTCATCACAAAAGGAAAATCTTGTTAAGAGAAGTACCACAACCCTTTAATCTTGATTAATATTTTCATTTTTAAGCACTGTTGGGTTTTACCCTACGTAACGCGTAGCTCGTCTGAAACTAACAAATCAAGGAGTTTTATCGCTAGTTGGAGCTCTAACTTATCAAATCGCTTGTTTCAGTTCGGTTTTACTCTAATATTTTGTTGTGCTTGGAATTTGATCTTAAGAGCCTAACGTTGTTAAGGAAATTAATGAAGGTTTTATTTGTAATTGATTTAAGAGCCCAAAACAGTAGGAATTTGTATTGCTAATTCGCCAACGCTTTCAATAAAAATTAAGGCAAAGGTTAATTAAAAAATATAGAGATGATTTGTATGTGCGTCCATTAGCAATTTAATTATGCGAAAAACGTTAATTATCACGACTTTACTTAAATACTATAATAGTTTTATATGAGTGACGTTGGTTGTTATTTTTTATCACGTTCAGTTAGAAAATTATAATAATTAGTAATCAAAACGAGGTATAAAATAATTACGTTGAAGACAATCTCTAAAATGATAAATATTTGATTAAACCTAAAACTTAAAACTATTTGATGTAGGGTTCGAAATGGTATTTTTTTTTCAACATAGTATTCGAGCTGGCACGCGCATTGATTACAAGACTCACCGATACCAAAATTAATTATGGGCGACGAAACATGGTTAAGCCAATAATACTTTTAAGAACCAGTTCCATCGATAATGTCATGCCCTAAGCTTGTCGCTCGATTTAAATCAACAAAGGACTGACGTGTGAAGAAACAAATTGTGAAAACAAGAAATTTATACAGGAACGAACAATATAGCAACCCTTAACTCTACATATACGCGACTTAAGAAAATGTGAGCGATATGGTCAAAACATTACCTTTTTTTTTTTTTTTTTTTTACGATTTACTTGAAATGTTTAATTTCGATAAAGGGACCAGAAGGATTATTGAATTTTGAAGGGATATAAAAATTAACGGAGAATAGTCGGTATAGAATTAAATCATCAGTTTTCGACCTTAGGAATTCAATATAGAATTTACCTTTTTAAACCTATAAATACTTCTGGGAATTGTGGGTGACGAGTTATGTATTAATTATCCCAATTGAATCCCATGGCCAAATAATGAAGTGGTGTATTTTCTAATTTGTCAATAAACAAATCGGATCAATTATTCATTTACAATACTTTTCGACGTAATTTCGATTTTAGACACGACGAGTAATCTTTCATTTATATTATTAGCACAATCGAACGTGTTTGAAGAGTGTCTGCTTATTAGCATTTCAACTTACCCGACTGTAGCTAATTATATTACTATAAGATAGGGACACTAAAATTGACATCGGTCCCTCTATTATGATCATTTTCATGCAAGTCTTTTAGTTTTAATGTGCCAAGTTATTCGCACGTAAAAAGTCAGTGAGCAGAACGGAAATATTTCCCCGAGTTTACCAACATTTGGTGCTATGAAATTCGTACATAAATTTGACGTAGTAATTGTTGTATTAAATTTTGAGCAAGTTCAGAAGCGTCGTAGCTTAAACGGATCAAATCGCTTGTTTGAGTTTATTTTTGCTTTAAAATTTAATTGCACTTGGAGTATGATCGTAAGAGGTCAACGTTGTTAAAGAAATTGAGGAAGGGTTTAATATCTTGATTATTGTTTTTATATTTACAGGATCTAGGATTTTACCATTGGCGATAAACAAACTTCTGTAGCATCAACGATTCTCGGTGAAATTGAGTAAGTTGAGTTATTGCACCCAATAATATGAACCTATATTATTCACAACTAATGTGTATCATACGGAAGATTTATCACCTGGGCGATACATGGAAAAATGATGAATTCTTATTTGAATAAAATTCTCCGTCGAGTAATTAAATATGTCCTATGTAGTTCAAAAATTTCTAAAGAAAATAGCAGTTACCCTAAAATGTATCATAAATGTAGAATAATTAGATATTTTATTACTAATTTGCAAATTATTTAGCATTGATTTAGAAAGTTATATTAAGTAGTAATCAAAATGTGGGTTAACATAATTACATCGAAAACAATATCTAAAATGATAAATATTTGATTGAACCTAACATCTTAAACTATTTGATCAGGTGGTTCAAAATGGTATGTTGTTGAACATGGTACCATAGCAGCACTCGTATTGATTACAAGACTCATCGATACCTAAATTAATTGTGCACGTGTGGAACTTTGATGGGAAAAATGGTAAATCCCCCATTATATGTGAAGAGCTACGGTTGTACGAATAATGCTTTTAAGAAATATTACCCACGTGCATGCTTGTTGGTTCTTTCTATATTGTTTCCAAGGTTGTTTTTATTTCTTTATGGTTAGTATACTGTCGCATTCATTTGGTGTTTAAAAGTTCTTACAAAATTATTAAAAGAAAGCATTACGCTATCCTGAAAAGTAATGACAAATATCACATCATAATTTTTGCAAACTAAAAAATATTTTAATCGCAACGAACGTTCACAATCTTTTCTCATTTTCGTATTTATGTTCAAATCCTCATGATCAAATTTTTTATTAATTTACACATCTTGTCTCTAATGAAAATTTTTATCGAATTTATTTTTAGATGGGCGTAAAACGCCTCACTTGCTCCTCGTAGTTTTAAATATCTAAAATAAACGACGAATACGAAAGTTTGAAAAACTATTTTCTCCCTCATTTCGATGCACGTAAGAAAAATACTTTATCACGTATCCTTTTCATGTACAAGATGTACTAATTAATTAAAAGTTTAGAATTTAATGGCATCCTAATAAGTTGATGATGAAAGCTCAAATTGATCAAATATTAGGGACGTTCGTTACAATTAATATTTGGTGTAATTTTGTGCGAATATGGCACTTGTTATATAATCAATTTTTTTTTTTTTTCCGGAAACTATTAATCAAGTAAGCTTAGTTGGAACACAATTAGATAGAAATAAAAACAAATAGAATTTTTTTACAATCACATCAAGAAAGACCCTTCCACAAAGAAAAAATAGGGAGCATGTAGATCCCAAAAATGACTTCTCCGATCTGGGAAAGCATCGTATGTTTACCTAAACTTGCACGTCCTTGAGCAGATCCCAACAAATAGAACGTTTGAAACACAACAAGACAGATCGTTTCGAAAGGCAAATTAAAAAAAAAAAATTAAATTAATTTCTTTAAACTACAGCTCAATACTGCATTTATTTCAAGAGATTTTAACCTCAAATAGACTCGTGCTTAATTTCATCAATGTCTGTATATATATAGCTCAGTAAAGCTTCATCTAACCCAAGAAGTGAAATTACACATACTACACAATTAGTTTCACAAACGTGAGAATGGCTGCCTCCAAGTTGATTATTTTTGCCCTCCTCCTTGTTGCGACGGGTTAAATTCCCCACTCTCTCTCAACCCCCACACCCCTATTCGCATATATACTAGTTTGCACGAAATTGCTGACACTTAGATGTTTATATAAATGTATGAGGCACATGCACACACAGTATTGTACGTACAAGCTATAACTGGCATGCTGTTCATTTTTACAGTGTTGGTAGAGTCCGACGACTCGCTAGTAAATTGCAGGACATACAGCGGAATCTACTGCCCAAGCTGCGAAATGTTCTCTTGCAAGTGTTCTCACGAAAAAGCCAACTGTCGGTGAAAATGGTATTATTTCAGAAGTTTATATATATGTATGAGACACGCGTGCACACTATTGTATGTACATATCTATAACTAGCATGTCGTTCGTTCTTGACAGTGACGGAGGAGAACGAAAATCTGCCTGTAAAATGCAGGACAAAAAGCGGAAAATACTGTTCCTGTGATAAGTACTATTGCATATGCTATGATTAAGAAGACTGTGCAACTGCAACTGCGTGTGAAACTACAACCGAATGAAAACCCTACGACACCAAAGAGGCTTAAGAATACTTTTTCCTCCCAATTAAGATCTCCCACTAGTATCGTGTAAAGAATGGCATGATGTTTGTGCCATTTAACTACTGAAATGCGTTGTTTATGTCCTACCAATATAAAAAGAATAATATTACAGCTTCCATTTTTTGGACGCATAAGAGTTCAATGAAAAAATTTCATCACAAAAGGAAAATCTTGTTAAGAGAAGTACCACAACCCTTTAATCTTGATTAATATTTTCATTTTTAAGCACTGTTGGGTTTTACCCTACGTAACGCGTAGCTCGTCTGAAACTAACAAATCAAGGAGTTTTATCGCTAGTTGGAGCTCTAACTTATCAAATCGCTTGTTTCAGTTCGGTTTTACTCTAATATTTTGTTGTGCTTGGAATTTGATCTTAAGAGCCTAACGTTGTTAAGGAAATTAATGAAGGTTTTATTTGTAATTGATTTAAGAGCCCAAAACAGTAGGAATTTGTATTGCTAATTCGCCAACGCTTTCAATAAAAATTAAGGCAAAGGTTAATTAAAAAAATATAGAGATGATTTGTATGTGCGTCCATTAGCAATTTAATTATGCGAAAAACGTTAATTATCACGACTTTACTTAAATACTATAATAGTTTTATATGAGTGACGTTGGTTGTTATTTTTTATCACGTTCAGTTAGAAAATTATAATAATTAGTAATCAAAACGAGGTATAAAATAATTACGTTGAAGACAATCTCTAAAATGATAAATATTTGATTAAACCTAAAACTTAAAACTATTTGATGTAGGGTTCGAAATGGTATTTTTTTTTTCAACATAGTATTCGAGCTGGCACGCGCATTGATTACAAGACTCACCGATACCAAAATTAATTATGGGCGACGAAACATGGTTAAGCCAATAATACTTTTAAGAACCAGTTCCATCGATAATGTCATGCCCTAAGCTTGTCGCTCGATTTAAATCAACAAAGGACTGACGTGTGAAGAAACAAATTGTGAAAACAAGAAATTTATACAGGAACGAACAATATAGCAACCCTTAACTCTACATATACGCGACTTAAGAAAATGTGAGCGATATGGTCAAAACATTACCTTTTTTTTTTTTTTTTTTTTTACGATTTACTTGAAATGTTTAATTTCGATAAAGGGACCAGAAGGATTATTGAATTTTGAAGGGATATAAAAATTAACGGAGAATAGTCGGTATAGAATTAAATCATCAGTTTTCGACCTTAGGAATTCAATATAGAATTTACCTTTTTAAACCTATAAATACTTCTGGGAATTGTGGGTGACGAGTTATGTATTAATTATCCCAATTGAATCCCATGGCCAAATAATGAAGTGGTGTATTTTCTAATTTGTCAATAAACAAATCGGATCAATTATTCATTTACAATACTTTTCGACGTAATTTCGATTTTAGACACGACGAGTAATCTTTCATTTATATTATTAGCACAATCGAACGTGTTTGAAGAGTGTCTGCTTATTAGCATTTCAACTTACCCGACTGTAGCTAATTATATTACTATAAGATAGGGACACTAAAATTGACATCGGTCCCTCTATTATGATCATTTTCATGCAAGTCTTTTAGTTTTAATGTGCCAAGTTATTCGCACGTAAAAAGTCAGTGAGCAGAACGGAAATATTTCCCCGAGTTTACCAACATTTGGTGCTATGAAATTCGTACATAAATTTGACGTAGTAATTGTTGTATTAAATTTTGAGCAAGTTCAGAAGCGTCGTAGCTTAAACGGATCAAATCGCTTGTTTGAGTTTATTTTTGCTTTAAAATTTAATTGCACTTGGAGTATGATCGTAAGAGGTCAACGTTGTTAAAGAAAATTGAGGAAGGGTTTAATATCTTGATTATTGTTTTTATATTTACAGGATCTAGGATTTTACCATTGGCGATAAACAAACTTCTGTAGCATCAACGATTCTCGGTGAAATTGAGTAAGTTGAGTTATTGCACCCAATAATATGAACCTATATTATTCACAACTAATGTGTATCATACGGAAGATTTATCACCTGGGCGATACATGGAAAAATGATGAATTCTTATTTGAATAAAATTCTCCGTCGAGTAATTAAATATGTCCTATGTAGTTCAAAAATTTCTAAAGAAAATAGCAGTTACCCTAAAATGTATCATAAATGTAGAATAATTAGATATTTTTTATACTAATTTGCAAATTATTTAGCATTGATTTAGAAAGTTATATTAAGTAGTAATCAAAATGTGGGTTAACATAATTACATCGAAAACAATATCTAAAATGATAAATATTTGATTGAACCTAACATCTTAAACTATTTGATCAGGTGGTTCAAAATGGTATGTTGTTGAACATGGTACCATAGCAGCACTCGTATTGATTACAAGACTCATCGATACCTAAATTAATTGTGCACGTGTGGAACTTTGATGGGAAAAATGGTAAATCCCCCATTATATGTGAAGAGCTACGGTTGTACGAATAATGCTTTTAAGAAATATTACCCACGTGCATGCTTGTTGGTTCTTTCTATATTGTTTCCAAGGTTGTTTTTATTTCTTTATGGTTAGTATACTGTCGCATTCATTTGGTGTTTAAAAGTTCTTACAAAATTATTAAAAGAAAGCATTACGCTATCCTGAAAAGTAATGACAAATATCACATCATAATTTTTGCAAACTAAAAAATATTTTAATCGCAACGAACGTTCACAATCTTTTCTCATTTTCGTATTTATGTTCAAATCCTCATGATCAAATTTTTTATTAATTTACACATCTTGTCTCTAATGAAAATTTTTATCGAATTTATTTTTAGATGGGCGTAAAACGCCTCACTTGCTCCTCGTAGTTTTAAATATCTAAAATAAACGACGAATACGAAAGTTTGAAAACTATTTTCTCCCTCATTTCGATGCACGTAAGAAAAATACTTTATCACGTATCCTTTTCATGTACAAGATGTACTAATTAATTAAAAGTTTAGAATTTAATGGCATCCTAATAAGTTGATGATGAAAGCTCAAATTGATCAAATATTAGGGACGTTCGTTACAATTAATATTTGGTGTAATTTTGTGCGAATATGGCACTTGTTATATAATCAATTTTTTTTTTCCCGAAAACTATTAAATCAAGTAAGCTTAGTTGGAACACAATTAGATAGAAATAAAAACAAATAGAATTTTTTTTTACAATCACATCAAGAAAGACCCTTCCACAAAGAAAAAATAGGGAGCATGTAGATCCCAAAAATGACTTCTCCGATCTGGGAAAGCATCGTATGTTTACCTAAACTTGCACGTCCTTGAGCAGATCCCAACAAATAGAACGTTTTAAACACAACAAGACAGATCGTTTCGAAAGGCAAATTAAAAAAAAAAATTAAATTAATTTCTTTAAACTACAGCTCAATACTGCATTTATTTCAAGAGATTTTAACCTCAAATAGACTCGTGCTTAATTTCATAAATGTCTGTATATATATAGCTCAGTAAAGCTTCATCTAACCCAAGAAGTGAAATTACACATACTACACAATTAGTTTCACAAACGTGAGAATGGCTGCCTCCAAGTTGATTATTTTTGCCCTCCTCCTTGTTGCGACGGGTTAAATTCCCCACTCTCTCTCAACCCCCCACACCCCTATTCGCATATATACTAGTTTGCACGAAATTGCTGACACTTAGATGTTTATATAAATGTATGAGGCACATGCACACACAGTATTGTACGTACAAGCTATAACTGGCATGCTGTTCATTTTTACAGTGTTGGTAGAGTCCGACGACTCGCTAGTAAATTGCAGGACATACAGCGGAATCTACTGCCCAAGCTGCGAAATGTTCTCTTGCAAGTGTTCTCACGAAAAGCCAACTGTCGGTGAAAATGGTATTATTTCAGAAGTTTATATATATGTATGAGACACGCGTGCACACTATTGTATGTACATATCTATAACTAGCATGTCGTTCGTTCTTGACAGTGACGGAGGAGAACGAAAATCTGCCTGTAAAATGCAGGACAAAAAGCGGAAAATACTGTTCCTGTGATAAGTACTATTGCATATGCTATGATTAAGAAGACTGTGCAACTGCAACTGCGTGTGAAACTACAACCGAATGAAAACCCTACGACACCAAAGAGGCTTAAGAATACTTTTTCCTCCCAATTAAGATCTCCCACTAGTATCGTGTAAAGAATGGCATGATGTTTGTGCCATTTAACTACTGAAATGCGTTGTTTATGTCCTACCAATATAAAAAAGAATAATATTACAGCTTCCATTTTTTGGACGCATAAGAGTTCAATGAAAAAATTTCATCACAAAAGGAAAATCTTGTTAAGAGAAGTACCACAACCCTTTAATCTTGATTAATATTTTCATTTTTAAGCACTGTTGGGTTTTACCCTACGTAACGCGTAGCTCGTCTGAAACTAACAAATCAAGGAGTTTTATCGCTAGTTGGAGCTCTAACTTATCAAATCGCTTGTTTCAGTTCGGTTTTACTCTAATATTTTGTTGTGCTTGGAATTTGATCTTAAGAGCCTAACGTTGTTAAGGAAATTAATGAAGGTTTTATTTGTAATTGATTTAAGAGCCCAAAACAGTAGGAATTTGTATTGCTAATTCGCCGCAACGCTTTCAATAAAAATTAAGGCAAAGGTTAATTAAAAAATATAGAGATGATTTGTATGTGCGTCCATTAGCAATTTAATTATGCGAAAAACGTTAATTATCACGACTTTACTTAAATACTATAATAGTTTTATATGAGTGACGTTGGTTGTTATTTTTTATCACGTTCAGTTAGAAAATTATAATAATTAGTAATCAAAACGAGGTATAAAATAATTACGTTGAAGACAATCTCTAAAATGATAAATATTTGATTAAACCTAAAACTTAAAACTATTTGATGTAGGGTTCGAAATGGTATTTTTTTTTCAACATAGTATTCGAGCTGGCACGCGCATTGATTACAAGACTCACCGATACCAAAATTAATTATGGGCGACGAAACATGGTTAAGCCAATAATACTTTTAAGAACCAGTTCCATCGATAATGTCATGCCCTAAGCTTGTCGCTCGATTTAAATCAACAAAGGACTGACGTGTGAAGAAACAAATTGTGAAAACAAGAAATTTATACAGGAACGAACAATATAGCAACCCTTAACTCTACATATACGCGACTTAAGAAAATGTGAGCGATATGGTCAAAACATTACCTTTTTTTTTTTTTTTTTTTTTTTACGATTTACTTGAAATGTTTAATTTCGATAAAGGGACCAGAAGGATTATTGAATTTTGAAGGGATATAAAAATTAACGGAGAATAGTCGGTATAGAATTAAATCATCAGTTTTCGACCTTAGGAATTCAATATAGAATTTACCTTTTTAAACCTATAAATACTTCTGGGAATTGTGGGTGACGAGTTATGTATTAATTATCCCAATTGAATCCCATGGCCAAATAATGAAGTGGTGTATTTTCTAATTTGTCAATAAACAAATCGGATCAATTATTCATTTACAATACTTTTCGACGTAATTTCGATTTTAGACACGACGAGTAATCTTTCATTTATATTATTAGCACAATCGAACGTGTTTGAAGAGTGTCTGCTTATTAGCATTTCAACTTACCCGACTGTAGCTAATTATATTACTATAAGATAGGGACACTAAAATTGACATCGGTCCCTCTATTATGATCATTTTCATGCAAGTCTTTTAGTTTTAATGTGCCAAGTTATTCGCACGTAAAAAGTCAGTGAGCAGAACGGAAATATTTCCCCGAGTTTACCAACATTTGGTGCTATGAAATTCGTACATAAATTTGACGTAGTAATTGTTGTATTAAATTTTGAGCAAGTTCAGAAGCGTCGTAGCTTAAACGGATCAAATCGCTTGTTTGAGTTTATTTTTGCTTTAAAATTTAATTGCACTTGGAGTATGATCGTAAGAGGTCAACGTTGTTAAAGAAATTGAGGAAGGGTTTAATATCTTGATTATTGTTTTTATATTTTACAGGATCTAGGATTTTACCATTGGCGATAAACAAACTTCTGTAGCATCAACGATTCTCGGTGAAATTGAGTAAGTTGAGTTATTGCACCCAATAATATGAACCTATATTATTCACAACTAATGTGTATCATACGGAAGATTTATCACCTGGGCGATACATGGAAAAATGATGAATTCTTATTTGAATAAAATTCTCCGTCGAGTAATTAAATATGTCCTATGTAGTTCAAAAATTTCTAAAGAAAATAGCAGTTACCCTAAAATGTATCATAAATGTAGAATAATTAGATATTTTATTACTAATTTGCAAATTATTTAGCATTGATTTAGAAAGTTATATTAAGTAGTAATCAAAATGTGGGTTAACATAATTACATCGAAAACAATATCTAAAATGATAAATATTTGATTGAACCTAACATCTTAAACTATTTGATCAGGTGGTTCAAAATGGTATGTTGTTGAACATGGTACCATAGCAGCACTCGTATTGATTACAAGACTCATCGATACCTAAATTAATTGTGCACGTGTGGAACTTTGATGGGAAAAATGGTAAATCCCCCATTATATGTGAGGAGCTACGGTTGTACGAATAATGCTTTTAAGAAATATTACCCACGTGCATGCTTGTTGGTTCTTTCTATATTGTTTCCACGGTTGTTTTTATTTCTTTATGGTTAGTATACTGTCGCATTCATTTGGTGTTTAAAAGTTCTTACAAAATTATTAAAAGAAAGCATTACGCTATCCTGAAAAGTAATGACAAATATCACATCATAATTTTTGCAAACTAAAAAATATTTTAATCGCAACGAACGTTCACAATCTTTTCTCATTTTCGTATTTTATGTTCAAATCCTCATGATCAAATTTTTTATTAATTTACACATCTTGTCTCTAATGAAAATTTTTATCGAATTTATTTTTAGATGGGCGTAAAACGCCTCACTTGCTCCTCGTAGTTTTAAATATCTAAAATAAACGACGAATACGAAAGTTTGAAAACTATTTTCTCCCTCATTTCGATGCACGTAAGAAAAATACTTTATCACGTATCCTTTTCATGTACAAGATGTACTAATTAATTAAAAGTTTAGAATTTAATGGCATCCTAATAAGTTGATGATGAAAGCTCAAATTGATCAAATATTAGGGACGTTCGTTACAATTAATATTTGGTGTAATTTTGTGCGAATATGGCACTTGTTATATAATCAATTTTTTTTTCCCGGAAACTATTAATCAAGTAAGCTTAGTTGGAACACAATTAGATAGAAATAAAAACAAATAGAATTTTTTTACAATCACATCAAGAAAGACCCTTCCACAAAGAAAAAATAGGGAGCATGTAGATCCCAAAAATGACTTCTCCGATCTGGGAAAGCATCGTATGTTTACCTAAACTTGCACGTCCTTGAGCAGATCCCAACAAATAGAACGTTTTAAACACAACAAGACAGATCGTTTCGAAAGGCAAATTAAAAAAAAAAAAAAAAAATTTTTCTTTAAACTACAGCTCAATACTGCATTTATTTCAAGAGATTTTAACCTCAAATAGACTCGTGCTTAATTTCATCAATGTCTGTATATATATAGCTCAGTAAAGCTTCATCTAACCCAAGAAGTGAAATTACACATACTACACAATTAGTTTCACAAACGTGAGAATGGCTGCCTCCAAGTTGATTATTTTTGCCCTCCTCCTTGTTGCGACGGGTTAAATTCCCCACTCTCTCTCAACCCCCACACCCCTATTCGCATATATACTAGTTTGCACGAAATTGCTGACACTTAGATGTTTATATAAATGTATGAGGCACATGCACACACAGTATTGTACGTACAAGCTATAACTGGCATGCTGTTCATTTTTACAGTGTTGGTAGAGTCCGACGACTCGCTAGTAAATTGCAGGACATACAGCGGAATCTACTGCCCAAGCTGCGAAATGTTCTCTTGCAAGTGTTCTCACGAAAAGCCAACTGTCGGTGAAAATGGTATTATTTCAGAAGTTTATATATATGTATGAGACACGCGTGCACACTATTGTATGTACATATCTATAACTAGCATGTCGTTCGTTCTTGACAGTGACGGGAGGAGAACGAAAATCTGCCTGTAAAATGCAGGACAAAAAGCGGAAAATACTGTTCCTGTGATAAGTACTATTGCATATGCTATGATTAAGAAGACTGTGCAACTGCAACTGCGTGTGAAACTACAACCGAATGAAAACCCTACGACACCAAAGAGGCTTAAGAATACTTTTTCCTCCCAATTAAGATCTCCCACTAGTATCGTGTAAAGAATGGCATGATGTTTGTGCCATTTAACTACTGAAATGCGTTGTTTATGTCCTACCAATATAAAAAGAATAATATTACAGCTTCCATTTTTTTGGACGCATAAGAGTTCAATGAAAAAATTTCATCACAAAAGGAAAATCTTGTTAAGAGAAGTACCACAACCCTTTAGTCTTGATTAATATTTTCATTTTTAAGCACTGTTGGGTTTTACCCTACGTAACGCGTAGCTCGTCTGAAACTAACAAATCAAGGAGTTTTATCGCTAGTTGGAGCTCTAACTTATCAAATCGCTTGTTTCAGTTCGGTTTTACTCTAATATTTTGTTGTGCTTGGAATTTGATCTTAAGAGCCTAACGTTGTTAAGGAAATTAATGAAGGTTTTATTTGTAATTGATTTAAGAGCCCAAAACAGTAGGAATTTGTATTGCTAATTCGCCAACGCTTTCAATAAAAATTAAGGCAAAGGTTAATTAAAAAATATAGAGATGATTTGTATGTGCGTCCATTAGCAATTTAATTATGCGAAAAACGTTAATTATCACGACTTTACTTAAATACTATAATAGTTTTATATGAGTGACGTTGGTTGTTATTTTTTATCACGTTCAGTTAGAAAATTATAATAATTAGTAATCAAAACGAGGTATAAAATAATTACGTTGAAGACAATCTCTAAAATGATAAATATTTGATTAAACCTAAAACTTAAAAAACTATTTGATGTAGGGTTCGAAATGGTATTTTTTTTTTCAACATAGTATTCGAGCTGGCACGCGCATTGATTACAAGACTCACCGATACCAAAATTAATTATGGGCGACGAAACATGGTTAAGCCAATAATACTTTTAAGAACCAGTTCCATCGATAATGTCATGCCCTAAGCTTGTCGCTCGATTTAAATCAACAAAGGACTGACGTGTGAAGAAACAAATTGTGAAAACAAGAAATTTATACAGGAACGAACAATATAGCAACCCTTAACTCTACATATACGCGACTTAAGAAAATGTGAGCGATATGGTCAAAACATTACCTTTTTTTTTTTTTTTTTTACGATTTACTTGAAATGTTTAATTTCGATAAAGGGACCAGAAGGATTATTGAATTTTGAAGGGATATAAAAATTAACGGAGAATAGTCGGTATAGAATTAAATCATCAGTTTTCGACCTTAGGAATTCAATATAGAATTTACCTTTTTAAACCTATAAATACTTCTGGGAATTGTGGGTGACGAGTTATGTATTAATTATCCCAATTGAATCCCATGGCCAAATAATGAAGTGGTGTATTTTCTAATTTGTCAATAAACAAATCGGATCAATTATTCATTTACAATACTTTTCGACGTAATTTCGATTTTAGACACGACGAGTAATCTTTCATTTATATTATTAGCACAATCGAACGTGTTTGAAGAGTGTCTGCTTATTAGCATTTCAACTTACCCGACTGTAGCTAATTATATTACTATAAGATAGGGACGCTAAAATTGACATCGGTCCCTCTATTATGATCATTTTCATGCAAGTCTTTTAGTTTTAATGTGCCAAGTTATTCGCACGTAAAAAGTCAGTGAGCAGAACGGAAATATTTCCCCGAGTTTACCAACATTTGGTGCTATGAAATTCGTACATAAATTTGACGTAGTAATTGTTGTATTAAATTTTGAGCAAGTTCAGAAGCGTCGTAGCTTAAACGGATCAAATCGCTTGTTTGAGTTTATTTTTGCTTTAAAATTTAATTGCACTTGGAGTATGATCGTAAGAGGTCAACGTTGTTAAAGAAATTGAGGAAGGGTTTAATATCTTGATTATTGTTTTTATATTTACAGGATCTAGGATTTTACCATTGGCGATAAACAAACTTCTGTAGCATCAACGATTCTCGGTGAAATTGAGTAAGTTGAGTTATTGCACCCAATAATATGAACCTATATTATTCACAACTAATGTGTATCATACGGAAGATTTATCACCTGGGCGATACATGGAAAAATGATGAATTCTTATTTGAATAAAATTCTCCGTCGAGTAATTAAATATGTCCTATGTAGTTCAAAAATTTCTAAAGAAAATAGCAGTTACCCTAAAATGTATCATAAATGTAGAATAATTAGAAATTTTATTACTAATTTGCAAATTATTTAGCATTGATTTAGAAAGTTATATTAAGTAGTAATCAAAATGTGGGTTAACATAATTACATCGAAAACAATATCTAAAATGATAAATATTTGATTGAACCTAACATCTTAAACTATTTGATCAGGTGGTTCAAAATGGTATGTTGTTGAACATGGTACCATAGCAGCACTCGTATTGATTACAAGACTCATCGATACCTAAATTAATTGTGCACGTGTGGAACTTTGATGGGAAAAATGGTAAATCCCCCATCATATGTGAGGAGCTACGGTTGTACGAATAATGCTTTTAAGAAATATTACCCACGTGCATGCTTGTTGGTTCTTTCTATATTGTTTCCAAGGTTGTTTTTATTTCTTTATGGTTAGTATACTGTCGCATTCATTTGGTGTTTAAAAGTTCTTACAAAATTATTAAAAGAAAGCATTACGCTATCCTGAAAAGTAATGACAAATATCACATCATAATTTTTGCAAACTAAAAAATATTTTAATCGCAACGAACGTTCACAATCTTTTCTCATTTTCGTATTTTATGTTCAAATCCTCATGATCAAATTTTTTATTAATTTACACATCTTGTCTCTAATGAAAATTTTTATCGAATTTATTTTTAGATGGGCGTAAAAACGCCTCACTTGCTCCTCGTAGTTTTAAATATCTAAAATAAACGACGAATACGAAAGTTTGAAAACTATTTTCTCCCTCATTTCGATGCACGTAAGAAAAATACTTTATCACGTATCCTTTTCATGTACAAGATGTACTAATTAATTAAAAGTTTAGAATTTAATGGCATCCTAATAAGTTGATGATGAAAGCTCAAATTGATCAAATATTAGGGACGTTCGTTACAATTAATATTTGGTGTAATTTTGTGCGAATATGGCACTTGTTATATAATCAATTTTTTTTTCCCGGAAACTATTAATCAAGTAAGCTTAGTTGGAACACAATTAGATAGAAATAAAAACAAATAGAATTTTTTTACAATCACATCAAGAAAGACCCTTCCACAAAGAAAAAATAGGGAGCATGTAGATCCCAAAAATGACTTCTCCGATCTGGGAAAGCATCGTATGTTTACCTAAACTTGCACGTCCTTGAGCAGATCCCAACAAATAGAACGTTTGAAACACAACAAGACAGATCGTTTCGAAAGGCAAATTAAAAAAAAAAATTAAATTAATTTCTTTAAACTACAGCTCAATACTGCATTTATTTCAAGAGATTTTAACCTCAAATAGACTCGTGCTTAATTTCATCAATGTCTGTATATATATAGCTCAGTAAAGCTTCATCTAACCCAAGAAGTGAAATTACACATACTACACAATTAGTTTCACAAACGTGAGAATGGCTGCCTCCAAGTTGATTATTTTTGCCCTCCTCCTTGTTGCGACGGGTTAAATTCCCCACTCTCTCTCAACCCCCACACCCCTATTCGCATATATACTAGTTTGCACGAAATTGCTGACACTTAGATGTTTATATAAATGTATGAGGCACATGCACACACAGTATTGTACGTACAAGCTATAACTGGCATGCTGTTCATTTTTACAGTGTTGGTAGAGTCCGACGACTCGCTAGTAAATTGCAGGACATACAGCGGAATCTACTGCCCAAGCTGCGAAATGTTCTCTTGCAAGTGTTCTCACGAAAAGCCAACTGTCGGTGAAAATGGTATTATTTCAGAAGTTTATATATATGTATGAGACACGCGTGCACACTATTGTATGTACATATCTATAACTAGCATGTCGTTCGTTCTTGACAGTGACGGAGGAGAACGAAAATCTGCCTGTAAAATGCAGGACAAAAAGCGGAAAATACTGTTCCTGTGATAAGTACTATTGCATATGCTATGATTAAGAAGACTGTGCAACTGCAACTGCGTGTGAAACTACAACCGAATGAAAACCCTACGACACCAAAGAGGCTTAAGAATACTTTTTCCTCCCAATTAAGATCTCCCACTAGTATCGTGTAAAGAATGGCATGATGTTTGTGCCATTTAACTACTGAAATGCGTTGTTTATGTCCTACCAATATAAAAAGAATAATATTACAGCTTCCATTTTTTGGACGCATAAGAGTTCAATGAAAAAATTTCATCACAAAAGGAAAATCTTGTTAAGAGAAGTACCACAACCCTTTAGTCTTGATTAATATTTTCATTTTTAAGCACTGTTGGGTTTTACCCTACGTAACGCGTAGCTCGTCTGAAACTAACAAATCAAGGAGTTTTATCGCTAGTTGGAGCTCTAACTTATCAAATCGCTTGTTTCAGTTCGGTTTTACTCTAATATTTTGTTGTGCTTGGAATTTGATCTTAAGAGCCTAACGTTGTTAAGGAAATTAATGAAGGTTTTATTTGTAATTGATTTAAGAGCCCAAAACAGTAGGAATTTGTATTGCTAATTCGCCAACGCTTTCAATAAAAATTAAGGCAAAGGTTAATTAAAAAATATAGAGATGATTTGTATGTGCGTCCATTAGCAATTTAATTATGCGAAAAACGTTAATTATCACGACTTTACTTAAATACTATAATAGTTTTATATGAGTGACGTTGGTTGTTATTTTTTATCACGTTCAGTTAGAAAATTATAATAATTAGTAATCAAAACGAGGTATAAAATAATTACGTTGAAGACAATCTCTAAAATGATAAATATTTGATTAAACCTAAAACTTAAAACTATTTGATGTAGGGTTCGAAATGGTATTTTTTTTTCAACATAGTATTCGAGCTGGCACGCGCATTGATTACAAGACTCACCGATACCAAAATTAATTATGGGCGACGAAACATGGTTAAGCCAATAATACTTTTAAGAACCAGTTCCATCGATAATGTCATGCCCTAAGCTTGTCGCTCGATTTAAATCAACAAAGGACTGACGTGTGAAGAAACAAATTGTGAAAACAAGAAATTTATACAGGAACGAACAATATAGCAACCCTTAACTCTACATATACGCGACTTAAGAAAATGTGAGCGATATGGTCAAAACATTAACATTACCTTTTTTTTTTTTTTTTACGATTTACTTGAAATGTTTAATTTCGATAAAGGGACCAGAAGGATTATTGAATTTTGAAGGGATATAAAAATTAACGGAGAATAGTCGGTATAGAATTAAATCATCAGTTTTCGACCTTAGGAATTCAACATAGAATTTACCTTTTTAAACCTATAAATACTTCTGGGAATTCTGGGTGACGAGTTATGTATTAATTATCCCAATTGAATCCCATGGCCAAATAATGAAGTGGTGTATTTTCTACTTTGTCAATAAACAAATCGGATCGATTATTCATTTACAATACTTTTTGACGTAATTTCGATTTTAGACACGACGAGTAATCTTTCATTTATATTATTAGCACAATCGAACGTGTTTGAAGAGTGTCTGCTTATTAGCATTTCAACTTACCCGACTGTAGCTAATTATATTACTATAAGATAGGGACGCTAAAATTGACATCGGTCCCTCTATTATGATCATTTTCATGCAAGTCTTTTAGTTTTAATGTGCCAAGTTATTCGCACGTAAAAAGTCAGTGAGCAGAACGGAAATATTTCCCCGAGTTTACCAACATTTGGTGCTATGAAATTCGTACATAAATTTGACGTAGTAATTGTTGTATTAAATTTTGAGCAAGTTCAGAAGCGTCGTAGCTTAAACGGATCAAATCGCTTGTTTGAGTTTATTTTTGCTTTAAAATTTAATTGCACTTGGAGTATGATCGTAAGAGGTCAACGTTGTTAAAGAAATTGAGGAAGGGTTTAATATCTTGATTATTGTTTTTATATTTTTACAGGATCTAGGATTTTACCATTGGCGATAAACAAACTTCTGTAGCATCAACGATTCTCGGTGAAATTGAGTAAGTTGAGTTATTGCACCCAATAATATGAACCTATATTATTCACAACTAATGTGTATCATACGGAAGATTTATCACCTGGGCGATACATGGAAAAATGATGAATTCTTATTTGAATAAAATTCTCCGTCGAGTAATTAAATATGTCCTATGTAGTTCAAAAATTTCTAAAGAAAATAGCAGTTACCCTAAAATGTATCATAAATGTAGAATAATTAGAAATTTTATTACTAATTTGCAAATTATTTAGCATTGATTTAGAAAGTTATATTAAGTAGTAATCAAAATGTGGGTTAACATAATTACATCGAAAACAATATCTAAAATGATAAATATTTGATTGAACCTAACATCTTAAACTATTTGATCAGGTGGTTCAAAATGGTATGTTGTTGAACATGGTACCATAGCAGCACTCGTATTGATTACAAGACTCATCGATACCTAAATTAATTGTGCACGTGTGGAACTTTGATGGGAAAAATGGTAAATCCCCCATCATATGTGAGGAGCTACGGTTGTACGAATAATGCTTTTAAGAAATATTACCCACGTGCATGCTTGTTGGTTCTTTCTATATTGTTTCCACGGTTGTTTTTATTTCTTTATGGTTGGTATACTGTCGCATTCATTTGGTGTTTAAAAGTTCTTACAAAATTATTAAAAGAAAGTATTACGCTATCCTGAAAAGTAATGACAAATATCACATCATAATTTTTGCAAACTAAAAAATATTTTAATCGCAACGAACGTTCACAATCTTTTCTCATTTTCGTATTTATGTTCAAATCCTCATGATCAAATTTTTTATTAATTTACACATCTTGTCTCTAATGAAAATTTTTATCGAATTTATTTTTAGATGGGCGTAAAACGCCTCACTTGCTCCTCGTAGTTTTAAATATCTAAAATAAACGACGAATACGAAAGTTTGAAAACTATTTTCTCCCTCATTTCGATGCACGTAAGAAAAATACTTTATCACGTATCCTTTTCATGTACAAGTTGTACTAATTAATTAAAAGTTTAGAATTTAATGGCATCCTAATAAGTTGATGATGAAAGCTCAAATTGATCAAATATTAGGGACGTTCGTTACAATTAATATTTGGTGTAATTTTGTGCGAATATGGCACTTGTTATATAATCAATTTTTTTTCCCGGAAACTATTAATCAAGTAAGCTTAGTTGGAACACAATTAGATAGAAATAAAAACAAATAGAATTTTTTTACAATCACATCAATCAAAAAGACCCTTCCACAAAGAAAAAATAGGGAGCATGTAGATCCCAAAAATGACTTCTCCGATCTGGGAAAGCATCGTATGTTTACCTAAACTTGCACGTCCTTGAGCAGATCCCAACAAATAGAACGTTTTAAACACAACAAGACAGATCGTTTCGAAAGGCAAATTAAAAAAAAAAAATTAAATTAATTTCTTTAAACTACAGCTCAATACTGCATTTATTTCAAGAGATTTTAACCTCAAATAGACTCGTGCTTAATTTCATAAATGTCTGTATATATATAGCTCAGTAAAGCTTCATCTAACCCAAGAAGTGAAATTACACATACTACACAATTAGTTTCACAAACGTGAGAATGGCTGCCTCCAAGTTGATTATTTTTGCCCTCCTCCTTGTTGCGACGGGTTAAATTCCCCACTCTCTCTCTCAACCCCCACACCCCTATTCGCATATATACTAGTTTGCACGAAATTGCTGACACTTAGATGTTTATATAAATGTATGAGGCACATGCACACACAGTATTGTACGTACAAGCTATAACTGGCATGTTGTTCATTTTTACAGTGTTGGTAGAGTCCGACGACTCGCTAGTAAATTGCAGGACATACAGCGGAATCTACTGCCCAAGCTGCGAAATGTTCTCTTGCAAGTGTTCTCACGAAAAGCCAACTGTCGGTGAAAATGGTATTATTTCAGAAGTTTATATATATGTATGAGACACGCGTGCACACTATTGTATGTACATATCTATAACTAGCATGTCGTTCGTTCTTGACAGTGACGGAGGAGAACGAAAATCTGCCTGTAAAATGCAGGACAAAAAGCGGAAAATACTGTTCCTGTGATAAGTACTATTGCATATGCTATGATTAAGAAGACTGTGCAACTGCAACTGCGTGTGAAACTACAACCGAATGAAAACCCTACGACACCAAAGAGGCTTAAGAATACTTTTTCCTCCCAATTAAGATCTCCCACTAGTATCGTGTAAAGAATGGCATGATGTTTGTGCCATTTAACTGCTGAAATGCGTTGTTTATGTCCTACCAATAGAAAAATAATAATATTACAGCTTCGATTTTTTGGACGCATAAGAGTTCAATGAAAAATTTTCATCACAAAAGGAAAATCTTGTTAAGAGAAGTACCACAACCCTTTAATCTTGATTAATATTTTCATTTTTAAGCACTGTTGGGTTTTACCCTACGTAACGCGTAGCTCGTCTGAAACTAACAAATCAAGGAGTTTTATCGCTAGTTGGAGCTCTAACTTATCAAATCGCTTGTTTCAGTTCAGTTTTACTCTAATATTTTGTTGTCCTTGGAATTTGATCTTAAGAGCCTAACGTTGTTAAGGAAATTAATGAAGGTTTTATTTGTAATTGATTTAAGAGCCCAAAACAGTAGGAATTTGTATTGCTAATTCGCCAACGCTTTCAATAAAAATTAAGGCAAAGGTTAATTAAAAAATATAGAGATGATTTGTATGTGCGTCCATTAGCAATTTAATTATGCGAAAAATGTTAATTATCACGACTTTACTTAAATACTATAATAGTTTTATATGAGTGATGTTGGTTGTTATTTTTTATCACGTTCAGTTAGAAAATTATAATAATTAGTAATCAAAACGAGGTATAAAATAATTACGTTGAAGACAATCTCTAAAATGATAAATATTTGATTAAACCTAAAACTTAAAACTATTTGATGTAGGGTTCGAAATGGTATTTTTTTTTCAACATAGTATTCGAGCTGGCACGCGCATTGATTACAAGACTCACCGATACCAAAATTAATTATGGGCGACGAAACATGGTTAAGCCAATAATACTTTTAAGAACCAGTTCCATCGATAATGTCATGCCCTAAGCTTGTCGCTCGATTTAAATCAACAAAGGACTGACGTGTGAAGAAACAAATTGTGAAAACAAGAAATTTATACAGGAACGAACAATATAGCAACCCTTAACTCTACATATACGCGACTTAAGAAAATGTGAGCGATATGGACAAAACATTACCTTTTTTTTTTTTTTTACGATTTACTTGAAATGTTTAATTTCGATAAAGGGACCAGAAGGATTATTGAATTTTGAAGGGATATAAAAATTAACGGAGAATAGTCGGTATAGAATTAAATCATCAGTTTTCGACCTTAGGAATTCAACATAGAATTTACCTTTTTAAACCTATAAATACTTCTGGGAATTCTGGGTGACAAGTTATGTATTAATTATCCCAATTGAATCCCATGGCCAAATAATGAAGTGGTGTATTTTCTACTTTGTCAATAAACAAATCGGATCGATTATTCATTTACAATACTTTTCGACGTAATTTCGATTTTAGACACGACGAGTAATCTTTCATTTATATTATTAGCACAATCGAACGTGTTTGAAGAGTGTCTGCTTATTAGCATTTCAACTTACCCGACTGTAGCTAATTATATTACTATAAGATAGGGACGCTAAAATTGACATCGGTCCCTCTATTATGATCATTTTCATGCAAGTCTTTTAGTTTTAATGTGCCAAGTTATTCGCACGTAAAAAGTCAGTGAGCAGAACGGAAATATTTCCCCGAGTTTACCAACATTTGGTGCTATGAAATTCGTACATAAATTTGACGTAGTAATTGTTGTATTAAATTTTGAGCAAGTTCAGAAGCGTCGTAGCTTAAACGGATCAAATCGCTTGTTTGAGTTTATTTTTGCTTTAAAATTTAATTGCACTTGGAGTATGATCGTAAGAGGTCAACGTTGTTAAAGATATTGAGGAAGGGTTTAATATCTTGATTATTGTTTTTATATTTACAGGATCTAGGATTTTACCATTGGCGATAAACAAACTTCTGTAGCATCAACGATTCTCGGTGAAATTGAGTAAGTTGAGTTATTGCACCCAATAATATGAACCTATATTATTCACAACTAATGTGTATCATACGGAAGATTTATCACCTGGGCGATACATGGAAAAATGATGAATTCTTAAATTTGAATAAAATTCTCCGTCGAGTAATTAAATATGTCCTATGTAGTTCAAAAATTTCTAAAGAAAATAGCAGTTACCCTAAAATGTATCATAAATGTAGAATAATTAGAAATTTTATTACTAATTTGCAAATTATTTAGCATTGATTTAGAAAGTTATATTAAGTAGTAATCAAAATGTGGGTTAACATAATTACATCGAAAACAATATCTAAAATGATAAATATTTGATTGAACCTAACATCTTAAACTATTTGATCAGGTGGTTCAAAATGGTATGTTGTTGAACATGGTACCATAGCAGCACTCGTATTGATTACAAGACTCATCGATACCTAAATTAATTGTGCACGTGTGGAACTTTGATGGGAAAAATGGTAAATCCCCCATTATGTGTGAAGAGCTACGGTTGTACGAATAATGCTTTTAAGAAATATTACCCACGTGCATGCTTGTTGGTTCTTTCTATATTGTTTCCACGGTTGTTTTTATTTCTTTATGGTTGGTATACTGTCGCATTCATTTGGTGTTTAAAAGTTCTTACAAAATTATTAAAAGAAAGTATTACGCTATCCTGAAAAGTAATGACAAATATCACATCATAATTTTTGCAAACTAAAAAATATTTTAATCGCAACGAACGTTCACAATCTTTTCTCATTTTCGTATTTATGTTCAAATCCTCATGATCAAATTTTTTATTAATTTACACATCTTGTCTCTAATGAAAATTTTTATCGAATTTATTTTTAGATGGGCGTAAAACGCCTCACTTGCTCCTCGTAGTTTTAAATATCTAAAATAAACGACGAATACGAAAGTTTGAAAACTATTTTCTCCCTCATTTCGATGCACGTAAGAAAAATACTTTATCACGTATCCTTTTCATGTACAAGATGTACTAATTAATTAAAAGTTTAGAATTTAATGGCATCCTAATAAGTTGATGATGAAAGCTCAAATTGATCAAATATTAGGGACGTTCGTTACAGTTAATATTTGGTGTAATTTTGTGCGAATATGGCACTTGTTATATAATCAATTTTTTTTTTTCCGGAAACTATTAATCAAGTAAGCTTAGTTGGAACACAATTAGATAGAAATAAAAACAAATAGAATTTTTTTACAATCACATCAAGAAAGACCCTTCCACAAAGAAAAAATAGGGAGCATGTAGATCCCAAAAATGACTTCTCCGATCTGGGAAAGCATCGTATGTTTACCTAAACTTGCACGTCCTTGAGCAGATCCCAACAAACAGAACGTTTTAAACACAACAAGACAGATCGTTTCGAAAAGCAAATTAAAAAAAATTAAATTAATTTCTTTAAACTACGGCTCAATACTGCATTTGTTTCAAGAGATTTTAACCTCAAATAGACTCGTGCTTAATTTCATCAATGTCTGTATATATATAGCTCAGTAAAGCTTCATCTAACCCAAGAAGTGAAATTACACACAATTAGTTTCACTAACGTGAGAATGGCTGCCTCCAAGTTGATTATTTTTGTCCTCCTCCTTGTTCCGACCAATATTAGCATTCCAATTATTAGCAAAATCGAACATGTTTGAAGCGTGTTTGCTTATTAGCATTCCAACTTACCCGACTGCAGCTAATTATATTACCATAAGATAGGGACACTAAAATAGACATCGGTCCCTCTATTATGATCATTTTCATGGAAGTCTTTAGTTTTAATGTGCCAAGTTATTCGCACATAAAACGTTAGTGAAGAGAACAGAAATATTTCACTGAGTTTACCAACATTTGGTGCTATGAAATTCGTACATAAATTTGGCGTAGTAATTGTTGTATTAAATTTTGAGCAAGTTCAACAGCGTTATAGCTTAAAACGGATCAAATTGCTTGTTTGAGTTTATTTTTGCTTTAAAATTTAATTGCACTTGGAGTATGATCGTAAGAGGTCAACGTTGCTAAAGAAATTAAGGAAGGGTTTAATATCTTGATTATTGTTTTTATATTTATAGGATCCAAGATTTTTACCTTTGGTGATAAACAAACTTTTGTACTATCAACGATTCTCGGTGAAATTGAATAAGTTGAGTTATTTCATCCAATAATATGAACCTATATTATTCACAACTAATGTGTATTGTACGGAAGATTTATCACCAGGGCGATACATGGAAAAATGATGAATTCTTAGTTGAATAAAATTTTCTGTCGAGTAATTAAGAGAGTGTTTGGTAGGGATTAAAATTATATTTTTTTTAGTAGATTGTGATAGAAGTTTTTGAAATGTGTGGTTGAAAAGTTGTGGAACCCAAGAAAGATGTGGTTAATATTGATTGTTTGACTTTGACTTAGATTAAAATCATATTTTAATCTGTACCAAACAGGGCCTAAATATGTCCTATGTATTTCATAAATTTCTAAAGAAAATAGCAGCTACCCTAAAAAATATTATAAATGTAGAATAATTAGAAATTTTATTACTAATTTGAAAATTATGTAGCATTTATTTAGAAAATTATATTTTAGTAGTAATCAAAATGTAGGTTAACATAATTACATCGAAAACAATATCTAAAATGATAAATATTTGATTGAATCGAACATCTTATACTATTTGATCAAGTGGTTCAAAATGGTATGTTGTTAAACATGGTATCATAAAAGCACGCATATTGATTACAAGACTCATCAGTACCTAAATTAATTGTGCACATGGGAAAATGGTAAATTTCGCATTATATGTGAGGAGCTCCAGTTGTACGAATAATGCTTTTAAGAAATAACTGGGCTTCTTGGTCACGCGCAGTTCCAACTATAAAGTCATGTCCGAAGCTTGTGACCTGATTTAAATCAAAAACAGATTGACATGTGATAGAATAATTAAAATCATCATAACACCGGCAACTTAATAAAGCAACCTTTGACTCTACAAATATGAGACTTAAGCGAATGTGAACGAGATATCAAAACATTACTTTATTTTGTTTTTTACGAGTAACTTGATTTATTTAATGTTGGCAAAGGGGGACCAGAAGGATTACTGAATCCCGAAGGGATAAAAAAGTCAATGGAGAATATAAGAAATAGAATTAAATCATTAGTTTTCTACCTTATGAATTTAATATAGGATTTATATTTTTTCGACCTGTATATAGTGAATGCATAATTCTTTTAAAAAAATCTTGAAGACAATTTCTGTATTAATTACCCCAATCGAGTCCAATGGCCAAATGATGAAGAAAGACATTTTCTAATTTCTCATTTATTATCTTTAATGTAGATTTAACTTCAATTAACAGATTGGATCAATTATTCAGTTACAATACTTTTGGATGTACTTTAAGTTTTACCCAGAATAAGTAATTGTTAATTTATATTATTAGCGCATTCCAACATGTTTTAAGCATGTTTTATTTTTCTTATTAGCATTTCAATTTACGTAACAATGGATAATTATAAGACTATGAGATCGAGGTACTAAGATGGGATAATGGTCCCTACATTATGATCCTTTTAATGGAAGTCTTTACTTGGCTCATTTATTGGCACGTAAAAAGTTAGTAAATAGAACAGAAATACTAGCACAAAGTTTACCGGCGTTTGGTTCTTTGAAATTCCAGCATAATCTTGACATAGTAATCGTTATTTTATGACATAAAATATTTAATATAAAACGATATATATACAACAATGTGGTGTAATGATTAGTATTCAAAATTCCATTTTCTCATAATAATGGTCATCAAATAGGGGCTAAGTGTTAAGGTAAATGATGTCAAAACCGTACAACACCCAGAAGACTAATTGTACACAATGTCAACCCCATATAATGTGCACAAGAATAGTTCCTATTACTTTTAATTTCTATTTCTAATTCATTGTAACGAAGAACACTATTTTAGTATTTTGCCAAAATTGTTGTCGGCACATGTTTATGGTGGTACATTGTATCTGATCAAATACAGCTTACACCTAACAATCTCGTTTTTGCTTACCAAACATGACTGAGTTTGGTTCTTCTTCGGTCATCCGATTTTGCTTTTGGAATCAAATCAAGTTGATGACACAAGTGCTAAGTGTCACATTTACTCTAAAGGGAAAGCGGGGGAATAAGATTTGCTTGCGACGAATTTGTTTTATGCAATCCAAGTTGGAGGACTATGCATACGGGAAGGGAAAATTGTTCATTTTGCCGGATCCAATATATTGATGGTCAAACGGGGTGGACTTGTGGTACGGCGATCACCAAAAAATGTTGACATAATTATCCAAAAAATAGCTGAGGATGAATGTGTAGGGAAAAAGTAAAGATGCGGCATTTTTTTTTGCAATTTATCCTTGAAAGTAAAAATAAAAACTGTAATGGAATTTAAAAACCACTGCGGTTTTGATTGTGTTCGTGGGAACAAAAATCTGATATTTAATTGTCAATGTTAATTTGTTGCTTAAAAGCTGAAGTAATAAAAATGTTTTAACGACTCTGTATGGAATTAAACATTGATACTGGTACTTTAGCTTAGAAGTCCATTTATTTGTCGCTGCTTTGTATAACTGGCTTTATTCACACGCAAACAGTGCGAACTATAATAATTTTATACAATAAGTACGAATATCAAACAAAAATTGATGGGACGTGAATTAGCAATATCACTTCAAGATTGAAATTAGAGTAAATTTTTTATGAAATTAAATGAAGGCTTGCGGGTATTTCTAGAAGAGAGAAAATTTGAAAATAAGAGAGCCAAACAGCTATATGTAACAATACAGGGCTCTCGTATTTTTGAGCAGAGGCTTGCACTGGTCAATTGAAACCACACCTGAAGTACATTATAATGGGGCCTCTAGGTCTACACACCAATCATACAGGTTTTATAATGGGGCCTCTAGGTCTACACATCTTTAGCCTTGTTAGACTCATGTGTCAACCATGAGATCCTTCTCAAGTAATATTACCCATGTGCATGCTTGTTGGTTCTTTCTATATTGTTTCCACAATTATTTTTATTTCTTTATGGTTAGTATAATGTCGCATTCATTTGGTGTTTAAAAGTTCTTACAATATTCTTAAAAGAAAATTATGACACTATCTTGAAAAGTAATGACAAATATCACATCATAATTTTTGCTAACTAAAATTTTTTTAATTGCAACAAACGTTCACAATCTTTGCTCATTTTCGTATTTATGTTCAAATTCTTATGATCAACTTTTTTATTAATTTACGCATCTTGTCTCTAATGAAAAATTTTATTGAAAAATCTGTTAGATGGGAGTAAAAAGCCTCACTTGATTCTCATAGTTTTAAATATATAAAATAAAAAGATGAATACGAAAGTTTGAAAATTATTCTCTCTCAGTAAAGCTTCATCTAATCCAATAAGTGAAATTACACGGACTACACAATTAGTTTCACAAACGTGAGAATGGTTGCCTCCAAGTTGATTATTTTTGTCCTCCTCCTTGTTGCGACGGGTTAAATTCCCTACTCTCTCTCTCAACCCCCACACCCCTATTCGCATATATACTAATTTGCACGAAATTGCTGACACTTAGATGTTTGTATAAATGTATGAGGCACAAGCACACACAGTATTGTACGTACAATCTATAACTGGCATGTTGTTCATTTTTTACAATGTTGGTAGAGTTCGAGGACTCACTAGTAAATTGCAGGACATACAGCGAAATCTACTGCCCAAGTTGCGAAATGTTCTCCTTCAAGTGTTCAGCCGAACAACCAACTACCGGTGAAAATGGTATTATTTTAGAAGTTTATATATATATATATATATATATATATATATATATATATATGAGACACACATGCACACTTTTGTATGTACATATCTATAACATACATGTCGTTCATTCTTGACAGCGAGTCAGCAACGGAGGAGAATGAAAATCTGCCCGTAAAATGCATGACAAAAAGCGGAAAATATTGTTCGTGTGATAAGTTCTATTGCATATGTTATGATTAAAAAGACTATGCACATGCAACTGCTTGTGAAACTACAACTGAGTGAAAATCTTACAACATCAAAGAGGATTAAGAATACTTTTTCCTCCCAATCAAGATCTCCCACTAGTATCGTGTAAAGAATGGCATGATGTTTGTGATATTTAACTACTGAAATACGTTATTTATGTCCTACCAATATTTTAAAAAAAAAATATTACAGCTTCAATTTTTTGCCATAGAAGAGTTCTATAAAAAAAAAATATTCATCATAAAAGGAAAATCCTGTTAAGAGAAGTACCACAAACCTTTAATCTTTATAAATATTTTCATTGTTAAGCTCTGTTGGGTTTCACCCTCCATAACCCGTAGCTCGTTTGAAACTAACAAATCAAGGAGTTTTATTGCTAGTTGGAGCTTAAACTTATCCAATCGCTTGTTTGAGTTCGGTTTTACTCTAATAATTTGTTGTACTTGGAATTTGATCTTAAGAGCCTAGCGTTGTTAAGGAAATTAATGAAGGTTTTATTGCTAATTGATTTAAGAGACCAACATAGCAGGAATTTGTATAGCTAATTTGCTAACGCTTTCAATAAAATTTAGGCAAAGGTTAATTAAAATATATTGAGATGATGTCTATGTGCGTCTATTAGCAATTTAATTATGTGAAACACGTTAATTATCAGAAGCTACCTGATGGGATGATTGAATGAGAGTCGTTCAACACTGTTGCTGCGGTGAAAGAACCATCAATTTACGCCCAAGAGCCATTATGTATCCCCTCCTTTATCTCAATTTTTGGGTCAGTTTGTTTTTTAGCAAGGCGTGAGATAGATAGCATAGTGCACTCCATCGCTTCAAATGCTCTTCTGGCTGTCTAGAATAATTATTGGTCTGGGGATTACCCAGTGTTTATTCACGAATTTCTTCGGAATGTAGTTATCGAATCAAGAAAATTGCTCCGTGTTTCTTGTTTGAGCATACAAAAGGTAATATGAAGAAGTAATCAATGAATTCAGACTGATAAAGGAAGATTTGCACCAAAACTCCAACTCCAATTCTGGTTAGCTTGTTTGTCCTTACATGAGTATACGGAACCCACCACCGAGAAACCAACTGATGACTAAATTATGAATTAAGCTTTTGACTAATTTGTGTAAGAAAAGAGTATATATATACGTTGATAATGTGATTACTATTTATATATGAGATCGAATTTTAATATGAGCTTATTTTATGCTCTCTTTTTTTTTTTTTAAATGTGTTTTGAAATAATAACTTGATAGAGATTGTGTGGTTAAAAAATAAATAAAAGTTTTGAATTTGCATATAATATTATTTTATTAAAGAGTGTAATTGAAAAGAAGCGAGAAAAATATATTTTGAAAAAATGAAAATCAAACAAAGCTTATATATAACATTTGTTTTTCTTGTGTTATGCAAACTTGTTCATGAATCAACCAAATCTTCACAAATAGTCTCTAAAGCGTAATTGCATGTGTTAGAAATTAGTTTACTTCGTTAGTTTACGGTTTTGGTATTCTATGATAATTTTAGATTTTTTCCTTCTATTAGGATTTTAATTATGGTAATTTCCAATTTAAAAATCTATGATTCCGATTTTTATTATGATTCTTTCTTTAACGGATTTTATTGCATTGTATAAATAAGTGGAAATATGTAGTAAAAAAGAAATATGAAATAACAATCAAATCACATAGGGTATTAATTTAGGTTTTAGTAATTATCCAGTTTTAGTCGTTCCTTTAAATTAGGATTGTAAACATTAATGACAAATAGTTGTTTTTTTTTTAGTTGAAATAAAATATTTGGAATGCATTTGATTTGCTATTTTCAAATTGTTTTTAGTTTTCAGTGTAATTTTGCAAAACACTAAAAATGTGTTTTCTTTACTATTTTTGAAAATGCATTTTCGAACACAAAGTTAAATCTATAACTCAAAATATATTTTTTTGTTATAAAATAGAGAAAAAGAAGAAGAGAGAGTTAGAGTCAATACCTTTGTGTGTGTTTTATTAATGACCAGAGCCCTATATTTATAGGTAAGAATAAGGGATACAATGGTAATAATTTCTAGGGTTACAGGGGTATAATTGTCATTCACTACAAACCCTAATAAACTTTCCTTTTACAACACTCCCCCTTGAATGACACATTACAAAATATCTGCCTCGTTAAAACCTTGTTTGATAAAAACCTAATAGGACAAAAAAAAAATCAAACGAAGGAAAAAGAGTACAGTTATTTTGGAGTATTAAAAATAAATGCTGCCTCATTAAAACCTTGCTAGGAAAACCCAGTGGGATAAAACCCTATGCGAAGGAAAAAGAGTACAGCTACTCCCCCTGATGTTGATCACTAAAAATCTTTGAGTCGACGCATTCCAATCCCATGGACTAACTTCTTGAATGTAGATGTTGGCAGTGCTTTTGTGAATAAATCGGCCAAATTGTCACTTGAGCGAATTTGTTGAACATCGATGTCGCCATTCTTCTGAAGCTCGTGTGTATGAAAGAATTTTGGAGAAATATGCTTCGTCCTGTCGCCTTTGATATAGCCTCCTTTGAGTTGTGCAATACAAGCTGCATTGTCTTCATACAAAATTGTTGGACTATCTTTTGTTGAAGTTAACCCACATGATGCTTGGATATGATGGGTCATGTTCCTCAACCATACACATTCTCGCCCTGCTTCATGGATTGCAATAATTTCAGAATGATTAGAGGATGTTGCTGTCAAGGATTGCTTCACAGATTTTCATGATATAGTTGTTCCTCCACGTGTAAACACATATCCTGTTTGTGATTTAGCTTTATGTGGGTCAGATAAATAACCTGCATCTGCATATCCCACTAAAGTAGATCCCGATTTTTGGGAGTAAAATAATCCTAAATCAATCGTACCCTTTAGGTAACGAAAAATGTGTTTAACACCATTCCAATGTCTTTGACTTGGTGTAGAACTATATCTTGCAAGGAGATTTACAGAAAAAGCTATATCGGGTCGAGTGCAATTTGCAAGATATGTTAATGCTCCAATTGCACTAAGATATGGTACTTCAGGACCAAGAACATTTTCTCCATCTTCAAGTGGACGAAATGGGTCCTTTTTCACATCAAGTGATCGAACAATCATAGGTGATGCCAATGGATGTGCATTATCCATATAAAATCGTTTTAAAACTTTTTTTGTATATGTAGATTGATGAACAAACAATCCTTCTGGGAAGTGTTCAATTTGCAACCCGAGACAAAATTTGGTTTTTCCTAAATCCTTCATCTCAAATTCATTTTTCAAATAATCAACAGTTTTGTTGAGCTCTTCAGGAGTTCCAATTAAGTTTAGATCATCAACATAAACTGCGACAATTGCAAATCCAATATTTGTTTTCTTTATGAAAACACATGGGCAGACATCGTTATTTTTATAACCCTCCTTCAACAAATATTCGCTAAGACGATTATACCACATGCGTCCGGATTGTTTCAATCCATATAATGATCTTTGCAATTTAATTGAGAACATGGTTCTCGGACATGTATTATTTGTTTCTGGCACTTTAAGTCCTTCAGGGACTTTCATATATATGTCACTATCAAGTGAACCATATAAATATGCAGTTACTACATCCATAAGGCGCATATCAAGTTTCTGTGACACAGTCAAACTAATCAAAAATCTAAAAGTGATGGTGTCCATTACGGGAGAATATGTTTCCTCGTAGTCAATTCCTGGTCTTTGTGAGAAACCTTGAGCTACCAGTCGAGCTTTGTATCTTGTAATTTCATTATTTTCATTTCTCTTTCGTACAAAAACCCATTTGTATCCTACAGGGATTACATTTTCAGGTGTTCGAACTACAGGTCCAAACACTTTTCGTTTCTCTAAGGAATTCAATTCCGCCTGTATGGCTTCTTTCCATTTTGGCCAATCATTTCTATTTTGACAGTCTTTAACTGACTGTGGTTCAGGATCCTCATTTTGCATAATATCAAGAGCCACATTAAAGGCGAAAATATTGTCTATAACAACATTTTTTTTCGTTCCCATAATTTATGAGATAACATATAATTTATTGAAATCTCATTATTTTCGGACACTTGTGATTCTTCAGGAACCATATTTTCAATATTTGATTGATCAATCTTTTCTAATGTTACTTCTTCCGAAGTTTTTGGTTGGTTTTTCTCTTGTACTTTTCTTTTTCGAGGTACAGAGTCTTTTGAACCAACTGGTCGACCACGCTTCAGGCGTATGTTAGATTCGTTTGCTACAGCAGATTGTCCTGCAGGGACATCAATTTTTGCTGGAATATTTTCTGCTGGTATATATGACTTTGTCACTCTTTTCGTGTCAACAAATATATCAGGTAATTGATTTGCAACTCTTTGCAAATGAATGATTTTTTCAATCTCTTGCTCACATTGATTACTGCGAGGATCAAAGTGAGATAGAGTTATTTCATTCCAAGAAATTGTACCTTGTCTTTTAGAATGTAGTTTTTCCCCTCCCAAAATTGGGAAAGTCATTTCATCAAAATGACAGTCTGCAAAACGTGCAGTAAATAGATCACCCGTTAAAGGTTCCAGATACCTAATAATGGATGGTGAATCAAAACCCACATAAATCCCAAGTCTTCGTTGGGGACCCATTTTAGTACGTTGTGGGGGTGAAATAGGGACTTGGACAGCACAACCAAAAAACCCTTAGGTGAGAAATATCAGGTTCATGACCAAATGCAAGTTGTAAGGGTGAATATTGATAATAGGCAGTTGGTCTAACACGAACCAATGATGCAGCATGTAATATGGCATGTCCCCAAACAGAAGTTGGTAGCTTTGTTTTCATAAGTAATGGTCTAGCTATAAGTTGTAGACGTTTAATAAACGACTCTGCTAAACCATTTTGTGTATGGACATGCGCAACCGAATGTTCAATAATAATCCCAATTGACATACAATAATCATCGAATGCTTGTGATCTGAATTCACCAGCATTGTCAAGACGAATAGTCTTGATTGAGTAATCGGGGAATTGTGCTCGTAATTTTATGATTTGAGCAAGTAGTCTAGCAAATGCTACATTCCTAGTGGAAAGTAGGCAAACATGTGACCATCTAGTAGAAGAATCAATTAATACCATAAAATAACGAAATGGTCCACATGGTGGGTGTATTGGCCCACATATGTCTCCATGAATTCTTTCCAAGAAAGTTGGAGATTCAACATTGACCTTTGTAGTTGAAGGTCTAATGACTAACTTGCCTTGTGAACAAGCTACACATGGATAATCATTAGGTAAAAGAATCTTCTGGTTCTTTAAAGGATGTCCATGTGAGTTGTTTATTATTCGGCGCATCATTATAGCTCCTGGATGTCCAAGTCTATCATGCCAAAGTATAAAACTTTTTGGGTCAACGAACTTCTGGTTCGTGACATTATTTGATTCAACCATTTTTATAAATGTATAGTACATACCAGATGGGAGTGCATGAAATTTTTCTTTTATCTGCTTCTTGCCAGATATAAAGAAAATTATGCAAAGATATTCAACACTATTTTCTTGCATCGTCTCAATGTGATATCCATTGCAGCGGATATCTTTAAAACTAAGCAAATTTCTTCTGGATTTGCTAGAGTAAAGTGCATCGTCAATATATAATTTAGTATTATTTGGTAAAATAATACAAGCTCTTCCGGAGCCTTCAACGATATTTGATGCACCAGATATTGTATTAACATTATTTTTTGCTAATGTTAAGTCCAAAAAATATTTTTTGTCTTGAAGAATTGTATGTGTAGTTGCACTATCTATCAAACAAGTATCTTGACAATCCATCATCAATCTATAAATACAATAAAATACACATGTTTTAATAAAGATTTGAATTTATAAATTTAAAGAAGTAAACATGATTCAATAGTATGAAATTGACGATACATAATAAAGTTTTCCCTTTTTTTTTTTTTTTTTTTTGTGAAAAATAAAAACATATTTCTAACTAAATTTCTAAAATAAAGTGAAATACTAGAAGCATAAAAAATAAATTAATCTATATCTTCCATTACACCACCCCCAATCAAGTGGTCAATATTTCCATTTGGATCGGCAAAGAAGTCAGAGACATCCAAATGAGTCACATCAATCGGACCATCATAATTAGCGAAATTTGTCTCAACTTTTCCTTTTCCCTTGATTGATTTTTGATAAAGATCCACAAGGTGTTTTGCCGTACGACAGGTACGTGTCCAATGCCCTTTCATTCCACATCTAAAACAATTTTCTTCATGCACCTTTTTGGGTGTGCTACTTTCGTTTGCTTTGTGCCTTTTGAAATTGTTGCCTTGCTGATGATAACTTTGTTGATTATTTCGTCCATGATTTATTCCACGTGCACGTCCGCGTCCGCGTCCACGTCCAAATCCGTGTCCACGTCCACGTCCACGTCCACGTCTTGATATTGCATTTGCTTCAGGAAATGCAGTACCATTTGCTTCAGGCAATGGTATAGAACCAGTTGGACGTAACCCATGATTTTTCATTAGAAGTTCATTATTTTGTTCAGCAATAAGCAAACAAGATATAAGTTCTGAGTACTTTTTGAAACCACGCTCACGATATTGCTGCTGCAGGAGCACATTTGAGGCGTGAAAGGTAGAGAAAGTTTTCTCCAACATATCTCCATCAGTTATTTTTTCTCCACACAGGATCAATTTTGAAGATATTCTAAAAAGTTCAGAATTGTACTCACTTACAGTTTTGAAATCTTGCAAACGAAGGTGCATCCACTCATAGCGGGCTTTGGGGAGAACTATAGTCCTCTGATGATCAAATCTTTCAGTCAATTTTTTCCAAAGAGCATGTGGATCTTTCTCAGTGAGGTATTCAATTTTCAACCCATCGTGAAGATGATGGCGAAGGAAGATGAGTGGTTTTGCACGATCCTGCAGGGATTCTTTGTTTCCTTCTTTTATTGTCTCTCCCAGACCCTTTGAGACAAGGTGGATATCAGCATCGAGCACCCATGACAGATAATTTTTGCCAGATATGTCAAGTGCAGCAAACTCAAGTTTTGTTATGTTTGCCATTTGATTAACTACACGATAAAAAAATACAATTAGTTTTGAAGAATACGGAATAATTGATTAAGTGGTCAAAATTAACATGACATAAGTTATGTGTTTTCCTTCAGGGAGAAACACTAATATAAAATAACATCTTCTTCGAAACATGTGCTACTTCGGGAGCACATTGCATTTTATTATTGTTCTTCAAGAGCAATATATCAATATTCTTCTGGAATATTAAAAATTATAATTTATGCTCTTCAGGAGCAAATAATATTCTTCTGGAATATTAATTATAATATTGTGCTACTTCAGGAGCAACAATAAATTATTTGTAATAGACAAATTTACTATTAATATTCTTCTGGAATATTAATTATAAAGTTGTGCTACTTCAGGAGCAACAACATGATAGAATATTGATTTAAAATTTAAAATAGAACATCACAAATATTTAATCAAGTTAAAGAATATTAATTATCATACGTCACCAAATTAATTTTGGCACATGTGATAGATAATTATGTTTTAAAAAAAAAAGAATATAAGAGAATTAAAATCCCATCCTTTAAATAATCAATGACGGCGGACACAGTTGGGTTTAGAGGGAAGAAATTGATTAACAAATATCAATTCATTAATAGGGAGAGAGAGATATTCATATTTCATGCAAAGAAATATGGAGGCACAAAAATATATAAGATTTACACTGCCAACTGACACAATGATGGTGGGTACAAACTGAATACGTGATTTACAGCAAAGCAATTGTGAGGATTTATCATGTGTATCTGTATCGTGATTGCAACTACCATGAAAAAAATCATATGTTACCAAATTAACTTTGAAAATTAAACTTTTGTGCTGATAACGTGTTATAAAATAGAGAAAAAGAAGAAGAGAGAGTTAGAGTCAATACCTTTGTGTGTGTTTTATTAATGACCAGAGCCCTATATTTATAGGTAAGAATAAGGGATACAATGGTAATAATTTCTAGAGTTACAGGGGTATAATTGTCATTCACTACAAACCCTAATAAACTTTCATTTTACAACATTTTTGACGTTTTGAGTGTTTTCAATGAAATTTTTGAAAACATAGAAAATAAAATTTAAAAAATAATGATATAAAATTCTAAGAAATAAAAATTTTGAAACATTGAAAGAATGAAATATAAAATTCTATAAAAAAAATGGTCCAAATTCTTAATTTTACACGTATAAAAATATTCTCAATTAACATCATTAATTTTTCATTTTATTTTCTATATTTTGAACTCAACTTATCGTTTACTTTTATTTTACTTCTGTAGGGAAAACGCACATAATTGTTCTATTTTTATTGAATCATCAAATTTCATGAAATAAAATGTCATAACAGTTTTTCAAAAATTCAAATTAAATGTGTTTTCTAGTTTTTTGTTGTGATAAATAATTTTTCAAATGATAAACCAAATGCATTTTTATCAATCTTAAAAAACTCTCAAAACAGAAAACTAAAAATGAATTAAAAATTAAAACACAAATCAAACGAGAATTGTTGAGATGTTCTTCCATTTTCAGCCTAAATTAATATTCATACATGAATATTTGTTAATCAAATCAAATATATGGTTGGTATTCTTGCGAAGAATCAAAGAATATTTCACAATATTTTCGTGAACCGACATCTTTTTCGATCATTCTTATGTTCGTTTCTTTATTTATTGTTTTCGCCTACATCAACTATTGGGTTTTGATACCCAATAATTGCCCGGACGATGATGTAAACTCAGTTTTATATTCAGTCGGCTTTAGCCAAATGACTGATCAGTACATCGGTGCTAAGAATAGAACGACCCAACTCCAATTCTTCTCGGGTCATTCGAAATAGCCTAATTTATTAGAGCTGCTCATGGCGACCCGATTATTTGGACAGCTATAATGGGCGACCCATTATTGAGGAACACTTGAGTAATATGTTTGGGCCCTTACCAATTGGGCCAAACGGTTTCCAACCTAACTTACCTTTCTTGGACTTGTACTCTTGTTATAAGCTTAGACCATCCTGTCTCTCCCTCACACGTTAGACCGCCGTCCCTTCCTTCTCTTTGTGAGAACTCCCTGCACTTCTTCTCCTCTTATTCTTGTGATCTTTGTGGTTACTACTTGGTGTTGATTGGTTACTTTGTGAGCTCTCTTTGTGGGAAATCAAGCAACCATAGTTGGGGAGATAGATTTGGAGATTTGTGGATTGTGAGATCCTTAGTGCCGATTGGAAGTGAACTGAGCCTCGTAAAGCCTGCGTGGTGGTCGATATAAACCTACAAATGGTATTAGAGCGAGGTTTGAGTGATTGAGGGAGGATTCGAAGTGGTTTAAAGGAGGACCGAACGCGATTTTCATATTGGCCGAACCTTCAATCATCTTTTTCGACCAATCCAGTGGTGACCCGGTGCAACAAACACCAGAATTGGACTTTACAGGTGCTGGGCGTCCTCCATAGGTTGAAGATTCGTAAAGAAATCGGCCGAAATTGCGAAGGAGACGCGATTTCTCCAACTTGACCGAGTCGAAATCGTGCAATTTCGGCCAAACTAGTGACCGCCCGGGATTTCTGAGCCCATATTCGAACTCTGCAGGCGGCGACACTCCCGGTGGTAGAGCGCGTTTCTCCGGCGGCGCGTGGCGCGTGTGGCAGCTTTCCGGCGAGATTTTTCAGGCAAAATCTTTATTTTCACCTGCTAAACGTACTGATAATATTTGTTTAGTGTTTCAGGTTACACAGAAAAATTTGGACGATTTTGCCCCTGGTACCTGTTTGCTTCGTGTCGGACTGCAGTGATAACTTTGTAGCTTACTGCAACAGTACATTTGCTGAATCTTTAGGGCGAATAGTGGTATCCCTAAAGCAGCAGATTCGCATCTCTCGTAATTCACGAACTCAGATACGTCCGCTCTGGTAAATTGGCTTATCTCGTTAATTTCAACTCTAGCGCGTCATTGTGTGGGATGACAATAGGATTGTGGTTACCGTAAAAGGGTAACATTGCTTGTGCTAGAAATTAGGATTATTTGCTATTGGTTGGTTGCGTTTGAGAATTTAGTTTTGATAAATTAGCTTATATCACTTTGTGATATAATTGTCACTATTTGGAACTCTCCGTGATTGGATATACCTATTTTGTTGCATTTGTAATTCCGCTGCGTTGTTACTTTCGTTAGAATACCTAGACCTTACCTATTCGAACATTCTCTTGATCTAAGACCACGAGTCTTATGAAACACTGAGAATTTAGAATGAAGTATATTGTCTGTGACCTTATGACTACTTTGTGTGGTTTTGTGTTTGTGATTCTGCGTTTTTTTTATTAACTCATAAAATGACAAGTCTCAACTTTGATTTGGGAATCTTTAACGGAAAAGGTGATTTTTCAATATGGCAACAAAAAATGAGGGATATTTTGGTCCAACAAAAAGTTTCAAAAGTCATTGATGGCAATTTTCAGTTGATTTTTTAAAAGAACAAAAAGAAAAAGCCGATGAGCTTGCTTATACATTAATAATCTTACACTTGTCTGATATTGTTTTAAGAAAGGTGGGTAAACTGAAAACCACCAAAGAACTTTGGCAAAAATTGGTAGAATTGTATTTGCTCAAGTACAATTCTACCCCGAATAAACTTTACTTACTTGAACGTTTCTTCAGTTTTAAAATGGATCTTTCAAAGGATCTCGACGACAATTTAAACGTTTTTAACAAACTCGTTCAAAATATTGTTAATTGTGGTGAGAAAGTGTCTGAAACTTACAAGGCTATAATCCTACTGAATTATATGCCTGAATCATATAGAGAGGTCAAAATGCTATTAAGTATGGTAGGGACACTTTGACGCCTGAAATTGTCGCTGACTCACTTAGAAGTAAGGAGATGGAACTTAGAGCTGAAAAAGAAGATAAGAAGAGTGGTAAGTTGCTTATGATGAGGAATATGATGAAATTTAAGCAAATGAATTTAGGTAGAACTTAAGACAATAGTAATTCGAGTAGTGACTCGAGTGATGAGGATCGTAAGAAGAAGGGCAAGGGATGGGACAAGTTTAGTGGTAGAAGGTGTTATAGTTGTGGTAGAATCGGACACTTTATTAGGCACTATCCTAAGAATAAGGATAAGCAGAATGGTAGGATGAGAGATGAGGCGAATGTGGCTATGGGGTCGAGTGATGACCCTAGTGAGATTTATTGAGTGTAAATCTAGTTACTACATTGCATCTGTGTGTAATCCTCTTTGCATGTGTGTGAGTGCTTGATTCTATTGCATGTTGTATGATACGCTTTCAATGTGTTTGATGTGTGTAATTGCATGAATCAATGTGACTCGAATACTTGGTGTATGTGTTTGCATGCATAGTGGGTTTGTGATGCATTAGCAGTAAGTGTGTATGTGTTGGATGTCTATTGGTGAGGTGGAGTATAGATGCCTAGGGTACATTGTGGTTTGTACAGGGGGATGTGGAATGTGACATTTGGATCACGAGTGGAGATGTGATCAAATGTCTAGAATTTTTTATCAGAAAGAGACCCTGATCAGGTGGAGTGTGAGAGAGGACACTTCTATCATTTGTGTTAGGTGGAGCCCCATAGTCCACGTAGTTTGGGATAAGTGATGTGGTGATAAAAGATTATCCCGAGAACTTAGGATCTATTGTTACTTACCTTTTAGACATGAGTTGAGTGATTAGTCTAGTGAGCATGGTGGAGCGATGAGTGGAGATATGTGTTCTCAAGGTGGGAGTAACATGGAATGGGATAGGATAAGTATGGTGAGATCTTTTTCGTAGGGTCATTTATGTATTTGTTGCACATGTGTTGACCGTGTGTTGATTAACTTGGTGTTAATATGTTGTTCTGTGTGAACGTATTTGAAAAAGATCTATGTATTATCCTATAGTATATCGGCATCGCATGTTTTATCTGCTCTTGACTGTTACTGTGATTATCTGCTTCTACTTGGGTGTTCTTGATCTTAGCCCTGGTGAGTATACGGAGTAGGTATGGTATGTGTTTCAAGACGAAAACACGAGGTAAGGTCTGTGACACCAATTTTATTGGTTACCTTGATTGTGCAAGTATAAACTGTGTGTTTTTGTTTGCTTGCAGATTTATTGGGAATCAAGGTGAAGATTGTTGGGTTTTGATACCCAATAATCCCCCGGGCGATGATTTAAACTCGATTTTATATTCAGTCGACTTTAGCCAAATGACTGATCGGTACATCGGCACTAAGAATAGAACGACCCAACTCCAATCCTTCTCGGGCCATTCGAAGTAGCCTAATTTATTAGAGCTGCTCATGGCGACCCGATTATTTGGACGGCTATAATGGGCGACCCATTATTGAGGAACACTTGAGTAATATGTTTGGGCCCTTACCAATTGGGCCAAACCGGTTTCCAACCTAACTTACCTTTCTTGGACTTGGACTCTTGTTATAAGCTTGGATCGTCCTCTCTCTCCCTCACACGTTAGACCGCCGTCCCTTCGTTTTCTTTGTGAGAACTCCCTGCACTTCTTCTCCTCTTGTTCTTGTGATCTTTGTGTTTACTATTTGGTGTTGATTGGTTATTTTGTGAACTCTCTCTGTGGGAAACCAAGCAATCATAGTTGGGGAGATAGATTTGGAAATTTGTGGGTTGTGAGATTCTTATTGCCGATTGGAAGTGAACTGAGCCCCGTAAAGCCTGCGTGGTGGTCGATATAAACCTACATCAACAACATATGGTGAAATGATAAGAATAATTGATGAACTAAAAACACATGGATTAACAAGGAATACATTAATTTAAGAATCAAATATCCACGGATTCTTTACAAAGAATATTGAATTTTTGATGTTGATCGTAAAATCCTAGATTTTAATGATTACTGATTTATGACCGAAAAATTGGAAGAAATACAATATTAGGAGAAATTTTTTCATTGAATTTTATTTGATCAAAACTTGAATGCCATTAAAACTTACAACTCTTATTTAAAGCAATATAATGATAATGATTAAAATTTAGATAATAAGGAAATTAAAATACCCTAATCCGATTTGAATTTCGAATTGATTTACTAAAAAAATACCAAGTAAAAGATAATTAAAAGTCGTAATTTTAAATGTAATATAAAACATAAATAAAAATTGCAAAAATTAAATTGAAATTCAATCATCATCGGTTATAGTCAACTATTAATTTCAACCAAACATTAACTACTATCAATTTATTAACCACGCATTTCCTAGGACTAATACGATTCATTCTAAAAAATTATTAACAATTTTACTAGAACAGTCTTATTACAATTTTTTAAAACATTTTAATTATTATAATGATAATTAAAGAAAAGAAAGAAAAAAGGTTTTCGACTACAAAAATACAATTTTGATTCCTCCTTTTATCAAATCGATACTCTAAGATAATTATGGAGTCATTTAAGGACTAATACCAGTTTACGAACATACGTTAAAAAAACAAGAACTTTGTTGTATGTACTGGAAAAAGGGTACATACAGCTTGACAGAATGTCATATCCAGTCATTGGGATACTATCCGAAAAAATGCAATATTGATAGTCAATTCAGTGCTGTCAACACTGCATCTGACACTTGTACAGTGTGAATCGCTTTGTACAAGTAACCAAATTCAAAAAACAAATTACAAGAATGTAATGAACTTTGTATCATGCCTTTGCTCTTGGAATATAGAACTTGGCGAAATTAAAATGAAAAGAAAGATGGAGATTGGTACAAGTTATTACCACATGTACAAGATATATTTGAAACTTTCTCCTCGAATAAAAAATTCTCAACTTTATCTATACTTTTACGTGTTAGATGCGTTGTCCTTTAAACTAATACTACCACAATATTATTCCTTCCAAATAAATTGGTGAATTCAATCAATGATGGTTAAAGTGCTTGGAATTGTTTGTTACTAACCCTCTCTAGTCTCTACTTTACCTATTATATTAATTTTTACATTGATGAATATAATAGTGTATTTAGAGAATACTATTTTTTTATGGCAGCCATTTTTGTCCAAAATTATTCAATTCCTTCGCTCGACCGCCAGTAAAATTGATTTTATTTTCTTTGGAACAAAAGGTTGAATTGAATTGAATAATCTGTCCATGCAAAAATTCAAGCCACCTCATTAGATTCCAGAAAATTATGCAGTGGAGTAAGTTTTGGGATTAAACTGGTTGTAGGGGTTACCTACTACTCACAACAGGTGGGTCCCACAAGGGTTACCGACTCCTCAAAACAGCATGGGACCCACTTGTATAAAAATTTACCCAAAAAAATACCTACCCCTACCTGGCACCCGCAAAACTCTTAAGTTTTATCTACAAATTTGACTAACACGACTGGTTAAAGTACTATTAAAGTATTTGTTCTCCCATGTTAATTCATTTTCTTCAGGTTTTTGTTCTTTGCACTGATCCTTTGTTGAACAGAAAAGCACGTGCTTTAGAAAGTCATGTAAATCCCATTTGGTCCAACAAAAGCAATAGAAAATTCATCCTTGTGCAATAAATTATTCTCCCCCAGCCATCCAGTTTTTGGGTATAAATAAACCCTTTTGCCGGTTATAATCCTAACCCGCAGCAGCTCTCTATTCTATTCACAATCTGCATCAACAGCCAGCCTCCCAGCATTTCCGCCAAGTGTTTGTAAAAATGCTGCAATCAGGTGTATTGAGCTATATAGTTCTGATTGTAACTCAGCTGAAATGGGCATGGGATCATCTTCTTTACCAGTCCTTCTTTCAGCCTCATGGGATCGTATTGGCCGAATATGTCGATGATCTTAGCGTAACGCGCTATCAAAGCAATAACGAAAATGAGAGTACAGTAGAATGTGCTGTGTGTTTATGTAGGATCGATGAAGGAGATGAAATTAGAGAGCTGAGTTGCAATCATCTTTTCCACAGAGTTTGCTTGGATAGGTGGCTGGGATGTGGGCAAATGACGTGCCCTCTATGCCGGAGTAATGTAAAGCCGCCTCGACTGGCCGTGGATAGCCACCAGGAGGTGATATTGATCAACTTTGATGCTGCCAGATCAAGGGATCGCTGTACATGGTGGCTGCGTTGAACGAGAATATCTTCTACTCCCTTCATTCTTTCTTTCTTTCTTTCAATTTCTTAAACATATATGGCAACATAGAATATGTAACTACGACAAGAATTCTATAATTCGAGTTCAAGGCTGAGCACTTGCATTGTCTCAAAATAATGGTGTTTTGCATACTATATAATTAGATGTTGATGAATGTAGATGTTACTGGTGTTATATATAATTGATAAAGAGCCTTACTCTATATTTCGGATTTCAAAAAGCCAAAAATGGTGATGGTTACGCATTAGATTTATTGAACTCATTTCATATAACCATTTTTATTCGCTATTGCTACCTCATTGTCTAAGCGCAAAAAAATCAAAAACTCTTCTAAACTGCCTGTTTGTTTCAGATTAAAATCTGATTTTAATCTAAATTAAAGTCAAACAATCAATATCAATCACATCTTTCTTGGGTCCCACAACTTTTTAACCATACATTTCAAAAACTTCTATCACAATTTACTAAAAAACTGATTTTAATCTCCACCAAACACCATCTAGTGAGCGCCTAGGAAGGCCTCGGAGCAATAGTTTCGTTTAATTTTTTAATTTTAATTTTTTTCATTTCTTAGTTTTTGAAAAAAAAAAATAGTATTTACCATTTTAGAAGTTTGATACGTATTATTGTATTTATTTAATAATTTTAAAATAGTAAAATAATATTGAAAATAAGAAAATGCATTTTTACCTACAGATTCGAAAAACTTGAAACTTGACATTACGATTTAATCACGCTTTACTTTTTTTAAACACTGCTTATATAACACAAACCACTTTAGGCTTTAACTAGTGCAACATTCAGGACACGAGTGATGTAAAGAACAAGAGTGAGGTGGTCTCAGTTGAACTAACAGCCGCAATGTGAGGGTTCGATTCCTGTCTCTTACAATGTTTGGAATTGAACTCTTCGTGGGTATCAGTATGACAATTTTTATACCCTGACCTGTTGAGGTACATCCCGCGATTTATCTCCTTTACAATGTTCTAGAGACAGGATGGTGAAGAACCCTCAAAATTAGGGTTCAATCTTTAGTGCAACATTCAACATTTACGACGAAGCCCTTAACAATTATTTAATGTCACAAAAATTTCACACATTAAATAATACTAGCATGTAACACGTGTGATACATATAATCTGCAACGGTGTTGTGCAAATAATCCAATATTCTTGTTTTTATATTCTTTTGGAAATTGAATAGTCCAATATCTGCACATAGCAACACCTATCAGTTTCCAGGAAAGTGACCACTGGAATAATATTGGAGTCTAAGTTTGACTGACATCACTGAGCACCTATTTGGACTTTATTTTTTCAAAAATACTGTTCTTCATTCTTCGAAGACCAACTTCAAAATGCTATTTAAATATAAGATACTCTCTATTTTAAAAAATTAAATATTAAAATTATGCTTCAACGGACTCTTGAAATTAACATTTTGATTCAGAAAGTAACAAAGTCAAACTCACCATCTATAATTAATGCATTAAAAATATTTTGATTTTCAACATAAGAGAATAATATCAAAGTTTGGAGTGAAACTAGTGAACATCAAAGATACGAAAAAATAATATATTTCTGTTTGTCACCCATTATTTTATATTCTACTATATTATTTTTTTCTACAGTACTCATTTTCAACCACACATTATTCGTTAAAATAATATTATACGCAAATCAAAAAAAAAATTCATTCTATTTAAACCACACATTTTCCGTCAATCTACTATTTCATAATACATTTTTCAAAATTAAAGGGACTCAAACACACCTTAAGTATTAAATATAAAGAGTCGTAGGAGTATGTGAAATTTTTTACTCTCTAAATTGTATAGTATGATCTTCAAAGTAGAGAGACCCTTGAAAATATTCTAATTTGACAAAGAAAGTTTGGAAATTGTGCTTTTATTCAATTAATTTTTTGAGATATTAGTGTTGATTTATCTCATCTAAAAGTGTAAACTTTCAAACAAAAGGCGAAGTTTTTTTTTTTTTTTTTTTTAACACGTCCCTTAATATGAAGATTGGATTCAGTTCTTAATTACTTGATTTAGGGGACTTTTAAGTTTTACCTACTCTAATTTTATGTTGAACTATCTTATTTGAAAATTTATAATCGTTGACTATTCACATAATTAAAATCAAAGAGTGGATCAAAGGGAAGGGAAAGCTGCTTCATCTCCAGGGCCACATGGGTCCCTGAAATCCCAGCTTTACCCAAGGGAACTGCGGCAAAATGGAGCTTCCAGATCTATGCTACTTATACCAATTTTACGGTCTTTTCTATTTGTTTCACTTCTTAGAAATCAAGAGAATTTCCGGAGTTGACAAATCGTCACAATCCATTTATTTATTCAGACTTGTCTTCAAAAATGAGCTCTTAATTTGTACTTAATTCATTATTTAACTGAAATTTTCATAACATGGTCAACAGTGCTATGCTTTTAAATTTAGCATAGTCAAAAGTGCTCTGCTCTTTATATTATTGCTAAACTACTCAATGTTTTAAAACCCGATTTGGACATCGACTCGAAAAAGAGAAAGGTTCAACTGAGGTCAAACCGGATGAAACCGGAGGTAATTAAATTTTTACACCATCAATTTAAAATAAATACAAATATGTCAAATGTATGTTTTTAATATAAATTTTAATAGCTTTTTATTTGTTTAGACATTTCAATTTTTTTATTAAATAATATGTAAGATTTAAAAAAATGTTTAGCAATTTACAGAAATTGAGTAATTTAATTTTGTAGTCATGTACCATGTGACCATAAATAATATTGAAAATGTGTGCTTTATTGAAGTTTGTCCATCCCACATTGAAAGTGTGTTTTATTGAATTTTGTCAATCTCATATTGGAAGTTTATCAATTATGGGACTCAATAAATGGTATGACAGAGCTCCATAGGTAGAAAATTGAGTAAATGGTTTCCATTTTTAAGGTAACCTTTTTATTATATGATAATTTTCTTTTAAAAGAAATGCTTTGGAAACCGGTCCCAAAATCGTGGCCAGTTCCCGTCTTCCAGTTTAATTGACCGATTTTCCAGTTATTTCATCGATTATTAATTAACTAGTTAATTTAGTATAATCGGACCGAATTTTGGCCCGATTCCAATTTTATAAACATTGCAACTACTTAAAATTCTCAGTAACTTGTAACAATTATTTTACATCATTTTTACACTGTTTCACGTGGCACCACACTCTTAAACAGTATAAACAGTTTTTTCACTAATTAAAATTTTCCAACTCGGGTGATGTAAGAGATAATGTACACTTTTGGTGTACGACTGATTCTCAACTTGTAAAAACTTGCGGTTTAATTAATTCATTTTATTTTCTAGTGAAAAGTACGTGCGGTAGAAAATCTTATAAATCCAAAAAATCCAAAACATAATTAGACTCATATAGTGATGTATTATTTAAAGAAATCCCCATTTAGTCCAACAAAAGCAATAGAAAATTCATCATTTTGCAATAAATTATTCTTCCCCTGCTCTCCAGTTTGTGTATAAATATACACTTTTGCAGATTATAATCCAAACCCACCACAGCCCTTTTATATTCAATATTATTTGGTTTAATCACGCTCTTACAGCTTAAACTTTAGTCTTTGATTACTACATATAAACAATCATTTTTTCGTATTTTTGCAACCCAGTCCCAACAATAAATAAATAACGTTAACTTATAACTTAAAAATCACTTATAAGGAATAATACACTAATAAGTAGAAGTATTTACATATAAGTAAAATAATCGCTTATATGCTCCCAAAGCACATCTCCAAGTGGTAAAAGGGAAAGGTGGAGAAATCCAGTTTTATTTGAAACTGTCGCGTCAAGAGTTCGAATCCTAAAATATGGATTTGGCTCTTGGATAAGTGCAAGTGTGCAGGCAGCCTTTCATCATGTATCCTTAGAGGCATAACTTGCGATTTACCTCCTTCACCAAGATCGAGGACAGGGCAAGTGAGGACGCCAGTAATGGAGGGTAATCCAAAAAATAATAATAATAATAACCGCTTATAACTAAACATCACTTTTACGTAAAGAATAATTTCTAAACGCATCTTTGAGATGCTCTTTAAAAGTGAAATATTTTCTAATTAAAGAGTCAATTTTTAAAACTATGTTCCAATAGATTTTTTAAATTAACATTTTAAAATAGAGTGTGTTTAACTCCCTCACATCAGAGAGTCAAACACGTTCTCTATAATTAAATGCATTAAAAAAATTACAATTTTCAATGCTGCATATTTTGACCCAACAAAATAGTATATATAAAGAAATAGCGTGAATAATATAATAATTTAAAGGGAAGTTGGTGAAAATAAAAGATATGGAAAAATAATAAATACATCTTATGAGTAGTAAAATTAAGTATTAAAAATAAAAATAAAAAAGTTGTTGGAGTATTTAAAAAATTTCACTCTCTAAATTTATAGATACTTTATAAATTGCAAAGATCTAATAGAGATTTCTTGGAGATGCTCCAAGTGAATTTAGGTATATTTTAGAAAAATATCTATAAAAAAGCTATAGAAAATTCATCATTTTTCAATACATTATTCTTCCCCGGCCATCCAGATTTTGTGTATAAATGAACTTAAATTATGTCTAATATAGATGTATAATTTAATTATGATTTATTTAGTTTTAATTGAGTTCGATAAAATTTAGATTAATTTATTTTCAGTTTGTGTGTGTGTGTAAACGGTTTGAAACGGTTTATAAATATTGAAATTTCAAACAAATCCTTTTATAGCGGTTTGGTTCAGTTCGAAATCAAAATGTTGACAGATCCACGTGGATTCAAATCAACAGTTTCGAAAAAACGATTTCGATCTGATTTTACGATTTGAAAATTTCGTTGTTCAGACCTACACTCATGAAGGCCTAGGTGTAATACTTTTGTTTAATTTTCTTCTTTCTTTTTTGAGGTTTTTTTCTTAAGCTTGAAGTTTGAACCTTAAAATTTTGGAAGTTAAGCTCTCCTGACTATTCAGACGAGAAAATAACAGTATTTACCATTTTGGATATTTGATATGTATTATTGTATTTAGTAATAACAAAATAACACTAAAAAGTAAGAAAATGCTTTTTTACCTTCTAACTCAAGAAACTTAAAACTTAACATTATTGTTTAGTTACGATTTACACTGTTTAGAACATTGCTTATATAACACAACCACTTTTGACATCACTGAGTCCCATTTTGACTCTATTTTTTCAAAAAAATCATTTTTCAAAATCTATTTTTAATCATGCATTCTCTTATAAAAATAAGAATTAGTCTACATGTATACCTCATGGTGTACATAATATATTACACCCCCTCACATGGAGGGGGCCCACGAATATTTAATTATATGTGGGAGCCCCTCTCTATGTGAGGGAGGTGTAGTCTATTATGTACATTATTAGATACATATAGATTAATTCTAAAAATAATTTTATACGCAAATCCAAATTTTTTTCTTATTTTATAACTAAACATTCATGAAAAAATTACTATTTCAAAATACAATTCTCCCAAAAATAAGGGTCAAACAGAGGCTAAATTTACCCATTCAACAATAAAATAATATTAGAAAGAAAATTTTAAATTATTAGAGATCAAATTTTTTTGGAGAACATGTTAAATGTTCTTAATTCTTCTAAGAGTGCCTTCAAGCTCTTTAAACATAAGATATTTTCTATTTTAAAAAGTCAATCATTAAAATTATACTCTAATAAATTCTTTAGCGTTTCTCTAGGAACCATTTTGCAGCAAATTTTTAGTCAAAATAAAGCCGTTATACAGTGTTTTGTCAGATAGGGGAGCCATTATTTATGACTAAATTAAGTGAAATTACCAATGTGCCCTCCACATAAAATTCATTCTCCTTTAAAACACGATAATTTCGGTAATTTGTAATAAGTGCAATAAATAATTACTGCAAAAAGTTGGAGAGCCAATTTGACCCTCTATAATCCAATGCTTTCAAAATATTTCAATTTTTAATAGAAAAAAATAATATAATTTCAGTAATTTGTAATAAGTGCAATAAATAATTACTGCAAAAAGTTGGAGAGCCAATTTGACCCTCTATAATCCAATGCTTTCAAAATATTTCAATTTTCAATACAAAAAAATAATATAAGCATTTGGAGGGAAACAAGTGAAAATAAACGATGGAAAAAATAATAAATATTTTTGTTAGTAGGAAAATTAAGTGTTAAATATAAAATGTTTGTTAGATTTTTTTTCTCTAAATTTCTAAGTACTCTCTAAATTATAAAATACGTTTTTTAAAAATAGAGAGTCTCTTGAAAATGTTCTAACTTGACAAATAATGTTAGGAAACTTGTGCTTTTATTTAATTAATTTTTTTGAAATATTAGTGTCGATTTATCTCATCTAAAATTTTAAACCTTTAAATAAAAGACGAAGTCATTTGTTTAATTTTTTAACACGTCCCTTAATATGAAGATTTGATTCAGTTCTTTACTTGGTTTAGGGGACTTTTAAGTTTTACCTACTCTAATTTTATGTCGAACTATCTTATTTAAAAATTTATCATCCTTGATTATTCACATAATTAGAATCAAAGAGTGGGTCAAAGCGAAGATTGGGACGAAATGAAAGTGGAACTTCAACAAAATCGCCAAGATATTCAACTAACTAGTAGATCAGCAGCACGAACCAAATCCATGCAACTTATACCAATTTTACTCTCTTTTAAATTTTAAATTTTTTTTTTTTTTTTACTTCTTAGAAATCAAGAGAATTTCCGGACTTGACAAATCGACACAATCCATTTATTTATTCAGATTTGTCTTCAAAAATGAGCTCTCAATTTGTACTTATTTCATTATTTAACTGAAATTTTCATAACATAATCGACAGTGCTCTGCTCTTAAATTAATGTTAAACTATTTAAAATTCATAGTAACTTGTAACAATCATGCTAGATGTACATCATTTTTTACATTGTATCACGTGGCATCGCACTATTGAACATTTTAAACAATTTTTTCACCAATTAAATCTTGCCAACTCGGGTGATATCAAAGGTGGTATACACTTTTGTTGTACAACTTACTTTTCCCAACTTGTAAAAATTTGCAGTTTAATTAATTCATTTTTAATTAATTTTCTCCCGCTTTTGGAATCATATTTTCTAGTGAACAGCACGTGCCGTAGAAAATCATATTAATCCAAAATATCCAAAACATAATTAGACTGCTATTGTAACGTATTCAAAGAAAAACCATTTAGTCCAACAAAAGCAGTAGAAAATTCATCATTTTGCAATAAATTATTCTTCCCCATCGGTCCAGTTGTTGTGAATAAATATACCCTTTTTCAGGTTATAATCCAAACCCTCTATTCCGTTCGCAATCTGCATCAACAGCCAGCATCCCACCTAAGTGTTTTTTAAAATGCCGCAATCAACTGTATTGAACTATATAGTTCTGATTGTAATTCAGCTGAAGTTGGCATGGAATGACCTTCTTTACCACTCCTTTTTTTCAGCCTTATGGGATTGTATTACCCGAATACGTCGATGATCTTGATGTAACACGCTATGAAAACAGCGCGGAAAAACGAGAATACAGTAGAATGTGCTGTGTGTTTATGTAGGATTGATGATGGAGATGAAATTAGGGATCTGAGTTGCAATCATCTTTTCCATAGAACTTGCTTAGATAGGTGGCTGGGATATGGGCACGTGACGTGTCCTCTATGCCGGAATAATGTAAAGCCGCCTCAACTGGCGGCAGACGGCCACCAGGAGATTATATTAATCAACTTCTACGCCACCAGATCAATGGATCATTGTACATGGTGGCTACGTTGAAGCAGAAGATATTAACCTTATGGTAAGACCGTTGGATCCTTTATTTCTTTCTTTTCTTCAATTTGTTATACAAATATGGAGTTCCAGTTCAGACCGGGGAATCTGTTTGTATTTTCTTGCCTCGTGATATGGCGAACTTTGACATAACTTGGAATATGCAGTCAAGATAACTATTCAAAATCAGACTTGTAGTTCAAGTCTAATAAAGTGCACAAATGGTCATTTTCAGTTTAACTCAACCATCCTTCTCCATGCATGAGGACAAAAATACATTTATTCTTACTCCAATGACTTACAACCGTATCGATATAATTTATAAATTCGGTTGAAATTGAATTATACCTCTGTACTAAAGATATGCTTGTTTCTATTTTTGTAGGGATTAAGAAAATATAATTAATATAGTTTGAAAATATAAGTTTTTTTTTATATTTTTCCTAATATACTCCTACATTAAATAATTGTTTAAATATGATTAATTTATACTTGTTGATAATAAGGTACATTAAATATGAATGTATTACAAAGCTTAATATATATACACTTTCAATAAGAAAAGAAACACAGACGAAAATGGAGACTAAGCCTATCTTTATGGGCCTAAGGTAATATTTATTTTAGGGAAAAATTCACAAATCATGTATTAAGTATGTACAATTCAAATATAAGGTTTTAAGTATAAAAATGTAAAAAATCAGATATTAACTAATTAATTAAATATATTTAATAATCAAATATAATAATGTCACAATTATACAATTATTGGTCACATGTACATAATTATATGTCGCAACTTATTTATTGATCACATATTGTCAAATTAATTGGTCACAAATCAAAAAATTTATAGGTCACATATCGAAAAAATTATAGGTCACAGACAATTATTAATAACTAAAAAGTTTACTTGTAAGTAAAAAATGACTTCTAAGCAAAACAGACAATTATAGTAAAACAATAGTTATAAGTGAAAGTTTTAATTTCAAGTTAAAATTTACTAATAAGTAAAAAAATTCATTTCTAAGTGTAAAATTTATGCATAAGGAAAACAATTCACTAACTAGTAAAAATCCACTCATCAGTAAAAAAATTACTCATGAGATAAAAATTAACTTATAAGCAATAAATAATTTCTAATTGCATCTCTGATAGGTTCTTTAAAAATGAAATGCTTTTTATTTAAAGAGTCAACATTTAAAATTATGCTCTAAGAGACTATTTAAATTAACATTTTAAAATAAAGAGTGAGTTTGGCTCTCCAAATTAGAGTATCTCCAAGAAACTCTATAAATATGAATGCTCTCTATTTTAAAGAGTTCACCTTAAAATCATGTTTCAAAAGACTTTTTAAATTAACATTTAATTTAGAGAGTTTGGAGAGTCAAACTCACTCTCTATAAATAAATGCGTTCAATGTGTTTCAATTTTCAGTGTCGAAAAATAATAAAATTATCTAGAGAAAAGTTAGTAAAAATAAAAGATAGAGAAAAATAATTAATATTTTTGGAGAGTAGTAAAATTAAGTGTTAAATATAAAGAGTTTATTGTAGTACATCAAAATTTTAACTCTTTAAATTTATATATGCTCCCCAAACGATAGAATTTGCTCTTTAAAAATAGAGAGTCACTTGAAGATACTCTTGAATAGTTAAACTCATTCTCTATAACTCAATACATTCAAAATATTACAATTTTCAATTTTACATATTTTAACCCAACAAAATAGTGTGTGTGTGTGTGTGTGTGTGAAAATAGAGGGAATTATAATAATTTGGATGGAAGGAGGTGAAAATAAAAGATATGAAAAAATAATAAATATATTTTGTGAGTAGTAAAATTAAATGTTAAAGTTAAAGAGGTTGATGGAGTATTTAAAAAATTCCAATCTCTAAATTTATATATACTTTATAAATTCCAAAATATGCTTTTTAAAAATAGAGAATTTATTGGAGATACTCTAAGAGTGCATTTGATTGTAAGAAAATAAATTTTAGGCAATTTAATTGCCTAAAACTTATTTGTATGGACGTTAGTACTTAAATGCGTTTGATTAATTTAGTTTTCAACCTAGAAAATATATATATATATATATATATATATATATATATATTTTTTTTTTTTTTTTTTTTTTTTTTTTTTCAATACTTCACATTTTTCTATTATGGTACACGCGATATTAGATTCACATAATTCACCTTAAAAGAATTCTAATTATATAATCCCTAATTGTATCCTTCTAATTTCATACAATATACCAAGCAACCTCTAATAGTATGTTACACCCTGACGTTGGTGAACAAAGGTGCAATTGAACCTCAATTTGATAAGGTTTATATGATGTTGAGTGGATATCATATTAGGAGTAGAGGACTTAGTTTGTGCATAAATGTAGTGAGGTCTTTGAAGAGATGCAGAGAATTCCAAAGTAATGAAGAGAGAAAATGACGGGAAAAATAGTTGGGAATGAATTATTCTCACTTGGTAAATTATTAGTACAATGATGAGTTTAAATAGAATTTAGCTAACTGACTAACTATCTACCATATATTGACAATATTGTATATTCAGTGGCTGATACCATATTTGAGCAAACCGGTATGAGCTAATTGGGTAGCTAGCTACCATATATGATGATATCGGGTAACTGGTTGTCGTATATTGATGATACGGTAACTAGTTACCGTATATGGTGATACCGGGTAATTAGTTACCGTTTATTGATGATACAGTAACCAGTTACCGTATATGGATCCAGCCAACACTTCACGCCTAACGCATGACTGATCTACCGTACAATTACATCAATATCTCAACACTCTCCCTCAAAATGAGGAGTATATGTTCAATACTCTCATTTTGCATAACAAAACCTTGAATTGAGTTCCACCTAAAGACTTTGTCAACAAATCTGCAACTTGATTTTGTGATGTCGTGTATAACATTTTCACTTCCCCTGCTTGGACCTTATCTTGAACCAAATGACAATCAATCTCGATATGTTTTATTCTTTCATGGAATATCAGATTACTTGCTATGTGAATGGTAGATTAGTTGTCACAAAATAGTAAAGCTGTCTTGGATTGTTTGACACCTAAGTCATTTAGCAAGTTCTTCAGCTAATTTAACTCACAAACAGCAGCTACCATAGACCTGTATTCTGCTTCAGCAGAAGACCTTGAAACCATATGTTGCTTTTTCGATTTCCATGATATCAGGCAGTTCCCCAGGAAAATGCAATATCCGGTAATTGACCTCCTGATGTCTGAGCAAGCTACCCAATCTGCATCACAATAACTTTGAGGTGCAAGTTTGGTTTGCTTTCGAAGAGCAAACCTTGTCTTGGTGTACCCTTCAAGTACTTTAGAACATGATGGGCTGCTTCCATGTGAGGTTGTTTTGGTGACTGTAGAAATGAGCTTAGTAGCTGTATGGCATAAGATATATAGATCAAGCCTTGTTATGGTTAGGTAAAGGATCCTACCTACCAATCTCCTATTCTCACTCGCATCCAAAACATTATCTCATTTGTCCTTGCTCAATTTTAAATTGTGTGGTAGAGGATTTGCTGCTGGTTTGGCCCCTAAGTAACCTGCATTTGATAAAACTTCTAAAGCATATTTTCTTTGACATATAGAAATGCCTTTTGAGGTTCTAGCAACTTCAAGTCCAAGAAAATACTTAAGAATTCACAAATCCTTCAATTTGAACTGATCATTTAACTCCTTTTTAAATTGATCAATATATGGCAGATCATTTCCACCAATTACAATGTCATCTACATAGATCAGTAGGACAGTAAATGAGCAGCCATTATGTTTGCTAAACAATGAGTAATCAGCTTTTGATTGTTCGAATCCTTGTGACAAAACATATGAGGTGAGCTTGGTATTCCACTGCCTTGAAGCCTGTTTAAGTCCATAGATGGACTTGTTTAATTTGCAAACCAAATGTTCTTCATATACGGTAACTGGTTACCGTATCATCAATATACGGTAACTAGTTACCCAGTATCATCATATATGGTAACTAGTTACCGTATCCTCAATATATGGTAACTAGCAATCCGGTTAGCTCATACCAATTTGCTCATATACGGTATCAACCACTAAATATACGGTGGATAGTTAGTCAATTAGCTAAATTTTATTTAAAATTCATCATTGTACTGATAATTTACCTAGTAAGAATAATTCATTCCCAACTATTTTTCCCGCCATTTTCTCTCTTCATTACTTTCGAATTCTCTGCATCTCTTCATTGTATCAGAGCATTGATTGAAACTTCTATACAAATGGCGGAGGATTCCAATGTTGCGGTAGATCTTCAAAGTCAGTCCAATCACATAAATTCACCCGACGATTCGTCTGTTGGAGAAATGGTTGGAGGAGATACTAGCTCTCTTCTCAGTCGATTGGTTACCGATCCAACCAATCCCTACTACCTTCACTACGGCGATGACACAGGAATGCAGATCATTTCAGTTGTCCTTACTGATAACAACTATTCGACGTGGAATCGAGCTGTGGTAATGGCACTTAGTGTTAAAAACAAGAAAGGCTTCATTGATGGAACAATAGACAAACCGCACAAGGATGATCTTCTGTTCAATGCTTGGAGAAGATGTAATCATGTTGTTCCTTCCTGGATTATCAATTCAACTCCAAAGGAACTTTATCCTAGTGTAATGCACAAGGACTCTGTGAGGGAAAAATAGTTGGAAATGAATTATTCTCACTTGGTAAATTATCAGTATAATGATGATTTTAAATAGAATTTAGCTGACTAACTAACTATCTACCGTATATTCAGTGGCTGATACGGTATATGGGCAAATCGGTATGAGCTAATCGGGTAGCTAATTACCGTATATTGAGGATACGGTAACCAGTTACCGTATATGGATCCGGCCAACACTTCATGCCTAACGCCTGACTGGTCTACCGTACAATTACATCAATATCTCAACAGTCTTGACCAAAATATGTGCACAGTACTTCTCTTTGAACAATGATACGATCTTAATGAAACATGATGGCATATCGAGAAATCAGCAAGGTCATCCTTGAGTGTCTCTTGTGTACTTCTAACTGTTCGTAGTAGAGTTCTCCTCACGTTCATTAATATTCAATACAATGTTTCCTTGTACCAAGATATTAGACATATAAATTTGACAAATAATTACTATCTCAAACAAAATTAATTTAACAGTTCAAAGTTATTTCATTAATCTCAAAATGTCCACATCCCACCCCACCTTACCCCTACCCCACCAACACCTAGTACCGCCCTTCTTCAAAATCAAGACTTTCTCGTTCCGCACCCCAAGGCTTATTAAATGGGCTTTGTTGAGTCGCTTGGCTCGGTCCATCGACGATCCGAATGGTGCCCATGGAACGAGTCAAACACGAGCCGAACCAGTTCATGGCTCGATAAATTTTTCCTAAATTGGACTTTTAGTCTTTGAATTATAATGTAGACATAAATATATAAGGAAACGGTAACTGTAAAAAATTATAAAGTGTAAAAACCCTCAATCTTTATTCCAACTTGGGATCGATCATAAAATGTAGGCGGAGTTAAAAATGTAAATGAATGAGTATTTCGTGTGCAAATGTTTTAGAAAACAAATGAATATTATATTTCATATTGTTTCCAGGCGCCATATCAGATGGGCCATGCTATGGATCATTACTATTGCTTGTTTGAATATCCGTTATGGATCTCTCCGTAATATTTTCCAAACCAATTCAACCCATCACAGATTCAGTAACCAAATGTTGAAGTGCATTGCAGTGGTTAATATGTTAGCTTTTAATTGTACAATGATATAAATTGGATATCTAGTACCAATGATTCAAAATTTACTAGTAAATATATTTTCCTGTGACTAGCATAATTGAGTGTTAGAAATTTCAATGTTTTAAAAATCGACCCCGATATTGACCCAGAAAAGGACAGGATTGAGGGTCAAAGGATGAACCGAGGTCTAACTGGATGCCATAATTAAGTAAATAAATACACACAGTAATGATAATATATTATAACAAACATAAAAATTTTAATTTTTGTACTACTAATTCAAAAACAATATAAATTCATGTTTGCCAATTAAATTTGTTATCTCATAATTTATTTCAAAACTTAAAAAACTACCCATTGATATGTTCAAAATAATTTGTTTTGTTCAATTGAAATTGTCTGTACTATGGGGATCGTGATTTAAATTCTTGTTAATGTAGATTGAAGTAAATAATTATACACTTAAAAATTCAATTGGCCATAGGTTCTGTAGCCTTTATAATTATGCTACATCGGATGCTTAAAAGGAAATTTGCCCGAGGATTCTTTTTTAAAACGAGCCCTATAGCTTTTATCCCACATCGGTTGATCAAAGAAGAATAATGCTATTCTCACAGCATGGGTGACAGCTCTCAGTCTCTCACCCATGCTGTGGGGTCCGCACATATTTTAATCGTCGGGGCCACTTCCAAATGTGAGAGTGCTATAATGTATGCTGTCACTTATGCTGTACATGTAGCATCTTCCATCAAAGAAAATGAGCAAGATGATTCTCTTTCAAAAGTAGTAACATTTTGAATATAGGTGAATTGGGCTTGCCAGTGCAATTGAGCCCATTAAACAAATTTGAAATAATTTGTGGAATAAAAAACCCTTTATATACTTGGTTTTTCGATTTGTGGTTAATTGGTCGGTTCATTGATTTATTTGCTGATTTCTCTTTTTTTGGTAATATATAATGATTTGATTAGATTTGAGGTCGGTTCACAATTTCTCCGATTGTACCGGTCGGTTCAATCCTACTTTAATAACATTGAGAAATCCTCCAGATAATTGGAAGCTCAATTTTGAGCTTTACATATAGCTAAAAGAAGTACATGGCTTCAAATTCTTATGAAAGGATTCTTAATAGGTGTATGCTTGTATCTAGTAAATAAAAAAAATAAAAAAAAAATTGTGATAAGTATCTATATTTAATAAGACAGAGAATTTATTGAACTATGGTAAGTCTCGAAATGTCAAAGACATAATACCATAAAGCAGTTGATTTTATATAATGTAAAATCGTGGATCCACTAACAAAAGATTTACCAATATATCAAAAATATTGCATATTAAGGGGAATATGCTTAAACCCTACTGTGTAGGAATCTTTATAATAATAACTCAACATTGCTGACTAGAGATCTCATGATCTTGATTTAATGAGACAACTAAGTTACGAAGATTTAATTAGTATTTCGAAGTTAACTCCTGCCTATTTTTATGATAAGAAAGTGATAACAGTAAAAAAAAAATTAGGTTAAGTTAAACTTTTAATGATTCATATAACTTGGACAAACCAAGAGGAGTATGTCAGGTACTTTTAATAGAAGATCACCTATGTAAATGTGAAGTGTGGCCGTTTCTATGATAATGTTTCAGGACTTGAATTCTCTAAAGCACTTATGAAATACAAGATTGTTCAAGGTTAAAATGAACAAAATCGTGAGAACTAAAAAAGTGTTACGAAGATTATTGTGTAGATACTATTTCTTGGTTTACACTAATGAAGACAGTTCAAGATATCATGATCACTAATTAGCTAAGTAAATACGATAGTATTCCACTATAGAATGTTCAAACCCACAAGATAGGTCTAATGCAATAGTTTTCGCTTGAACTCTCTTTAGTGTATGTATAGTCATTTCCATTAATTTTTATTAATGTGGAGGATTTTGTTGAAAATTAGTATTGAAAAATCGTTTGACCAGTTTTTATTGATTATTTAAGTGAAAATTGTTAATCGGCTATGAAGATTTGAACGTCGAGCACATTATGCTCCACGAGTATATTATCGTGGTTAATTTAGTTGTTTGAAACCAATTTCAAATAAATGAGAAATTTAAATCGCTTAAAAACGTAGAAATAGTTGAAAATTTATATAGAATATTATGAAATATTCTAAAACCTATTTGACTAGAATGTCTGTCTTTTGGACATGGCATTTTCAAAATGACAAATATTTTCATTGTATAGATATGTCCTTTTAACATGCATTTTACAACAAAATATGTCCTTTTAACATGTGTTTTTCAACCGGACATTTTTTTTAGTCTTTTCATTGATTTGTATCTTTTTAGACAACTTTTGAATCATTATATATCTAATCCCCAATGTTTGAAATTTTCAGTCTCTAATTCATCATTACATTATTGAAGCGTTGACTTCAAAAAAAAAAAATTGCATTTTTTTTGAATCGTATTTCATATGAAGAGAGTTCAAAGTATCAGTAGGTTCGTTGATCTAAGTAAGTTAGAGTGTTCCTACTGTAGGACGTGATTTTTGTATTTTGAAATACAAATGTCGGAAAATTGTTAGTACATGTGAGGTGCATTATCATTTTTAAGGAGAGAGAGTCAAATACAAATACTTACCTCGAACGAATTCAAAATCATACATTTCTCGTTTCTATTTTACATATTTGATTTTGGGAAGTTGAAATTGTGTCCGATATTATGCACGAGAAAGATTAGTTGATCATTATGAAGAGAGTTCAAAGTATCAGTAGATTCGTTGGTCTAAGTAAGTTAGAGTGTTCTTACTGTAGGACGTGATTTTTGTATCTTGGAATACGAATGTCGGAAAACTGTTAATACATGTTAGGTGCATTATCGTTTTTAAGGAGAGAGAGTCAAATACTTACCTCGAACGAATTCATAATTATGCATTTCTCGTTTCTACTTTACATATTCGATTTTGGTAAGTCGAAATTGTGTCCAATATTATGCCCGAGAAAGATTAGCTAATGATTATGAAAGTTAAATTTTTCCAACAGAAAGCCAATAGCAACCTGTTGAAGTTCCATGGCTTGTAAATAGAATTTTCCGTCGATCCTCATCTATCCCCAAGTCTGCCATGAAGATGTCTCCTTGAAGGAACTTCAACAGCATATTACCATCGGGTTTCCACGAGTTTCTCATAGTCAGTGTATGAAAGTTTCAAGATGGCGGGGTTTCCTCGTCAAAATTTTTGCAATCAAACCATATCCTGCCTTCTCCTGAATTAATCATCAAATGTTAGGATTGTTTCATCATCAGGAATAACCGAATAAGGTTTGCCAGAATTCTAACATATGAACACAATTAAAAGAAGGGGGAGCAGGGGGGGGGGGGGGTGTTGAAGATCATATTATGTTGATCCATCAGTAATTGCAAACCAGGAAAGATTAATTATGCCCAAAACTCAGTAATGATTTGATTAACTGCTTATAAAATTAAAAGTGGACCAGTAATTTTGTATTTTCTCCTTACTTTTCCCTAAAAAATATATGAATACCAGATGTGAACCATCTATAGAATTGCCACTAGTTAATGGAAGAAAAGTATAATTTTCAAGCCAGCGGAATATCATTGAATAAAAAGAATGCCGCATAAATGATATTTAGACACAACGAAGTGGGAGATCTTGACTTGTAAAAATCCTATTGATGTTGTTCATAAAGAAAGATAGATGATGAAAGATGAAAATCGTTTGATCAATAATAATATATTTATTTAGGTTTGTCTAATAGTGCAATGGGTCCATAAGCCGATCATATCTCATAAAGATTTGCATGTGACTATTTTATGAGTTCAATTTTCTATATTCTACTAATTCATTTTTGTTATATAGAAATAAAGAGAGTGAGGAAAAAAAGATCTCGTCCCTCGTTTTTATTAGGAAACTTGTAACAATTCGTGGTCTTATTTTGTTTCAATCAAATCATCCAACTTCTACGATGCAGTCATACCATCAATTTGTTAAGGCTAATATATCGTATCAAGGAAAAAAAAAATAGAGAGAGAATTGACAAGGCAGAAATACCATACTGATAGAATGGCTTAGAGAAAAACAAATGCAAATATTATTCTTCATTCTCACACAGTACCAAAGATGAAAACAAGTCCTTGTACAAATATGGAACAATAATAGTATACAAGAATTGCAATTGATCTATTCCCACTTGCACTTCAACTCGTGAGTGTGCAAGAAACTGTATGTCATTACCAAACTTCCATCCATTCTTTTTAGAACAAATTTTTCAACCAAAGCATAGCAGCCAAACTCTTTCCAATCCCGACTTTCTTTAAATTCTTCAACTCTGTTAATCGTTACTTTCCGGTTTTCCCCGTCATGCCATCCACCCCTCTGTTGCTCCCATTTCATTCTTTGAATGATTTCCATTCTCAACCCAATGCTCATTTCCACGCCATTGTGGAAACTTTTAAACCACATCACCCCATCAACAACGTTGCTGTCATTCCACACAGCTTTGTTTCCATTAACAAAAATCTCTTCATTTTCGATGGGAACATCAATTAGGACTGAATTTCCTTTATTCTTTTCGTTCAAGCATGTAAAAATCTGCTCCCATTTTTGCTCAAGTGTCATCTCGTAATACGTTGATCTTTTCACCTGATCTTCCAATGTTCCATCCTTGATAAATATGAAGGGACAATACCATTTCCCAACACCAATGGCTTCAGAACTCTTACACGATAAAGGGAAGTTAAATTCTGGAAGACGAGCACGAAGTTTGGAGTTAAGACCTAGTGCTTCATCTAGTTTGAAGTGTTCGGGAGTCTTGGTGTAAATTGACCATCCTTTTCTTCTCAAGAAATATGGAGGAAAACCATCTGGTCCGACAGATTTCGCAAAGAAGTAACCCCTACTGGTGCATAGAGTTTCATATGGACAAATCTCAATTTGCTGATAATTGTTGTTGGGATCCAACTGCCTCGGCTTTAGATCTTTAATGCAGCGACAGAAACAACAGGTGGACATGTCTTCCTCCCTCGAGCAAGTGTATGCTTCCCTGAAAAGATAATTTGATGAAATTTACCAAAATCCCACAAATCTCACAAACAAATAAGTTTAATTCTGTGCTGTTGTGAAACCTGAAATTTTTCATCAATCTTGTACTGTTTCAGTAAAATGTTGCTTGGTTGATAATATTTGCAAAACGACCTCGTAAAAGTTGTTTCCTCCATAAACAATCTTATTTTGTACTATTAATTTGTTGACTTTGAAACTGTTGGAAAATATGTAGTAGAATGGAGTGATGATTTTATGAACCAAGTACAAACTTACTAACCTTACCAGAGTAACGGCAAGGGAATAAGAAAAAATATATAACAACACAGTAGAAATTGCCAAAATATGATGCAAGTGTTGAAAACTTTGTTCTTAAGTCGATTTTCCCCCGCAACGGTGCCTACAAATGATGGCAATCAACTCTCAAAATACAATAACTATCTTCTTGTGTTAGTAGCACTCCAAAACATAAGATCAATGAACCAAAATCGGCTTTTGTACTCCTCAAATGAATGAATGAAAGAAACCAGAATTTATGCACTATTTTATGCAGAATTTTGGTAGAGAATGAAGAGAGAATGTTATGCTATGATTGCATATCATTGGGATGAGGAAATGGACGTCCCAAGGATCCTATATATAGAGGGTAAGTGAAGAAAGGCGGCTCAAAACTCAGCAATCTTTATCAAGGATCGTAGCATTTGACGTCGTTAGCTTTCCACCTAAGCACCGTTGAGCATAAGTAACAGTGAGCATGTCGCTCGCTCTTCGCTGGACTATCACTCAAGCGACAGTGTTGCTGGATTTTTCAGCCAACTACCCTCATTCCTTCCAATTTTGGACCGTAATTTTTCATTCATCTAGAATTGATTTTGCCATATCAAATATACCACGAAGATCTACTCGACAAATAGAACAAGTTAGTCTATTTATTTTCATAATTTGACTATCGGATAAGTCTGAATATTTGATCATAAGTTGACACCAACTTATACATAACCAAAATTTTCAATTTTTTTTTTAAACCAATTCCAACAGAAACAATTAAATTCAAAATAGAAAAGCAATTTCAAGTTCATCAAACAAATTATAAGAACTGATAGGTTATACACATACCCTTTATGCTTCCCATGTGCTTTAACGGCATAGTAGCGATTGGAAGACAGAGCTTGATTGAGAACCGGAATCAAGAAAACCGGGTTAAGAGAAACATGGGTGTGCTCACCAGAACTTTGTACATAGCGCACAGTCAATTCCTTGTTCTGAGGGAAAGGCAAGTTCGAGAGAGTTCGATTCTTGCACAATCCAAAACAAGAGTAAGTCTCGGATTCTTCATCTTGAATTATTAGGTAACCTGAATTAGGCCCCTCGGGAGGTGCCCCAAGAGAATCTGGATATTTTAGGTAGTGAGAAAGAGGCCTCGTCACGTACATAACTGCAAAAAATAATAATAATAATTTCTTTCTTCTACAGTCTACTTCTTTGCTTTATTCCTTATCAAGTATACTTGTATCTGAACTTCTTTACAGCTTTGGATATTTAGAGAAAAGCTGTTGAACAAGAACAACATATATATAGACACGTAGAGGATGTTATGGGATGAAATCCCACATCGAATAATGATGAAAATATAGACTAATTTATAAAATTTTGGACTACTTTTCTTAGTAAGGTTGATCTTTTAAGATGGCCCAAGTCTTAACAGACTAACTTAAAGTTTTGGACTACTCCATCTTAAAAGATCAATCTTATTAAGAGGAGTAGTCAAAAATCTTATAAGTTAGTCTATGTTTTCATCATTATTCGATGTGAGATTTCATCCCTTAATATGTCCTCGCAAGATGGTGGCTCATTTGAGCAGACCAATCTTGAAATCCATATGCTCGTACTTTTGAGTCTTACAAGGATCGAATTTCTCGTTGGAGTTTAATAGACTCTGATACTATGTTAAGATTTGGGGGTCCATCTTAAAAGGTCAATCTTATTAAGAGGAGTAGTCCAAAATCTTATAAATTAGTATATATTTTCATCATTGTTCGATGTGGGATTCCATCCCTTAACAAAGAGAGCCCCTTTGAATTCAAATTGCTTAGACAATTTGATTTGTCAATAATCGGGGCCAGAATGACTGTAAGCGAGAAAATTCAAAGAGAATTTTTTTGGAAGATTGGTTTAGGCAAGGGATGGAACTTCTGCCATTATTTTAATACAATAATATACGCAAAGACTTCGGCAACTTCTTCCAAATTTCCGCGTTGTGTGTGGATACCAACTCTGGGCAATAATATAGACAAAGACTTTTCAAAGAAATTCATCCGAACATTTAGGCTATTTTTTATTGACAAAGGTGGAAAGGAATTAGAAATTTATGTAAGTTAGAAAAGATTTTTTCAAATATCTTATATTAATAGATTTTTCATGAAATTTGCCAAAAACATACTTAAAGTGGTTTTATTTTGAAATTCGAATTTCATTTCTACTTTTGTATCAAATAGCAAAGATGAAAAACGAATTTTCATGAAAAATGTTGTTATCAAACGGACGAAAAAAAAAGTGACACGTAAACTAGGAAGAGAGAAAAATAAAAAATAAAAAAATTCAAATTCAAATTAACCTAGATACATTAAAAGAATGATCATGTTACATGTACCGATTTTTTTTTTTATTTAATCCTTTAATTGGGGTTGATTTGAAGTAATTGAAGGCTAACCTGATTGCACGAAATTAATATGAAACATTAAGAGAGCAATTAGAGAAAAATCATCTGGAGCGAAATTCAACTTATGAGAAGTTTGTGGATTGATTTGCACACTTCCAAATTGAGGAAGACCAATTTTGGATGACTAGGTAGAGTCAGGGATGAATATGGACACTCTGAGAGTTGCAAGATCAATATTGAAGATTTAGACCCCAAAAGAATCAAAATGTATAAGAAACTTGAAGTAGGGAACAGAACGTAAAAAGCAAAAATTTGGAGAAGGGTGATTGCGGTTTGCAAACCATGGTCCACCTGCGGTCACCTTTGACTTTGAGAGCTTGTTTAGCGCGCTCCAAATCGTAGGTAGGATTGTTTCGATTATTATTTTATTTAGGGGGTATTTTGGTCCTTTTGAGCAACACACTTTTCAAGGTAATTTTGGTACAATTTTAGGTCAAACGAGATACGAGAAGAACCTACAAGAGAGTAAAGAACGAAAAGAGCTAGGATTTCAAGACTTTAGCATGAAAGATATGGATTCTTGCTACGAGATTTTCATTTTGTCTCATTTTTCCTTTAAGCTCAGTGAAGTATTGCGTACCTTTTTTGGATTTTTATTTCTTTTTTATGTGTAATTAAAGTGAAATGTTTCAAGTACATTTTCAATGAAATGAAATTTGACAATCCTCTCACATATACATGATGGGGTTCATGATTAAAATAATCATTGATTCTACACTTGTGAGGGAAGTGTCAATCTCAATGTCATTGAGGAATGTACACAAAGTATTTTTCGTAATTAAACTATTAGTTACGGCGAATGTTGTAACCTAAAACTTAACTTTTAGACTCCGTTTTATAGCACATTATTTTCTCTGGAAGTTGGAATTCCAACTTTTACTTTTAACTTGTTTGATTGGCCAAATTTTTCATGAAAAACGTTTTCCACCTTTTAAAATTTTCCTTGATTTCAAATAATTCATTTTCCCACCACTTTGGTGAAAATTGAAAGGTGTCATTCATTTTCTTTCCATCCAAATTCCATCTTTCTATCAAACGGATCCTTAATTTTAATTTTCATGTTTTGTGAAGTTAATTGATTTATTTATTGGTTTTACTTTTATTCTTAATGCTTGAATTACTTTATCATTAATTCATTATTTGTGAACGGTAACAAATCAAGAAGTGAGTTATAAATTTAGGCCATGTGACAAATTTTTGAAAATTGGGTACAAGGTAGTGCTAAACTTTTACTATTGTTATGGTCTTTAATTGAATTTCTAGGTGATTTAATGTGTTTAGTTCTTGCTTATTTGGACTCGTAGAAATATAGATTTGACTCAATTAGATATAATTAATTTGAACTCGAAAAAGGTAAATTGATTTAATTAACTACAATTTTAAGAATTGAACTATAGATGCGAGATTAAAGTGACAAATACTCTGAAAATTGTGAATTACAAAGCTTTAATTATCATATTTGAAATTTTAATTAAAGTTACCCATAATCCAAAACGAATACTTCATTTAATTGGTTTTGCATTTCTTAGTTAATATTAATTTTAATCAAAATTATGTCCGAATTTTTGTTTTCAGCAAATAAGAGGTAGGATTCAGAAAAAGTAGTCTCTATTGGACAATAATTTGGACTCTTTAAAAACTTTACTACTTGTTTAATTGACATTATACACTTGCAATTTTACACCAATAAGTTTTTGACGTCGTTATTGGTGACTTTTTTATTTGATATTGATTTAAATTATTTCTAACTTTTGTTTAATTTTTTCCTTTTTCTATTTTCAACTAATCTATTTATTTCTCTTGGTTTTATCCTCGGATAGTAAATGAAGAGAAGCTAGAGACCAATAATAATATGAGATGGGAGATCCTGAAATTGGTGAAAGCTACATGCTCATGGGCGATTTCTTTGCCATGTAACGAGCCAATATGGAGGGATATGATTCATGTGCTGAAATAGATGTTGTCGACATGTTGTAGGGTACTTCTTCATCATGCAACGAGCTAATGTGATGGGATATTATGCACATGCAAAAAATGATGTAGGCAACATGTATGTGGTGATTTTTTTCATCATGCACAGTGACAGACGTAGACATTTGAAGTTAATGGGGGCACAATCAAACATATTAAAAAGTTACGAAAAAATAATGTATTTTACAAAAACACATACGGTGATCACCATCACAGATTCATAAAATCTCATATATATTATAAATAACAATTCTCAACGAATTTCAAATAATTTCACATATATGATGAATAAAAATTCTCAAATTAAATATCACAAATGACAAAATAATTTCAACTCTCACTCTCTTAATTGTTCGATCAGCATTGTAACTCTATTTTAATAATTAAAAAAAGCTCAACTGCCGTTATCGTCTAGTTTGAAGTGTTTGGGGGTCTTGGTGTAAATTGACCATCCTTTTCTTCTCAAGAAATATGGAGGAAAACCATCTGGTCCGACAGATTTCGCAAAGAAGTAACCCCTACTGGTGCATAGATTTTCATATGGACAAATCTCAATTTGCTGATAATTGTTGCTGGGATCCAACTGCCTCGGCTTTAGATCTTTAATGTAAAGACAGAAACAACCAGTGGACATGTCTTCCTCCCTCTAGCAAGTGTATGCTTCCCTGAAAAGATAATTTGATTAAATTTACGAAAATCCCACAAATCTCACTAACAAATAAGTTTAATTCTGTGCTGTTGTGAAACCAGGAATTTTTCATCAATCTTGTACTGTTTCAGTAAAATGTTGCTTGGACTGATAATATTTTCAAAACAACATCGTACAAGTTGTTTCCTCCATTAACAACCTTATTTTGTTCTATTAATTTGTTGACTTTGAAACTGTTGGAAAATATGTAGTAGAATGGAGTGATGGATTTATGAACCAAGTACAAACTCACTAACCTTACCGTAATTTGGACAAAGTAACAAGAAGGAAATAAGAAAAAATATATAACAACGCAGTAGAAAATGCCAAAATATGATGCAAAGATGACACCAAGTAAACGAATGCAAAATTCGAGGCAAGTGTTGAACACTTTGTTCTTAAGTCGATTTTGCCCCCGCAATGACGCCTACAGATGATGACAATCAACTCCCAAAATACAATGACTATCCTCTTGTGTTAGTAGCACTCCAAAACACAAGATCAACAAACCAAAATCGACTTTTGTACTTCTCAGATGAATAAATGAAAGAAACCAGAATTTATGCAAAATTTTGGTAGAGAGAGAAGAGAGAATGTTATACTATGATTGCATATTATTGGGACGAGCAAATGGACGTATCAATGGTCCTATTAATAGATGAGGAAATGTTGTGAGTGAAGAAATGTGGTTCAAAACTCAATAATCTTTGCCAAGGATCGCAATATTTGATGTCACTAGCTTTCTGCCTAAGAATCGCTTGAACATCAAAAACAATGAGTTTGTCGCTCGCTCTTTGCTAGACTATCACTCGAGTGCCAGGCAAGCGACGGTATTGTTGGATTTTCCAACCAACTACCCTCTTTCCTTCCAACTTTGGACCTTAAGGGTCCATTTGATTGTAAGATGGAATTTAGGTAGAAAGAAAACGAATTACAAGAAATTGAATTGTCTAAAAATTGTTTTACTGAGAATTGGCAATTAATTGTATTTGATTGATATAATTTTTCACCCGAATTTTTTTTTAATTTTACATCTTTTAGTGTTCGTTTGGCTTTGTTTTTTTATAGAAATTGTTCATTAAAGAAATATAATTTGTTACAATTGGGGATAGAATTTGTTTGGATTGCCAAAAAAAAAATGAAAAAAAAATTGTGTTCATTTGACTTTGTTACTCATGAAAATTGTCAATTAAAGTGATATATTTTTTTTACAATTGAGGATAAAATTTGCCTGAATTGCCCAAAAAAAAAAGTTGGAAAACAAAAAATCACCAAAATGGTGGAAAATGGAATTTGATCAAAAAGGTGGAAATGGTGCTGTGTGAGGCAAAAGTGAAAAATTTTGCCCACCAAACACACCAAAAGTTGAAAAATGAAAAATATTTTTCATTTTCCATGAAAAACATGGTCTATCAAACAGGCCCTAATTTCTCGTTTATCCGGAATTAGTTTTGTCATTTCAAATATACAACGACGATCTACTCAACGAGTAGAACAAATTAGTCTATTTCTTTTCGTAATTTGACTATCAAATTAAGTCCGAATATTTTATCAAAAGTTGACACTAAATCACTTTTCTCAAGTTATACTTAATCAAAATTTTCAAATTTTTTTAAACCAATTCCAACAGAAACAATTAAATTCAAAATAGAAAAGCATTTACAAGTTCATTAAACAAATTATAAGATTAGAACTGAGAGGTTATACACATACCCTTTGTGCTTCCCATGTGGTTTAATGCCATAGTAGCGATTGGAAATTAAAGACTTTCATTTGAAATAGAATTCACGTGGATTCAGTGCAATAATGTGAAATGATCACATATGAGATTGTAATTTCCACAATTTTCCTTCTACTTCCCCTCCTCATATAATTAAAAAATATTTAAAAAAGAATAATAATTTAAGATTTTAATTAAATAAATAATAATCAAAAGGTAGTATATATATATATATATATATATATATATATATATGATAAAAAATAAATTTAATATTCAATATTATTAATATAATATACTTTTAAAAATAAATAAAAATCAATATATTTAAATTTAATTATAAATTTGTTATATAAAAATTTATAATTTAATAAAAAAAAAGATATTTTTCATAAAAAAAAAAAAGAATGAAAAAAGGTTACAAGAATCCAATTTTATTTTTTCCATAAAAAAAAGAGATAAACGATAAGAAAAAGAGAGAGAAAGAATCAATAGAAAAAATTAATTTTAATCATACATCTAATGTTCGTAGAAGGAAAAATGAAAGAAATATTGAAATATATATATATATATATATTTTTTTTTTTTTTTTTTTTTTTTTTTTTTTGTAAAAGTCTCTCAAAATCTCGTGATTAATGAGAGACAAATTTTGAGATTTTATATGAGTACTTTCTGGTTAAAAGTTAGTGAATACTTTCTGGTTAAAAGTTAGTACTTCAGAGACCTTTATAAAAGTCTCCAGAATTCATTAAAATTTGAATACCCCAAAACTTATAGAGAGTTCTAAAAAGTTTTAATTGAATACACCGAGACTTTTTAAAAATCTATAAGAGTCTCAATTGAATACATCATAACTTTTAGAGAGTTTTTAAAAATCTACATTAAATACACCTAAACTTTTTAAATCACAAAAAATTATTAAGCCCCTGTTTGGTTCTCATTTTTTTACCATAAAAATAAAAAATATGACCGTTATTCATAACATTCAGCCACCATATTTGACTTTACATCTCTTATGTGGAGTCCATAACGATTATATTTTTTATTCTCATTTTATAAAAAATATGTATCAAACGGGACCTAAAAATTTCAATTGAATACACCCCCATGAGAGTTAAAAGATTTTGGCAACTTCTGCCAAATTTCCGCGTTGTGTGTTGGATACCAACTCTAAATAATATAGACAAAGACTTTTCAAAGAAATTCATCCGCTCTAAATAATATAGACAAGGACTTTTCAAAGAAATTCATCCAAACATTTATATCAAAATTTTGCAATTAAAAAAAGAGATACGTAAACTAGGAAGAGAAAAAAAAAAAAAAAAAAATTAGGCCAAGTGACAAAGTTTGGCCGCCATGTGACAAATTACATGTTTTGTAAATTGTGACAAATTAAGAAGTGAGCTATAAATTTAGGCCATGTGACAAAATTTGAAAATTGGGTGCAAGGTAGAGCTAAACTTTTACTATTGTTGCGGTCTTTAATTGAATTTTTGGGTGATTTGATGTGTTTAGTTTCTGGCTTATTTAGACTCATAGAAATACAGATTTGACTCAACTAGATATAATTAATTTGAACTTGAAAAAGGTAAATTGATTTAACTAATGAATTTAACCAAGTACAATTTTAAGAATTGAACTATAGATGCGAGATTAAAGTGACAAATATTCTGAAATCGTGAATTACAGTGCTTTAATTATCATATTTGAACTTTTAATTAAAGTTACCCATAATCCAAAACGAATACTTCATTTAATTGGTTTTGCATTTCTTAGTTAATATTAATTTTAATCAAAATTTTGTCCGGATTATTGTTTTCAGCAAATAAGAGGTAGGATTCAGAAAAAGTAGTCTCTATTTGACAATAATTTGGATCTTTAAAAACTTTACTAGTTGTTTAATACACTTGCAATTTTACACCAATAAGTTTTTGACGTCATTATTGGGGACTTTTTTATTTGACATTTATATAAATTATTTCTAACTTTTGTTTGATTTTTTTCTTTTTCTATTTTCAACTAATCTATTTATTTTTCTTGGTTTTATCGTCAGATAGGAAATGAAGAGAAGCAAAAGACCAACAATAATATGAGATGGGAGATCCTGAAATTGGTGAAAGCTACATGCTTTATGGGCTATTTCTTTGCCATGTAACGAGCCAATATGGAGGGCTATGATTCATGTGCTGAAATTGATGTTGTCAACATGTTGTAGGGTACTTCTTCATCATGCAACGAGCTAATGTGATGGGATATGATGCACATGCAAAAATTGATGTAGGCGACATGCACAATAGGGAATTTTTTTCGTCGTGCAACGATTTAATATGACAGGATATGATACATTTGCAAAAATTGATGAGTGTGACTTGTCTATAGGACTATTTTTTTCCAAAATACAAAAATGATTAGGATGACTAGCTCGTGGAATTTTGGAGAAGTAGATGATCTATTTGTAATTTTTTAAAAGATTTGGGATTCCTATTGTAATTTTCCCTTTATTTATTTATTTTTATTTAGTTGTTTTGTCTCTCTCTCTTTTTTTTTTTTTTAAATTTAAAGAGGATTAAAAATCCGTCATCTTACACGGATTTAACGGAAAAATGGACGCGCGAATATGATTTACAATTAAGTGAATGGTTGGAATGTCTAAAAATAAAACAAGGGTTGAGTATAGATTAGTAACAAATGACAAAGATTGAGGATGAAAAGTGTCGGTTGCACTTACAGCAATCATCTTCTTGAACACACGCGACTTTATTCGTGAAAGTCATTGAACAGCGTGCGACTTAGTTCTTAAACCCCGCTTTATCATCTTACACGGATTTAACGGAAAAATGGACGCACGAACATGATTTACAATTAAGTGAATGGTTGGAATATCTAAAAATAAAACAAGGGTTGAGTATAGATTAGTAACAAATGACAAAGATTGAGGATGAAAAGTATCAATTGCACTTAAAGCAATCATACACGCGACTTTATTTGTGAAAGTCACTGAACAGCTTGCGACTTAGTTTTAAAACCCGCTTTATCATCTAAAATAGCACCACCACTATCCGCCGGTCCAACACTTATCCATGAATAGAGAACATGAATCTCCTCAAAATCAAGCTTAACCACCACCGTTGCCACCACCACCAGCTTTGTCAAAATTCCCAAACTACCCCTACTCTCCCACCCCACCTCTTGTTTCACCCATCTCATAAACAAAGATCCAATTTTTCGGTATCCTATACTCCATTACTTTATTCTTTTACTAATTATGCAAAAGCCTCAGCTATTCATTCTGAAACCCCATTTTTTGCTAACAATAGAAATGAAGAAGAAGAGGAATCTAAAGACTTTGAAGAATACTTAGCCGAAGATGGAAAGGTTTACCAGAAGACGTTACGGCTGGTGGAGTGTGCTATGTTCTCTGCTGTTTCTGGGCTGGCATTTCTTTTGAGTAACTCTCTTGCCATTGAGGTATAGTTCGGAGTGTGTATGTGTGAGCACACTCTTGTTTCTTTAATTTCAGCTTGTTCATTTTGGTTTATATGGGGGTTGAAATTTGGGTATTTGATATGGATTAATACATGATAATGTTTGTGGATAAAAATTAGATGATTCTAAATTATATTAGTATTACTTGTTTTAATTTGGAATATTGTTTATCCGTGTCATTTGGTTTTGGGCGGATAGAATCTTTGTTGGTTTCATAATATGGCAATACATGATATGGGTTGTTGTTAAAGATTGGACTTTTCAGCCTTTTTGAGAGCTCATTGTTTCAAAATTGAAGCTTTTATCTGGGTTATTTCGTTCCTTTTCTGGTTTTGGATCTAATTTTGGTTGTTTATATAAAGATTTGTCAGTAAAGTGTGTGTGTTCTTTTGTGATTGAAGAACAAGGATTGGGCTTCTTTTTTGTTTTATTACTTTGCATGCTTGGAATTTGAATTGAATGAACTGCTATTATTTGGTATGTTCAAACCAAATTTAAATATAAAGTTAGTTTGCTTTAGTGAGATAAAGCTGAATTGAGTTGAGGGGGCTTCTAGAGTATTGCGAGGGGAAATCGTTATTGGAGCTGCATGACTGATTAAACTATAAAAAAAATGAAGTCTTTTTGTGAGTACTTCGCCTAATTAGTGAGGTGATTCTACATTGAATTTAGTTTTCATTTAGCAAAAGACAAGTGATTTATTGGCTTTCACTGGCCTAATGACACAGTCAAACACATGGGTTTCTTTGAGAAATCAACATGACCAGGCTGCTGCAAGCTGCATATTTGCACTTGCATTAAGAGTTAAGTGGTAGTGCATATACTCGGGAATTTACTATAATTAAGCATATATGATATAATAAAGATTGAAGGAAAAGCACAAATGGTGTGACAAATTGCCATCTACCTGCATTTTGGAATTGAAACCTTCTCCCAAAACTTGTGGCATATGCTTCTTGGCATGGTTTTAAAAAACGCACTAAAGAGGCGCGCCTCAGACTGAGGCGCAAAAAATTAGTACTGAGGCGCGTTATTTTCTGTGTATTCGAGAGGCGTCCGCCTCTAGGGAATGAGGCGTACGAGCCAGCACGCACGCCTCATCAAATATGAGGCGTCCGCCTCTGTTTTTTCTTTTTTCTTTTTTTTTTGAACGGGACTGTCTGTGTAATATATCAAACCCCAAAAAAATCTATCTTTGGGAATCAACTTTACCTTAAATATGCATGGGAAGGGGAAGAGTTTATTCCTGCAGCAACATAAATTGAAGGATTCCACAGCTTCCAAAAGCCAGGTAACTTTTTTCCTTTTCTTCCCCCATCTTCTTCCTCTCTCTATCTTCTTCCTACCTAGCTTCTTACCTTTCTCCTCGTAGAAGACTCGGTTGGACTGTGGGCTTGGATTGGATTTGAAATGTTTTATAAGTGAGTTTGTAAAGTCCAATGCATATAATTAATTGGTTTTGACACGCTAAATATACATCTAAATTAAAATTACCTTTCGGGGGCGTTGCCCCCGAGCCCCCACGAGGGGCGCTGCCCCCTCGACCCCCGCGACCTGACCGGGCAGGTCGAACCCCGTTTCGAAGCCCCGAAGCGGCGAAGCGGCAAACTATTTTGCTTTAAAATATGATTTTTCTTTGGCCAAAATGATTGACAGATAATTATAAGTGAGACTTACGCCTCGCCTCATAACGAAAAATCGCCTCAGTACCCGTTTACGTTTTTTCAAACCATGCTTCTTGGATGTTAGTATCTTCATTTTCTTTACCCACTGATTGCTAGCTGATGATTAAGGCCAACAATGCCATAAATTTGAGTTAGTTATCTTGGTATGTTTATGGTGTGAAACCCTATAAAGAATAATAGTTCTTTTGAGTCTTTGACAATGCAATATGGTCACCATGAATCGCAGCATAGTTGCTCTGTGTTCAAGTTAAAAATCTCCTACAATATGTATGAAACTAAGATGCTCATAATGAATTGGTTGCATGGCTCGTAATGTAATGAAGAAAACACGGAATTTATTAGTGCAAGTGCAAATATGACATCAGTTGAAAAGATGAGGAGGCAATATCAGCAGCAGTGGATTAGTCTTGTTGAATGAAGACTGCAGGCTGCAGCATGTATTATACAAGGGGATACTGTGCTACAGTATAGGACATCTTCAGCAGAAGTCTATTTCACGCTTTTAAGGAGAACTTGATAATGAATGAAACTATTTGTAATTTCCAGTTGGTGTTACTAAATCCTGTCTGGCACTTCAATTGTTTATATTTGACTAATCTCTGCTTATTGGTGATATATATTGCTGTTACTCCCTTTTAAAGGGTTTGCCGTTTATCAAAACTGCCTAAATCTGAAACTTGAATTAAAAATGTGGTTGAAGATAAATCTGAATTTTGTAGCTAATCATCTTTTTCGTTTATATTTTTGTTTATACAAAAAATAGAGGCTAATAGTTGACAATTTTGTTACATTCCAAACTTTTCCCTCCCTCCCGCTTTGTCAAGCTCAAGCATCCATATCGCATCAATTTAGGACTGCTGTTTCATAATAAAGTTCAATTAAACTTGTAGAACTGATAGTCAACAAATAGAATTTTTCGGCTTCTTACTCAATGTATGATCCATTGAACTTCTATTCTTAGATCACTTACACTCTTGTACGATTTTTCACAGAAATATTTCGCTTGCTTCTTTGCATTGCCTATAGTATTATCCAGTATGAGATGGGGCATTGCGGCTGGAAGGAAAACTATGGTTTGTCACCCCCAATAGCTAATCAAAATGTTGATGGTATTAAGTGCTTAACGTATTCACCAGTTACATGGTTTTTCTTTCTTTGTCAGGTGGCGACTGCTGTATTACTTTTTGTCTTATCTGGTCCAGTGAAAGCGATAACCTATCTGGTGAGCATCGTTCAATCTGCATTATAAGATATTTCCTGCACTTATATTTTTTGTGGGTTAAGCTGATTTAGTTTTCCTGATAACCCAGTTCCAGCTATTCTCAGGTTTTAATAATCATTCTTTTGATGAGATTAGACTGCTAGCAATTGGTCCGTGTTCCATATCCTGCAGTAGTTAACCTTGTATTTAGGGATTTGATGGGGATGAGTTCAAACAGGAAAAAATAATTAAAATGAAAGAGAAGAAAGCAAAAAAGGTGTTTTGTGATGATGCAGTGCTTTCACAATTATATAATATACAGGAATTGCTATCGCAGCAATCCCTACTTAATTAATATGCTTTGACAACATCGTGATTGTTTCTGGACATAATTTGAAGTTAATGGGAATTTGAAATAACTTATGGAGCTACATAAATCTTTTTTACTTCATTTTGAAAGTAAGTTTCGTGCAGAGAGAGTATGCAACTTCAGATTCATGTATGTCCCGAACTGCAAAAGAATTCCTGCCTTTATGCATGAGGCAAAGCAATCTCAAATTTACTATTTGCTCTTCCCTCTGCCGCTTCATGCTTTTCACACATTGACTTTTTTGCATAACAACATTTGATGTTTTATTTAGACTTGTTTTGTCCCTTTCTTTGAAATATTCCATTTCAAATCTTCATTAATAGTATCACTATATACCATGTTGTTTGCCACTTTCCTAGCTTAATTCTGCTGGATAAGAAAGATTGATCTTTGTTCAAGAAAATAGTCAAATAGCCCAAAAATTCAAGGTGTGACTAACAATGTTGGACATGGGAAGTACCATCTTTCAATTAATAGCACACTTACTATTTTTTTTTCCCCCTCTATTGAGAGTATTCCTCATTTGTTTCTTGAATTTTATGCCATCGATAATAATGATGATATTTCTTTCTGATTGAATAACAAGATTATGGTATCTGATTTTCTCTTCTTATTTTTTTTTCTCTCTAAACCAGTTATTGCATGGTCTACTTGGTTTTGCTATGGGTACTTCTTGGAGGTATGCATTAAACGGCTATTGATAAAGTTTGTGAATATTTACTATATATGCCAAATTAACAGGCAGCTTATTTTCCACCTTTTTGTTGTGTTGGAGGGAGATCGTGGCGTCCCAAAGAGTGATTATTTTATGTAGATTCAATTAGTAACAAGGTAGGACTTGAAGAGAGTGCAATGCATAAAATAGAGTTGATTGGATAAATGGAGAACCGTTTAATATGGATGTTAAGATAGATGTATGCCATGTTAAAATAGATATGATAAGAAATGAGGATGTATGCGTAAAAGTGGATTTGACACCAAGTGAAGACAAATTAATCAAATGACGACTTAGATGGTTGAAGCACGTTTTCCACAGACCTAAAGTATCAAGAGTGATGCAATCTCAATAGAAAAAATTAGAAGACGTCACATTGCTGCTTTTCGAAGAAATAAAAGATGGAAAATCATTTAATAATTGCCTGATTGTTTGCCCCATCAGTTAAATTTGGGAATGCTCTTTCTGCTTTCTGTTCTTGACTTTGGGACTTCCTTCTTTGCTTTACGATTCTAGTCCATGCAATGGCAGCGTGACATTATGTTTCTGTTCTTCTCAGGTCGCAAGCAAGTTGGAGTACCTCAGTTTTCTTATGCTCATTTGTAAATTTTGCTCCTTTAATCCGTTTCCCTTTACCCAACATGTTTTCTTTTAGCCATGACTGGACTAATAAGTTGCATATATTTGATTTCCAGGTTCGAGCTGTGGGAGCTGTGGGCTACGTTCTAATCTCCTCATTTTTAATAGGAGAAAACATCCTTAATTTGGTAATCTATCGTCTTTCTTTTATGCTCTTTTTCCCAACCTTCATTTGCTCCATCAAAGACAATTTTTTTCTTATATTCTCATTTTCGGCTTGTAGATCACGATAAACATCCATGCATTACTCACATATATGCTCACATCCTTCGGCTTTAATGCAATTCCGTCAATGAATTTGATTTATTTCATCTTCGGCTTCCTGGTATGTGTTATTTGTGGCTTCGTTTTTTGCTTCATCTTGCATAAGAAACTAAAGGCTCCATTCTTTTGTTCGACTCGACAGCTTCTGCTCAACTGTGCTTTCTTCGTGTTCTTGCTGCATCTTTTATATGCCGTATTTTTTACAAGACTCGGGATGAAAGGTTCCCTGAGACTACCAAAATGGCTGGCAGCTGCAATATAACCATAAAACAAACCATGTCACAGAAATCATTTGTTGTGTATATCACACCATACTAAGAGGGATACTATAATTGGGAGACCAGTTGCTCGCTATCGAGCCATTACTCGGTTAAGTTACATTACATCTGTGTTAGCGTGCTAAGCTCGCAATTTTTTACTGTCACAAGCTGCAGGAATTTGATGGCGGTATGATTTGTGTTCATCTTGATAGTAAATGTACAGATCACTTTTTGAATTTGAAGGCACCTCTTCATGGGGCAGGGTTTTGGTAATTCATGTTTACAAACGAGCACTAAAAGTCTATTACATTCTACACCCTTCAAAAACTGAAGTTCACAGGATTCTATATTTCCTTATCTCAAGTAATATTACAGAACCAATCTTCTCATAGAAGTTACTCCGTCCGGGTCATTATTCAACCCCAAGGGTACTTGAAACCGATCGAAGTCGCAACTAGATGGCATTCATTAAATGCAAAATCAAATGATTCATTTAATTGTATCTGAAGTTAGATAGCATTACTCTCCTGGCAACAAATTCTTCATATAAAAATTATGAGAAAATTGACAATAATAATCAGCAGTTACTACAGTAAACAATAATGGAACTAATCCTTGTCGCCAGCTATTGAATTTTGTAAAAATTGTTCCAACTGAAAAATAGAGTATCCTGGAGACTCTGATCTCGTGGCTTTTTCTGCGGAGTTTCCAGCTAGAGAATGTTTTCTGGAAGTTGAGTCGATACATGGAAACCATAAGATACATAAATATGGCCTATGGGGACGAGTGAATATCGTGAAAGGAGTGACACGAAGGCAAACCATGAAAGGATAAAGTGTTGACCACGCACCGATATAATAATGGAATCGTGGCTCAAGCTTCTTTTCTCGTTATCCTGCATTTGCGTAGAAAAGCATTAAACAAATAATTATTAATAGTGACAGGAAGTGAAAAAGGAATTCATTCAATAGGGTTAATGTCAACAGGGGGAAAGCCTTATCATCAAATCAAAGTGTGTCAACAATTTATATTGACCAGAGAGATCAATTCAAATATACACATCAAAGACTAAACTTCTCACCTGAAGCAGTAAATTCCCAGGGCTGTTGTAATTTCATGAATGACTGAAGTGGCAAGGTGCATATAGAGTGAAGCTGAGTACAGTAGAAGAAAATATGTTACAACTAACATAGTGCAGAAGGTGAACATTAACAGTAAATGGAAAAGAAGTACCAAGAATGAAAGAAGTCTGGATAAGAAGCCAGATTATACGAGCATTAACTCCAAGAACAAGAAGTTCGACACTAGAAGAACTACGGCTGATTAAGGTACAAGTAATTGCGGGTTTCTATTATAAACTGAAATTGACAGGTTGTTTGGTACCCATTTTTCCTTTATAAAAATGAAAAATATGACCGTCATCCACCACATCCAGCCACCATTTTTGACTTTCTACTTAATAGTGAGGATAAATCAAAAAGAAGTAATTTAAACGAGGTCCAACTTTATATCTGCATGCTTGGATGAACATTAACTCATTGGTGTAGGAATGCCCTACCTGTGTATACACAGTAACCAAGAAGAACCCAAAACTCATCAACTAGAGGAACTCTGCGATAATAAAAAGATCTCATGAGTGATAATATTCAAATAAATATTCCACATCCTCCTATTTCTAGTTACAAATGTGAACATAAAGAAATTTATAAGCTGAGAAAATCACCACACCCGTCATTTAGTCTGGCAGTGAGTGCATTTGCAATGGCGAAAGGCAGATAAAACAAAGACTGCAAAAAATAACATTAAATCAAAGATAAAACAAAGCCTGGCAGTGAGTGCATTTGCAATAGCGAAAGGCAGATAACACAAATACTGCCAAAAAAAATAACATTAAATCAATGAAGATCCAGTATACCAGTGGCTTTGGTATGGTATAAAAATATACGTTACACATAGCCACTTCTCAAATTTAAGGCAATTCTCAATTCTAAGAATTAAATTGGAAAACGGAGCCATGCACACGAATATGCAAAAATAATGAATTGAAAGTGTACTAAGTCATTGTCACAATTTTATACACTCTCTTTAAATAGAACTTGATAGTATTTTGAACTCTATAACGCATCGACAAGACAAGGTTCAAGAAACACCAACAGAAATATAATGCAAGTTCAGGAAACATAACTACAAAATATAATAACTAAGTATCCAGTATCAACCATATCATTAACATTTAGGTCCTTTTGCGGGCTAAGAAACACTTTACGCACAAAGATATCACACGATCACATAATTTACTATTTCAGAATATGCGACCAGAAGATGCCCGTACCATGCACATGTTAGTTTTCAAGCCCTTGGGTTCATCACACAGGTGAGCCAGAATCATCCTTCCCTGCGAAATAATGTTTTCTTAGCAACAACATGACATAAGTTTATTATCTGCAAGGATACAGGCACAGTGCTAAGCAGGAATTTCAGTATTTCATGAACCAACTTAATAACCTATACAATAGTACAAGTGTGAACATTAACCATGATGACGAAATATACATAAACCATAGCATTTCAAGTGTCATACATTCACTGGATACAAGAGTTTATTTCCAAGTTTTGACAACGAAGAATAATCTCTTAGGCGCACCTCACACTCTAGTATATATGACAGTTCAAATATAACAGTATTTCTTGCAGAAGAATTTTATTAACAAGAACGAGATAATCACAAGGCTACGACAATCAACTACAGTTCCCTTACCACGAGAAATCCAAATGCTAGTCCAGTTCCCACTACAATCAGATGCGGATAGTTGCCAATTAGATCAGTAGGAGATAAATAATCCCTGTAAAGATATGCACAATGATAAAACATATAAAATCTAGTTGAAGCATGGGAGATGGAAAATCAGAAAGAAAGAGACATACATACCATATAAGGACTCCACCCAATAGCACAATAAATGGATAGAGCTGTCAAAAAATGAAAACGAATTATTAATTCAGAAACTAGAAAAGAAACATTAAAAAAGGTAGTGTCCATGTGTCAATTATATATACCATTGCCAGAGCTAGCAGCAAATTTCCTTTTCTTGCTTGAACAACCTTATGAACATTGTACACACTGAAAAAAACCATGTAAACTTAAAATCGTACTCAAGCTTGCTATTGCACAAAAATGCAGAAGCAGCAAGTAAACTAGAGCACAGACAGTTTTCTAAGATGTTTAAACTTAATGCTTACAATGAAAATAAGCACTGTTTTAAATTATCAAGAGTTCCTTTCTACATGCATCTTGCTTTTCAATCTAAAAAGGCATGGCTGAGCAATAAAAATATTGACTGAAATCAATTTCTGACAGATTCTTTTAATTTATTTACTTCTCTTATAAAGAATTCCTTTTTATGGACTTCTAACATAAATCTAATTACAAAAATGGCATAATAGGTCACGTAAAATAAACTTAAACCCTTCTCTGAAACTTAAGAGTAACAGAATCTATGAAGCATAGAACATCTGAGGATTGTAAAATAGATACTCCAACACATATAAGCAACTTGTTGCCAAAGGACAGATAAAATAGCTTCTTTCCCTTTTACATAAAGAAAATACTCACTTAAACGAGACTGTTGGTATAACAGCAAAGACTGTCATCAGAAACAATACGGCTTTATGCATCGGGACTTCTGTTGATAAGCAAAAGGGGAAGAGATAATAAATAGATTATAAATATCATATAAAATAACAAATAGAAGGTGCAAATCCAAACGAGGAATAATGATGAATATGCTAAAAGACCAAACCAGGAACAGTGAGCCTAACAATAATATCTAATGACTAATGCTAAGCAATACAGTTTATAACCATCATCATTGGCAAATGAGAATATAAAGAACAAAATAATTAAGACGAAAACATGCATATTTGAGCGATACACTTGCTTCAAATATTATCAGCCATTGAATTGTTTCCTGTTCATTTTCCATCTCTTTATTGTGGGAGACTCACCATTCATAATTGGAATCCAACTCAAGAAAGGGATACATTTTCCAAAATGTTGGGCCCACCATTCAGAACCTAAAAAAATGCATAGAAAATCAAACTCATTATGTATGGCTGCATGTAGATAAACACGAGCACACAAACCAAAGCTCCTAGAGAATTGAAGTGACCAAAGCATTACCAACAATAGCTGTGAAGAAATGAACCACATATATCAACATAAGGCCTTCAGTAGGTCCATTTATCGCTGGAAGAATGAGGGTATTGGTGAAATAGCTGCATAAATTAGGCAATATCAAGAAAATCAATAAAGGCATAACAATTTAAAGAAATCTGGGAGTAGGTCAACGATGAGAAAAATAGTATTCAGAACATGCAAATTTCCATTAAAAAAAATAATGATACATAATCCAGAAAAATGAATGCTGGAAAACATCATAATCAATTAATCATTCATCAAAAACGTAAAATTACGTAATTTAAGCAACTGTTTGAGAGTCCAAACTGTGTTTTGTAAGGTTTTCTCTGTAGCAATGAGAGAAGATAACAATTTTTTGCTGCAATTTATCTTTAACAACTAAAAAGCTATTCCCATGTCTTTAGGACCCATAGTGAACTAAATTTACTGACTAATGCTTCCCACTAAAAGAGGAAAAGGGGAGGAGAAAACTAAGGTTCTATGCTTGCTAATAGTGAAAACAAATTCATGCAATCCAGTGTTTGTTGTCCACTTACTGTTCCCATGTAGCACAGTAAAAAGGAACAGCTGATATAACCCAGAACCAGAATGCATTCCGTCCACACATTGCGGTGCTCGCAAAGGCCAAGCCCTCAAACTAAAACATTCACAATGAAAGTCAATACTATTGTCACTCCATAACATCTACAGAAAAACTAAAAAGATGACACATACCGCACATGCAAGAGCATCACATCCTGTAAAGTTGCAGGGCAGAGATATTTGTTAAGAATATACCAATCATGTAACATATAAACCAAGAAGAATGCAGTGATGAAAAACAAGATAAAAATGAAAAAAAGAGAAGGAATATCACCATGATCAAAAAGTTCCCCCAATGGACTAGAGGAATTTGTTCTTCTTGCTTGCTTTCCATCAACAGCATCAAAAGTCTTGCATGTATTTAAAAGTAAAAAGTTAAAGAAATACTGAAGACAGGAAGAAGTTCTCAGTCAAAATCATATTTAAAATGTCCAAGAATTTAGCAACACAAAGAGCATAACTCATAAATAAATACTGAAGACAGGAAGAAGTTCTCAGTCAAAATCATATTTAAAATGTCCAAGAATTTAGCAACACAAAGAGCATAACTCATATTTTAAGGTCAAGTAAATAAGTAATAAATGCTTAGGGTATTGTACATATGGACGTCAGAGTATCTAGAAAATTTTGTCTACCATGCGAGTGAAGTCACAGCAGAACATAAACAATATCTAAATCACATTAAGGCACCTGACTGAAAAGTGTGGTCTCATACCCCACGTAAACAGTATACAAAATTGACCTCAAAACGTCCAAACTACAATCGTAACCAAAACACTGTATTGCAAATAGAATTATCCTCTCCACACCAAATTAGTGTAATTTACTTACAGGTATAAGATGTCCTACAATCAGACAGTTTCACCAAATAAAAACTTAAACGGTGCTTATAGAAACCTGAACATACTTGATATAAGAATAGAAGTAAGCCGTGGACAAAATTAACCCATCTTGGAGGAGGTGAATCCAATTGAGGTGAATATATCTGCAAAAGAAGCATCTATATAATGAGAAAAGAATAACCAACAGTCAAAACTCAAAAGAAAAGTTCCAATGCTAAAACTAATATTTTACAATCGAACCATTTGCCACTACATTAACACACAAATTTTCAAGATGTTTGTCATCTAAATAAAATACATCAAGCAAAATCATGATTCATGAAAACCAGCTTAGCTGTTGAAAGGGCAAAAACAGATAAGTTTATTAATTGGCAAAAGACCGCGCACGCGGGCGCGCGCACAGAGAGAGAGAGAGAGAGAGAGATTACTCACATAGCCAAGCAATGCAGATGTAACCAAAAACATGAATCCTGTTAGTGTTATCTGGTACATGAAAACGAATACAGCATAAACTTATGAGCAACAAGCAGAGAATAATATATGAGCTATAGTTGATACTCAAATAGGATGAGAAAGTTTGCAAGAACACGTACCATGTTAGGTCTGAAACGTCCCGTACATGCACAAAAAGGAGGAGAACAATTAGTGACATACAAAAGAAGACAGGAATTCTTATTACACAATAACTATACAGAGGTTCATGGAAATAAGTTGGATTTCAAAAAGCATTAAGAATCTGTTTGTTGTAGAAAATTGTGAATACCCATTTTCATCAGGAGATGCATTGAAAGGCTTTCCAATGCTGCTAGACTAACTTAAATCCAGCACAATTTGAATTTGTCTTTCAAAAAAACCAAGCATAAAGAAGTATTAAGACCTCATGCACCAGAGTGAATCCAGAAAAGCCCAGACCAATTGACAATAAAACTAGTTCCTTCCATTTGATATGAAGTCAGATTTTGCAAAATTATGGACAATATAACAGAAAAGGGAAATGCCCTATAGACCATTAATTGGAGAAGATAATTTCATTAGTTAATGTTATTGCCAACAAATATTTTATATCTTACAGTTAAGACAAGTTTCGAGAACAGAAGCATATTAACAAGAGGGGACGGCCCTCAAAAATTTCAAACATTTAACAACAATAGCTTCTCTGTTTGGTCCTCAATTTTATATTTTTTTTCCATGAAATACATGAGCAAACTATTCCTACAGATAAAACGCTAGATTTTGAATCTTAAGATAATCTTAAAGAAGGCATTGAAAATTTACCTAAAGAAATTTTTAACAACATAACTAGTGCATATAAATCTTTTGGCTTTCACCACATTCTTCAACTTAAACTAATAAACTAATAAAATTAAGAAACAAAATTCCCAGGCGTCTCAAACAAAAACTTAAGCTTAATTTTTTTCAAAAATCAACTGAGCCATTTAACATAAAAACAATCACATTTAGACAAGCAATTCACGTAAGCATAGAATAAAAAATACTCATGAAAAAAATGGACACGAGGAAAGAAACATAAAACATAAAAAAGGAGGACTTACGGCATCCAAAGAGGGAAGAAATTAACACAGCGAGTCCAAAAGGGCTGCAACACATATTTGGCTAAATATGAGTGATCCACTCCACTGTACTTGTACCTATGCAGCGCAGCTACTCCATGTGACCCTATATATCCCATTATAACTACTTTGTACGTAGTTTTCTTCTTTGCACCTTTGCTTAGTATAAATATAAATGTTGTAAAACTCGCAAATCTAAAAACACCTGCGAAATCCCAAAAAATACTCTCTTTACCAAACCAAAATCTATAGAAATTCAAGCACACCAGAAAATGAAAATTTAATATCACGCCATAAGAATTGGGCATAAGAATATTGAAATATCGCGTTCAATTAACAAATCTGAGAAAACACACAAGCACTATGGAAAGACGATAATAGGGCAACAGATTAGTTTTTTTTTCTTTAAAATTAAATAAAAAGAGTAGGAAATTACATCGAGGAATTGCAGAGAGACAGAGAGATCGTGTGAAACCACAGAGAGATCGGAGATTCCTATTTCTGTCTGAAAAACGTTCAATTTGCGCGATATTTGTTTAACTAAAAGCAATTTTTCCTCTCCCGCCCAGTCATAAAAAGCGTGCTAAAGAGATAAAGCGCACTTAAAAAACGCTTTCTTGGTTATGAACCCAAAAGAAAATGAATATAATTAGGGTTCGTTAGCTTTAATTTTAACTTCCCTTAATTGAAATCGAATAAGATACTCTTCAATAATCTACTCAATTTTCTTTCAATGCTTGTCAATTAAGAAATAATCTGTCAATTCCAAACCAAATGATAATAGACTCTATCGAATATTCCAATTTTTTTTTCTTCTTATTACTTGAATGTTACGCCAATTTTTTATGCCCAAAGTCTTACGCTCCGAAATCATTAATTTTTTTGATAATAGACCTTAATGTGATGTATTGCTTTTGAGTGGAATATACTGAGTTCATATTCCAGCATCTCATCTTTGTAGTCTAGAGATGGCCTGCAAAGAGACTTTTATAATTGTTAACATCATTTCTTTATTGTTTTTAACCTTTACATTTCATACATATTCGTGTGTTAATGGCCAAAATATGCAATTTCAATACTACGAAACTCTGTCTAATGTAACTTTAGCAAATGACTTAAAGTGATCGATCGTTAACCGTTGTTTGGTAATTATTAGATTTCAATTTAAATCAAAATTAATAATTAATTTTAACCACATATTTTATGGGACTCATAACTTTTCAACAATACATTTATCATTTTTTTTTGTTAAAATCTACTAAAAATCTTATTTCAATTCTCACCAGACAAAACTTTATTGTGTTTTCGTTGACCCCAAAATGGTTGGAAGGGTTAAACGAGGCATATATATTATTAACGTTTACAATTTGTTCATGTCTATGCGAGTAATATTAAAATTAATGAATAATTATGTTCATTTAGATGTGCACCAACTAATTATTGTGTGTGTATTTCTTTAAAAGTTGACTAGACAAGTTTGGATACGTGTGCCCTTGTGTTATCAAAAACGTCGGTAGGTAACAATAAGTTAAATTGAATAATAAAATGGATTATTACATAATTACCCTCCAAGGATTTTTTTTTTTTTTCTTAATTAATGACTATGTTTGTGTCCAATGCATTTGTCTGCTGTCCCCATAATGCCACTTGCATGAAATTGGGACATGTCTTTATATTTTTAGTATGTAATTTGTATAATCTAATCTTGAGTTGGGCAATATGCACACACGACATTGTGCATATATTCTTGTCCACAACTTGCATTATAATATTACTATTGCTTAAAATGAATTTGAATAAGTTTGGGTATATATTTTATTCAGCAATGTTATATGTATAAAGTTGGGTTACAAAATTGATTGACAAAATAAATTTACACCAATCATTATGAAAATAATTTTTTAAATCATTTGAAATCAATGGTCACGATTTTGCCAATACTTGTTTTGTCAACCATTTTTATATAACTAGATTAATTGTATTTTATTTTAGGGTTCCCTAATATAAATAACATTAAGGTCTTGTTTGATTTTCATTTTTCTCAAAATATATTTTTTTCTCTTTTGTTTTCAATCATACATTTTTTAATAAAATAATATTATACGCAAACTCAAATTTTTTTCTTTATTTTTTAACCACATATTCTCTATCAAATATTTATTCCAAAATGTATTTTTGCCAAAAAAAAAAAAAAGGGTATCAAACGGGCTAAAAACTAGTTTATAATAATTTTCACTTTTTTCATATTTAATATCAATTTTATGAAACTCACAAATTTTATCAATTTTTCAATTACATATCAATAGCTTTGTCAAACAACCCCTTTTTGTATATTTTGGATTCTTTTGTTGTTTTTAACAATATGCACACACAACAATGTGCATATATTCTTGTGACCTTTGTCTCCACAACTTGCATTATAATATTACTATTGCTTAAAATGAATTAGAATAAGTTTGGGTATATATTTTATTTTAGGGTTCCTTAATATAAATAACACTAAATCCTTGTTTGATTTTCATTTTACTCAAAATACATTTTCTTCTCTTTTCTTTTCAATCATATATTTTTTAATAAATAATATAACACACAAACTCAAAATT